>OZ012666.1:68606924-69859424 GCA_963942505.1 Lordithon lunulatus
GTAATCCCGTGCACCCTTGCCGACATGCATAAGGGTGGCGGAAGGATTTTGAGACAACTTGAATGATAAGCAACAAAATATTTCTGGGGCAACGGCTGCAATAAAGCGTGCACATTAAATTAGGCTGAAGTGTCGCAAGATATATTGTCGCTTTTAGTAGGCTTACTGAGTAAATTGATAAACGAAGAGAGGAGCAAAGACATTTTAATAGTTTCATGCAATGTGCCTGGGTTAATTCAGAAAGTTATTTGTTGCTTTTTTATTTCAAAGGGGTGGTGGCATTTGAGTGTATTTATATATTGCGGAAGTTTGTTAAATGGTTTTTGTTATTAATACTTCTGCACATTATGTTGCTTTAAACTAATCGATACTCAATTCTGATTTTCTGAGTTTGATAGCTGTGTTTATTATTAACTTATTGTTGGTGTTTATTGTATTGTTTTTTATTTTATATATTAATAGTAGTTTATGTAATTTTATCATTTTTGTACTATTGTTGTGTTGTATTATATTATTATATGAGCCTGTGAGAATGAAAGTGGTGTAAGTCACATATAAATTGTTTTGAAAAGGAGAAGATTTTGCGTTTGGTACTTATGTAAATCGATGTGCACAGTTACAGATATGAAATAAATTTATTCATAAATAAAAATGTAACTGCGTACGTCGAATTAATATATATATATATATATATATATATATATTCCATTTAATCGGCATGGAGTAGCATCAACACTGATTGAGTGAATTGTTCATAAATGTAATATAAATAAAGTTCACAAATTAGAATAATGGTAACTGCGGCTAAATTAAAAAATATTTAAGATATACATTGGTATAGATATAATACACCAATTTTAAAAATATTAAATTTCACTTATATATAATGCCTTCAAATGAATTAAAATTAGTTAATTTTTCGCCTTCTTGGTGTTGATAATAAAATTGTATAGTATTTTATCATCAACACCAAGAAAATTGTATTTATAATATCTATACCAATGCATATCTTAATTTTTTTTAAGAATTATGTAAATTATATATATATATATATATATATATATATATATATATATATATAGATCGGCTTTGAAACATATAAGCTGTATATTTAAAATATAATTTCATAAAATATTATTTAAATTGTATCTACATCCTAAGATTTATAACTATTTCTAATCATTTATCTCTAAAGAAATCCAATAAGTCACACCACGGGTCCTAACCCGCGGCAATTAAAGACCAATATAGAATTAGAATCGACTCACACAAGTACTTCAACAACATATTTCATAGCGTGCAAGAATCCGTTTAAATTATAATTTATTACTGCCCTAACACTAAGCACCTTTTAAACGTACTAATATGTAATCTTTTACCATAATACTGCAGTTGACTGACACTGGGAGTATTAGGGAAGTGATTTTTACAACAAATTTCTTATGGGGTGATTACTACTTGTCAGTAAATTTTATAGCCGCATAAATATAACTAAAGTGTTGCGCTCGCTTTTATTGCTATCGCTTTGCCGTAAATGTTTTATAGCCATATATTATAACGCACAATATTGTTTGTTTTGAACTCATTACCATAAAATCCTTTTGTTTGTGACGCTCGTATTAACAGTATTAACTGAAATCCCATTGTTCGATTGAAATTATAAACAAATTGTATTAAATTCGCGGATATCGAAATACCCGGCTTTAAGGATATCTATAAATAGAATATAAGCCACATGGAAGATTAATAGGACAAGCATATATACGTAACGCGCGAAGAGTTCATTCAGCCAGAACTTCATTTTAACATTCATGCAAATTAGTATAAGTTGCGTATTTAAATGCTAATGGATTTTGCGGATCAGAATGAATGTATTACTTTAAGTTGAATTGGCAAATGTTAAATTATTATAATATTATATAACAATAGCTAAGAATAATTGTTAATTATAAATCGCGGCGAGGACCGAGGAAAGAAACCACCATTCATCATTTTTTTGTAGAAATGCAATTAATTTTAATTTTACTTTCTATATAATTATGATCATGTTGTGTAAAAAGAAAAAGTATCGTACATTGTCTACCGAATATACGCAGTCAACAATTTTAAAAAGTTCAAAAAAAGAGCAATAACCGCCGATAAAATCTCAGCGCTTTTATCAAAACGCATATAATCGTTAGGAACACACTGCAATGTCCTCCTAGGCTTCAACACTTTACGCTGAGTCAACATATCACATTGCACCGCTTGACAGCAATCACATTTCACAGGCATCTAACTACTCTCGTTATTGTACTATCTCATAGTTTTCTTAAAGTCCCTCAAAAACTGGAGGTTTCACAATGGGCCCATTTTGAGGCCTAAGTATCTGTAGCTATGCTACCCTCCAGGCAACTATCCAGAACTATCCCTCAAAAACTCCTCGCAACTATCCACCGCCAACCACCAACTTTTAGCAACTCATGTTCACCACCAGCCAACTCATCCTCGCTCTTATTAACAATAATACTGCTATTAGCAGTGAGCGCGTAAATTGCATTCAAGGACTTAACAGCGCGTGTATTATCAGAATTCTGCACCAAATCAACCTTATATGGAAAAAAATTAAAATATATTTTTTTTAAATCTCATTTATAGCTCAATATTAAAACATTACTCTAGTAACACAGTTTACGTTTCAACCAAATTATTCCCGTTAATGTTAACTTCCGAATCAGCTAACCTGGATAATAATCTAAACCTAAAGAATGTGAATTTGGTTCCATAATACAGCCTTTAAATTATAATAATTTAATAAATAACATACAATTATTCAGGGGAACGTATGGTCTATCCGTTATAGAAGTTATGGGGAACTAATGTGAAATTGAAATACATAAGTGCAAGAAATCCCGTTACTAAAGTTGGCACTTTATTGCCACACTGGCACATAAAAACTTTGCGCATTTCCCCGTGAATTACCCTCATTAAAATGTCTGCTTGAAGTTTCCCTACATTCAATTAGTTCTCCAAAATTAATACCTTAGACCTCTCAGAGAAACCGCAAGACTATGTATTATGAATCAACGCTACAGCGAATTTTGTTTTATAATATATAAACAGTCACAATAATAATAAATATTACAAGCGATATATATTAAATTCTTGTACGATTTCATGAATGTTTAGAGCATTACCAATCATTATTATTAGTACTTGTATAGGCCGGATTCTGCTTTAATAATAGTAATTTCATTGCATTGACAAATTGGCAATTGCTTTGATCTGTAAACTATAATTGAATATGTTATCGGCACACCTATTCATGCATTCTGCGGGATTTATAGAGATACGGCGTTTCGTAATAGGCTTACAACGAAAATACACAGCAATGTATAGCAAAATATTAAACAGGTATTGATTGTGTAATTGCTATATATTTATATTATTTTATTAATAACGCATTTACTGGAGTCATAATTAAACGAATGGAGAAACTAAAATTGTTTAAAAAAGGTCTAAGTGTCTTTTTTTTAACAATTTTAGCTTCTTATTATGAATTTTTTAAATAGCAATTTACAATTTCCAAACATAATTTGTGGAATATTGTCATAACTCGAGTATGATTTTTTTGAAGTTAACTCGCGAGACGATTTTCTGAAGTAACAAGTCTCTCAAACGGGTAAAGGACCCGAAAATCGATGGCCAGTTATAGAACAGTAAATGCAGTAACTACTAATAAATAAAATGCTATGAAAATAGCTAAAATAATTTTACTAAAACATATGTATGAACCGAATTTGTCACAGTTGCACTCAAAAATTAATTTTTCTCTTCAGTCTTCTAGGATGATGTTGGTTGTCAAGCAGTTGGGAAAATATAAGTATTACAAAGAATAAACTCCACCGTAGGATATGGTGGATTTTATTCTTTGTAATACTTATATTTTCCCAACTGCTTGACAACCAACATCATCCTAGAAGACTGAAGAGAATGAAACCTTTCGATTTAGGAAAGTGATTGTCACAAAAACAGAGTAAAAGTGCGCGAGTTGGATAGTATAGGAGCATATTTATTCTGAATTAGACATAAGCTTGGGGCATCACTGGATGAACCCAAGCACCTTCATGTTAGCATTTAAGATTAGTGTAAAATTGATGGTTGGTCTGTTAAACCAGTTTTAATAAAAATAAAAAATAAATAAAAAAAATAAACTTATATTTTCATATAATATTAGTATTGCTATTATTTGATTAATAAATGACCTGCACTCGATTTTTTTGGTTTCAGGTAGAGGCGTACCTAGGGTAAACGGCGCCTAGGACAAGCACCAATATTACGCCCCTGTCCGACCGTCCGACAATAGGTTGCTTACGTTTTATTTTCTAAAAAAAAACTTTTTCCCACCCCCTTCAGTGGCACCCATAGCACATGCCCTGCCTGTCATACCCTAGTTACACCTCTGATTTCAGGAGGTATTTTGTTGTATTCTTTTATACAATCGTCGTTTCTTTTTAGTTGGCCTGCTATGCAGGTCAATTCTCCTTCTAGTTCTGTAGCTGTGCAATTTATTAATGGTTAAAAAAACCTTTTATCTTTATCGCTATCAGCCCGAAGGCTTTTCCGCTAGTTAAGGGAGAAGCTCAGAGGTGTACACTCGATATTTACCTTAACTTCACAGAAAACCTCTGAAAAGCTACTATTATATTATATGTAAATGGATCTAAATCTGTAGAGCAATAAATCTATTATTATTATTATTATTATATATTCACGAAAATTCGCCCCGATGGGTTTCGAACACAGGCTGGCGAATGTACTACAAATACAACACAATAAAGCACTAAAATTAATACTAAACACATCGAAATACACTCGAAAGTAACAAATAAGCATGTGAATATATATATATATATATATATATATATATATATATATATATAAATATGTATATATATAGTATATTTTGTTACTATAAATTCACATGATTCTTCGTTAATTTCGTGTGTAGATGTGTATGTGTTTAGTATTAATTTTAGTGCTTTATTGTGTTGTATTTGTAGTCCTTTCATGCTTACTTTTGTTGCATTTTCCCATAATAATAAATTTGTATTTCCATATTTATATCATTTCCTTTCCAATTGTCATGATTATACACGTATTGTGTTTATAGCCTGCTTATATATCTGTATTTACATTTATAGTATGTATTATTTTAGATTGTCCTTCGTTAAGTCCTTTATATGGGTGTATATTAATAGCTTGAATTAATTACCTAATATCGACTGTGTAGAGGTTAATCTGCTTTTTAACAAAATGTTCAAACTGATTTAATGGACTTAATAAATAAAACTAAAAGGGCCAATCTACAAGGGCCAATCTACAAGGGCCAACTTGCCCAAATGTCAGTTTACAATAGTTAAAAGTTAACTTAGTATTAAGTCCTTTAAATCAGTTTTGTCAGTTTGTTAGAAAAGCAGATTGGCCCCTATTTGTGCTATACAGTTGATATGAGGTAATTAATTGAAACGATTAATATACACCCATATAAAGGACTTAGCGAAGGACGATCTAAAATATTGCGCTACACAGTCGATATAAAACTCTTAATGCGGAATTCATAAAGCGAATTTCGTAAATATCTTTTTAAATCTTTCAATTGTTACCTAGGCAATTTTTTTAATAAGGTTGGGAAAACCATAAATTCACTTAGCATAAAAAGAAAAATTTATCATGCCTGCAGTGTATATCTCATTTTTACCAAACGAATAAAAGCTGAAAATGCATATATAACATAGGCAACCAGCTAAGCACGGAATCAACATTAAAGTATAACGTCATACATACAGTATTGGAAAATTCACAAATTTAGAGAATAAAACTCGGATGCAATTTTTTGAAGTAGCAAACTCACACAGCACTCGAAGGTCCTTAGCCGGCTACTAATGTTACAACTATATTAACTATTATGCAACTACGTATTTCGTTGATACATTTCTACGACTATTATTAACTATTTTACTAAAATTGTATAGCAAAGCGTGAATAATATTATACTAGATAGATTCATTAAGAATCTTCATAACTTTATTTATCATACAAATTTCGTTTAAGCAAATAAAAATAAAAGCGAAGTGCTCGTTTTATATTTTTTAAGAAAAAAATTCGCTCACTAATTTAGGTTTTCACTTTTCAGTATTGGAAAATTCACAAATTTAACAAATTACCAATTTTTGTTGAAAATCCTGCAAGGAACGTAAGAGTGATTTCCTTATTTATTTACAAAAATCATGTGTATTCAAAAATCATCATTCACACATCAAATCTCCTTTTCTAACGACAGTAGGTATAATTTTTGTTGAAAATCCTTTAATGAACATAACAGCGATTTCCTTATTTATTAAACAAAAATCATGTGTTTTCAAGAATCATCATTCACACATCAAATCTCTTTTTCTAGCGACAGTACGTATAATTTTTTTTGAAAATCCTGTCAGGAACATAACTGCGATTTCCTTATTTATTTAACAAAAATGATGTGTTTTCAAGAAACATCATTCACACATCAAATCTCCTTTTCTAACAAGAGTAGGTATAGTTTTTGTTGAAAATCCTGCAAGGAACATAACAGCGATTTCTTTATTTATTAAACAAAAATCATGTGTTTTCAAGAATCATCATTCACACATCAAATCTCCTTTTCTAACAAGAGTAGGTATATTTTTTGTTGAAAATCCTGCAAGGAACATAACTGCGATTTCCTTATTTATTTAACAAAAATCATGTGTTTTCAAGAATCATCATTCACACATCAAATCTCCTTTTCTAACGACAGTAGATATAATTTTTGTTGAAAATCCTGTAAGGAACATAACTGCGATTTCCTTATTTATTTAACAAAAATCATGTGTTTTCAAGAATCATCATTCACACATCAAATCTCCTTTTCTAACAAGAGTAGGTATAATTTTTATTAAAAATCCTGCAAGGAACATAACTGCGATTTCCTTATTTATTTAACAAAAATCATGTGTGTTCAAGAAACATCATTCACACATCAAATCTCCTTTTCTAACGATAGTAGATATAATTATTGGTGAAAATCCTGCAAGGAACATAACTGCGATTTCCTTATTTATTTAACAAAAATCATGTGTTTTCAAGAATCATCATTCACACATCAAATCTCCTTTTCTAACGACAGTAGTTATAATTTTTGTTGAAAATCCTGTAAGGAACATAACTGCGATTTCCTTATTTATTTAACAAAAATCATGTGTTTTCAAGAATCATCATTCACACATCAAATCTCCTTTTCTAACAAGAGTAGGTATATTTTTTATTAAAAATCCTGCAAGAAACATAACTGCGATTTCCTTATTTATTTAACAAAAATAATGTGTGTTCAAGAAACATCATTCACACATCAAATCTCCTTTTCTAACAAGAGTAGGTATAATTTTTGTTGAAAATCCCGCAAGGAACATAACTGCGATTTCCTTATTTATTTAACAAAAATCATGTGTTTTCAAGAATCATCATTCACACATTGAATTTCCTTTTCTAATGACAGTAGGTATAATGTAACAAAGTGCAATCTCACGTATCTATTCATTGTATAAATTTATATTTAATAATATTAATTTGCATACATGTAGGATGTTACGTTCGCGTGCGAGAGTTAAAGAATTTGTATAAGTTTCCATTTCAATTAATGCTCCGATGCAATTTATTGTCATTTTTATTTTTACTTGTGTTGTTGCGAAACTTTCGCCAAATTCTGAGGGCGTACAAAGGCAGATGCAACCAGATGCTAGCGTTTATGCACGACCGTTGACCTGCTTTACATTTTGCGTTTCACTCGTAAAATTTTACCAGATTGTTGCTCATATAATTTTACATTTAGAAATAAAATATTAGTTTCTTATAGGAAATTAATAAATATATAAATAGAAAAATTAACGACCATATCAAATATATTAAACCATAATAAATATAGAATAAAACTTAAAATGGACGTTAATACCATATTTGTTATAAAACAAATGTTACGCATAAATATAAAGACACCATCTGTTATTTAAATTAAATGTTTATATTTATTTTTATTTTTTTTTATTACCTCCAGTACATTCATACAATATATACAAAAGAACAATAGAAATATGGGAGGTAATGATTAGGTTCGGGTTAGTAGATTATTTAATTTACCCTGGTCTTCCACCTAATCATTTATTGAAATATATGTATGTATATATGATATATACATACATATACACATACTAAAACATTAATAATAGTTACGGTACATCAATTACATACATATTGTAAACATAACAGAGCTATTTTAAATTATATATATATATCAGGATTATTTATATATATATATATATATATATATATATATATATATATAAATAATCCTGATATATATATAATTTAAAATAGCTCTGTTATGTTTACAATATGTATGTAATTGATGTACCGTGACTATTATTAATGTTTAGATATTTGATTTGATGCTAAGATAAAAACATGAATTCCTCTTTCTGTGGTTTCCAACACATACCTTTGCAGTTCTTAAAACTGGGCCCTTCCCTTCACAATGAAAAGTAGCCCAGATAATTCTTATTCCAAAAACCCGGCAAACTGCCATCCTTTATCGCCCACTTAAGGAAAAATTTCTTGTAAACAAATCAGAAATTTATATTCAAAATTTGAATATTCATCTGTAAGCATTTTGTACCAATTTTTTTGTAACGTATATGTTTTAAAGGATATAAACTTATTCGTAAGAAGAATTGTATATTAATGTATAAGACTAGCTAATTTAAAAAAATTCTGTTTATAGATCGACTCTAATTTAATTTAATTTAATTTAATCAGAGATTTAGTTTAAGTTATACGAGTTTGCAAAGTAATGCAAGTTATTTTAATTGTGTACCATCATTTATATTATATGTGGTTTAATTGAATATGTATATATGTAACAGTAATTTCTCCTCATCCATTCTAATATAATGTGGGCTGTCTATCGTGAGTGCAGGGCGTTGCGATGCAGTGGTAAAACCTGCAGCTGGCGATACCGACAAAGAGACCCAAATCCTGTTTTTCTTGTGAAACTTTATAAGTTAGTTTTATTTGATTTATAATTAACTTAATTAATTTGGACAATCAATTATGTAATTAAAAATAATTTTAGTACTAAACTTGTCGTCATAAGGAATCCCAGGACTTTTTAAAAAGAATTATTGACTTTTACCCTACAGAATATATCAGTCAGTAACTATGTATAACAAGAGGATACACAAAATAATTCTTTATGTCTAGTTATAGTAACATATATTTTCATATATATTTTGTTGTTCTTGATGTTGAGCATTTTTTGAGGGGTTATGCCAAATGAAGGTCTTCTTTTAATATATTATTATTTTTTTTATCATATATAATATATATAATATTGTCAATCTTTATATATATATATATATATATATATATATATATATATATATATATTTCATGCTCAGAAGTTTTAAGGGAAAGTTATGTGATAGTAATAAGAACAAATATCCCGCTCTGTATAATAAATCATAACTGTAACTGTACAACTAGAAAATGTATCTAAAATATAACAGTCTACCTTACAAGTTCTTACATTCGCAAATAGAGAAAAGCATCACCATATTAATTTATCTTCGTTTGCGCATAAGTCGTGACAGACGAATCCATTAGATCCGAGCGCGATTAATTGGACTACATACGTCGCAAAATCATAGCGGCTGGCGATAATCAATTTCTTCTTTTCCGTTAAATAATTATATGTTTATAATGTTTAATAGTGAGGCTATGTGTGTCAATGTCCTTTCTAGTGCATGCCATGACGCGAAAAAGTGGCCGGACTATACTGAAACCATTAATTCGCGTCGGTGTGAACACTGTGAACGCACATGCTGTTTTTTTTCTGTTATAATTATGTAGCAGTATATAGGGAAATAAGAATGAATATATTAATAACATAATTATTTTTATACTGAAATACGCCAGTGCCGTATTTAGCACTTAAGAGGCCAATTCAAATTTGAGGGTCCTGTCGAAATATTTTCGGTACTTGTCCACATATTCATATAATATGTAGGGAAAACCTAAATGATAAACTTAACAAGCACAAGACAAAGAATGGCTGTATTAACGAGCCAGATGAAGAGCTTACAGAAATAATCGTAAAACCAAAAATTGATAAACTAACAGATAACAAAATACGAAGCAAAAATAAATGGACGACTCACGCGACCATTTTTTTCTCTTTGACTTATGTATTGCTGTTCCTGTTTGTAAACACAAAAAACACATACATGAATAAATCTATCTATCCATACGTAGCAAAATAAGAACAGCGAAAACCAAGTGGAGAAAATGCAACTGCCTGGAGATCGATACCCTCCGAAGAAAAACAAAACCACTTCAATATACACAAGAAGGTGAAGAAATTTGCTAGCATACAAAAGCAACAGACTATACCAGCAATGATAGACGAAGACGGAAAGCTAATCTCGAATGAAACAAAACAAATATTGATGAAAACATACACGAACTTGAACCCATAATCATAAAGTCAGAAGTCATAAAAGCCATCCAATGAGGTAAACCTAGAAAAGCACCAGGGCCAGACTAAATACACAATGAACTGATCAATCTTATCAATGAAGAAAATACATTGTGGTACAAATCTTCAACTATAGATATAGGATAGGACTACAATTGCATTGTTATATATAGGGTTAGCAGTTACAACTTATCTAAAATATCAATAGTCGCATTATTCTAGCATATTACCTTGCTTTTCTGTCAATTTGACGAACAAAACTGTCAGCAACAAAAATATTTGTAACGACAGCACAAATGTAATAAATGGCAAGTCGGTGGGCTTCAAAACATTGTTTTTGTTTTTATATTATAGAGATATATCATACATACATGGTATTTTATAGAAGTAGAACTTTGTTGGTGTTTTATAAGCATATATTATTTATGTTAAAGATTATTATTTCTTGTTTTAATTAAATGCGATATAGACACCGAAATAAACGACCTAAAAAAGTAGACACTAAAAAATAAATCGCTTATTATAATCTAATTTCAACATATTATCCCACCACCAAAATAAGTGGTTAGAAAAGATCCCGACATGCACAGATTCATATTTAATATCTTCACGCTCCATCTCCAAATTCTTTGTGTATGTGTGTGTGTATAATAATTACGCCATTAGGATTTTAAATTAGTAGTGTAAGTAATAAGCATATTCCGGAACATGCATTTAATTTAATATATTGAACGTGTGAATGATCGTTTTATTAATAGGCCCCCGGTGAAATGCGTTAATATTAATGGTCTCCAAAGGAACGACGCGATAATTACGTTTAATAGGACTTCCTCTTCAGATAGAAGTGAACATATGCAAGGTAATAGAATTTATAACAGACTAAATAGAAAATAAATACGCATAGAATTATTAAATCCTAGGCAGAAAGACGGCGGGTAGTTAGCCTTCTACAACACCTAACTAACCCAATTAGTAAAATAAATTTATTGAATTCTATGTAATGTTGTGAATAAAGATAATTATATATATATATATATATATATATATATATATATATATATATATATATATATTTATATTCTGTTATAAAAAAAGATAAATAAAGCTATTTTGGGCCTTAGGTTTATTTTTTTAAAACATTTTTGAACATAAACATGTATGTAAGTAAAATATTTGTAAAATATTTTTTTTATTTATAACAAACGTATGTGCCTATACACTAATGTTTTTATTTAACAATTTTGTTTATAAGACATCACGTTAGTGGTTTCAAAAAAGAACAGTTAAAAAAGTTGACAGCAAGTATTTTTTATAAGCCTGTCATTGAATAATATTTGCAACAAAACAAATTGCAATATTTATTATACATATATACAACACAAGAATTTGGAATGACTTGCATCGAGCATATAGCTGGCTATCGGTTGGTGAAAAACTTACGCAAAATATGTAGACACAAAATGTTTGAATAAACTTCATCAAGAAATCAGGTATTACGCATTGA
This sequence comes from Lordithon lunulatus, assembly GCA_963942505.1. Taxonomy (NCBI): domain Eukaryota; kingdom Metazoa; phylum Arthropoda; class Insecta; order Coleoptera; family Staphylinidae; genus Lordithon; species Lordithon lunulatus. Next base: position 68,619,011 of record OZ012666.1, read on the forward strand.
AAAACTTAAAATTCATGATTAAAAAAATATTAATATTATTTAAGCTGCTTTAAATAAATTTTAATTATAAATTTTAAATTATAACATATTATACCAATATTAAAATACGTCCTTAACCATTCATATCCTAGTGTTTAATTGACGCTGAAATTATTGTTATTTCATCAACATCGGGGGGAAGGCAATGTGTTGCGTTTGTCGGAACGGATGTTAAATCTTACTTAAAATCTGCCTGTCTCATAATGTAATCGTCGATAGATTAAGATTAATTGTTGTTAATTACATCCGAGGTAATTAATTACACAATTACCCGTTGAAAATGTCAGCGTGTGCACAGAAAGATTTACTAACTGACGATGAAAATACCATATGCTCTAATAACAAAGTGGAGACAATATAATTAACAAAACCATAATTATAATTGAACTCGTGTTATATTTTTGTTTCTATAGACAGGGATGAGTGGATCAAAAAATTCCAGGACCGCCAGTACGTAGACTCCTACCGGTTTGACATTGTTTGCAATGGCCTATCATAATACTCCTCACTTTTGACAACTTTAGACACAAAATGCGACATTGCGATGTATAAAAAGAGGTGCGGCTATTAAATGAAAGGTTAAAACCAATTTATGCAACATGTAACAATTTAATCACGAGTTGTAGTTTCCTCACTCTAATACAACCGAGTCTAAGGGCCGGTTGTTTAATATCCAGTTAAACTGAGGTTTAACTAACCCATCAGTTAGTTAAACCTCAGCTCAGCTAGTTTAACTGACTATTGAACAATCGGCTATAAGTGTAGGTATTAAAGGTTTGAAGGTTTTTTTTTAATCTGTACTGTTCACACCATGTTATGTTTATATACTCTGTATATTTTTGTGGCTTAGGTGTATAATAACGTTTATAAAATTCTCAAAAAAAAAAAACTCAAGTTTGTTGATATTATCTTCAAAATTTAGTACGAATGAACCCAATTTATCATTATTATTCACTTAGTATTAGATTTTGTTACTTAGGCAGACTATCATCATATAGAAATAATCAATATTTATTTGGACAAACATACAAATAAACTTTCACACAATAATGTTACAACATCACGATACAATATTTAACATAATATCCATAATTATGCAAAATAGTATCTTGTTGCAGTTAATATATGCGCAGGCGGAAATAATTCTACGCACAAAGTATGAAATAAGACTATTTAACGGTACAAATAAAGCGTTTCAAGTTGTTATAAAATAACGGTCACAGTCATGATTGAGCAAAATAATTAATAAATTGATCGAAATACTGAATATCGCTACTGCAAGCACTCTCTCTAATAATATATCTAGTGTAGTTAATGATACGACACGCAATTTCTGTAGAATGTATGCAAATATGGTGTATGAAGATGTGAACGAAGATTGCATTCGGAATTTGTTGGGAAATTAGAGCTTACAAATTGATGACCATGTGCAATTAACATGGAGATTGAAATAACTGACATATCGAGGAATGTTAATTTTGTATTTAATCGGAATAATCAATGATATATATTTTATATGAATACAGATAAAGTGAAATACACTATTATTTATTACTTATTCTTACTATTTCCAACACGCTGATATTTATTTCTTTTTAAATGAAATAAAATTATAATTAGTAACTACGGTTCAATAGAGAAAATTTGTAAAATTTATACGAATCCTTTCACACACCTGGTATACGTAATATTTCATCAAAAAAATATTTAATAGTATTCGAAACTAATGTAGGGCCAAAAATTAAGGAGAAAGTATGTATGACTACAAATGTATAGTGGCCGATTTCATTCAAATTACATCCAGGAAAAACAAACTTTTAAGCCCTATGGCATTATCTAGTTTCTTATATCGTTTTCGACGACACTGCGATAATAGAAATATCCATCTGCCAGCTTTAGAAAATGATTCAAGACATAAATATGACTAGCCAATCCTATGGGCTCAAAATTAATTTGAAGAAAACTAAATTTATGAAAATAGTACAACTTACCCCCTAAGAGGAAAGTTAAACGCCATCTGGCGGCACCACATCAATATATTGTTACCATTCACCTATATAATGATATAATTGATAATAAAGATTTGTTTATATACAAAACTACAATCTATTTTATAGGTTCAGTATTTTTGCAAAAATATCTATATAGTTTTGTTATGCCAATATACTTGTACATCCCTGTTTGTTACCATACAAGACTAAATCCCTGGTTTCGCTTAAAAGCGGCCGCTTTTGACGTCTTTTACACATCACACAAATCGTTTTAAGTATATGTAATTAAATAACTCATGTTTCATCGTAATTAATTGCATTTTTGCATTGCGTTGAGGTATAACTCATCATGGGAAACCATGTTCATTTATGTATATATATATATATATATATATATATATATATATATATATATATATATATATATATATACATACATAAAAATATCTTTGTGACTTCTAAACGACGTCAAAAGCGGCCGCTTTTATGCGACCGCTTCCTAGGAAACCAGGGCAAATAATGATCCAATTAATGTCTAACAAAACAGTTATTTTTGGTTATTATATGTTTCATGGTTAATAAATTTTACAAATATCGTGCACATATCATTTTTCAACCCGCCCCTGATTCTCTCAAGATATACTCTGCACAGATAATTATTAGAATGTTCCTTAGAATCAGTTCGACATCCGTTCCTCATCGCTAAACTAGTAAACATCGCGCCAGGAGTCATCAAACCGAATTAACTTTCACGCAGTTATTAAAGTGATTTATTTTTCTGCGCTTATACCGGTAAGCTGTTACAATTAGTTGGCAGTCTGAGAGCACTGGCGATGATAGAGTCGGGCTGTAATTATCGTTCTGAACTAATCGTGAGTAAAGAGAAAACTCATATTGAGAAAAAAAAGTTTGCTAATAGTAAATGAGATCAAATTAAATAGGGCTTAGTAATTATAAGCTTATTTTATTTCAACTTTTATTACTTATAATTTTATTATAGTTTTTTTTAGTTGCCTAGAATAAATCTATTTTTTTTTTCTAGGTTGACAGGAGAAAGAACAACTGATTTATAAAATATTTATTGGAGACAACAAGTTATACATTTGTTATTTTATTGCTTATATTTTATTTATTTGAACCTGAAGCAATTTTTTAATTACTCCAATAAATAATGGATTGTTAAGGCGTCTACTTTGTGATAATTCATTTTAAAGGATAAATAAGACGATTTTTTACTTTGTTTTTTATCACTTCAGTTACACTTTGCAACTAGTTTCGGCTAAGCTCTAGCCATTTTCGAGCTCCTCCGATGTCGTATATAAAGAATACAGTTAAATCTTAATTATCATCACGTTTATGCTTGCACATTTCACAGTGTAGACATGTAAACTGATATAAATTTGCCACACATTACATAAATATTTTCAAATGCAGCTATATTTAATAATCCGTAATAAATTGAACTATTAAAATACGTTTATGTAAATTCAATCACACATTCCTATATGTATTTTTAATGGTTGGTGTTGATTTCGAATTGATTCAATAAACACAGCTATGTTGATTTTATGCATGTTGGAATGACCAAATTTGGATTTCGAGCGATTTGAACGTTTAAAAATCAGTAATAATTTCAAATATTAAAATACGATTATGTAAATTCAACCACACATTCCTGTATGTATTCTTAATTGTCGGTGTTGATTTCGCATTGATTCAACAAACACAGCTCAAGTTATGTTGATTTTATGCAAGTTGGAATGACCAAATTTAGATTTCGAGCGACTTGTACGTTTAAAAATCAGTAATAAATTCAAATATTAAAATACGCTTATGTAAATTCAACCACACATTCCTGTATGTATTCTTAATGGTTAGTGTTGATTTCGAATTGATTCAACAAACACAGCTCAAGTTGTGTTGATTTTATGCAAGTTGAAATGACCAAATTTGGATTTCGAGCGACTTGCACGTTTAAAAATCAGTAATAAATTCAAATATTAAAATACGCTTATGTAAATTCAACCACACATTCCTGTATGTATTTTTAATGGTTGATGTTGATTTCGAATTGATTCAACAAACACAGCCCAATTTATGTTGATTTTATGCGTTGGAATGACCAAATTTGGATTTCGAGTGACATGCACGTTTAAAAATCCGTAATAAATTCAAATATTGAAATACGTTTATGTAAATTCAACCACACATTCCTGTATGCATTCTTAATGATTGGTATTTATTTCCAATTGATTCAACAAACACAGCTCAAGTTATGTTAATATTATGCAAGTTGGATGACCAAATTTGGATTTCGAGCGACTTGCACGTTTAAAAATCAGTAATAAATTCAAATATTAAAATATGTTTGTGTAAATTCAACCACACATTCCTGTATGAATTTGTAATGGTTGGTGTTGTTTTCGAATTGATCAACAAACACAGCTCAAGTTATGTTGATTTTATGCAAGTTCGAGTGAACAAATTTGGATTTCGACTTGCACGTTTAAAAATCAGTAATAAATTCAAATATTAAAATACGCTTATGTAAATTCAACCACACATTCCTGTATGTATTTTTAATGGTTTGTGTTGATTTCGAATTGATTCAACAAACACAGCTCAAGTTATGTTGATTTTATGCAAGTTCGAGTGAACAAATTTGGATTTCGACTTGCACGTTTAAAAATCAGTAATAAATTCAAATATTAAAATACGCTTATGTAAATTCAACCACACATTCCTGTATGTATTTTTAATGGTTGATGTTGATTTCGAATTGATTCAACAAACACAGCCCAATTTATGTTGATTTTATGCGTTGGTATGACCAAATTTGGATTTCGAGTGACATGCACGTTTAAAAATCCGTAATAAATTCAAATATTGAAATACGTTTATGTAAATTCAACCACACATTCCTGTATGCATTCTTAATGATTGGTATTTATTTCCAATTGATTCAACAAACACAGCTCAAGTTATGTTAATATTATGCAAGTTGGATGACCAAATTTGGATTTCGAGCGACTTGCACGTTTAAAAATCAGGAATAAATTCAAATATTAAAATACGATTATTTAAATTAAACCACACATTCATGTATGTATTCTTAATGGTTGGTGTTGATTTCGAATTGATTGAACAAACACAGCTCAAGTTATGTTGATTTTATGCAAGTTGGAATGACCAAATTTGGATTTCGAGCGCCTTACACGTTTAAAAATCAGTAATAAATTCAAATATTAAAATACGTTTATGTACATTCAACCATACATTCCTGTATGTATTCTTAATGGTTGGTGTTGATTTCGAATTGATTCAATAAACACAACTCAAGTTATGATGATTTTATGCAAGTTCGAGTGAACAAATTTGGATTTCGAGCGACTTGTACGTTTAAAAATCCGTAATAAATTCAAATATTAAAATACGTTTATGTAAATTCAACCACACATGCCTGTATGTATTTTTAATGGTTGGCGTTGATTTCGAATTGATTCAACAAACACAGCTCAAGTTATGTTGATTTTATGCAAGTTGGAATGACCAAATTTGGATTTCGAGCGACTTGCACGTTTAAAAATCAGTAATAAATTCAAATATTAAAATACGATTATGTAAATTAAACCACACATTCCAATATATATTCTTAATGGTTGGTGTTGATTTCGAATTGATTCAACAAACACAGCTTAAGGTATGTTGATTTTATGTAAGTTGGAATGATCAAATTTGGATTTCGAGCGACATGCACGTTTAAAAATCTGTAATAAATTCAAATATTAAATTACGTTTATGTAAATTCAACCACATATTCCTGTATGTATTCTTAATAGTTGGTGTTGATTTCGAATTGATTCAATAAACACAGCTCAAGTTTTGTTGATTTTATGCAAGTTGGAATGACCGAATTTGGTTTTCGAGCAACTTGCACGTTTAAAAATCAGTAATAAATTCAAATATTAAAATATGTTTATGTAAATTCAACCACACATTCCTGTATGTATTCTTAATGGCTTATCAGCCGTGAGGCTTTTCCGCCGGTCAAGGGAGAAGCTCAGAGGAGTAAACAGGACAAACCTAAATTCATAATTCACAATTTCATTAAATTAATTCAAAAAAATGCGAAATTTCGGTTTGAGGTAACTTTCACCATTGATCGTATAAGGACAAACCTAAATTCATAATTCATAATTTCAATAAATACATTTAGAAAAATTCGAAATTCCTGTTTAACTCACACCAGTGATCTTTTAATGAAAATTATAATTTATTGTATTATTTGGTCAATACTATATAAAAAATATATAAAATATATTGGTTATAAAATATATATTGGTTAATGTATTTATATTGGTTAATGTAATAAAATAATTATTTTAAGTGAATAATTTAGATTTTCTTTTGTATGTATTACTATGTAACAATTCTTTGTTTCCTTTTCTCTATAATTAGATTTAATGTCTGTTGAGAAATAAATAAATAAATAAATAAATAGATTAATATGACTATAAAAATAATACACAATCATTAATTATTAATATTATTGTTTCTAGCATAAAATCTGCAGCTATATAAACATGCCATAAAGCTAATATTATTTGAAAACTAAAATTATGACGAACAATAATCATGATCACAGCGTCACGATGACAATACTTTTTGCTACTCATGCTATTTGTTTGAAATAAAATACCGAATAATTACAGTAATTGTGCTACAAATAATATTGTTTATTCATAACGGGACTTCACAATTCAATAAACTATTCAACTCAAGTCTCTTTTGTATTACCAAAAGCTAATATTATTTGAGAGATGAAAAAAAAACTCTTCAGCGTTCACTCGCTTAATACTTACATACAATTGTATTGCTAATAATATACGCATTAGACGACAGCTGTGCAAATAATTCAATTATAATCTTACTTCGATTGCATTTTTTTAATTAGATAAACGCTGTGCACTAAAAGCTTTGTTAAATATGTTAAATATTTATTCTAGTGCTAAATGCTGTTAAATATTTAAAAAAAATAGGAAAATCGCAGTTGGTAAACTTGGACTTTCCAACGACTACTTTCCACCAAAAACAAATCAAGACTAATTTACTCGAAATGAAACAGGGATTCCGAAAAAAAATATTACAAACTTTTTTTCACGATCACAACATTTCGTGTGATAAAGTAAACAGTTTAATTTAAATCGTTGGTTTTATTATTGAAATTTAATTTCTATATTAACTTTTTTCCCGATTATAAAGTAAAAAAAGAACTATCTTTATAAGGCTTTCAGCCGTGAGGCTTTTCCGCCGGTCAAGGGAGAGAAGTTTAATCACAGAAAACCTCTGAAAACTGTGATAGGTGATCAAGAACATCGCCTGTAGGGCCTATAAGAACATGGGTAAAGTAAATTTTGAGTTAGAAAAGGGCAAAAAGTTTGGGACCTATGCTCTAGATGAACAAATCTTAAGAACTTGGACTGTGTCATTTAGCTAAGTAAATTCAGGTTTCTAAATCCAATTCTTTTGGAGTAAATTGAGTATACCTATTCATGTTCTATATATCTTTGAATGCTTCAAGTAATCGCCGGAAGACATGCATAAACAAAAGCCAGTGATTCTGCAACAATAACGTCCCGTCCGCTCTATTGATCCCCAACAATTGCAATTTATTAGAATCACTGTGCAGATAACAGCAAAAACAGCTACATAGTCATGCTGCATCGACATCAACCAGGCGCAAACACCGGAAAGATATAATAACCCAAGCATCTGAAGAGAGTAGGACATGCACGGAAGTGGCTGCAGGCGTGGTGACCGGCAGATAGCAGAAGTAAAGCAGGAGGCTTTTCAGAGTCTGTGTCAGTCAGTTCTTCGCGGACCGTGCTCGCCGGCGCGCATTCACCAGACAGTATAATGAGTGTACCGCTAACACCAACGAGACACTAACATACTTCAATATTCATTTGTATTATTGCTACACTATGGGATTTTATTATTATTAGTTACGATTTTGTTCTTTTAAAACGGGCCGAATATGAAAACCAGAACCATGGATGGGTTTTATAAAAGGAGACTAAGCATCCCCAAAAGGTAATACATTTACATAATTATTTTTGTATTCTCCACATTTCTATGATTGCATCAATATATCGGTAAAGATTTATATATTTCCAAAAATGTCTGTATTATTATATAAATAATAATGTAGTATATCGGGGTTTTCGGAATGTTTACCTTCTGTTATCTTAATTAGGGAAATATCTTGCCTTCATTTTCAGAAGGCAAGATATTTCCCAAATTAAGATGACAGAGGATTAACAATCCGAACCCTGATGTACTAAATTATTATTTATATAGTAATACAGACATTTTTGGAAATATATAAATCTTTGGCGATTTCAATAACGAATATGTTTCTATAATCTGCCAAAATCTGAAATGGAAAATCTAAGCGGAAAGTGGGTATATTGACAGTTGCTAAAACCTGATATGTAACAATAGCATGATTGTTTTTTGCTCTAATGAAAAGTTAGTAAAATTGGCATAACAACTTCGGCCAAATAGCCATAGAAAATTATTATTATCATTATTGTTATTTTAGTCTTTTATTTAATCAGAAAATAAGCTACATTCAAATCGATAGCAGTGGACAGATGAGATAATTGTTTTTATGTTTATATATGTAATTAATGTGGCTCTCAAATCGTACATCGTACATTTAGCAACCGATTCCATATTATCCTTTTAAAAAAATCCATTAAAAAGCATTATAAAAATTTAAAAACCAAAATACTTGGCTTTGAACAAATCCATTTGTATTCATTAATATGATACATGTCCGCGCCGATGTAGTGCAGTGGTTAGCACCCCCGCATAATGAAGAGACGAGTTATATGATAAGTAATGTGCATTCTCTAAATCACACTTTTTATGATTATAAGTGAAACCTGTAAAAATTATCATATTGGCTATAAAAGTCCTTCACACCACAACACACCTGTTTTCTGGAAATAGTTAATTACATGCAAAATTAGCAACAACTAAGTATTTCATTGTTATCTTTCCAGCACATTATAAATCTACGACGTGTAATTACAGTTACAAAAATGTTTTCATCACATTTAAGCTCTTTAAATGAAACGATAAATATCACGGAAGCACGCATTTACCTGACTTTAAATTAGCCTCCGCTTTTTTTACAACTGTATAACAAGAATAATAAGCATTATGTATTGTATGTTAAAAGAATGGTGGACAGTTTTGTAATGTTTAATACAACTGTTATCGTTTAGCATCGTAAAACAGAGATATTAACTAATAAAACCGGATATGAAATTAAAATACCTTCCTTATACATCAGTGATGTATTCGGAGAATAAAAATAGTTTTAAATTCAATTTGATTTTATTATTTAAAAATGCCTGTTTATTTGAGATAATAACAAACAAGTAGCAAATCTAATTGATTTACTTGATCATACGTATCATGATAATTAAAATAATTATATTCATTCATTATTTTTATTTTATTTTTCTAACTATTCTCAAAAAAAGTGTATTTTTCTCTCAACCGCCGTTTAGAAATGTAGCATATTTTATGAATTCTAGCATTAATGAGATAAATCTTGAAACTATTAGAAATGTACATGCAGAGCACCAACGGACTAACCCCCGTATTCACCAACGTTCTATAACTCTATCAATAGCTATTGAACCTATACGTATTCGTTGTTATAGCAACAATAAATACATTATCTAGAGAATGTAGTTACTTTAGATTCTCTCTATTGCAAACACTGAATAATTAAACAAAAGGTGTCATCAAAGCACCAATCGCAAGCGCTATTCAAGGTGTTTGAAGTTTTTTTTGGCATATTCTGTCAAAATTAATAATTAAGGATTATTTTGACCATTTATGGTCACAATAGGAATACGTACTATCAACTATAACATGTAACTTGTTAGTTTTGATTTTGGTCATGTGCCAAGTTATTGGCAATTGGCAATTGGCAATATAAAATAGAAAATTTTGGCTTGTATTGGCTAAATATTTAATGTTAACCAAGCGATAAGAAAAATGTAAACTATCCTCTTTTGAATAAGAATAACTTGCACATTTAGACGTTATGGTGTCTTCCGTGTATCAACAAACTAAACATCCCTATCAATATGACATAAAGAGGCCGAGAATGACAGTCTTAATGTTAAAATTAAATAAATAACTGCTGAAAGTTATTTATTAAATAAAGTTCCTTCAATATGATATTTATTAAATATTATTTATTATTTTGACACCATAAACACCTTTTTGGAAAATTTTATTATTTATTATTTTATTTCAGCATAAACCCACCTTAAGTAACATTTTCAATAAACCTTTTCACATATCTTAAAAAGTAAGGGTAGTTTACTGTTAAACCGTTTTATAATTGTTGATTATACGCTTGATGTATACGCAATCAGATGATTTTACTTCGATATATGTTAATTAAGTTTGAAATAATGTAAAAACTTTGATTGAAAGTATACAATTTTCTGAGCAGTTAATAATAAAATATTTTACCATATGTGTTCAACTTCCTGGCAAACTCTGTATATATAATTTTAATTTTGTTTACTGGTAACATTTTTTAAATTTTATTTTATCACATTCATGTTTCTCTCACAGCGCCCTTTTAATTAAGTTATTATAAACGTATTCGTTTGGCACGAGCTGCACATAAAAGTGTAACGATTTAATTATTAACCGGCGCGCGCTCGCAATGGGAAATTACGCACGTCTCGTCCATAATTTGGTGCAAAAACATAGCACTATACGAAAAATATAGAGGTAACTGTAGTTTAGTTGATTACACGCTGCTGCAAACCAGAAAATTCGTGCAAATTAAAATTATTTCAGGTGTCCGTGTTCGTCGACTGGCCTAGATTTTTTTAATTTTGTTGAGTGGTGCCAATTAAACAAACGAGAGTATAGTTCACCAATTAGAACTCTCTAAAAGTCTGGGATTATAAGCTTTTACTTTGTCATGTGAAGTATTGATGATTCGTACAAAAATAACATTAATTTTGCGGAATTAAACTACGCTAGTCTCCCACACATTTTCTAACTTGTGAAACCTGGTGTGAGGGAAATTCTTGGGGGTTGTTGTTTGTTAAAACCAATAAATCCGTTCGTATGTAATTTATGTTTTATTGAATTCTCCATAAGGTATCGTAATTTTTTATGTTCTCGTATATCCAAGTTTATGTCCGGCTTAGGTTACTGAGTTCACTCATTCTTCTTGTTTATGCGAATGTATATCCTTTCTTGGATTTAAATTGTTGCTAATTATTATATTTATGTGTATGCCCATTATTAATATAATGTTTATTGTTTAATTTTATTCTGTATTGTAAATTCACTTGCTTCCTTATGTACTTCTATTGTAGAATAGAACATTGGCTTGTTAAAAGTAATGTTAAGAGCTTTATTCAATTGTGTTTGTATTTATATGTTTGTGGACCACCATTTCTAAGAATAATTCACTGTAGAATATACAGAAAATGTGATGAATTTAGTGGAATTTAGTTTTTATTATTTTTGTTAAATATTCTCACCAAATAGTATTTTTCTCTCAACGGTCGTTTAGAAATTTTTTTTGGGAATTTAAAAATTGCATTAATGAGATTAGAAATATACATGGTGACATGGTGACATGCACCATATTATATATAACCTTAGTGAAAACACCCAGCTCGAATTTAAAAACGCAAACGAGAAGCCCTACTTACGATGACCAGCAGTTGTGTTTGGTTTCAGATGATAGAAAGGTACACTTTGCAATTTAATCATTTTCTGAAGAAATTAATCAATATTATATTATTATATTGGGCGATTCGTTTGTTTACTGTTATATTGGTTATTTTATTGTTATACATATTATAAGCATGTATTTCCATCAAATACAACTTTCAAATGAAAACAGCTGTAGTATAGTATTCAGTTCAAATTCAATTCTACATGTGAATGTTAAATTAGCTCTCAAACAATAAAATAACCAATATACCAGTAAACAAACGAATCGCCCAATATAATAATATAATATTGATTAATTTCTTCAGAAAATAATTAAATTTCAAAGTGTACCTTTCTATCATCTGAAACCAAATGCAACTGCTACGTTTAAAACAGGTACACCATTCATAATTTGTTATGTTTGAGCACATCGGTAAATATTGATTACTTATGAAACATATGCCTGCATAACTGCATAACTTCCGCATATTATTGCACCTAAACAGCCGTATTGAGAAAATATTTACCTAAATATAGAAAGAAATTACTCATTGTATCCACCTGCTGCCTTGTTTAATGTGCGACAAATGATACAAAATATAGAAACAATAATAATGAATTACTTTCACTTTCGAAAATTGAAATACTAGATTTTTATTAAATACTGTTTCATAAACCTCTAAACACACATCTTTATAGGGCTTTCAGCCGTGAGGCTTTTCCGCAGGTCAAGAGAGAAGCTCGGAGGAGTTTATCACCCGGTATTTACCTTAACTTCACAGAAAACCACCTCTAAACATATACTTAATAATTCGAATATAATCAAACAACATCGTTCTTAATTTTTCAGTTGCACATTTTGTTATCACCGTGAGAAGATGAAATGTAACGATTTTTTAATAACGCGAGCACATTAATGTGTGCATTTCTTCCAGAAAGTGGCACTCTTTGTTTATGTAAATCCATTTATTAAGTGTTCCCATTTTGTCTAATGGCCTCCTGCCGGCATTTGAACAGGCATTTCTATTCAGATGTCTTAAGGCCTTACGCACTGATGAATTAATAGGTATGCTATACACATATATCAATAGTAATTAGATCATTTCGAAATATCAACATATTCATTATAAAGATTATATATGTCATTTCGTTAGAGGCGATACAGCAATTAAACTAATCTAAGAAATGCTTTTGTTAAAATATTCAGAGGATAATTAATTAATAAAAAAAAAATCTTGATAGGATCAAATAATATCTATACTGTTAGAATAGTTGATTTGTTGTTGTTACTCCATATGATTGAATAAAATTGATTAATAAATCAATTCTAATCAATCAATTAATTCTAAAACAGGGATGACAAAACTTTTGATCCCTTAGGGCGACATTTTTTATAAATTATAGGCGGCGTTCTACCACCATCATATGTATTACATCATAAGATAAATTAAAAAACTAAAGAATATTAATATTTTTGAGATAATTATTATATTTGGTGTCAATTATGCTTTAGAACAAGATATTCTGTTGTTATTTTCTACAAAAACTAAAGTTTCCATGCCAAAAAGTTCGCGTTATATTTCTGAAATGCCTTCCAGTTAAATAATTCGTAAAAAAAATCGTAGTAAAGAATATTTTGAGCGAATTATTACATTTGGCATTAATTATGCTTTAAAACAAGATATTTTCTCCAAAAAATAAAAATCTCATGCTAAAAAGTTCAAGCCACGTTACATTTCTGAGATGCTTTCAAGTTCAAACATTTGTAAAAAAAATCGTGCTAAAGGATATTAATATTTTTTAGAGAATGATTACATTTGATGTAAATTATGCTTTAGAGTAAGATATTCTGTTGTTATTTTCTACAGAAACTAAAGTCTCCATGCCAAAAAGTTCTAGTCGCGTTACATTTCTGAAAGGCCTTCCATTTAAATAATTCGTAAAAAAATCGTAGTAATAAATATTATTATATTTGAGAGTATTATTACATTTAGCATTAATTATGCTTTAAAAGAAGATATTGTATGATTATTTTCTCCAATAAATAAAAATCTCATGCTAAAAAGTTGAAGTCATTTCTGATATGCTTTCAAGTTCAATCATTTGTAAAAAAAATCGTGCTAAAGGATATTAATCTTTGAGAGTAGTATTACGTTTGGCATTAATTATGCTTTAAAAAAAGATATTGTATGATCATTTTCTCCAATAAATAAAAGTCTTATGCTAAAAAGTTGAAGCCATGTTACATTTCGGATATGCTTACAAGTTCAATCATTTGTAAACAAATCGGGCTAAAAAATATAAATATTTTTGAGAGAATTATTATATTTTGGTATTAATTATGCTTTAAAACAAGATATTGTATGATTAATTTTTCCAATAAATAAAAATTTCATGCTAAAAAGTTGAAGCCATGTTACATTTCTGCTATGCTTGCAAGTTCAATCATTTGTAAACAAATCGGGCTAAAGAATATTAATATTTTTGAGAGAATTATTACTTTTGGCGTTAATTATGCTTTAAAACAAGATATTCTGTTGTTATTTTCTACAAAAACTACAGTCTTAATGCCAAAAAGTTCTAGTCGCGTTACATATCTGAAATGCCTTCCAGTTAAATAATTCTTTAAAAAATCGTAGTAGAGAATATTAATATTTTTGAGAGTATTATTACATTTGGCATTAATTATGCTTTAAAACAAGATATTGTGTGATTATTTTCTCTGAAAAACAAAAATCTCATGCTAAAAAGTTCAAGCCACGTTACAATTCTGATATGCTTTCAAGTTCAATCATTTGTAAAAAAACGTGCTAAAGGATATTAATATTTTTGAGAAAATTATTTCATTTTGTGTTAATTCTGCTTTGGAACAAGATATTCTGTTGTTATTTTCTACAAAAACTAAAGTCTCCAAGTTAAAAAGTTCTAGTCGCGTTACATTTCTGAAATGAATTCCAGTTAAATAATTCGTAAAAAAATCGTGGCCAAGAATATTAATATGTTTGAGAGTATTATTATATTTAGCATTAATTATACTTTAAAACAAGATATTCTGTTATTATTTTCTCCAAAAAATAAAAATCTCATGCTAAAAAGTTCAAGCCACGTTACATTTCTAATATGCTTTCCAGTTCAATCGTTTGTAAAAAATCGTACTAAAGGATATTAATATTTTTGAGAGAATTATTTCATTTGGTGTTAATTATGCTTTAGAATAAAATATTCTGTTGATATTTTCTACAAAAACTAAAGTCTCCATGCCAAAAAGTTCTAGTCGCGTTACATTTTGAAATGCCTTCCAGTTAAATAATTCGTAAAAAATTCGTAATAGAAAATATTAATATATTTGAGAGTATTATTATATTTGGCATTAATTATGCTTTAAAACAAGATATTGTATGATTATTTTCTCCAAAAAATAAAAATCTTATGCTAAAAAGTTCAAGCCATGTTACATTTCTGATATGCTTTCAAGTTCAATCATTTGTAAAAAAAATCGTACTAACGGATATTAATATTTTTGAGAGAATTATTTCATTTGGTGTTAATTATGCTTTAGAATAAAATATCTGTTGATATTTTCTACAAAAACTAAAGTCTCCATGCCAAAAAGTTCTAGTCGCGTTAAATTTTGAAATGCCTTCCATTTAAATAATTCGTAAAAAAATCGTAATAGAAAATATTAATATATTTGAGAGTATTATTATATTTGGCATTAATAATGCTTTAAAACAAGATATTGTATGATTATTTTCTCCAAAAAATAAAAATCTTATGCTAAAAAGTTCAAGCCATGTTACATTTCTGATATGCTTTCAAGTTCAATCATTTGTAAAAAAATCGTACTAAAGGATATTAATATTTTTGAGAGAATTATTTCATTTGGTGTTAATTATGCTTTAGAATAAAATATTCTGTTGATATTTTCTACAAAAACTAAAGTCTCCATGCCAAAAAGATCTAGTCGCGTTACATTTTGAAATGCCTTCCAGTTAAATAATTCGTAAAAAAATCGTAATAGAAAATATTAATATATTTGAGAGTATTATTATATTTGGCATTAATTATGCTTAGAACAAGATATTGTATGATTCTTTTCTCCAAAAAATAAAAATCTTATGCTAAAAAGTTCAAGCCATGTTACATTTCTGATATGCTTTCAAGTTCAATCATTTGTAAAAAAATCGTACTAAAGGATATTAATATTTTTGAGAGAATTATTTCATTTGGTGTTAATTATGCTTTAGAATAAAATATTCTGTTGATATTTTCTACAAAAACTAAAGTCTCCATGCCAAAAAGATCTAGTCGCGTTACATTTTGAAATGCCTTCCAGTTAAATAATTCGTAAAAAAATCGTAATAGAAAATATTAATATATTTGAGAGTATTATTATATTTGGCATTAATTATGCTTAGAACAAGATATTGTATGATTCTTTTCTCCAAAAAATAAAAATCTTATGCTAAAAAGTTCAAGCCATGTTACATTTCTGATATGCTTTCAAGTTCAATCATTTGTAAAAAAATCGTACTAAAGGATATTAATATTTTTGAAAGAATTATTTTATTTGGCTTTAATTATACTTTAAAACAAGATATTCTGTTATTATTTTCTCCAAAAAAAAAGTTTTTAAAAGCTAAAAAGTTCTAGTCGCGTTACATATCTGAAATGAATTGCAGTTAAATAATTCGTAAAAAATCGTAGCCAAGAATATTAATATTTTTGAGAGTATTATTACATTTGGCATTAATTATGCTTTAAAACGTATTATTACATTTGGCATTTATTATGCTTTAACGCAAGATATTATATGATTATTTTCTTCCAAAAATAAAAATTTCATGCTAAAAAGATCAAGCCACGTTACATTTCTGATATTCTTTCAAGTTCAATCATTTGTAAAAGAAATTGTGCTAAAGTATATTAATATTTTTGAGAAAACTATTTCGTTTGGCGTTAATTATGCTTTAAAACAAGATATTCTGTTGTTATTTTCTACAAAAACTAAAATCTCAATGCCAAAAAGTTCTAGTCGCGTTACATTTCTGAAATGCCTTTCAGTTAAATAATTTGTAAAAAAATCGTAGTAGAAAATATTAATAGTTTTCAGAGTATTATTACATTTGACAATAATTATGCTTTAATACAAGATATTGTATGATTATTTTCTCCAAAAAAATAAAACTCTTCTTTTAAAAAGTTCAAGCCACATTACATTTCTGATTTGCTTTCAAGTTCAATTACTTGTAAAAAAAAATCGTACTAAAGGATATTAATATTTTTGAGAGATGTATTTCATGTTGTATCAATTATGCTTTAAAACAAGATATTCTGTTATTTCTGTGGTTAAAACAAGATATTGTGTGATTATTTTCTCCAAAAAACTAAACTTATTCATATTTTTGTGAGTATTATTAAATTTAAAGTAATTATATGCAAAAATAAGTTTAAATTTTAAAAACGTAGATAATACTAATAAATATGCAATATCTAGTTATTTTTTTATAAGAGAATTTAATAATCTCTTCTCACAAACTAATTAGTTAATTAATAAAACAATCTGTAATTGTAATGTGTACATATCAGGCAGGATTGCGACTGGTTGACCGCGATCGATGCTTTGGCCACCCCTGCTCTAAAATAATAATAATAATTTGCTTCATATCAAGTAAATTGAAATACATATATAATCAAGTCAAAAAATATATATAAATATAAAAATATTCTAATATTGGATTGTTAAGGCGTCTACTTTGTGATAATTCATTTTAAAGGATAAATAAAAAAAATGGCTAGAGCTTAGCCGAAACTAGTTGCAAAGTGTAACTGAAATGTGATAAAAAACAAAGTAAAAAATCGTTTTATTTATCCTTTAAAAATATTCTACTTAGACTTAATAATTTCTTACAAATGAAAAATAGGATGAATAAAACGATTTTGTCTTTGTATTTATCGCACTCTAGTTACACTTTGCAACTTTGCAACTAGTTTCGACTATGCTCTAGCTATTTTCGAGCTCTTCCGATTACTAAAGAAATGGTAACCTGTTGCTCTTCATATATAAACATACAATTACTCACAAACACACTATAAAATATATTTAAAATGGGGCTGGGGTACTCTTTCTTGTGTATGTTTTTATTTCAATTTTAAAGCGAGATTATATTGCTATGTCTTTTACTTTTTGTGGTAATCCTTTAAATATTTCATGGTACTATAATGTAGTGCTTTTTCATACACGCTGATCTTTGCACGGCCTTCCCAACAGTATTACCCTGACCTAACTAATTTTTCGGCAACAAAATACCCTCCAACTATTATTATTATGATACTTTTAAAACTATCTAAAATATTAGTTAAAGGTGGATATTTCTTATGGATTTCATAGTGAAAATATGAAGGATATTTAATGTGGGCAGGCACCACAAAGCGATTTTAAATAGCTTAATATTTTTCGTGGTACTGCATTAAAAAATTTCATGGCACTATACTGTAGTGCTTTTATATACACACTCAGATTATAATTAGGAAGTCTGTAAGTAGTTCTTCTTGTGTTATTTCAGACGATTTGAATTTTTCTAAACACATGAATATATAGTCAATAGTACAGTGAGGAGATTTATGAAAACAAACTAATTTCGACAGCTAGTCCTGTATTTCAAACCGAGGATAATGCCCTTTTTTTGAATAACAGATTGATTACTTTTTATTAGGTTTGAAGAAGCACCCCAACAAATCAAATTATTATTATTATTACTTTAGATAACTCAGAGACGATTTTCTGAAGTAGCAAGTCACTCACATACACATACACTGACATACATCAGGGTAGATAGCCAGTTATATAATTAATGAATTTCTTGTAAATAATGTCCTAATGAGCAAGGGTCAGCTACCTACAACAATACTGATATAAAACCATCCATAAAGCATCACGTGTGACATAAAAGTTAGATGGGGGTAATTCCAACATTATAATCCCATCTCCTAACGTACACTGCAAATAATAAGCTAGCAAGAAACGTAAGCAAGTCAGGTCGAAATTATCTAAGAGATCAAGTTTACGCGGTGACACACTAAAGGATTTCCAACCGCTTCTTTTGGCGAAGCGAGTTAAATTTCTAACGGGTCGTCAATTAATCCATGCGGAAACCCATATTGACAACATTGAAAGCAAATATTATAAAACGCATCCGACACCATTGACATACTTTTTGTTAGTCAGGGGGAAAAAGAAGCGCACGGCGGCGCGCCGATAAGGTCTGGAAAGAAAGTTTATTATGGGATAAAACGGGTTTTTGGAAATGATTTACTTTGATGTCGACTTGAAATAATAGGACGTGGTTAGGTAGTAATATCGCGATTCAAGGAAATTAATGTACCACAATATGCGTTATAATAATAAAACGAAAATTATAGTTATTTAGACTTATTATGAGAAAAGTTGCATTATTATAAAATATTTTATATTTAAATTATAAAACCAATCATATACAGTTTTTTTTATTATTATTTTATTGCTGCTCAATTATAACTGTGTATTGATTGTTTGTAAACTTATATAAGCACGCACGTTCATTTGTACCTTCAGCCATCGGAAAAAACTTGATAATGCCTATAGCATTAATTTTGTTTAATTTATATTAGGACCCTCAGACGTTGCGATGTATGCACAATACAACGTGTTTTTCTTACTATACTACATTTAGAAATAGTAGTTAAATGTCAAAATTTCTTATGGATTTCATAGTGAAAATATGAAGGATATTTAATGTGGGCAGGCACCACAAAACGATTTTAAATAGCTTTATAAATAAGCATAAAAACCCAGCTCAGTGACCGAGTGGTTAGAGGCGTCGTCCGTCTCGTACTGAGCATTGGGAAGCCTGAGTCCGATCCCCAGCGGGGAACGAATTTTCGCGAATCACCTTTCACAGTTTTTCAGAGGTTTGAAGTGAAGTTAAGATAAATACAGGGTGATTAAACTCCTCTGAGCTTCTCCCTTTACCTGCGGAAAAGCCTCACGCCTGATAGCTCTATAATGATAGAAGTTTTATTTTTAAGCATAAAATATTCAAATAATTATTGTTGGCAGCAATAACATATTTCTTACAAGACCTTATTAACTAACAATAATCAGAAATTACATCTATCCATCAGACTTAACAATCACATATATATTCCCTTTATAATTTATTAAACTCGATTTTTATTTCAGATATAGAAGTACAAAGAATAAATCTTATGTCAGGTGAACAAACGTATCACAGATTTCATCCCTGTTACATCATTTATTTTCTATTCTAAATGTCAACGGGGGCATTCATAAATTAAGCTTGCACTAACGAGGAAGAGACTGGCCGCTGCATTTTTTTTCTCGCCGCGAAACTAGTTAACTGTATGACTTATATCTTTTAATCGTATGGGCTGTTCAAATAGAATGTGCGTGCATTGCGAAAAACCTTTCCCTCTCGTGTTTGGAATATGTATGTAGGTGGGATTCATTTAGACGTTCTAATAAATATTCACAAATATACAACTTATTTTTATACTTTTTATGTTTTATATCTTTTACTTATATACTAGCTGTAGCTAAGCAATGTACAGATGTAAACACAAAACAGGCAGAAAGATCTCCCAAAGGGGGTCGATAGCCCAATAAAGATGGTTTATATATAACCATAATAATTATAAACAATATTTAATTAATTTTTTTATTAAGATTTAATTATGAGTACTAAAAAAAAATTTCAACAAACGGTAATTATTATGTCACTATGTTTTTATGAATTAGTATAATGTTTTAAACAATTTATATATTGGATTGTTAAGGCGTCTACTTTGTGATAATTCATTTTAAAGGATAAATAAAACGATTTTTTACTTTGTTTTTTATCACACTTCAGTTACACTTTGCAACTAGTTTCGGCTAAACTCTAGCCATTTTCGAGTCATCGGAAGAGCTCGAAAATGGCTAGAGCTTAGCCGAAACTACTTGCAAAGTGTAACTGAAGTGTGATAAAAAAACAAAGTAAAAAATCGTTTAATTTATATATATTTTCTTAAATTTCCTCTTTTTGAAACAGCTTTGAAAAAAATAATAAACATTACACGTATCAAATTTGGTTATTGTTAGTAACAATCATAACAGATTTTTTTTATTTTAATTAACTTGGCCACAATTACGTGTAATGTTGATTATTTTCTTCAAAGCTGTTTCAAAAAGTGGAAATTAAAAAATATATATATAAATTCAAATTATCAAATTATTGCCAAAAAAAGAAAAGAAAAGCCAACCACTGCTCCTTAAATATCGCAACAAAGTGCCAAACGAAGTATTGGTCGCCCTAAAGCCAGATGGACGGACGATATCGTTAAGATTGCAGGTGCACAGTGGACACGACGCACAGAAGATAGAATAGCCTGGAGACACATGGGGGAGGCCTTTGCCCAAAAGTGGGACGAAAACGGCTGACAATGATGATGATGATGATGATATAAATCGTTTAAAACATTATACTAATTCATAAAAACATAGTGATTTAAATTATCATCATTTACTGGACGAGCGATTAAAAATGTATGTGATACAAATTCTTTGTTTTTATATCTCAATATTGTTTATAAAAAATTACTTTAGATGGCAGTCAAAGTAATTTTGGAAAATTCAGTAAATTCAGTAAAATCAATAAATTCAATTATTCAATTGTGTGGTAGTTTAATTTCAATAAATAAAATTACTCAACTGCAACTCATATAAATAAAAGATTTTTATTTATTTGTCTTGTTTAAATTTTCAGATTTTTCAGAAGCAATTTTGAATATATTGGGTAATTTTTATTTAAAACGAAGCCTGCTCGCATAATTTATCAAATAGACTTGTTTATGAAATTATATATTATGTAAATTTTAAAATTAATGATAGTAAATACATAAATGCCATGCCATATATTATATTAAGATATTAAATCCTCTCAGCCATAATTTTTTAGCAAATTCTCTCCATGTAATCTACTCCTCTAATTGCAGTCCTATTGCTACACTAGCGCTCGACTAATAAGCAAATTTATGGAAAGACGGATTAATTAAAGCAACGCGATTATTAAGACGATTGCAGCCCTACTTTCTCAATCTAATTATTGTTCATGCTTGCGCATCAGCCTTCATATCTATTGATCTATAATTTATAGGTACATTAATTATACGACTGTATTCGTTTTTATTATTAAGCTAGTCGTCCCTGCTGCACGATAGTAAAAACTTTTGAATACTAATATATAATGAAAGTAGTATTCAAATAACCCTTCATGCCCCTCATTTAGGATCTGGGTTCGTATATACCGGTTTGTTTTTTATATATAGGACGTCTGCACTTCAGCTGTATAACAAAAAATAGGTTAATTTTATTATTGTCAAGTATTAGGATTTCTAAATACACACAAAATATTTTTATAAGATTTATATTCGCAAGTATATAGTTTGACCATATATGATTCACGTGCAAAGTAATATTCACTTATTCTTTATTGAACGCTACAAATCCTCACCGACTTTTAAGACATATATTTTCAAATTTATTTTGACTAATTAACTAATTTCATTGTTACTAACTAAAGAAATGGTAAAATCATAATTAATTAGTGAGAACCAATCCGTTTTGGACACAAAACAACCTCTCTCGAACTTTAATTAATGGCTTCCATAGGGATTTTATTTTTTAAGTTTATTATTTTACTCCCTAAAATAATATCCTTAAAAAATAAAGTCCCTATGGAAGCCATTAATTAAAAAAACCTTAATCAAATTAAACCTCTCTCAAACTTTAATTAATGGCTTCCATAGGGACATTATTTTTTAAGGATATTATTTTAGGGAGTAAAATAATATCCTTAAAAAAGAAAGACCCTATGGAAGCCATTATTTAAAAAACCTTAATTAAATTAAACCTCTCTCAAACTATAATTAATGGCTTCCATAGGGACTTTATTTTTTTAGGATATTATTTTACTCCTTAAAACAATATCCTTAAAAAATAAAGTCCCTATGGAAACCGTTAATTAAAAAACCTTAATTAAATTAAACCTCTATAAAACTTTAATTAATGGCTTCCATCGGGACTTTATTTTTTAAGGATATTATTTTACTCCCTAAAATAATATCCTTAAAAAATAAAGTCTCTGTGGAAGCCATTAATTAAAAAACCTTAATTAAATTAAACCTCTCTAAAACTTTAATTAATAGCTTCCATAGGGACATTATTTTTTGAGGATATTATTATACTCCGTAAAATAATATCCTTAAAAAATAAAGTCCCTATGGAAGCCATTAATTAAAAAACCTTAATTAAATTAAATCTCTCTCAAACTTTAATTAATGGCTGCCATAGGGACTTTATTTTTTAAGGATATTATTTTACTCCTTAAAATAATATCCTTAAAAAATAAAGTCCCTATGGAAGCCAATAATTAAAAAACCATAATTAAATGAAACCTCTCTAAAACTTTATTTTTTAAGGATATTATTTTACTCCCTAAAATAATATCCTTAAAAAATAAAGTCCCTATGGAAGCCATTAATTAAAAAACCTTAATTAAATTAAACCTCTCTAATACTTTAATTAATGGCTTCCATAGGGACTTTATTTTTTAGGGATATTATTTTACTCCCTAAAATAATATCCTTAAAAAATAAAGTCCCTATGGAAGCCATTAATTAAAAAACCTTAATTAAATTAAACCTCTCTCAAACTTTAATTAATACCTTGCATAGGGACATTATTTTTTGAGGATATTATTTTACTCCATAAAATAATATCCTTAAAAAATAAAGTCCCTATGGAAGCCATTAATTAAAGTTTGAGAGAGGTTGTTTTTTGTCCAACGCGAATTGGTTCTCACTAATTAATTAATTATAATTTTACCAATTGTTTAGTAAAATCTTATCGTTAGTAACAATGAAATTAGTTAATTAATCAAAATCAGTTAGAAAATAAATGTTTTAAAAACGTAGGATTGAAAAATAAATTAGTGGCACTTTTCACTCATAATTTGAATACATAACACTTCATTGTAGGCATACTAATACTCCTATAAATAAACGTGTATAATATTACCAAATTAGTTACACAAATCAAAAACAATCACACGTCATGCATCACAAAATAAATACCAAACTAACATCCTGTTGTTTTCATAAAAAAAAAATGCCTGACTGAAAATTATTACCAGTAATTTGTCGTAACAAAGTCAGAGGAGCGCATCTACGAAAATTAAGTTCCCAGCGCGTGGTCTAACAAATATTGGACGCTTTGTCCCAGACCTTCGACGTCCTCGCCGGTGAATGTGTGAAGACATAAGTCTTCCGCACCTTTCACATCCGCACAATGAATAGCCGGCATACAGCACGTGATCGAAAGAAAGCAGACACGTTACAATTACTAGTCGGCTCCCAGTGATTAGATCGAACGGGTTCTTCGAGAGCGGGGGACTTTCGGAATCATTTGTTGCTAATTCTAATCAGAATATAATGAGGAAGTGCTAGGTAAAGGGTGCTAGCAAAAAAATTATGATAGGGATACTTTCTAGTAATCTAGATTTTATGAAAAAAAATTAATAAGACCTGTTTAGGTGCGGTTGTAATAATAATGTATTTGTGATTGTATAGTTTGAATTGTAACGGATACTTGCTAGTCATTGCTTGTTGTTGCAAATTATACTCGGAGAGAAATGTTCTAGATTTTATGCAGTATAAATGCAGTGGCTCAAATAAATTACACTGTAGGTTATAGGTACTTAAACTTATCCAACCCAAAAATCCTTTTTGTGTAAGAAGTATAACCTATTATTATTTATTAAACATTTAATTATATAAATATTCATACAGACAACTTATTTTTATACCTTTTTATATTTTTTATATCTTTTACTACTAAGCAATGTACACATGTAAACACAAAACAGGCAACAGCCCAAGGGGGTCGATAGCCCAATAAAGATGGTTTATATATATATATATATATATATATATATATATATATATATATATATATATATTCATACAGGGCTTCCTAAAAGTCTCGAAATGGAGCTATAAGTTCTAAACGAGTGAATAAAGAAATGAAAAATTTGGGGATCACTAAAGAATCATGAAAACTAGATTATTAGATAGTTTAGAACTTCCATGCATCATTTTTAAATAGCAACCCCTGTCGAGTTTCACCTTATTTTAAAGGTAATGAGAACGAAACATCCCCATAAACCAAAATCCAACCAAAATGTTTTTAATTCTTTCAAGAATTATGAGAGGTTCACTACCAATTGAGAAATAAAATGGTTTGAAAGGACTCCCGAAGGTCCTTTCAAATTTTTAAGTCGAAAAGTGGATCACGAACCGAAAAGTTTGAAAAACACTGTTGTTTACACCTCCGAGAACCTTCGAGGTGCAGATATAATCTATTTCTATAATCAACCGACATATCTGCTAACTAATTATCAGTTTTGTCGAAAAGCAATATAAATTGTATATAGTTTCTGTTAGATGCTCAAAGTAGAAATTAATTTAATTTCCCATTATAATAAATTAGATATACATAATCAATTTGCAGAGAAAGTGCAATGGTTCGTGCTCAATCAGTATCATCATGATATTTTATATTATTTATTTGATTGCTGTTTATGCTGGCCAATTGCTGGGCATGAAAGATCGACGTGATTGATATTTGTACGTGCGATATGTTATTTAAACTGCGAGATTATTAAATTAATTTCCAACAAAGTGCGCATCAAATATTAACTAAACGGAAAGTCTTAAATTACTTTCTGTTTAGTTAATATTTGATGCGCATTTTGTTGGACATGAATTTAATTTATTAATAATCATCGCCGTTTAAATAACATATAGCACGTACACATATCAATCACGTCGATCTTTAATGCTATAACAATTGACGAAATGAATTTAATTTATTAATAATTACCACAGTTTAAATAACATTTAGTACTGTGTATTTAATTTTACATGAATGTGAATAACATTTTTATTTGAAGACTAGAAATGGCATTAAATATTTCTTATATATTTTCTATATACGTCAATTCTTATTCAAAATAAAAATATTAATATTCGCGATTTAAAGCGGTTTGTTTCCACCTGGTGGCGGAAAGACGAACTAAATGTCATAGGTCCTAGTTACATCAGTGTTAAAATTTCGTTTTCCTTTCATTGTCTGTGCTGTATATTGTGTTTTGTGTTGGTTTAAATGACATTAATAATACCTTATAATAATGTCCAAGACCGTACGAAGTCTAAAGTAACCAAAGGCCGCTACGAATCAAACGACAATTCTAAAAGTAAAATTTAAAAAATAAATAAACATTGGATTGTTAAGGCGTCTACTTTGTGATAATTCATTTTAAAGGATAAATAAAACGATTTTTTACTTTATTTTTTATCACACTTCAGTTACACTTTGCAATTAGTTTCGGCTAAGCTCTAGCTATTTTCGAGTCATCGGAGGAGCTCTAAAATGGCTAGAGCTTAGCCGAAACTAGTTGCAAAGTGTAACTGAAGTGTGATAAAAAGCAAAGTAAAAAATCGTTTTATTTATCCAATAAATAAACGAATTTGTTTACTAATATACGCGTTGTTTAAATTCACAAAGATGGAAACGTTTGAATTTTGACTACACTAATAATAAAGTTATGTATTTTGTGTTCTGACTACTTGCAGTTAAATTTGAATAAGGCTATTTAAAAAGGTTATTCAATAAAGACCCCTTTAAAACTAAAATTTTAAAAATAAATAAACGTATATATTTACTAATATACGTGTTGTTTAAATTTACAAAGATGGAAACGTATGAATTTTGCCTGCACGAATAATAAAGTTTTATATTGTGTGTTCTGACTACTTGTAGTTAAATTTAAATAAAGTTATTTAAACAAAGTTATTCAATATTGAATAACAAAACTGTACTTAGCATATATGGCAAATATTTTACAGGATAGAGAGGCTGGCCAGTCACCTAGAAATTGCCAATAGCATGAGTAATTCACCGTTGCATCCTTGACCCTGTGATTATATCACAATTTTCACCGTATTCCAAACGTGCGATATTAGTAACACACGAAAAATATAGTGTTATTCGCAAAACATTTTTTTTATATATAATGCTATTTAAATAACATACTTTTGTAATAATATAGATACGAATCATTTTTATGACTTTAATTTCAATAATGATTTTCAAATCTTCTATTATAAAGCGTACAAATAGCAACCGATTTGCTAGATTTAAAACTAACATATTGTTGGATTTAATTGTGGAATTGTACCGATTTCAGAGAACAATGTTAATGCAATTAGGTTATAGATTATAATATTTAAAAGCAAATATCAGTGCGAAGTTAGCCTCTAGATCCTTAGCCTCTATACCGCGCGGCGCCGCAGTACTGCCCGCTTGTTTGCGGGTCTATACTGACCAATTGGGGAGACCAAAAGAATCTAAATTTTGAGGAATCCTTTGTTTATGTCTTGTCGACCATAATATATATATATATATATATATATATATATATTTTTTAATATTTTTTATAGGCGTTGTTGTATAATATATGTTGTAACGTAAATTATTATTTTTGAGTCGCGCAAATGATATGGATTTAAAAAAAATTGATTAATATTTATAACAATATGAAAATGTAAAATAGAAAGTCTCTATCCCAGCGTAATTTTCTTTCTATTTTTTTTTCATTTGTATCTTTTATGCTCATATCTCGTTAATCCAATTTTAGGAGCTGAGTCGATAAAAAAATAATGCAATATATTTTATTTAATTATTTTACTGATCTTCGCACAAAACATATCAGTGTACCAGATGGCCGAAGGAAAATGGAAAATTTTGATTCTAAGTATTTTTTTTTCGGCGACCAAGTCGAACGTATTTCATTATTATTATTTTTGATCAAGACGCGCAAATAATATGGATTTGAAAAAAAAGTCTCAATGTTTAC
Source organism: Lordithon lunulatus (assembly GCA_963942505.1). Taxonomy (NCBI): domain Eukaryota; kingdom Metazoa; phylum Arthropoda; class Insecta; order Coleoptera; family Staphylinidae; genus Lordithon; species Lordithon lunulatus. The sequence continues at coordinate 68,646,831 of OZ012666.1, forward strand.
AACAATATGACAATGTAAAATGGAAAGTCTCTATACCAGCGTATTTTTCTTTCTATTTTATTTTTATTTTTAACTTTTACGCTCATAACTGGATAATCCGATTTTAGAAGCTGAGTCGATAAAAAAGAATGTAACATATTTTGAATAATTTTCGCACAAGACATATCAGTGTACCAGATGGCGGAAGGAAATTGGAAAAGTTTGATTCTAAGTATTTTTATTTCGGCGACTAACTTGTATACTTTTATTATTATTTTTTACCACGTCACGGAAATGATATGGATTAAAATATTATAATATTATAATTATAAATAATAAATATTAAAAAATTGCTGAGTATTTATAACAATATGACAATGTAAAATGTAGTCTCTATCCCAACATATTTTACTTTCAATTTTTTTTTAAGTTTTAACTTTTACGCTCATATTTAGATAATCCGATTTTAGAGGCTGAATCGATAAAAAAATAATGCAATATATTTTGTTTAATTTTTTTGCTGATCTTCGCAGAAAACATATCAGTGTACCAGATGGCCGAAGTAAAATGGAAAATTATGATTCTAAGTATTTTTATTTCGGCGACTAACTTGTATATTATTATTATTATTATTTACCACGTCACGGAAATGATATGGATTTGAAAAAAATTGCTGAATATTTATAACAATATAACATTGTAAAATGAAAATTTCTATCCCAGCGTATTTTTTTTCTATTTTTTTTAAATTTTTAACTTTTACGCTCATATCTCGATAATCCTGTTTTAGAGGCTGAGTAGATAAAAAAATTAATGCAACATATTTTGTTTAATTTTTTTACTGATCTTAGCACAAAACATATCAGTGTATCAGATGGCCGAAGGAAATTGGAAAATTTTGATTCTAAGTATTTTTATTTCGACGACTAACTTGTATATTATTATTATTACTTTTGACCAAGTCGCCCAAATGATATGAATTCAAAAAAAATTCTCAATGTTTACAACAATATGACAATGTAAAATGGAAAGTCTCTATCCCAACGTACTTTTCTTTCTATTTTTTTTTTAATTTTTAACTATTACGCTCATGTCTCGATAATCCGATTTTAGAGGCTGAGTCGATAAAAAAATAATGCAACATATTTTGTTTAATTATTTTACTGATCTTCGCACAAAACATATCAGTGTATCAAATGGCCGAAGGAAATTGGAAAATTTTGATTCTAAGTATTTTTATTTCGGCGACTAACTTGTATATTATTATTATTATTCTTTACCACGTCGCGCAAATGATATGGATTTGAAAAAAATTGCTTAATATTTATAACAATATGCCAATGTAAAATTGAAAGTTTCTATCCCAACGTATTTTTAGTTCTATTTTTTTTTACGCTCATATCTCAATAATTCGATTTTAGAGTCGATAAAAAAATAATGCAACGTATTTTGTTTAATTGTTTTACTGATATTCGCACAAAACATATCAATGTACCAGATGGCAGAAGGAAAATGGAAAATTTTGATTTGAAGTATTTTTCTTCGGCGACTAACTTGTATATGATTATTATTATTTTTGAAATTTTTGAAATGATATGGATTTGAAAAAAAAATCTGAATATTTATAACAATATGACAATGTATAATAGAAAGTTTCTATCCCAACGTATTTTTTTAAATTTATTTTTTTATTTTTAACTTTTAGGCTCATATCTCGATAATCCGATTTTAGAGGATGAGTCTATAAAAAAATAAAACAACATATTTTGTCTAATTTTTTTACTGATCTTAGTACATAACGTATTAATGTACCAGATGGCCGAAGGAAATTGGAATATTTTAGATCTAAAATCTGTTTAATCTTACGTACACTTTTTTTAAATCTACGTATCCTATTTGCGTCTCTAATACCAATCAACTCATACTCATTGTACTCGATAATATTGTGTTGATATTAATGAACCCATTACATATAATATTCGACTCTTGGCAACATAACATAATAATCATTACTACAAATTTCTTCATATCATAAACGATGTACATCTCCAATCTGAACTCGCTCCATTATTCATAAACATTTAAGCAATCGGTATCGTTTTACGGGTAATTACTAAAACCATTATCATTTCGCTTAATAAATCGGCAAATTGCATCCTTCGTGCGCAATTTGGTAAATTGCGCGCCGCTGACAATTTAATCTAATCTGCGACCGATGGCGCTGAAATTACGGTGTTCACGGCAACGTAAATTGTTCGAAAATAAGAGATTTAATTATTTCAAAAGTCGGCCATGAGACAGTTCAAGAGATAGTCGACTGGAATTAATACCAACAAAAAATTGGTTGTGGGGAATTCGCTGCGATTTAATTGTCAGGGAAATGTTTAGTAGCGGTCATTTTCGCGTCAGGTCGTTGGAGGTGAGTTCCTGACGGTGAACGGATGGCCACTTTCCATCTATTATTACATACATTGTTTATGAGTATGTTTGTAACTACAACTGTAGTTATTTAGAGGTGTTAGTATTGATTTTGTCGCACCCATTACTATCTGTTGAATAGAGACTAATAAATTTAGAGAGCTACATTATTTTAACCCTTCCATCGCTCTCTCTCTCTCTCTCTCTCTCTCTCTCTCTCTCTCTCTCTCTCTCTATATATATATATATGTATATATATATATATATATATATATATATATATATATATATATATATATATAAAACGGAAAGAATATGGCAGTACAAAAAATCATGATGTACATATGACTGTGCAGCGCAATAAGGGCCAATCTGCTTTTTTAACAAAATGTTCAAACCGATTTAAAGGATTTAGGGCCTGTTGTACAATTGACATTTAACTGAAGAATAAGGCTATTTGTGGAATAAATTTGATATATTGGCGTTAACATCTCAAACTTATTCCACAAATAGCCTTATTCTGCGATTAAATGTCAATTGTAGAACAGGTCCCAACTAAACCAAGCTAAAAAGGCCAATCTATAAGGGCCAATTTGCGGTTCCCTCTCAAATCTTATTTCACAATAGTTTTTTTTACTATTAGTATTAAGTCCTCTAAGGGTCGGTTCTACAATTGACATTTAACCGGAGAATAAGTCTATTCGTGGAATAAGGCATCAATATCTCAAACTTATTCCACGAATACCCTTATTCTCTGGTTAAATGGCATTTGTAGAACTGGCCCTAAATCAGTCTTTTTCCTTTTTGCCAATAAAGCAGATTGGCCCTTATCGCGCTACACAATCGAAAACAGTACAAAAAATCATGGTCTACATCATGATTTTTTGTACTGTTTTCGACTGTGATGTACATCATGATTTTTTGTACTGCCATATTATTTTTGTTTTATATAATTAATGATGTAATATATATCGAGCGATGGAAGGGTTAAAATATGTAGCTCTTTAAATTTACTTGTCAATCCCTGATAAATAGGTTTTAACAAACCAAACATTCAATTGGGAATAGAACGATTGTATAGAACTTGTAATTATAATTAAAATGTATTGTATTGCATATTTTATTACATTAACCATATGTATATATTGTGTAAGACTAAACAAATGATTGTTTGGTCTATATACCGATTACATGTTGGATTTATGTAATTTGAAAACATACGTTTTTGATATAAAAATCGCTCTTTTCCGGCTCTCGATTTCATTTTATCCGTGACATATTTTGTTTTTGGTAGCAAAATGCGATGCGTTATTAGCGTCAAATTTAATTTATAATGGGCATGAAGCATGAAGGTCTTTTGTCAGTAATATCGGCTGTTACTTCATGAAGCGCAAACGACACGTGCCATTAACGCGCCGATCACACAGCAAATTGACTATTCGTTTTTTATGGCGTAGCGTTTTGTTATGTTATAAAAAGTACATTTGTTATGCAGGAAATTTTACAAATAATAAAGTTATGTTAATGTTAATGTATTGTTAATCGGGTAAATCAAATCCGGATACTTGTTATTACTGTTTGTATCACTAACGGTGGGTTTATACTGATATAAAATAAGAAATTAAATTAAATAGTCAGACAAGAATCAGAAGAAATGAGGATTATTTTAAACCGTTAATGATTATGATTTGAAGATAGGTTGCAATCTAAATTAAGTTAATTTGATTTAAAGTCAGCTCTATGCCGCCCCTGTAGCTGTTTTCATATAAGTTATAAAAAAAATGATCAATTGTTCAATACCATTTTACCGCCCGGGGCAGTTGCTCCCCTTTGTCCCCCGTCAATCCAGTACTGATTGTATTATCCCTTTAATTTATATGTAACAATTACCTATTTTGTTGTGAAAATAGCAATAAAAGTTATCCATGAGATTCAAAGTAATAAATTGCAATGTAATTAAATTACATTTTAATTTACCGAGATTCTTCGTTTTATTGTTTTCAATTAATCTCAGTACAGTTACACGTTTCAAGTAAGCATTAAATTTCTTGTTAATTCTCTTTAGGCTATTAACCGTTTGAAATAAATGCGGAGAATATTATTTAATTGCAGATAAAGCCATTGTCCTATTAGTCTCGCATTGCAAATCATATTGCGAACTACAGCTACAAACAGTGAGGTTATAGTTTATAGCATATTTACCTTAACGTGTTTGGTCACGTTGATTAAGAATTGCGGTAGAATTATTGTTTAAATCCTTATTAAGTAAAAATGCTATTACTTCAAAACACACAATAGTTCAATGAAGTAATGAATAAAAAACATTTAAAAAAACTCATCTCGAGAATTCGAACCCGCGATCTACAAAATACATAAATAATAGGTCGGTCGGCTTCAAAACATTGTCTTAATTTTTATATTATAAGGATGATATATTCCTAACAAGTTTACTAAACTTAGATAATCTATTATAAAAGTTTATCTAAGTTTGGTATATTTGGTTATAAGGATGATGTTGCTATATTCCTAACAAGTTTACCAAACTAAATAAACTATGATAAAAGTTTATCTATGCTTGGTATATTTGGTTATAAGGAAATAGTAGGATTATGTTAATTGTTATAAGTTAAATGCTGAAAGAATTAAGAATATATCCTTGTATCTTATTTAAATTCGACATAAATAATTTTTATTAAGAAATAAAATTTATCTGGTCAGTTAAAAAAGTACGCTACGCCATAAAATCGAGCGAGTGAAAGTTGAAATTGAAGATGCACGCACGCGGTTTGTTGCCAGGCAAATTCGCACCGCACATTTTTTTGTGATATACATCCACACGTGTAACTACTTGAAACAAGTGAAAAGGATGAAAAGAAAGCATGGGGTACAGCACATTCACTTTGTGGTTTCTTTGATATAACCGGCTAAATTTGTTAATTAGCCATGTGTAAAACGCATAATTTCGTTCATTAATTAGCACCGGTTTGGACATGACTTTTTAAAAGATAACGATGTTAAATGTAATTTGATTCTTTCTTGAGCCTCACGACTCATAGCCCTGTAAAGGTATACGTTTTTTTTTGTAATTCATGTTTAAGTACAAATTACATTTAATCGAATTCTTATATACCATTTTATTGCCCTACACCAATACTATGGTAGATAAGCATTCGATTAAATTAAAAAATAAATAAAATATATGTAATGTCTACTTAAACATGAGTTACAAAAAAAACTTATACCTTTACAGGGCTATAAGTCGTGAGGGTTAAGAAAGAAGTTCGGAGGAGTTTAATCAAACATGGTATTTGCTTTAACTTAAACCTCTGAAAAAATATGAAAGGTGATTCGCGAATATTCGCCCCGATAGGGTTCGAACACAGGCACCCTAATGCTCAGTACGAGACGGACGACGCCTCTAACCACCAGCCAATGAGCTGGGTAATGAATTACATTGTACTAGAATTCTCAAGAAACTTGTACAAGTTTCTAATTCCAATTATTCATCACGCAAGCCACTGGTTCGCCAACCCTGGTCTATACGTATCTTATTGTATGAACTGTAAAATTGTATGGAGCAAAATCTATGGAGGTGAATGGCATGCCATTTTTACTAATTGTTAATGTTCTAAAAACACTTTATTCTTAGCACTGAAACTTATTTTGTATGAATTGATGATCATAATTCATAGTTATAGAATGTAGGTCATACAATTTTACACAATAAGTTTCATAGCCAACAATACAATATTTTTTAAACCATATATAAGTGTGAATCCACCCCTTAGCAATCTACATATCTAGATTTTGATCTTATTAGATCTCATCAGTGTAGCTCAGCTAGTGAGGGTGAATTCACACAATATCTCGAGTAGTTGTATACACAAATGATACAACTAACCCTCTAGGATATATATATATATATATATATATATATATATATATATATATATATATATATATATATATATATATTATAAGATTGGCCTTGTTCTGATATCTCAAACACTCTGTGGGAATATTATTCCATAGAGGGCACTACCCGGTGATCCTGATGGCATGAGCATGTTGACGGTTATTACCATATGGTTGTGCATTGCTAATGGATGTGGTGCTGCCAGATGGCGTTTAACTTTCCTCCTAGGGGGTTAGTTGTATCATTTTTACAATATTTCTTATTTATTTATTAGTATAAGTTGTATGCCATTCCGTTATAGTATAGTATAGTTTTTCCAAAAAAAACTCACTACAATTTCACAGTTCGCGCCATAAGGAAATTAAATTTAAAATAGTAGCCTACACATATTTTCTAATATATTTGATTCCGATTAATAGGACCATGGGCAAATCAAACCAATTATATGACTTGTATGTAATAATATTTTTTTTGTATAATAATAATCAGTAATCTATTTAACATACAGACGAGACCTCGCCCGTTCTATATACCTATTATATTTTACTATATGATTAATAGCTGTCCAGGTTATTAGAATGCAAAAACCCATTGCAGTTTCACGCTTCACTCAACCAGCAATTGATCACAATCCCTTCTCTTTCGCAATTCCTATGTACGAGGCGATACATATATTTATTGGCATTATGGCGCATTCATTTTTATTTTCTCCGCCTTATGAAATATGCAAAGGGAACAAGACCCGCGGTAGCGATTGCTGGAATAGTTTGAAGTAACTGTTTTAATAGGCTTTCTCTATTTATCCATATGGGAAGTGCTATAACAAGAAACCAGATATGCGCACATTATCACCATACATGCGTATTATAGCAATATTATAGTATACTTGAAGAAACACAGATATATTTTCGTTCTTCAATTCAGTTGAATATATAAAGGCAGTTTTTATAATGTTTCTTCTCCACTGACGTTTTATTATATAAACCTTAACTACGTGTAAATATGTTTATTATTAATTATAACATAAAGACACCTTACACAGTCAATAATACTATCAATCCTAGTACTGTCAATATTTGCTTTAATTCTCCTTTTATATTTATTAAGTAATCAATTATTCGAATAAAGATCAGTATTCTCTTCATTACATCATTACTATACCTTACACGATGAGTAATACTGGCAATATTGTAAAATAACGAACATTTTAAATATTTTATTATATTTATATATATTATTATATGTATATATTATTATTATTATATAAATATATATTGACAGTAATATTGATCGTGTAAAGTGCCTTATTGATATATGAGTTAATCAATTATTCGAATAAAGATCAGTATTCTCTTCATTACATCATTACTATACCTTACACGATGAGTAATACTGGCAATATTATAGAATAACGAACATTTTAAATATTTTATTATATTTATATATATTATTATATGTATATATTATTATTATTATATAAATATATATTGACAGTAATATTGATCGTGTAAAGTGCCTTATTGATATATGAGTTATACGTGTAGGGTTTATAACTCAAATTCGATTTATTTATAACTTGTTACTATTTAGTATATAGTTTTTTTATATTATATTAGTATTTAATATCTTGTTGTTGTCCTATAATGGATTATATAATAAAGGTCTATATATGCTTTTGTATATATTTATTTTTGTCCTTATGCTGATCTTTTTTTATATTTATTTTACATATAATATTTAGTACTTTAGTTACTTTTAGTAAATACTTTTAACAATTGTCTCATCTAATTCGTAGTAATTACTTATTATCTAATCTATTGACATATATTTAATAATTATATGAAAATATTGAAGGATAAATAAAACGATTTTTTACTTTTTTATCACACTACAGCCTTAACAATCCAATATATGAAAATATTGTATTGCTAAATCAAAGTCAGTTAATTTAATATGATTGTTTTTTTTTCAGAACTAGCGAATTAATAGCCCTAATGGCCATCTCAACAACGCTATTCCTATTCCTGCACACACGAGATCTGAACACACGGCTGAAAGAGATGGAGGTTAAACTGCAACCGGACGATGCAATTTCCGCAAACCAACTCGTTTCAGGTAATTTAGTTGTACGTATTAAACAGAATGTGTGATTATTTCCACATCCATTCAGCGGCCCGGTCATTACGCGAGTCACTGCACATAACTTTTAGTTTACCATAAGCCATAAACGGCGTTTTGAATGTATTTTGATCAATTATGCATTTAGCAAGTGTTATCTTTTTGGGCTTTATTTCCGACATAAACGTATTTTATTTAGATTATAAGCGACATGAAAGTGAAAGAGAAAGGATGTAAAATAAATATACAGGGGTAATAAAATGTGTACGAAATGAAAGATAATAAATTTATTTGTTAGGGATTAATGTTAAGCAGTTAAGTAGACAATAAGAAAATTAACTTTCAGTTTTTCTCTTTTAAATGAGAAGTTTTCAGAATGTACGACTTACTCTTGACCAGTGCTTTGCGATTTCTATTGTTCCGGAAAAATTAAAGAATGTAATTAATAGCATAGGTACCTCAATAATAATAATAAATTTTATATGCCAGCAAATTCAATAGCATTCTTTTACAAGAATACATAAAAACCTCTGATAACAAACCAATCATAAATCGTGTTTCGCTTGTTTTCATCTAATAAAATGGTCAGAAATTGAATGGTTTTGGTGTTTACTACGTGGTAATTCATTTTCAATAAAGTAGATGAATAAAACTATTATGTTTTTTACCACTAAGATGGTGTTTAACGCGATACAAATAACAGTAGACCTAACCCAGCTGTAGGTCTACTATTATGTTTATCGCTGACATACAATTAAAAAAAATAGAAAAACTAGGAATTTTTGATTTCATCTCTTTCTGTGTTATTTCACCCTGAAATAATTTTAAAAAAGATTAAATAAAAAAATTGTAAAACAATACCAATAAACACTTTTATAATATTCAGCTGCAACATGTAATATTTACCTGATAGCAGGACAACTTAAATTGATAATTAACTGGCTGATTATAAAGCAGAAGACATAAACATGAAAGTTTGCAGAATAGAAATTGGAAGCGACCACTACTTATTAGGGGTAAAAATTATATATTTTGTTTCATTCTATTCCCCATATTTTTCTTCACACTGACATTTGAAATGATTTTTTTTCGGAAATATCCTTATGTGGCCTATATCATAATATATATTATGATATAGGTTACATAAGGACATTGCCGAGAAAATTGACAATTTAAAATTTAAAATCGCGTCCGAGTAATTTTTGTAAAAATCATAAATAAATGTTTTATTGGATTTATTCCCTACTATTCTCCTGTATATAACATGTTTTCTTCATCTGTAGCAATAATAGCCTGAGAATGTAGTTATAGTCTACATTCTCAGGCTATTATTGCTACAGATGAAGAAAACATGTTATATACAGGAGAATAGTAGGGAATAAATCCAATAAAACATTTATTTATGATCGGTGACCAAAATGTGGCTCCAAATTCCCTTAAAAGTTCCCACTGATTTCTAAATAATGAATTACACTAATTTGGTATTATAATTCATGAGTGTCCAAGGAAATAATCGTAAATGTTTGTTCTAAACCTATAAGGATGTAAAAACTTTTCTAAAAAAAAAAAATTATTTACGAGCGTGATATCCGTAATAAAATTAATTACTTAACCTGTGTAATTATTACGATTAGGTTTATTGAAATAATTAGAATTGTACACATTAGTGTAGTCGTATCTAGAGTAATGTTATGGTGATTATTGAATATATACCAAGAATAAAGGAAGGAAATATGAATAGTAATCAAGGCTAATATAATTATAATGACTTATAATACCTGTAGTAACTTAAATATTGATTTTAATAGTAGCTGCTAATGAACATATCAATTTCTATTATATAAACTTAAATTAATTGTTCACCACTATAACATAAATTTCGTACGATTTTCATAATCTACTTTGCAATGAGATTAAAATGATATTTAGCTATCAAAAAGAAAAGTTCTAAACTTTTAGTTTTATTTTTAATTATATAAAGATCCCAGTTTTGTTTTAATTTGTTTCTATACAGGGTGTGTATTAATTAGCCGAAGAACTTCAGGTAGCCATGTTGGTCATCAAATTCTGATTAGAAAATCTTAATACAAAAATATTGTACGATGCTTCTTCAGTCCGTACGAACCATTTGAAAGATACGTACATTTGTCAACATTGTATTCACATTATTATTTTATTATTGTGCACAGGGTGTGTATTAATTTGTAGAAGATGAATTTTCATTCATTTTGGAAGACACTTGTCGTCTCATATTGCGATATGTAAAATCTAATTCTAAACAATAAAGAAAGAAAGAATTTTGTTCAGATCGTGCTTAATTTAGGAAATACTTAGTTACCAAAAAAAATGCTTTATTATTTTTATACTAGGTTTTCAAAAATACAGACACTTTCTATAACAATAATTCGAAGGATTGAGCGGTAACATCCAGACAAATTTTTGTTAATAAAATTTCATTTATTTACATGTATTTTATTTATGATTTATTGAATCATATACCTTCTACCGTAAGGTGTAGGCATTTATATCAATAAACCCAATTATTTGAATTATAAACCAACGATTTCCTTGCATGCCCATACTATTACCTAACATTCGAATTCCGATAATAATTCGACATAAAGCGTCCCAATTAGAAAGTCCTCCCATCGCCAGCTAAACATTCGAACTATATGCTCTTATTCCACCGTTTTACTACTTTCAAACGCAGTTTTATAGCACCGATGATGTATAAATTATAGAAAGTACCCATCATACGTATGTTTTGTAGCTTCCAAGAAGTGGCGAACAATACGGAAACGTAATCAACAGAACCAACAAATTCCACACACATTGCGCAAGTTTACTCCACATTTAATCGCCGGTGGTTTGTTTGCGCCGTTTCAATGACATTTAGAGCTTTTTTTCTGCGTAATTAGAATGTGATAGTTACTCTATATCAGAATAATGTGGAGTATAAAAGGTTAGCTGTAATTGCGATACTGGTTTCAATAACACCAGTGTGGGTTATATACACCCTTTGACATACTTTCGGAAATTTCATCATATCACATATTATTATCAATAACTTATGTGTGTGTGGGGTACTAAATATATTGTCTACAGTGTACATATGATTTTCTAGTGAGATAATATATTTAAATATTGTTTATATATTACAACATAAATCTATATCTACTTGTAAAAAAAAAAACTTTTATAGGCCTATCTGCCGTGAGGCTTTTCCGCCGGTCAAGGGAGAAGTTCAGAGGAGTTTAATCACCCGGTATTTACCATAAATTCACAGAAAACCTATGAAAACTGTGATAAGGTGATTCGCGAAAATTCGTTCCCGCTGGGGATTGAAATCAGGCTCGGAAATTTCATCATATCACATATTATTATCAATAACTTATGTGTGTGTGGGGTACTAAATATATTGTCTACAGTGTACATATGATTTTCTAGTGAGATAATATATTTAAATATTGTTTATATATTACAACATAAATCTATATCTACTTGTAAAAAAAAAACTTTTATAGGGCTATCAGCCGTGAGACTTTTCTGCCGGTCAAGGGAGAAGTTCAGAGGAGTTTAATCACCCGGTATTTATCTTAAATTCACAGAAAACCTCTGAAAACTGTGAAAGGTGATACGCGAAAATTCGTTCCCGCTGGAGATAGAACTTAAGCTCGCCAATGCTCAGTACGAGATGTACGACGCCTCTAACCACTCGGCCACTGAACTGACTGAACTGGGTTCTACTTATAGTATAATAATAAAATATTTTAATTATTCATTTATATACGCCACAGTATATCAGTATCAGTATATCGACTTGAGCACCAAATATCCGGTGGCACAAAGTCACAGACGGAGGGAAATACTAGGCAAAGTGCAAATAATGGCCTGTCTAGGAATAACAGGGGCAATGGCAAAATCCCCAACCATTGCAATGGAGGTTATATTCGACTTGCCTCCACTTCACATTAAAGTGGAGACAGAGGTCAAGACAGCCATCTACAGAACTAACACCATAGGGAAGTCATACACAGACCACACCCTAGCGTTAGGGAAACCCGAAGAATACATTATAAGAATGCGTCCCGACAGGATAATAAATACACTCCACATCACGAAACCTTAAAAGGTTACCTGACAGGGCAAATTGGAAAACAGTGTCTACATGCAAAAACTTAAAGGATCAATCTGGTTTACAGATGGATCTAAAACCAACAAAGAAACAGGCATAGGAGTGTATGAGAATGGCTCGGCAGGAGACATAAGTCTCCAGCTGGGCGAGCATACCTCCTTATTTCAAGCAGAAATTATTTCAATGTTGCATTAAAACTTTATTGGATTGAATATAGTTTCAATCCAATAAAGAAGCAAATAAATTTTATAACACACTGTCTGTCAAATTGATTTCCTTCTGCAGTGCTGAGAGCTCTAGACTTCAGCGTGAATTATATTTATAGTTGTTATAGAATGCATTGAACATCTAATGATGCTGGGAGGCCGAAATAAAGTAACACTTGTGTGGACACTGGGCCAGTTTTGAGTTGTAGAGGAATTTTATTATACATCACACTAATATCGAAAGAAAAAGATTTTTTCAAAGATGTGTTTCAGAGGAGAAATACAAAACCCTCGCATTTATATTATGAACGTGAATCGGAAGTCGATCTAAACTACCACTGGAGAATACATTACTAGTTACTTGCTAGTAACTAGTAATGTATTCTCCAACAACAAAACGACACATAGTCCTGAGTTCTAAAACGTAAAACAAATAAAATAATAGCATTATCCCTTAACACCAAGGACCACATCCAAGCCACTGAACGAGGGTGACATTACGTTTTATATATATATATATATATATATATATATATATATATAAATATATATATATATATATTATCAATTGCCTTTTACCTTTCGGTGTAGGCTATTACATTAACATTATTATAGTTTACAATTACTGTTGTTTATACATTTGTAAATTCTTTCCACTCCTTTCTGTTCTTCGCCAGTTCTCTTGCTTGCTTTACGTTTTATATTTTAGTTAATATACCGTATTATTCGTAAAATGTAAAACATTGTATTTGAGCCAAAAATTTCAAAAAAAATTCTTAGTATATAAAGTTATATTGAAACCTATATTTGTAGGTGTTCGCGGTGCCCCACAACTGAATTGTGGGGCACCGCGAACACCTATTGCACATTTGATGGGTGTTACTGACTGTTGTGTTAAGATTTTTTAATTACAAATTTATCTGTATGTATGTTTGTAATAAAATTAGGGGATACATTTATTATTATTAAATTATGTAACTAGCTATCGACCTTAGAGTCCATCTACCAACTGGTTTTCATTTGGATGGATTTTATATTAAAATACAACCAACATTAAGATATTATTTACCCAGCATCGACTCATTTATAGATAAGCGCGTAAAAATAGCCTGATTTAAACTGGTCCGGCGTGTAGCAAAAAATTGTTTTGTTAAACTCTGCAATGACACAGCAAAATGAGACAGTCTTGGAGTGATCCGTCGCAATCGAGATATATATATATATATATATATATATATATATATATATATATATATATATATATATATTTAATTATCAAAAAGAATTGTCAATTAAGTTCTAAACTTGTTTTTTTTTTAAATATAAAGATCCCAGATTTGTTTTGTGTACGATAATGGACTTAGGATGGGCTGAAAGACCACGGTCGATGGCCTCTTGTACATGTATGTATGTATATCTTGTATGTATGTTACAATAAATATATCTTCTTCTTCTGGACTTAGGATGTCTCCTTATCTAATCCCTTACTTTGTTTTAAATTCTCTAGACCCCGCGATCTTTGTCTTGATATAGTTTCTTGTGAGAAATGAGATATGTATCTATCTATCATCTATCTATTTCTTGAATAGCCTAGGTGTTACAGTCGTAATACTGTCGTAATACTGGTAATACATTAACCCGGCGGCAAGCAAAGTAACGTACAAATGAAATTTGACTATGAACTGACTTGGCGGCGTTAAGGCAGCTTATTTATAGAGAAAAAAAATACTAGATAAGCATTTTTATCCAAAAAAAAGTCAAAGTCAGCATTTTAATGGTATAATGAGCCTATTATTTTGGGGGTTACAACAATGTACAAATATTTACAGTCACACTAATTATAAATATGTTCCTGTTTTTGATGCAATTAATTTGTAAAACAAATAATGCTAATAATCGTGGTTTTAAAATAAGAAATAAGTAATCATATGTTTCAGCCTACCTTACTGTTTGTTGTTTTGTTCTCAAGATGTTTGGTTAATTAGTAGCTCGGATAATTGAAGAAGTTTCACATTCACCAACTAAATTTTTAGCACTTCACAACGAACCGAAATAAACTGCAACAATCGAACGCGACGGATCACTCACGACTGTCTCATGTTGCTGTGTCATTGCGGAGTTGAACAAAACAATTTTTTGCTACACGCCGGACCAGTTTAGATCAGGCTATTTTTACGCGCTTATCTATAAATGAGTCGGTGCTGGGTAAATAATATCTCTATGTTGGTTTTATTTTAATATAAAATCATCCAAATGAAAACTAGTCGTCAGAAGATCGATAGCTAGTTACAGAATTTAATAGTAATAATAATACTAATAATAAATTTATTCCCCCATTTTTTAGAAACATACAGATAATTTTTTTATTAAAAAAAAAACTTAACATATCAGTCAGTCACAAAAGTGTACATACACCCATCAAATGAGCAATAGTTCAGTAATACATATTTTTATAACAATAATATTGATACATAACAACAAAATTTTCTGAACGAAGATCCAGACAATATAACAGAGCCAGAAGTAAAAGAAGCACTTATAAAATTAAGAAATGGTAAAGCAGCAGGTTGTCGTATTGAGTTGTCAGTATGAGCACATGTAGTAAAAGAATTTCGTTAAAAAGTAGTAAAGGAGAAAGCAATTTAATATAAAAGCGTAAGTCGAGTAAAATCTAAAGACAGAAGGGGAGTGCGGCCATAAACTCAAAGAATTTAATAATAATATACCTTAACCCCAAATTGATAATATAAACAAAGCAGCAGGCCATGACAACATAAAAGCTGAACAACTCAAAAATATGGGCGAGGAAGGTGTAAATTTGTTAAAACAGCTTCTAAACACTATATGAAAAAAAATTCCAAATGACTGGGAGAAAGCAGTAATATTCCCAGTATACAAAAAAGGAGACAACAAAAACTGCAATAATTACAGGGGAATATCACTAATATGCACAACTGCTAAAATTTATGAGGTTGTACTAGAAAGTATACTAAGACAACAAACAGAAATAACGATGGAAAATGCACAAAGTGGCTTCAGGAAGGGCCACTCAACGCAGGACCATATATTTACACTAAGAAAACTGAAGGAGAAAACAATGGGCCATGGCAGTAAATTATTCATAGCATTTATAGACCTAGAAAAGCGTTCGACAGAGTACCGAGAAAAACGATGTGGAATATATTACAAAAGAGGCAAATAAGCAAACAACTACAAAGAGCAATACAAGGTATATACAGAAAGACTTACAATTACACGGACAGGAAATCATATATCACAGGAATTTACAACCAAACAAGGACTAAGACAAGGTGGAGCATTAAGCTCTCTACTGTTTATAATATTCCTAGATAATATATTAAAAAATATAAAGGAGAAAACAAGGAAAATGGACATAGGATACTATGATACAATGATAGCTGAGTGTGCTTTTGCTGATGATATTGTAATACTAGCCAAATCCGAAGAAAACCTGTAAGAGAACATTAATATATGGAACGAAGAACTAAATAAACACAACATGACAATAAGCACGGATAAAACAAAAATTATGGTGATCGGCAAACAGGAAGTGGAAACAAATATCCAAATAGCGGGGAAAAGTATCGAGCAGGTGGGAAATTTTAAATACCTGGGATAAATATAAATAACAAGGAAAGTCTGGAACCAGAAATAAACAATAGAATACGGGCAGCAAACAATAGCAACCATATGCTAAACAGAATAATACTTAATAGTAAGCAGGTATCGAAGAAAACAAAACTCATAATGTTCAAAACAATATATAGACCAACACTGATATAAGGAAGCGAAACATGGACATTGGACAAGAGACTTAAAAGCAAAATACAAGCAGCAGAAATGAAGTACTTAAGGAGAATAGAAGGTATCACAAGAATTGACAGAATACGAAATGAGCAAATTCGAACAAATCTACAGATAGAAAGTATACAGACAACTATAGAAAGGAAACAACTAGGATGGTATGGACACATAATTCGCATGCCAGAAGGGAGACAGACAAAAAGTGTATGGAACACAAGAATACAAGGAAAATAAAGAAACATAAACATACATGAAACGAGGAATGGCATGGGGTGGCAGGATGCAAGGAGAATAGCGAGCAACAGGAAGGACTGAAAGGAATTTGTACAGAAAATACAATAGATTTAAAATACGCTTAAATAATCTCGACACCCGAAAGGGTATAAAGAGATTTTAAAAGATTATATATATATATATATATATATATATATATATATATATATATATATATATATATATATATATATTTATTTAGATATGTATGTACTAGCGGCTGTAACATTTCATAAATCTTAAGGAGAATTTTATTGTTCTATTGTTGACTCTCCGAGGCGGTAATTTAACATTTTAATCGTCAGATTTCTAAACTAACATCTATGACTAAGTAGGAACTTACTATCTTAAACATGCCCGTTTCGTGACTAATAGGATGCTCAACATGTAAAATTGACAATCAATGCAAATTTATTACTAATTCACATCTTACCTAACTGAGCATGATTGTTTTACTTTATATGGCAGTGCTGTATAAAGAAAGTTTTTTTAAATATTTTATTTAAAATTAAAATTGTTTAATACTGTATTGAGAAATGCTAAAACTAATTGAATTATAATTTATGTGCTACAAAACTAAAACTATGAAATGATTAGTTACAACTTGCTTGTTGTGAACTCGCAATAAATTTTCACGAAAATTGCAGGGACTTTTATAAGAAGATTAATTAAAAGCCTGAGAGAAATAGGGTCTTCGAAATCTGCTCACCTTAAGGATTGAACATAATACTGATGTTAATCCGGATATATAAGGCACCTTACACGATCAATATTACTGTCAATATTTTAGAATGATGACAGTATTACTGTACGATAACATGTTTAAAATGTTCATTATTCTAAAATATTGCCAGTATTACTCATCGTGTAAGGTATAATAATGATGTAATGAGGAGAATACTGATCTTTATCCGGATAATTAATTACTTGATAAATATAAAAGGAGGATTGAAGCAAATATTGACAGTACTAGGATTGACAGTATTATTAAGGCACATTACACGGTCAATAATACTGTCAATCCTAGTACTGTCAATATTTGTGTCAATCCTCCTTTTATATTCATCAAGTAATCAATTATCCGGATAAAGATCAGTATTCTCTTCATTACATCATTACGATACCTTACACGATGTGTAATACTGGCAACATTTTAGAATAAGGAACATATTAAACATATTATTTTACAGTAATACTGTCATTATTCTAAAATATTGACAGTAATATTGATTGTGTAAGGTGCCTTATTGACCGTGTAAGGTGCCTTATTGATTGATTGATAAATATTGAAGCAAATACTGACAGTACTAGGAATGACAGTATTATTATTATATATATACCGTGTAAGGTGCCTTATAGACCTTGTTATGAACAAATCCTATTTTTAATCTGTGTCTTGCTCAATTGGGGTCTGGAACAATCTATTTCCACCTACTATATCAGCACATTTTTTTGTGCATTTATTATTCTGTGTGTTTCACTAAAACAAACCAATCGTGACAATTTCACATTTAGTACAAATCATTAGATTTTTGCATAATAATTTACTTTACCAGCGAAAAAGCCTCAAGTAATATTTTTTAATTTACTTTATATAATTGTATTGTAATTTCAACCTGTGGTTTGCACCGGACAATAAAATTATTATTTTATTAATTTCCTTGGACTCAATAAAAACAATAAATAGCCTCCATGAAGGGACTAGTTTAACATATTTCGTGCCTGCACATCCATTACACAACGCAACATTAACTAATTGGATAATCCATTCGCATCAAGCACTACATGCAAGTGTATGTACTTAAACAAGGCTGCAAATTTGAATTTCAAATAAAACATTGCACAATAAACGCAAGCTTGAACCCTACAGCCTACAGTTTTATTTTCTCCTTCAAGCAGACGGGAATAAACATTCTTTGTTCGGCGCATAAAATTGCTGTTATTTACATGCGGCGTGTGTTTACACGATAGAAACCGCTTCTGTGCAAATAGAAACTTTTCCGCGATTCATATTTAATATAATTGTTTTTCTTGTTGCAGGCGACAGCGGACCTGCACGCCATTCATCGTCCGGTGGCAGGGCCATGATGAAGATTTTACAAAGCGCTAGTGAGGTAAGAAATTTGAGTAGCCAATGAAAATTATTGCTGAATATATTAATATTTATAAATTAATATTAATACTGCTCTGACACTATGTACAGGCTCATTCATCAATTGTCATTTTAAATTTCGCAATATTATTTAACTGTAACTGTGCGTAGAGGCGCTTGATGATGAGCAAAAGCAACTACAAACATTAGGAAAGTTTTTGTGATATATAGAAGTATCACAGTTTCAGCCACAAAAAAATAAAGACCACCAACCGAGATTTTTAGTGGAAAGATTCTACTTATCCGGGGCAAAAGGCAGTAGAGACATCTTAAAAATTTCTACTATGAACAGCTCTGATATTTTTGAATAGTTCATATTATTAACCCATCTGGGTCAAAGCTATAGTGAAATTAATTGATAAATTTCGATCCGGACGTGTTAGAATGTGAACTATTCAAAAATATCGGAGCTGTTTATAGTAGGAATTTTTAAGATGTATACTGTCTTTGGTCCCAGATAAAACCTTCCCTCGTGCAATTTTATTTTCCTAGTAGTGATCGTTCGATCTGATTACAATAATTTCATGCGAATAAGGTGCAAATTAAGGAACTATTATATACACATTTCTGTAGCAAACAAAAACCACGATGTTTCGATTTAATATAGATAAATCTCTAATGGGCTCGCTTAAAAAAAACTGTGCCACTTAAAGAAACAACACCTGTCTACTCTTGAATTTTTTTAATTTCCATATCCACTGGCGTGACTATATAATTACCCCCGGAAGAACACAACAAAGCTCGCGAAATGACGCCAATTTATGTAAATTTCATAACGCCCATTTCACGCTCCGCGGCCGCCGATTTCTACAAATTAGATAAAATCTTATCATCCTCAACAAACACGCGTTGCCCGCGAGTCAAGAGCAATAAAAAAACACCCGAGTTGCTGCGCTCTGATTCCCCATGCAAGTGCAAAATTGTTTCTTTCCAGGTAACGACGCTGGAACCGTCCCAGCTGAATAACACGAGGAAGGCGCAGCAGGAACTGCTGTTCTTCAACAGGGTGCCAAAAGTTGGGTCGCAGACGTTTATGGAGCTGCTGCGGAGGCTGAGTATGGCGAATCAGTTTGGGTTTAATCAGGACCGGGTGCAGAGGGTGGAGACGATTCGGCTGGCGCCGGAGGATCAAGCGGTTTTGGCGGCGATGGTGTCCAGTTATGATCCACCAGGGGTTTATATCAAACATGTTTGTTTTACCAACTTTTCCGAGTAAGTAATTTTAATAATTAAAATTCCTTTACATATTATTCAAAAACAGATGTCGAGTAAATAGTTCTGGCTATAAGGAACACACCGAAAGGTTCCAATTTATGATTTTACTGATTTTTCTCGAACTCCACTATTATTTTTGTAAATAAAATTGAACCAAGTTTTCGGAATATACTGGTAACTAATTAGACTTGATATATGTACACTTCTGTAATTGTAACTCAACTACATCTATACGTTATTGACTCAAACTCAAATATATCAAAATGATGCGATGTTAGCCATGAAAAGTGAATGTAACTTACTTGTTTTATAAACTAAATATCAAAATGATGCGATATTAGCCACGAAAAGTGAATGTAACTTACTTTTTTTGTAAACAAAATTTCACTGAGTTTTCAGAATTCACTAAACTAACTTTGTTAGATATAAATTTTGGAAATTATAACTCAAAATTTTCTATACGTTTTTGGACTTCAAACTCAAACATATCAAAATCATGCGATGTTAGCTAAGAAAAGTGACTATAATTTACATTTTTGTGAACAAAATTTCACCATGTTTTCAGAATATACTAGTAAAGTTTTCGATAAAAAAAAGGAAGTTTACTTCCTTTTTTTTATCGAAAACTTTACTGAATTTCGGGATATACTAGAAAATAATCACATTTATTAGATATACACTTGGGTACACTTGTAACTCAATGCAATGTTAGCTATGAAACGTGAATGTAACTTACGTTTTTTATAAACGAAATATCAAAATGATGCGATATTAGCCACGAAAAGTGAATGTAACTTACTTTTTTTGTAAACAAAATTTCACTGAGTTTTCAGAATTCACTAGAAATGAATCAACTTTGTTAGATATAAATTTTGGAAATTGTAACTCAAAATTTTCTATACGTTTTTGGCCTTCAAACTCAAACATATCAAAATCGTGCGATGTTAGCTAAGAAAAGAGACTGTAATTTACATTTTTGTGAACACAATTTCACCATGTTTTCAGAATATACTAGTTATTAATCATATTTATTAGACACACATTTTGGAAATTGTAACCTAACTGATTATATACGTTTTTAGCCTTCAAACTCAAATATATTAAAATCATTTGATGTTAGTGAATTATGTTACAATCACTTTTCGTAATATATTTCAGTTTGAAGGCTAAAACCGTATAGAAGCAGTTAGGTTACAATTTCCAAAATGTGTGTCTAATAAATAAGATTATATACTAGTATATTCTGAAAACATGGTGAAATTTTGTTTTACAAAAATGTATATTACAGTCACTTTTCTTGGCTAACATCCCACGATTTTAATATGTTTGAGTTTGAAGGCTAAAAACGTATGGAAGCAGTTAGGTTTTTTTTTCTAAACAAAATGTCACACAATGTTCAGAATATATTAGTTAATAATAATTATATTTGTTACATATACCCTTCGGTAATTGTAACATAACCATTTCTATACGTTTTTTACCTCTAAACTGAAATATATCAAAATCATGTTAGACAGCAAAAGTGATTCTAACTTACATTTTTGTAAACAAACAAGTTTTCAGAATATACTGGTAAATAATTAGATTCCTTAGATTTAAATTTTGAAAATTATAACTCATCTAGATCTATTCGTTTTTCGGCCTTCAAAATCAAATATATCAAAATGATGCGATGTTAGCTAGAAAACTGAATCTAACTTATTTTTATTGAGAACCAAATTTTACTAAATTTTCAAAATATATTGGTAACTTATTTAAGTCTCAAACTGCGACAAAATTACAAAATGCCAATATTGATTGTACGATTTTGTGTGATTTTAGTAGTACAATTATAATTCCTCAGAATTAACTTATTTTTACTGAGAAGCAAATTTTATTAAATTTTCAAAACATATTGGTAACTTATTTGAGTCTTAAACTGCGGTATATTAAAACTGAAGTTTTATTTACTTTTCAAACTGACATCAGTTGTTACGTTGACAGATAACAGCCCGTTACAAAAATTACACAATGCCAATATTGATTGTAATTTTTTTGTGTGATTTTAGTTGTACAATTATAATTCCTCAGATGTGTACTAACATGTTTAAAGTGGTAAAATATGAAATTAATATCTTTGCCATCCCTTGCTTATTTATTCAAAAACCGCGCACTTTTACTTGATCATTAAATATTCAAGTAAAATACATTGTCGTGTTTCGTAACACTATTGAATACACTCTTTCTACAAAATAGTAACCAGGAAAAGAAATTTATAGACAATGCCTATCTTGATGAGTCTTAAAAAAGTTCTCAGGTTAATTGTTTCCAGATCCCCGGGGTATATAATTTGTAATTATTACAGAAGAGAATGCCCCAACAATAATTACTTGTTCAACAAGGCCGCGATTTCGTCAAAATTAAACCGTACAAATTGAGGTTTAGCTGCGAAAACAGTACAATGCATTTCATTGTAACGTGTGATGAGTGTGAAGATGTTTTATTAATAATTCAACAGTGAATAATTAGGTTTTACCAGCTGAATTAATTTAATTGACTAAATAAAATACTACAAATTAGGATTGAAACATTAATTCTAATTAGTATTTACCATGTATGGTATTTTCTTATTAAATGTTTCTACTATATTTTGCAGTACAGTAATATTTGCGCTTTAATTCATAATTTCCGAGATAGCTGGAGACGTGGCTTCAAGTCCCACCGGAGCGTGAAATTTTTAAGCGTTAACTAAGCAATGCTTTGAAGAAAAATCTGGTGATTAATCATTCGGGCAATCTGAATGATTTTTTCTACAAAGGTTTGATTATTTAACTATATTTTGCAGTATTATATTATTATATTATGCAATATTTGCGTGTTATCTCATAATATCCGGGATAGCCGGAGACGTGGCTTCGAGTCCCACCGGAGCGTGACATTTTTAAGCGTTAACTAACTAAACATCTGAAGAAAAAATCTGGTGATTCATCATTCGGGTAATCTGAATGATTTTTCTTCAAAAGTTTGATTAGTTAACGCTTAAAAGTTTCACTCTCCGGTGGGAATCGAAGCCACGTCTCCGGCTATCGCGGAAATTATGAGGTAAAACGCAACTGTACTGCAAAATTTAGTGGACATTTCTAATTAGAAAATAACATACATGGTACGGAAATCATTCACACTTAAACTACAATTTGACTATGTTTATGTTTGTGGGGTCTTTGAGAAAACACATTTTATTTTATTTTGTACAATTTTATTAATTTGCGCCCAGCTCAGTGGTTAGAGACGTCGTCCGTCTCGTACTGTGCATTGGGGAGCCTGAGTTCGATCCAATTTTCGCGAATCACCTTTCACAGTTTTTCATTGGGGCTTTCTGTGAATTTAAGGTAAATACCGGATGATTAAGCTCATCTAAGGTTCTTCCTTGATCGGCGGAAAAGCCTCACGGCTGATGTCACTATAAAGATAGAAGTTTTTTTTTGCTCGTACTGAGCATTAGGGGAGCCTGAGTTCGATCGAATTTTTGCGAATCACCTTTCACAGTTTTTCAGAGGTTTTCTGTGAAGTTAAGGTAAATATCGGATGATTAAACTCCTCTGAGGTTCTCCCTTGACCAACGGAAAAGCCTCACGGCTGATAGCCCTACAAAGAAGTTTTTTAAAATTAATTTGCATTTTCTTTTCTAGTTTTGGAATGCCAGAGCCAATTTACGTGAATATTGTAAGAGACCCTGTGGAGAGAGTGATCTCTTGGTACTATTATGTAAGGGCGCCATGGTATTACGTGGAAAGGAAGATTGCTTTTCCGGATATTCCTCTTCCAGATCCAAAATGGTTAAAGAAGGTAATTAATACTGATTATATATCGTTGCCTAAGCAGCAACACCACACATCTAAAATGTTATTCGAGGTTGTCAGGAGAGTGAAAAAGTGATTATAAAATGTTTATCGGAGTTATTTTTTATTCTTTATTTTAGGATATCTTCAGTTTATTTAAGTAAGCATGATTAATTTATTAATACAAATATTACAATTTACTATTTATTATAATCATTATACATTTTTTATAATCATTATACAGATATTTCCCTACCGGTGTAAATTATCCAATTCCGCTAATTTCGGCGACCGCGCGAGGTCGCGACGCGGGTTATATTTCTGCAGTAGTGAAGTATACAAAAAATTTGATTTTTTGCAAAAGTCATTACTCATGTCTTAGTAACCGTAATATAAGAATAAAAAAAATTAAGTTGATTTAGTTAGTTGTTATTGAATAATATTTGCAAAAAAAAACAAGTTTGCAATTTTTATCAAATTTTCCTCCATTTTTTTTCTCTAAATTTTCATATTTTGTTTAGAATTTAATAGTAATCATCAAAAATAAGTTTCTATTTCATCAGTAGCCTTAGTTTTTTTTTTGTGGTAAAATATCAATAAAATCGATTAGAAACAAAGTGTATGTGTTTATATTTTCTATAATGTTTAACACTAACAAGGTTATGTGAAAGGATATTATATTTCGCACTTTGTTGCTGAAGGAATTGAGAAATATTTAACAATGTTCATATTATTTAAATCAATGTATTTTGTTAATAATACAACATAGGTTAAAATCAAAAATATTTTTTTTTAGCTCTACTAGTTTTTGGCGACGGTCAAAGTCAAAATGAGTGACTTTTCCATCTTTTCCCCCATAATTTATAAATTATAGCATATATTTTTTATAAGCTCTTCATTAATTTTGACTTTGATCGCCGTCAAAAACTAGTAGAGCGTATTTTTTAATTTTTTTATTTTAACCTATCTTGATCTAATGTATTATTAACAAAATACAATGATTTAAATAATATGAATATTGTTAAATATTTCGCAATTCCTTCAGCAACAAAGTGCGAAATATAATATCTTCATCGAAATTGGATATCTTCACACCTGTGGTTGTTTTCATCCCTCTTTCTTCACCTTAAGTACCTTTACTCTAACAAGTTATCCATTGTTTTATTTTATTGCTTAATTTTTATATATTTGAACCAGGAACAATTTATTTACTCCAATAAACATTTTATAATCATTTATTCTACCTTCTGTAAACCTCGAATAAAATTGTATATGTGTGGGATTTATATTTAAAGAGTCAAAATCAAACTGACACAAATTGAAACTATGGACATTATAAACAAGTAGCAGCTACATGAAAATGTCGTTTACATACTTTCTGCTGGTATCTCCCTATCTCTCTAGATTAATAAAAACAGTTACCCCGGAACGTTATAAATTTATCTGTAAACCTATTGTTAACACGAGGAAAAATGCATTCATTAGTGATACGCGCCTCAGGTGCACAGTTATTCAAGCTCCGCAATTAGTCGAGTTTAGTAGTAAACGCGAGAGCCCGCGCATTGTTACACTAATTATGTTTAACCTATTTAAGTGACATTAATTAACAACCTTCTAGTGGGCACATAAAAATATACATACACAATAATAACAACCGTAATTACAGCAGTAATAAATTATAACAACTTATACACATAGTAATGAATTGAAGTAAAATATTTTAATTTATAATGAATTTTACAACAGATTGACATTATTATATATATAAAAACTGAATTCAATATTTCATATTGTTTTTATTTTTGATCAGGATTTCGAAACGTGTGTACTATCTGGTGACAGAGAATGCAGATATGTAAGTGGCGAGACAAGGGAAGGAATTGGTGATCACAGGAGACAATCAATGTTCTTCTGCGGACATGAAGAAGCCTGCACTCCGTTCAACACGGAGGGTGCCCTGCAAAAAGCTAAACGAGCTGTAGAGCAGCATTATGCTGTTGTGGGGGTCTTAGAGGACTTCAACACCACCCTTACAGTGTTGGAAAATTACATTCCAAGGTTTTTCCAAGGAGCATCCGATATTTATTGGAGTGAGTACATTGAGAAGATTATATTCTATGCTTTTATTTCATTCGCTTTACTTTCAAGTTAATTAAATACTATACCATATTATTATTATTATTATCACTAGGACGTCTTGAAAATATACTAGATTGTTCAAGTAGTATTGGATTGTTAAGGCGTCTACTTTGTGATAATTCATTTTAAAGGATAAATAAAACGATTTTTTCTTTGTTTTTTTTATCACACTTCAGTTACACTTTGCAACTAGTTTCGGCTAAGCTCTAGCCATTTTCGAGCTCCTCTTATTGGAGGAGAACACTGAAGTGTAATAAAAACAAAGTAAAAAATCGTTTTATTTATCCTTTACTAGATTGTTATTTTTTGAAGAAGTTAGATACTGTTACAACTCAGCTAGCGAGGATGAATCCATAAAATCTCTAGTGGTTTATATATAAAGTTGTGTTTCTCTCTATATAGAAAGTTAAAATATTGCCGTGCTATTTTGAAACACCCTGTAAATGTTGGAAACTATACTAACGTTAAAAATGGACATAAGTGAATTGTACCAAAAACTACTACTAGATACATGTCAAAAATCTCAAAATTAAGTTCATATCAAATTGTAATTATTTTTATGAAAATAATGGCATAATTATGTGTATATATTATGACTCTGTAGTTATATTATATTTTTATTAATCTTAATTCTAGATGAAATAAAGCGGTATAACACGATCAACCGCAACCTCTTCAAACCCCCGGTGAGCGAGGAAATAAAAGACATAGTGCGCAAGAATTTCACCAAGGAAATCGACTTCTATCAATTCTGTCGACAGCGACTGCACAAGCAGATGGTTGCCCTAAAATTGCCTTCTTATTGAGCAACAATAGAGCGAGGCTCTCAATTATGTGATTTTAACTGACATAGGTACATAGTTCGCTAAGCTAAAATACGGAACATGAACGAATTTGTACAAATAAGGTATTATTTATTTTGAATTTTAATTGGTAGGTGATGTAAAATAGCCCAGTGAGGTGATTGATATGGGTAAGTGGGTTTAGAAAG
Organism: Lordithon lunulatus; assembly: GCA_963942505.1. Classification (NCBI taxonomy): domain Eukaryota; kingdom Metazoa; phylum Arthropoda; class Insecta; order Coleoptera; family Staphylinidae; genus Lordithon; species Lordithon lunulatus. The sequence continues at coordinate 68,674,016 of OZ012666.1, forward strand.
ACTGCTATAGAATTTAAAACAGACACAAAATTACATTTGTATCTTGTTATGTCTATATTTATAGAACAATACAAATGTTTCTAAACATTTCCTTGAAACAATCGAAATACATTTGATGTCCCGAACGTGTCCAAACTTGTTTATTTGCGAGTATATTATACTCTTACTCTTACTTATATACGTATTATTAATACGTGTTTTTTTATCCTCAGACAGAAATAGGTGCATTTGTTCAGTGTTTTTAAACAAACACATTTATGCAGTTCTTTCAATATTGGTGCATTTGTTCAAATGTTTTTAAACAAACACATTTATGCTGTTGTTTTAATGTTTGCTGGCAAATATTTGTAGGTCTGGACTACGCTTAAGACATGACCTAATTAAAACATGCTCTATAAATGTATGATAATGCAGTCTATATGAGTGGTCTACTGATTGCAAACATAAACTAGAGCTTATCCCGAAATAAAAATTTGTGTAAATTAGTTTAATATTTGGATATCCCCAACATTTTCATTTAAAAAAATTAAATTCGTTTTTGTACGAACTGTACTAAATAACAGAGACATTGTTATATGAACTAGTAGTCTACAACTCATCTTATGTGTAATAACACATAGGGTTGTTATTACACAACAGAGACATTACTATACGAACTAGTAGTCTACAAATCATCTTATGTGTAATAACACATAGGGTTGTTATTACACAACAGAGACATTGCTATATGAACTAGTAGTGTACAAATCATCTTATGTGTAATAACACATAGGGTTGTTATTACACATAAGATGATTTGTAGACTACTGGTTCATATAGCAATGTCTCTCGTATTTAGTACAGTACCGTACAAAACCAATTTAATTTTTTTAAATGAAAATGTTTTCGTGGTAATTGTCTGTATTATAATTATTTATATAAAAATTTGCGAAACCTATATAATTTTTAATATATTCTATGTATTGTATAGTGAATTATCACAAGACTTGCTGTAATAATGTAATGTTAGATGTAATAAATAATTTTAATATCACAATATTTAACATTATTGATTAATCCCCTAGATGTACAGCCTTATGGAATTTCGCAACAAAACAGGTTAGTTACTTACAGATGGCTCTGATGCCAACATGTGCTTTTTCCATTGGAATTGCGACATCTACTTAACAAAACAGGCAAGATGTGTAGAGGTACTATTACTCGTTACCGACAGATATTTCCTTGGCCAATTTTGAGCGTGAATGTTACCGATTGTCCTCAATGATACACCTCTAGCACAAAGGTTGCATATGTGGTATCAGCACGATGGTTGATCTGCTCATTACTCCCAAATTGTAGAGGTGTATTAGACGTGGTCTTTCAAGGACGATAGATAGGCCGCGGAGGGCCAGTGCACTGGCCTGCCAGATCTCTGGATCTACCATCTCCCGACTTATATACACTCAAATTTTATCCAGGTATCCCCACAACTCGAAAAAATATGCACACGTGATGTGTGCAATTCAATTCCAATTGAAATGCTTCTGCGCGCACTTGACTCCTTTAGAAGAAGGATTGAAAAATGTGTTGATATGGAAGGACATCATTTTGAACATTTGTTACATTAATTACTCACAATTTTCTGTATTTTTTGTTGTATGTCATTATGCAAGCCTTGAAACATACCAACCAAACTATGCCCATCCTCTATTTAAAATTGCTTGAACTATGCACTACACTATATCCGTTACTTAATATGATTCAATTAAATTCATTTATTAATTTACGCCTAATGTATAAAAAAAATATGTGAGAAACAATGTAGTACACAGTTTAAGTTATTTGAAATAGTGGACGGGCATAGTTTGGTTGGTAAGGACCCCCCACCCACCCAACCTTTGCTCGCATAGTTTTTATATAAGATAACACTCTTCTTGGAATAGTTTAAACAATATAAAACGTCTGTATCCATTGAAAAAAGTATGCAAGCGAAGGTGGGGTGGGCGGGGGGCCCCCACCAACCAAACTATGTCCGTCCACTATTTCAAATGATTTGAACTATGCACTAAACTGTTATCCGTTACTTTCTATGATTCAATTAAATTCATTTATTAATTTACGCCTAATGTATAAAAAAATATGTGAGAAATAATGTAGTACATAGTTCAAGTCATTTGAATTAGTGGACGGGCATAGTGTGGTTGGTGGGGGCCCCCCACCCACCCCACCTCTGTTCGCATAGTTTTTCTATAAGATAACACTCTTCTTGGAATAGTTTAAACAATATAAAACGTCTGTATCCATTGAAAAAAGTATGCAAGCGAAGGTGAAGTGGGCGGGGGGGGCCCACCAACCAAACTATGTCCGTCCACTATTTCAAATGATTTGAACTATGCACTAAACTGTTATCCGTTACTTTCTATGATTCAATTAAATTCATTTATTAATTTACGTCTAATGTATAAAAAAACGATACACTATATTATTATTATTATTATATATTATTCAAATAAATTTTTTTTAATTCGTTTTACCCCGTATTCACCAACGTTCAATAAATCTATCAATAGTTATTGAACCCATAAGTATTCGTTGTTATAGCAATATTAAATAAATAAGCGTTATAAATGGTAGGTTCAAAATAAAAATGTTTAATACGAAATATTATTTTTCGATGTAGAATAAGAATATAAAATAAAAAATATGGATTTCCATTTCAAAAAATTAAGATGCCCTTCATATATATATATATATATATATATATATATATATATATATATATATATATAATATAATAAATATTTTATATAAAATATTCTTCATATGAAGGTATGAAGGGGCACATTTTTCCATAATGGCCCTTTAAGGGTATATACCTGGTGGTTTCAGTAATAATTGATTGTATCTGAAAGATAATTGAACCATCCTGTATTTTGGTGGTACCGATTGGAACTGTTTTATGCTAGAAACAAGTGAAATTTTATTTACCTATCCTTCTTTCTCATTCTGGCCTATTCGACATGAATTCCATAAACCATTTTTCAATTGTCCTTCCATAACTAAGTCCTTTATTGGTAGACACGCAATGGATACACACCTTTAGTGGGGTTGTGAAAATAGCAATTGCCGCAATATGAATTGCACAAAAGTGAAACCCAGGTGTGTAAAATTGCTTAAAAATAGAAAATGTTCAGCTCAGTGGCTCAGTGGTTAGTGGCGTTGTCCGTCTGATACGTTTTTTGTTTTTAGAAAATGTTAAAAATATTTTGTTGGGTCAAGTTCACATATTACAACCATATTGTAGAGTCTGAAAGACACAAACTATTACAGAACAATTAATATAATACTATAATTCTAATCGCAATACTGATACAGTAAAAAAAAACTACAAAACAAATATACAATATTATTATTCACTGGTAAAATTATTGTTTTCGTCGCATCGTTAGTTAAAACAAAGTTAATAAAAAGGTACAATAGTTTTAAAAATGTGTAGAAAATTACTGATAAAAATATTGCACACATATAAAATTAAATCTAAAAACACAAATAGTATACAAATAATTTACATAAAATCTACTTAATAATTAGTACATTTGGTTTCATATTATTAGTTCAAAGTCCATAGAAAGGAATTTCGATTGATAATTATAAAATTGTACGCTATTTCTTGTAGTCCATAGAAAGGAATTTCGATTGATAATTATAAAATTCTACGCTATTTCTTGTAGTTTTTGTAGTTTGCAGATATCACCAAATTCGATTTGTTCGCAATATTATTTGTGTGGTTCTCCGGCCAGGGGTGCGATTTTTGAGCGATAGAAGATTTACATCTGGGCGCACCTTAAGAGTTGCACATGGTAAAAATAACACTTCCGTTTAGAATTCCCTTCCATATAACAATAACGTTTTTATGACATTCAATGTGACACCTTAGGGAAACTATACTAAAACTATACTCGTAGGTCGAGAAACGATGACAATATGGAAACTACATCATTATCGCCGCATGCATGCTAAATTAATCATCAAACAAACATTAATCGTTCTAAAGTAAGACTGTAGGTTCCGAAACTTTGAAGACTTTATACATGTATGCTGAATTAATCATCAAACTTTGAACCATGAATCGTTCTAAAATAAGACTGTAGGTTCCAAAACTCTGAAGGCTCTATACATGCATGCTGAATTAATCATCAAACTTTGAAGCATTAATCGTTTTAACATAAGACTGTAGGTTCCGAAACTTTGAAGACTGTATACATGTATGCTGAATTAATCATCAAACTTTAAAACATGAATCGTTCTAAAATAAGACTGTAGGTTCCGAAACTTTGAAGACTGTATACATGTATACTGAATTAATTATCAAACTTTGAACCATGAATCGTTCTAAAATAAGACTGTAGGTTCCGAAACTTTGAAGGCTCTATACATGCATGCTGAATTAATCATTAAACTTTAAAACATGAATCGTTCTAAAATAAGACTGTAGGTTCCAAAACTTTGAAGACTGTATACATGTATGCTGAATTAATCATCAAACTTTGAAACATGAATCATTCTAAAATAAGACTGTAGGTTCCAAAACTTTGAAGGCTCTATACATGCATGCTGAATTAATCATCAAACTTTGAAGCATTAATCGTTCTAAAATAAGACTGTAGGCTCCAGAACTTTGAAGAATCTATACATATATGCTGAATTAATCATCAAACTTTAAAACATGAATCGTTCTAAAATAAGACTGTAGGTTCTGAAACTTTGAAGGCTCTATACTCGTTGTACGTATAAATATCTTGTATATTTTGTGATAAACCGCTGAAAATGTTCCTTTCTATGGTACTTACACATTTAAATTTAAAACAGAATCACATTTCTCATATAAAACAACAACATCGAGAAAAACACCACCAGAAAAACAAGTACGATCTCCTGTCTGGGCGCGTGCGTTATTTCGCTACCCTTGTTTTTCTGTAAAGAGTTCATTATGTAATCCTGTACCGCTGCACTGCTTAGTGGCGCTGCAATATCTTCCGGATCTTTATGCTCTTCCATGCTAAACACACGTATTGTTGTACATAAAATATGTCCAAGTTGTTTTTTTAAATTTTATTCGAACGGGTAGGCTGCAGCAATGCAAAGTATGTACATACATTTTTGGTTTTGTATAATTGCAACGTCAAAAGTATTGTTTCCTTCACCTGGAATATCATTAATTGTACAGTAATCGTAACCAGCATAGAAACATTAATGGTGTTAATAAATAGACGTGATCACAGTTAAATGTTGTGATAATAGTTTAATTTAATGGAACCAGTATAGAGACCTTAATGGTGTTAATAAATAGGCGTGATAAGAAGAGACGTGACCACAGTTAGATGTAGAGATAGTAGTTTAATTTAATGGAAATTGTAGTGATTTTATTAATAGAAATAATCATTCACTAAAGGTCGTTTTAGATAAGACAATTTCTTGGCTCAAAAGTTGTTGTTGTATCCTCCTCTCATACAATTTGTAGAGAAATAGAACGCGTTATATTTTTGCATTTAATCTACCCGCCAATTCAATATTTCAAATAATTAGCTGTATGATACGAGAGAATTTAGATTTTCTCGCATCTTGGCTAACTTTAGAGTCAAGAAATGTTCTTCATTGTCTAAAACGACCTTAAGACAAGACTTGATGAACATAGACAAGAATTTTGAATGATACTATGTTTTGTTTGATTGTGTTAGTAATTGTTAGTGTTGGGAACGATATGCATTTCAATAACGATAATAATTTACAAATTTTAAATGCTCATTTATGTTTGAATAATCATAAGCAACTCGGTGGACTAATATTTAGAGAATTAAATATTAAATCCAAAATTTTGTAGAATTGTTTGCTTAACAATAACAAATCATAATATATAATTTGTTTTTTTATTCCTTCAACTGTAGGGTAACATAAAAGGATCAAATAATTCACTGGCATGGGAAAGAAGAAACAGACTGGTATAATAAAAATTGAAATCTCAATCTAGCCTTGAGAGTCCGAATAATTCGCTATTACATTTTATCAACACTACTGTATGGCATGGAAGCATTGACATTAAAGAAAAATAACATAAAGAGTCGTTTGAGATGTGGATATATCGCCGTACGCAAAAGATATCCTGGACGGACCTAGTAAACAACGAAGAAGTCATGCGAAGAATGCATAAAGAAAAGGAACTGATCCTTACGATCAAAACACGAAAGCTAGAGTACTTGGGACACATCACCCGGGGATACTCTATTCTCCAACTGATGATGCAAGCAAAAATACAACGAAGAAGCATTGAGCGTCGCAGAACCTCATGGTTAAAGAACCTTAGAGAATGGTACGGACAAACATCGGTCGAACTATTTAGAGCTGCAGTGTCAAAGATTAGAATCGCCATGATGATTGCCAACCTCCGATAGGAGACGGCAGCACAAGAAGAAGAACTGTTGGGTGATATTAAATAGTATATGGTGTAAGATTAATTAATTATTTGAACTCGTTTTAAAAAGCAAAATATTTTGAAACTAGAACAGCTTGTTTAAAGATCAACAACAATGTTCTGATAGAAATATTTACTGCACCAAAGTTCAATTTATTTTTGTGGATGGGAACGTTGGTGGATAAGTTCACTCCGGTCCTCGGGAACGGGATTTAAAAAAAAACCGAAATGTATGTTGTATTCAAAACGGTTAATTCTAAAGGTTAATATCCCCATATATCCTAAACTGTTAACCCTGTCACCTGAAATATGAATCATGCTGTGTTACGGTTACTGTTATGTTCCCCAAGTATCATGCACATATAGTTTACCAATGCATTGAAATTATGAAAGACGATGTTATAATGGAAACATTTGACGATACCAAATAACCAAGTAAGTAACGTGCACCAATGATGAACATTCATGTTTTAACGCTTGCATAACCTGCTACCCTGTGTATTGAAAATATTTAAATTATAAATCAACTATAAATTGATATGTTTGTTTTAAGCCCGTATGATACTATCTAGTTTTCTATATCGTTTTACATATAAGAATTGATTTATATTAAACTGTATAACTATTTCTAAATGGAAAGTGAAAAGTGAATTTATTATTATTCCGCCGCTATATCATGTTCTACATGTGTGTATGACACAGTGTAGTTTGTGTCTGCATCGAAAACGATATAATACACTAGATAATGTCATACGGATATTTTTTTCAAAAAAAAACTTCTATCTTTATAGCTATCAACCCGAGGGCTTTTCGCTGATTACTCGCGATTGCTTTAATATCAGACAGCCTATTCCATTTTTGAATAGTAACTTCTATCGAGATTCAAAAGCATTCAGTGGTATTTTCCACCACACAAAAATCTTTATAGCTATCAGCCCGAGAGCTTTCCGCTGGTAAAGAGAGAAGCTCAGAGGAGTGTAATCACCCGTTATTTAATTTAACTTCAGAGAACCCTTTTAGATAACTATAGCCTACCCGGTGGTTAGAGGCGGTTAGAAAAATGTAATTCGCGAAATTTCGTCCGCAGAATGGGGTGCCTCTAACCACTGGGAAGGCTAATGAGCTGGGTTCTTTCTTCTTATTATGTGAAAACAAATTATGTTAATAGGAGCTCTTTTGTAATCTTTACTCCCTAGAGAAACAATCCCAAATCGTTAAAATTATTCTTATCCACTCTAGGGTGTGTTTATGTGTAAAGTAAAATGTATTTTATGAATTTAAATATTTCCAATACACCCCCAAAATAACAAATAACTAATACTTACTAACAAAACGCTGCACATTGCTCATTCAACCCAGTCGTAATAGGCATAAACTGAGCCGGATTCGCGGCGGGCAAACACTGGAAGCAATAATTCGCCCCCGCATTATTATCCCAATACTGCACCCCCTTGCAATTGAACCGCACAGCAAACTCCAACCGCTGCCCCACATTCAACGAATACGCATACAGCAAAAACCCAAATTTATCCGAAAATCCATCACACGAGTTCTCCACATAAACCGCCTGCAGGTCGGAGAAACTCTGCCACGCATCCAACGAGTACCGTACATACACCGACTTGTTAAAATCCAAATTTCTCACGCGCACCCACCCCCGGACGGAGAAGGAAATCGGGTCGTCCACCACCGCGTTCTCCAGCATCACGTAATTTATTTGAACCATATCCAGGAAATTTGGCATGCCACCCGGCTGCTGGAACAGCGCTAGTAACGTCCTCTGCGAACTAACAGCGCTGCCATACACATCCCCCACATCAGCGTTTAGCAAATCATGGTAGGCCGAGTTCGGTATCTTAGGAATGTCATCCAGAAAAGTCCTAACATCTGCCAAATCTAGCCCTAGCACGTCTGCGAATCGGACAATCTTTTTACGTCCGGGGGTGTCGGGCGGGGTTTTACCGGTTTTTAGTGACGAACAACGCCGTACTCTTGGTATTATTACCTCATCTTCATTATCACTTGTGCATGTTGATGAACTAACTTCATTGTTGCTTGATATATCATGAATTTCTAATGGAGTAATCTCAGTTTCTGTTTTATTACCATTTGTATATGCTTCAGTTACTGATGAGTGATATTTATTTTCAGTTTCATTGCTGATTGTACTTGCTATTACATGAATAGTAGATGGATTAGTCTCATTTGCTGTTTTATTAGTTGCTATTACATGAATAGTAGATGGATTAGTCTCATTTGCTTTTTTATTAGTTGCTAATGCATGAATTTCTGATGAAATAACCTCATTTTCGGTTTTATTTAATACACTAATTTCATTTTCTTTTTTATTGCTTGCTATTGCATAATTTGTTGCTGAAGCATCCTCATTATTTGTTGTATCACCATTTGTACTTGTTATTAATTCAATTTCTAATGAACTAATTGCATTTTCTTTTTTATTAGTTGCTAATGCATCAATATCTGATGAAATAACATCATTTTCGGTTGCATCTAGTAAACTAAATGTATTACTTGTTATTTCATTATCACCATTTATATTTGTTACTAATTCAATGTCTAATGAACAAATCTCATTTTCATTTTCATTTCTTGTTATTGATGAAACAGCCTCATTTGCTGTTGTATCATTATATGTACCTATTATTTCTGATGAACTCTCATTTCTAATTTTAGTACAATTTGTACTAGCTATTTCTGTCGAAATAACTTCATTTTCTGTTTTATTTAAATTTGTACTTGCAATTGCTTTAATATCAGACAGCCTATCACATTTTTGAATAGTAACTTGTATCGGACTACAAAAACATTCAGTGGTATTTTCCACCACACAAAAATCGTGTGCTGTTCCATCAGTAATACAAGCTATATTAGTATTAATAAAAATATCTTCAGTCTCCTCCAAACGTTCGCACACATCTGTTTCTATTGCGTGATTGATTGCGTTTTCATTTAAATCTATTGATTTGTGCCCGTTTATGTAGTACAAGTTTTTATTGTGTATGTGATCTTCATTGTTTTCCACTGGTGTTTCACACGGGATGTAGTTCAGAAATATTTCAGAATCTGATGGTTGGAGTGGTGATGTGGATATGATTGCTTGGTTTGTGGACCAAAATGGTTCATTTGATATATCTGTATCCAGGGAGGCTAGGGAGCGGAGACGTGATTGCAAGCTACTGGCGAATGCTTCAGCCCGGCCACGACATGACATGGGTGGAAATGATAACGATTTTAGGCCACAGTGCTCCTGTTGCTCTGTTGTCATCGGGGATATTGAATTTTGCCTAAAATTAACATTAACTGATTACTATGTTATCGTAAATTAAAGCATGATTTATTGGTTGTTATGTGCTCATTTTTTATTAATTAGGTTTATGATATCATTAATTATTACTTAAATAATATAATAATGATGTTTTCACAAATAATTTACCTAATAAACAATTTTGAAGTTATCGCAATGAAAATGATTACTTTTAGTTTAGTTCTTATTACTTATGTTGTCAGAATTCAATGGGTAATAACCCTCTAATATCTTATTTCTTATTTTATTTATCAAAAACAACCTTTATATCGCATACTCATCAGACTAAATCCTCATATCTATATAATATCTGGTACAAAAAAAAACTAATAATAAACTCCCTCCTTACTTGCCATATTTATTAATTCTTATTTTATTTATTATTTCTTATTTTATGCCAGTATAAACTCACCTTAAACTGTTAAACTATTTCTATCAAATATTAGTTGCAAATACCTGTGTATAAAAATATTGCACCGTCTATATATGAGGTCTTGGCCGATTGTGTCATAATGTATGGTAGCAATGATATTACTATCAGCCATTTATGATCGGTACTTCACCACAGTTGATCCAATTTACAATGTATAAACTCACCTTAAACTGTTAAAGTATTTCTATATAATATTAGTTGCAAATTCCTGTGTATAAAAATATTGCACCGTCTATATATGAGGTCTTGGCCGATTGTGTCATAATGTATGGTAGCAATGATATTACTATCAGCCATTTATGATCGGTACTTCACCTCAGTTGATCCAATTTACAATGTATTATTATTGACCCGAATGTTGATATAATACATTATAATTTCCCCCAATTCAATTCGATTTGTTTTTGATCATCAGCCAATTAGCGTTTATGATAACTTTAAATTACATCTTAATTGATTCAATAACTTCTATAGTGAATTAATAAACAAATATTCAACATAGTATAAACAACAAATAATTTATACAGTTAAAATTATTTATAACATTGGTTATCATATGCTCATTAGTCCTATTTTTATACTTTTACTGTTTTGGGTGATAATAATGGACTGTATGGAAAATTTTGTTTCTATTTTATTCGATTATTTGAATGCGTAGTTTATTGTAATATAAATTTTTAAAATATGTTTTAAGTTGTGATGCTTGATTCGTACTGCTGTGTACGCGGTGGAGTGAGAAATAATGTGAGGTAGAAATCACTTACAACTGTATACAATCTTAATTGCCTACGTCGGCGGCAACATTTACGTTTAACTATGTGAATGTAGGATAATTGGGACCTCGGTTTATATTAGGTACCGTCGCTTATTCAGGACAAACCTTAAAGTTCCAATGAAAATCAATCAACAATTAATAACTTGGAATGCGCAGGAGAGCCCAATGGTCCCGATCAGAGGCGTAACTAGGGTATGGAAGACAGGGTACGTGCCAAGGGGGGCGTAAAAAAGTGATTTTTAGAAATTAAAACGTAATGCCCGGTTTCGCTAACGAATCTTAACTAGTTTAAGACCGTCTTATTATTAAGACGGTATTAAAGCGTTGCACCAAACAAAAATCGGATTTAAAAACGATAAGACGGTCTTACATTGTAAGACTAAGTAAGATCTATATATGTTTGGTGCAACAGAATAAAAATTTAAGACGTGGTTATATATAAGACGAACTTTTATAAGATGAGCTTATATAAGACGAGTTTATATAAGCCGAGCTTTAAGGTTCGTTGAAGAAACCGGACGTAAGCAACCTATCGTCTGACGATCGAAGAGGGGTCAAGTTCGATGGTTGCCCTAGGTACGCATCTGGTCCCGATGTGTTCTAATAAAGAGGAACCTACTGTATATTATTCTATTTGAGATCATCTTTATTTTTTCTTATATATTTTATATATTTTTATTTATATTTTTTTTATATATTTTTATATTATATTTACATTTTTAAATATATTAAAAAAGTTTTTTGCATAACAAACTAGTAGTGTCTACTACTTTTATTTTGGAAAATATATTATATATTTTTGATCACATTTTCTTATTAAACCAACCATTCTCAGTGTGTACATAAAAAACTCTACTTACAGAAATATAACAACAATTCGGATAGTAATACTGGTAATACTATTAAATATTGACCACGGTTTTAGCAGTTTTAGTGTAGTCAATAGTAATACGAAATCTATTAAAATTATAAGTTCACTGATATCATTATTTACATTGAATTATTATACAGGCGACGTCGTGTCATATTAGTCACGTGCAATCTGCGTGCCTTTTCCCCAAGAACATTGTTTTGATACATGGCAATTTATCATTAATTGGCTACATTTTGTACGTCCTGTTAATAAAATTCATTCACTGATATCATTTATATTTATAGGAGCAATTATAAATATTTTAAATAGCAAAATTGTCATCCAGTATTAGATGTTTAGTGCAAAAAATACAACAGATAGCCGGGCAACGAGCTAATTATATAGTAGTAGTAGTAGTAGTAGTAGTAGTAGTAGTATTAGTAGTAGTAGTAGTAGTAGTAGTGGTGGTGGTAGTAGTAGTAGTAGTAGTGTAGTAGTAGCAGTAGTGTAGTAGTAGTGTAGTAGTAGTAGTAGTGTAGTAGTAGTAGCAGTAGTAGTAGTAGTGTAGTAGTAGTATTAGTAGTAGTAGTAGTAGTAGTAGTAGTAGTAGTAGTAGTAAGGCGCTTTCGTTTAGCATGGTTTAGCATTACTAGTCGCCCCGGTGGTATGCAGTATCGCTCAGGTATTGCGTTGTAAGGGCCGAGGTAGAATTGTGCGCATCGGAACCGGTAAATAGAACAAGAGACAATAAGCCCGTACCAGCCCAGAGTGATAAACGAAAACAGTTATAGTAGTAGTAGTAATATTCGACAGACTTATTATTTTATATAACTTGTTATTTATGTTTTTTAAGCTCTCAATAGAAAAGTGAGGGACAATGGACCGAATTTCTGACGAGAGTGATTATTTTGTATCATTTTTAACTCATAATTTAATTGGTGTATTCATATTTTCTTCCGGGTAGGGTTGATACTCCCCAATCGCGCGCCTCCCCAGGCGACGGATAGGGGAAAGCCTCCTAGATATAGGTGGTACCGGGAAAATGAAATAGTCGGGGTGGACCAACATTAGCACTGTAGCGTCTGACCCAGAATGGGCGGCTAATAACTGCGTCTGTTCCCTAGAGGGACTGCTGAAGTACAATCTCACCAACCAGCATGGAAAGCGTGGTGTTTAACTGCCAAACATCCCTTACAATGAACGAAAGTAAAAACCAAAGGCCCTCACTTCCCTGTACACACCGTAGAAAAAAAAATCCTACAAAGGCAGCTGTAGGTAGAATGGAACGACAGAGGGTGCGAAAATTATCTGGAAGAGATCAGGCTGCCACATGATGATGAACATTGCTACGTATAATAGTAGATGGCGTCGGAAGACAGTACAGAAGAATCGGAACTAGAAAAAAATTAAATGGGGTGTAATAGGTATAAGCGAGACAAGGAGAAGAGGCAAAGAATACACCAAGGGCCAATCAGATAGAAAGAGATCAGGCTACCACATGATGAAGAACATTGCTACATATAATAGTAGATGGCGTCGGAAGTTAGTACAGAAAAATCGCAACTAGAAAAAAATAAAATGGGATGTGATAGGTATAAGCGAGACAAGGAGAAGAGGCAAAGAATACACCAAGGTCCAATCAGATAGGAAGAGATCAGGCTACCATATGATGAAGAACATTGCTACATATAATAGTAGATGGCGTAGGAAGACAGTACAGAAAAATCGCAACTAGAAAAAAATAAAATGGGATGTGATAGGTATAAGCGAGACAAGGAGAAGAGGCAAAGGATACACCAAGGTCCTATCAGATATAAAGAGATTAGGCTGCTACATGATGATGAATATTGCTACGTATAATAGTAGATGTCGTCGGAAGACAGTACAGAAGAATCGGAACTAAAAAAAATTAAATAGCATGTAATAGGTATAAGCGAGACATGGTGAAGAGGCAAAGGATACACCAAGGTCCAATCAGGACATAAGCTTAAATACCAGGGCCAGGAAAACTCTAGCCTAAAAGGCGTAGGCATGCTCACCACACAGAACAGCAATGGACAACGTAAGAATGCTCAAAGCAAAATCCGAAAATAACAATACATTTCAAAAAAATGGAAGCTCTAAAGATAGTTAACCACAAGCTCCATCGAAGACGAAGAGGTCACCAAATTCTACAAGGATATTACTGAAGGAATGCGCGACAACAAAACATCGAAAGTTTTAGTGATCGGCAACTTCAATTGCGATTGGTGGCCAAGCAAATCAAGAAGAAAAATATGTAGGCAAACACGAGCTGGACTAAAGAAGTCCCAAAGGTTCCATGATGGCAAATTATAATGAGTATGAGATCAAAATTGCGGGAAAACGGCTCAACGGATTGCGACTAAATTTGGAAATCGGCTGAGAAATCGAGCTGGGATCATCCCTGATGCTCTGACCCTAATTTGTATGTGTATCTCTATAACTCGTTTTAAACACATGTTTTTCACTTGATAAGTTGAAGGTTGTAATTGTTTGTACTATTTTAGACTCGTATGAACGTTAGAAAGTACTGGAAAGGAAAATCAGCATTTTATGTATATCAAAACTAATTCAAAGCATCAAAACAACTCGTTTATGTGCATTTATAGTTTTTCAGAATGAATTTCGTGTATATGTACTTACATCAATCACGATAAGCTTGCGTCTCGCAGCACAGTGCCAATTTATCATTTCGTTTTATATTTACACATTGATTTATATAGCTGCCAATAAGACAAGACTCCGAACATATGCCAAACATGTATTAAAAGAACAGATAAACCAGTTGCTAAATATAATGCGTACGTTTTCATAATTTTAGTCAAAATAAAAATCTGATGTGGCTTTATCATACATATATTATAATAATGAAACAAGAATTTTTGCTTTTAAATTTTTCAGTATTTTTGTAATTTCACGCGATTGTTATGCAAATCGGTATACATTGCTAATTTTAACTTTCCGAATATAGGTGATATCGTGAACATTTTCATATTGCTAATTTTATTTACGTTTCACGACTATTTTTCAACTATTGGATTGAATCGGCGTCTACTTTGTGATAATTCATTATAATAAATAAATAAAACGAATTTCGTTTCGTTTTGTTGCTCAAATTTTCACAGGGTCGTCCGAACTCGATTTCAAAATTAGCGATCCGTCGTGCCGTTTGTCCGGAATTTTGTTCACATACATACATACATACATACATATATACATACATACATACATTCATACATACATTCATACATACATTCATACATACATTCATACATACATTCATACATACATTCATACATATATTCATACATACATTCATACATACATTCATACATACATTCATACATACATTCATACATTCATACATACATTCGTACATACATTCATACATACATTCATACATACATTCATTCATTCATACATACAGACTAATAGACCTATAATTTTTTTATTTCAATAAAATAATTCGGAAAGTTGTTTGGTGATCCAAAAATTTAATTCTCAATTATTTATTTTTATATATAAATGTTTATCTTTATTTGGCATACAAATGATACAAAAAAACTTTATAAGGCACCTTACACGATCAATTTTAGAATAATGATACTATTACTGTATGATAATATGTTTAAAATGTTCATTATTCTAAAATATGGCCAGTATTACTCATCGTGTAAGGTATATTAATGATGTAATGAGGAGAATACTCACAATCTTTATCCGGATTATTTATTACTTGGTAAATATAAAGGGAGGATTGAAGCAAATATTGACAGTACTAGAATTAACAGTATTATTGACTGTGTAAGGTGCCTTTATAGCCGTGAGGCTTTTCCGACGGGCAAGGGAGAAGATCAGAGGAAATTAATCACCCCGTATTTACCTTAACTTCACAGAAAACCTCTGAAAAACTGTGAAAGGTGATTTTCGAAAATTCGCCTCTCGAGTTCGAACTCAGGCTCCCCAATACACAGACGAATGATACCTTTAACCACTCGGCCTCTAAGCTGGGTCAAATTATACATTATAACAAATTAGAGAATACAAATTATGTTGTTATTATTATTTAAACGACTAGCAGTAGATTTATGTAGGCAAAATAAGTACCATTTAATATTTATAGTCATTATCCAAATATACCACAAAATATGTTTCTGTGTCAAGTCATTCCGCCCTTGGCATCTATTTTTCGTTGCCAAACGAAATGTGAATAAAATGGAAACGACCTGCTCGAATTGAAATAAGTCTAATTATACCAAAATATTTATTGCCACATCGCATTCAAAATATTTACAAAAATCGTCTAGCCTTTCATTTCAACACATAGAAACAGCTGTAAGTTATATATGTAAGTACTTCGCTCGGAGAAAGGTGCTATCTTGTTTCTCAGTTAAATAAACAAATTGTATTTACGATTCATGCGATGACCTACCATAACTTTTAATAACTTACGGAGTTAATTATTATTATTTAGGCAATCACGAATGCCGTTACGAAATGAGAGATGATTTTATATTGATGATATGTGATTTAATTAATGAGCGCTGTTACAAATAAATAAGTTTTTGGGGAATATTGTTATTGTAATACTATGTGTTCATAAATATCGGTTTTTGGTTTAATTTTACTGCGCTATTTGTCATTGAGGATAATAAATAATAAGCCCTACAATAAATCCTGTAGATGTAGAGGATTGTTTAGAAAGAATAATTTATTAAGTTTACCCGGACTGTGCACTATTGAGTACCTTTGCTTCTTACACAAAAACAAAACATATTTTAACGGATGCTTAAAATCAAAACACATACCCAACAAGAAATAATTATTTTATTTATCCCAAACATAATTTAGCAATCACTGAGAGCAGTGCATAGTATAGTGCAAGTTGTTCAACGCTCTGCCGTTGCATTTACGTAGAAACACAAATTTAAAAGAACTTAAAAATAAGCTCAAATATTTATTGGGGACTGTATGGAAATTACAAATTAACTTAGACCTAGATTTCTCATACGAATTTTGGATAAAGTATTCTAATAGTGAGGGGAAAACAATTCTTTCATATTTTTGTGTAATTCCTCTTTATTGGGTCCCCGATCGGTCGTCTGTCTGTTCGTCGTTTGTCTGTCTGTGAAAAACTATTGGATACTTTCATACCAAATTTTGTATGTGGCTATTATCTCACGTAACTCCGTCTTGGTTAGATCTTGGTCGAAATTAATTCGTTAATATCAGTCTTAAAAGTTCGTTTATAGTTTAAATATATATTAATATAAAAAAACAAACAAAAAGTATATTTAATTCTACATTTTGCTTGTTTTTGTTTATATTACTGTATTGTAAGCTTAGATATTATATTGTGTAGTATGTAATATTTTAAGACATGGGGAGCGGCTCCTGCAGCATGTAAACATCGAAGCTATTAAAATATTGAACAACAATGGTTTAACAAGAAGACTCAAAAGCTTAAACCTTTCGAGTTTGTATAGTGTAAAGCAGTGTACAGTGAGGAGTGTACGAGACGACCGATGGAAACTCTTATAAACACAAATTTATGATTTAGTACAAGATAAATTGTTCGTTAGTCCTTAGACTAGTCACAATTCAATTTTGTTTATTTTGTAAAACAGGTTAAAGAATTTAAAAAATTTTTATTGCATTTAGTATTTCAAATAGTGTTTTATATTTTGTAATATAATTTTTAATTCATTCTTAAGAATTTGTACGAAATGGCATTGCTGTAAATAAAGCAATATTATTATTGTAATAGCTACACATCCCCAAATAATTGAATAAATGCAATGTTGAAAATACTTATAGGATATTCACTATACGAGTGTTTTGTTTGGAATATTGAATATCGATAATTTTTGAATTCTTAAGGACCCTAACAATTTAAAAATTACCTAAATTAGGAGAGTTATTACGCGATTAACATCCTCCCCCCTTCCTTGGAACCGCCCTTGCTTGAAATTACCATCAGTTATAATATGAATAATATTTGAAATATTTAAAATTAAGCATTCTTTGTTTGTAAAATGTACGTTAGTTTAGTTTTTTCACTAAGATTTTTTTTTTTTTTTTTTGTTTGAAAGAGTATAATACTTTTCTAAAATCATATTTTTGTATGACAACAAAAGTTATCTATAATCTTACATAATTAGGTATCTCAAAACAAAGGTAAATACCTTTTTTACTTTAAAATATTGGATTGTTAAGGCGTCTTCTTTATGATAATTGTCATTGGAGGAGCTCGAAAATGGCTAGAGCTTAGCCTAGTTGCAAAGTGTAACTGAAGTGTGATAAAAATCAAAGTAAATAAGGTTGAATAAAACGATTTTTTGCTTTGTTTCTTATCACACTTCAGTTACACTTTGCAACTAGGCTAAGCTATAGCCATTTTCGAGCTCCTCCGATGACTATTATCACAAACTATATACCTTAACAATCCAATATTTGAAAGTAGACAAGGTATTTAACCTTGTGTATTGAGACCATTAATAATCCTTAAATTCACTACACAATGAAACATATTCCCGAAATGTCTCCAAACAAATAAACAAACACGTACTAGATAAGCAACACACTCAACTCAACGTAATTGACCTTATCATCAAACGCTAGTCACCCGTCAAGGCTGTTTGTTAAATAGAGTTATTAAAATAAAATATGGGTACTTGCTTCGATTGAAAAAAAAAAACTGTTTGGTGTTCGAGGAAGCGCCGGGACGCCGCGGAGACGCACAGAGGAGCGTTCAAGACAGTCAAACGTAATACAGGCACTTGGAAGGGTAAAAGAAGGTCGCCCGTTCGACCAGAGCGCCGCGCGAAACCCCACTACTAACCGCGAACATCACCGCGAATCCAAAGATGCAGGATTCGTTTAAAATTAGATCCGAATTTTATCTATTTTTAGAAGGCGCGCGCGATTGCATCGAGAGCAATCGACGTGCGTGCACGTCAACTGGTTTTTGAAACAGTTTTTTTTGCGTACAGGAAGTCACGTGACAAAATTATGACTAGGCGCGATTTTATAAGCACTGGGATATAAGTGCTTGTACAAAGTAGTACGTCACAAGCTACGGAAGAGCTTAAACCTGTTCTGGTGAAAAGAACCCTGATATCCAGTGACTGGCTCCTGAATTGTCAACATCTAGATATCAGTCACCTTCCTTTGTTTGGTTGCTAACTAGGTATCCAACAATATATTATCGAAGGGTTATACTATAAAACAGTGAAAGAGTGGACATATAGGAGGATTTTAAAGATATATTGGGGAAAAAAGGTGAAGAACAGTGAGGAGAATGAAAAAAGAAAAGGAAATAATCAAAATGGTGTTTTGAAAGTTAGCAGTTAGGTCACATAAGGTGAATCTTCGAAAATTTCGTTCGAGGATTCGAGCTGAAAATCTATTCGAAAAACGCGTTGTGAGAACTGTTGCTACTTCTTTTGCGGAGTGTATAAACCGTGACCCCAGGAAAAACTGGATGGGTGCGCACCGAGAAATAAATTTATTTCGAAATAATGAAGCATTTTGTGAAAATTGCGCGGATGTCTATAAACTATACTACTGTACTTAAGCATTATCAGATTGTATTTATCAAAACTTGAAATATGAAACTGCAATCTCTTAGAGGAATTTCTGTTGAATTTTGATTACAAATCGGAGTAAATATATACTTTTCTGGTGCAAATATTGACTACTTTTGCATATTTATTACAACTATTTCGAGACAAAAAATTAACTTTTTCGTCCTAACAAAGTATCAAATCATCCTTAGATTGGAGAAATATCTAAACATATTTTCAGAAAATTATAAAATGTTGACTATAAAAGACCGCGCGATTAGGTCAACATTATTTCATTTTCCGAAATTCGCCATAATAAGAAGGAACGGATATGAATTCCTAAAAGTGATCAAACAGGGTACGAAAAAAAAAACTTCTATCTTTATAGGGCTATCAGTCGTGAGGCTTTTCCACCGGTCAAGGGAGAAGCTCAGAGGAGTTTAATCACCCGGTATTTACCTTAACTTCACAGAAAACCTCTGAAAAACTGTGAAAGGTGATTCGCGAAAATTCGCTCCCCGCTGGGGATCGAACTCAAGCTTCCCAATGCTCAGTACGAGACGGACGACGCCTCTAACCACTCGGCCACTGAGCTGGGTACAGGGTACGATATAAGTAAAAACGAAGAAGCCAACAACGAATTCGGATATTCTGAATAAATCACTTGAAAAAGTAGTCATTTTATTTCTTACAATTTTGTAACTGCCTATCGGCCATCGGGTCCTTCAGCTGTGTGTTAATGTACATGTATAGCTGTGTGTTAATGTACATGTATGTGAGTACCCGAGTTTTCAATACTCGTGGTATTTAGAGAGAGATTCATAATTATTTGGCTTACCAAATCGCCGATATTTCCATAGGCTGGCATAATTTAGAAATCTTAAGGGAGTGTCGTTAATTATAGTATCCCAACCACAAATCGTCGCCTAAGCAGCAACACCACACATCTAAAATTTTATCTGAGATTGAAAAAAAAGTGATAAATTGTTTATTGGAGTAATTAAATTACGCTTCAAATAAATAAAATATAAGCAATAAAATTTAAAAAATTGATATCTTGTTATCAGAGTTAAGTTACTCCAATAAACATTTTATAATCAGTTCTGTTCTGTCAGCCTCAAAGAAAATTTGAGATGTATTTAAATATTAGATTCTTACATTCTACATGAATTGTTATCAAAACGTTTGATAACAATTCATGTAGAATATAGGAATCTAATATTTAAAAAAAATATTATTATATTATTAAAATTATTTTATTATTAAAAAGTATATTATATATATATATTTGAGATGTATTTAGGCGACGAAATGGTACCGACTACTCGGGCCGAGATTCGTAAGAGAGTTCCAGTTACGCAAAAACTATTCAATAGATTCCAATGAAATAAAAAGCGTTGTATTCAGTAATAAATTAGGCGTCACGTCTTATATATTTAGTTCCATAAACACAAATATTTCAATTTAAATATTGGATTGTTAAGGCGTCTACTTTGTGATAATTCATTTTAAAGGATAAATAAAACGATGTTTTACTTTGTTTTTTATCACACTTCAGTTACACTTTGCAACTAGTTTCGGCTAAGCTCTGTCTGACAGTCATCGGAGGAGCTCGAAAATGGCTAGAGCTTAGCCGAAACTAGTTGCAAAGTGTAACTGAAGTGTGATAAAAAACAAAGTAAAACATCGTTTTATTTATCCTTTAAAATGAATTATCACAAAGTAGACGCCTTAACAATCCAATATTTAAATTGAAATATTTGTGTTTATGGAACTAAATATATAGTGTGATACAAAAACAAAGTAAAAAATCGTTTTATTTATCATTTATTTGAATTTATTTATTTTGTAATTATAATGAAATGAAATTATTTTGTAATATAACGCTAATGATGACGTAAATAATACTTTATTGATATCATATCATTGATAAAAGTTGTAATATTATGAGAATTTTTGGCTTTGAGGATAATAATCGATTTATTGCTATTATTTGAAATTGTTGCGACAAATCAGTAGCGATGTAATGTATATTTATAAATCTCTGTTATGAGTATATAAATCTAATAAATTTAATAAAATAATTTGATGATAATTTTAAGACAAATATGGCTAAAATATATCGAAAAAGTTACATAATTAATAACGAGCATAAAACAAACTATATACTCACAAAAACTGTCCTAAAAATAGGTCCAATACGTTCGCAACGCCCCCCATCACTTTCCCAAAAACACACCACATGATTTAACATTTGTAACAATCACATCGTACATTAACAACAGTTGTTCAATAAAATTTATTTTAAAAACCCACAGATGCCCGCTCGGCCCACATCCTCTAGCCCTGCGTCGCGGCGCAGCCGCCGCCACCGTCCCGACGCTCACGCAATGCGCACAATATGACGCCTGGTCTATTGACAAACACATGACACAACCTCTGCCATCAAAAGAATTATTTAACATGCACAAACGGGTGACATGATCGGCGTCCGCAGATTACCGGGGATTCTATATTTGCACAGGTACACAATAGTCTCGGGGTTATTTATACTTTTGGGTATTGTGTATTTGTTGTTTCGATGGAATATTGTTTGTGTCAACGCACAGACATGGGTCCACATCAATCGAATGGTAAGAACGTAAAAATAGACACTGAAATGTAGCTAGTTTTTGTTAAAAGCACACAAAAATAATAGATTTCTTATCAACATATAATAAATTAAATTAAAATCATTGGAACAGAAACACTATGATAAATAGCTTTAAAAAAACTAGTTCAAGACTAACTACTTAATTATTACATACTTTGTCGCATCACACCATAAAAAAAAGTAGCCCATTTTGCACATAAGCTGTAAGTATGTACAATAAAATTTACGCAAACATTAAATTCATCGCAGAATTGAAAATGAATGTAATATTTTTTATAAATATTAGATTCTTACATTCTACATGAATTGTTATCAAATCGTTTGATAACAATTCATGTAGAATGTAAGAATCTAATATTTAAAAAAAATATTATTATATTTTTCAATTCGACGATGAATTTAATTTTTATTAAATAAATTTTATTAATGAAATTTCTAGCTGGCACATAGTACCTAGGAAGTATGTGATAAAGTAAATAAGTGTGATAAAAAACGTTAAAATCGTTTTATTTATCCTCTCAAATGAATTATCACAAATTTCCCGCCTTAACAAACCAATATATAAAATTTCATATTTTAACTGGTTTTATCTATTATCTATCTATTATCTATGTATTATCTATCTATTATCTATCTATTATCTATCTATTATCTATCTATTATCTATCTATTATCTATCTATTATCTATCTATTATCTATCTATTATCTATCTATTATCTATCTATTATCTATCTATTATCTATCTATTATCTATCTATTATCTATCTATTATCTATCTATTATCTATCTATTATCTATCTATTATATATCTATTATCTATCTATTATCTATTTATTATCTATCTATTATCTATCTATTATCTATCTATTATCTATCTATTATCTATCTATTATCTATTTTAATCTATAAACAGATTAAGATATACAGAAAATTCCAGTTAAAATACAAAATTTTATATATTGATTTGTTAAGGCAGTTATTTTATGATAATACATTTAAAATGCACTGGTCCCTAGGACGTTGTACCTAGAAAACTTGGATGTTGCATCTCAGGCACATCCCTTACAAGAATAAAAAACGAAAGTAACTATCCCCACTTGATGCAACTTGACCAACCACATTGTACACTATTTGTGACTTCTTGTGCTTTGTTTCAGTGTGATTTATATGAGAGAGGCAAAGCAATAGGATCAATATGCGCCCCATTATGTACAAACAACGCCATCCACACATTAACCTGCCACTCGTTCAAATCAAACAAGGAGGCCGTGTTCAGCGGGGAGTGGCACCAAACGAAACTAGTCTTCAAATCAGCATCATCAGACGTCCAAGAGCTCCACTGGTACGACAATGGAGTTCTCAAGTATCCCAGCGAGCGGGATTTCCTAGCAACAATCCGAGCTATAGTTAGAAACAAATTGAACATGACTTTGTCCCACGACACAGCCGTCCGATTAACTCGTCTCAAACCAATGTACGTTGAAACGGATATTGATAGACGTCGGAGGGAAATGGATAATTTATGGGTGCTGCTGCAGGATAACGAGTACCTTCTATCCACGATATTTGCGGAACGCGATTTATTTCCACAACTGTTAGGCACGTGCGGCCCGTACTTTGCAGTCGAGTACATAGATCCGATCCAGGGCATATCCTCAATGCTTACATTCAATGAGGATAAAGAAGAGTGGGCGTTACGGCTACGCGTCGCTATACAAATAATCGAGCTGATTGAAGAACTTGAAAACGGTTTCCAAGAACCTTTCCACCTATGCGATATTAAACTCGAGCATTTTGGATTAATTAAAGGCGGCACACGGATGAAATTTATAGATTTAGTAGGTGTGTTCCCTAGATCAGCTATAAACAACCTCATTAAAGAAACGGAGAGCTGTACAGTGGACGAGGACTGCGAGTTTTTTGACTGCCGATCGAGATGCAATAAAAAGCAAAGCAAATGCTCACACGATGTCAGCAATAATAATCTACAGATTGTTTGCGAGAAGATATTTTTAGGGTGGCGCATGTCGAATACGGTTTTAATTCCGGGGCTCCTGATGACGCCTCATACGCCGAGCGAACTGGCTGCTATTTTGAGACAGTGTGCTAACCCTAGGAGCGAAGATGGTAAGCCACGAGAGTCGCCGGATGAGGAGATTAAGAAGCGGCTGTATAATATTTTAGTTGAAATCGAGCAGTCTGTTAGTAGTGATTTTTATTTGTAAGATGTTGTTATTGGATGCGTTTTGTTGAATATAATAAAGTTTACGGTCTTGAATTTTATTTGGGGAGATGAGTGGAAGTAGTCGCTTTGCAAATGTGATATATCTATGGTCCTAAAACAGGACATTCGTTAACTAACATACTAGAAAACAAGTCTTGTTTGTTTAATTTTGGATAACAATAGGAGCGATATTCATACATCTTCATTATTTTCCAGAAATAGAAAATATTTAGAGTATACATGGTGTAATGCTTGTAATGACGAAGTCTATACAAAGAAAGCTCTACAACAAAAAACGTTTGGAACATTATCCACCAATCAAAACAGGGATAGCCTGAGCAAAAATTAACCAGGAAAAAGCGAACTTACAGAGGGGGTTAGTAGTGAATGTGGAAAAAACAAATAGCTGATGTTTAGAAATAAGAGTAGGATGGGTAGAGCGGAAGAGTTTAAATGGAAGGGAAGCATGATTGAGAAGTATTTAGGGCAGAAAGCAGATGAAGAAAATATAGAGTGAAAGTGTGGGTATTTTTGAGGTGTGGGTGGGGAAAAGCTGAGATGAATGTGAAGTCTAGGAACTGAAGTCAGGAAAATAATGAGGAATATTGAGTGGCAAGAAAGTAATGTGAGAATGAGAGCTTGTACAACCCTGATGATTGGGAATTGCAAGTGTGGGGGAAACCCCCGAGCTACATAGACAGGGAGGACACAATATGTATAGCAAAAGCGAGATGCGGTTCAGAAGAGAGGAAGGAAAGTGCGGAGTGGACAAAGATACACCACGTGTATACTTTAATGTAAACATGCGAGTAACGAATGTATAGGTGTGAAAGTTGCGTGGGTAGAGGATTGCAGAAATGTGAGTGAATTGTTAAGAGAGAATGAAAAGGGCATGGGAATCTGGAATGGGAAAGGAAACAGGCAGGGTGGACAAGAAATAGCACAAGGAATGAGGGTTATATTTCTAGCTGATATAATTCTGAGTTGATTTTTATGTAAGGGTTATCCCAAATCAATTAATATTAGACCCAATTTAGGAAACCCTCTTATCCATCAAACATTTTGTTTGGGTTTTAAATGATGTACAGAAAGGTGACACAAATCCTTCACGTAATATTGGATCATTTTATTAAAACATAGAAGAGGATATTAAATGATTGCTGTTCATCAAGTTATATTTCCTTGTTTGATTGAAGTACGCACAATTTGTATGTATAAAATAATACAAAGATAATAGCTAAAACAATTTAGAGTAACAGTATACTACATAATAATAAGAATAATAATATAAAATTCGTTTAGAGATAGAATAGTAGTAGAATAGGCAAGCATCAATTTACAATAAACATGTATGATACATTTATTGAAACCAATTTGGACATAGGCTCTCTCTCTCTCTAATTCTATTTAAGTATCTTAAAATCTATTTGTACAAGTGCAATATATACAAAATATTGTCTATAAACTAGTAAAAGTGTTATCTTTATACATTTCATACATTATTTTTTATTATACACCAATACATCCTAAAAGAATTAAATGATACCAAAAATCTGCTCTATTCAGCACCATTACACTTATGTTATTAAACAACATATCATCGAAATTATTCACTAGGCATTGTTTGTTTGGGTTTCAGAGTGTCGCTAAAATCCGTGTGAACCCAACACAACAGTACAACACAGTTTGTCCGATTCCCCAAAACAGCGCATATAGTGGTTGCATTGGTAAACTCGAAAATCTATACACTGAGGCTACAGCTGCACTACTCACTATTCCAGACATCACTGGTGTTATCACACCCATCGATAGTATTAAAATAGGAAAGAATTTACCAAATTTGTGTTTTCGAAGAGTTAGAAAAGCTATTAATGCTGCTATCTGAAATTACATAATGTTTATAATTAGTTTATAATTACTTAAATCAATAAAATAGCAATAATTTATATTAGACAAACTTTAAAGACAAAAATCTTATTAAATTGATTTAACTTTGATTTTTAACACACTTTAGTTACACTTTGCAACTAGTTTCAGCTAAGCTCTAGTCATTTTGGAACTCCTTCAAAGACTATAGGACTATCAGCCATAAGGCTTTTCTGTCGATCAAGGGAGAAGCTCTGAAAAACTTTGAAAGGTGATTCATGAAAAATTTGCTCTGTTGGGGATTGAACTCAGACTCCCCAATGCTCAATATGAAATGGATAATGCCTCTAACCACTCAACCACTGAGCTGTGTTATGGTTAATATAAGGATAATAATGTAAACAAATATGTTGGTCAGGTGGACCAGGTCTATTTGTTTTTCATGCCAGGGCTCAACATGTTAAAATATAATTTTATACTTGGAATTTTTACATAATTGTATATTATTATAATGAAATGTCTTAAAAAGACAATGAGTGCTAGAGATCTTTAACCATTTATGATTATATAATAAGAATATATACCTAGGGCTGCTTCTACAATTGACATTTAACTGGAGAATAAGGCTATTTATGGAATAAGTTTGAGATATTAATGCCAATATGTCAAACTTATTCCACGAATAATCTTATTCTCCAGTAAAATGTCAATTATAGTACCGGCCCTTATAGTGATACATTATTTTATCATAATAATGTTATTAATTAATTGTGATAAATTATTTTATCATAATAATGTTATTAATTAATTGTGATAAATTATTTTATCATAATAATAAATATCATACAAATATCATCTGAAATTTATTTGTTATATGTTATTTCATCATTAACAGACCCTTTTTCTTACTAGCAATATAATCACAGTAGACCCAACAGAGTTAATATTTTGTTATCTGTTTGGTTAACATCATAGCATAATGAATTTGGTTGTTTTTAATTCAATTCCTATATTTAAAAATAGAGTATTGAATATATGTGTAGAACAAATTTATAAAATAGCAAACTAATAAGCAAGTACATAGTAGTTATCAACTGTAAATGTTGAGTCACCTTATCACTCTGATAACAGGGAACTATAAAGCAAACATTCTTAATGTTCAACAAATGCACACAGAGGTCAAATGATTAATGTAAAATAAAAAATACTATGCCTACAATTGTTATAACCTACCGTATGTACAAATATAGAGGAGAACAAGGCCCACAGGAAGACGTGATACCACATCTTGGTGAAGGAGTTCAGTGGTTCTTCCTGCTGCAACCGCAGCACCTTGAGGAGGTCCATTGACATGGTCACCTCAGCTGTGGGCCTCTCCTTCACGTATTGTTCGGGCCATGACAAAGTGGCCTCTCCATGTCCATGGTGTGACCGCTAGGTGGTTAAAACAGCAACTGCAACAAGTCACAACTGAGGCAAGTGTCACGCTGATGCACCGCATCGCCTTACCACTTACAAACAAACAGTAGTTTCGTTACATTTTAATCACCGTATTATTGTAGCTGTTCAAAAACAAATCATTTCCCATGATCTGTCAGTTTTGACAGAACTAAGCACCCTAAACATGCCGCCACGTTGCCAAATAGCCCACAATTTTTCAACAAAATATATTTCACAATTATTAAAACATACTTACGGTATCACTTATAATAACAATAATAACGTACTTACCTATCTAATTCAAAGATATGATAATAATACACTGCAATTCAAGAAATTCAATAAAATAACTGCAACTAACTTCACGTCGCACAATTGTAAACCACTGGACGTTTCTGTTGTGTCTCACAAACATTTTCATTGTCGGCGTCCGCAAATAGCGCTTTTATAATGTAAGTATAAGCGATTTCAATCAAAATCATAATTGTAGTATATCTTGATATAGTTAGCTTTTGATAATCTTACTCAATGCATTCATCATTTCAGCATGAACCTTGACTTTCCAGAAGACAGTGACTCTAGTGATGAGGACTATATGCCAGCTGGTGCTGCAACAGGCGATGTACCATCAGAAGTGGACTCTGATGGTGATCCAGAAGACCCATTATCAGATGCTGAAGATGCAGGCAAAAGAGGCACCAAACGTAAGAAGAAAACCACTAAAAGCAAGAAGAAAAGTAAAACAGAATCTCAAGGATCTACATCTGGTAATTACAATTATTTATATATATAAATCAATTGTTTACTAATTGTTATTCCATTCTATATAAGAAAAAGGTTTTTATAGTTATAAGTTAGAAATAGATAATAGGCAACATAAAATATATACTGATTATAAATTATTATTAAAAAAAATATTATATTACATTAATCTCAATGGTAAAACTACTGGAACTACTGCAATCTATAAAACTATCTCAAAAACTATTTTTGGAAGTTTGTCATCTCACAGTGTGATGATATATTATGTTTATTAATTGATTGTCATTGTTAATTCTAAACTCTATCTCAAAAACTATATTTGTTATCTTACAGTGTCATATATTATGTTTATTAATTGATTGTCATTGTTAATTCTAGAAAGTACAGAATCCAGTCCACAAAAAGTAATTACAGAGGAGGACAAGAAAAAACATGCAGACTCACTATGGGCTAGTTTTAAAAAAGACACTGGTTTTAAAAATAAAACAGAAACAAGTACAGAACCTGTTTTGCCTGCCAAAAAGGTGGAAACTGTTCCAACACCAAGTAAACCTGTGACAATTGAACCAACTGGGAAGGTTAAAGTAACTCAAATATTTGAATTTGCTGGTGAAGAAGTTAAGGTTGAGAAGGAGGTTGCTGCAAACTCTGCAGAAGCTAGATTGGTGACTAAAGCATCTAGTTCAGCACCAGTTCCTTCTAGGGGTCGAGGTAGAGGTGGTTTAGGTGGAATTGGCTCAGTGTTAAGTCAGCTGGGGAAGAAACAGAAGTTAAGCACATTGGAAAAATCACAGCTGGATTGGAATAGGTTTAAAAAGAGTGAGAAGATTGAAGAGGAGTTGGAAAATCATAAAAAGGGAAAAGACAGGTTGGTTATATATTAATATCACATTTCTCTTGGTAATTTTATGATTTATGTTTCAGTTATTTGGAGAGGCAAGATTTCCTTCAGCGAGCTGACTTGAGGCGCTTTGAGATTGAAAAGGAGGTGCGAACAATTGAACGTAATAAGCGAATGAACAATGTACAGTAAATATGCATTCCAGAACATACCAAGACATGTATTTTAAATTTTAAGTTAATGATGAATAAATGAGTTTTTTTTTCTTTACATTTAGTGATTGTTTGGTTTCCAAACCATTTCATCTACCACCACCTTTCAGATAAAAATATTACTCACAGTCCCCTGAAACATCTAGCTTTAATTAGGAAGATGAAGTGAGATCTATTTTACTAGTAAGCCTACTAGGAATATAATGTATACTAGGGCTGGCCAAACTTTTGATCTCTTGGGGGGGGTGACCTGCTTTTAAAATAATAGGCACTGAATGTATTAAGTGAACATAAAAAAAGTAGTAATTTAGAGCCAAAAATAAGCTCAAATTTTAAATAAACATAAATAATACTAATACATATTAAATATCAAGTAATTTTAATATGAGAAAATAATAATTTTTTCTCAGAAATCAATTAGTTTATGAATAAAGCAATATATTAAATGTGTACGTACATATTAGAGAGGCGAGCGAGTAGGAATAGTTACGCGGTCGATGCTTAGACCATCCCTGATGTATACAAAATGTTTCTAATAATAATACTCCTGTTGAAATTGTACATACACAATGTATGCTTTATTTGATTGATAATGCAATAAGCATGGCAGTAAATATAAGAGTTTTACTTACAATATTTCGCCGAGACTTGCTGTATGTATTAATGCAGAGTTTCTTCATGAGGAAACTAGTCAAAATTTACATTTTGTTGTAATTAAGCTGATATAGTGAAATTTCCAGAATGTTCCAAAAGAACCGACGCACAATGACAGTTGTTTAAATTAATTTGTACCACGCACGCGCTGCCAACATAAGAGACATTTTGACAGTTTACAGCATGGTTCAACATTTTAATTCAACCATTAATTAATCAATGATTTAACTTTTATCAGCTAACATGCACTCCCAAACCTTTTATCATCAAATACAACTCAAATCAATGTTGCATTGCATGCAACTAAACATACACCATAAATAGTTGGTAATAATTCCTCTCAAGGTCAATGTTGTCAGCTGTCAGGTGAATCATCTGCGTATTGTCAAAACACATCCGTCGTGGTGTTTATAAAATTGTTGTGATGTGCTAATTAGGAACGGAGCAATTACGCGCGTTCGCGATGGCAGAACTAGCCACGACAAAGCTAGAAACAGAAAGCAGTGCAGTGAAAGTGTCGTACAATGATATCGCCAGGAAGCTGCTGAAGGATAAATTGTTGTTAACAGCACTGGAATTGCACACAGAGTTGGTGGAGTCTGGGAAAGAAGTTAAACAATTGAAGGATTTTTTCTCCAATCCTGGCAATTTCGAACTGCAAACACAGGAGTACTCATCCAGAATCTGTAAGATTTAAGTAATTCGTTATTATGAATATGATACAGGCTTGTTATTACAACTACTGATGTGAATTCAATCTTACTACTATATTATCAAACTACATCTCTAGTTGTAGATAACAAAACAATTTGAATTACTTATTTTGTGCCTGGTTTATTAAAAGAATCATGTGGAACAGTTTATAATAACCTATAGCATATATGTTTATAGCAAACAGTAGGATTCCATGACTAACAGAGTACATACACAAATAGCTGTTAACCTACAACTACTATATGCCACAAAGCAGGAAATAATGTCCTAAAAAGTGTCCTCAATGAGCTGGATAGTGTGGAAAATTCAGTCAACACTATCTGAACCTCTATTGAGGATAATATAGACCAATTTAAAGAGGAAACATTGCCTATTGAGGTGGTGAATGCTGTTAAAGTCTAGTCCAGACCTACAAACATTTGCCCACAATCGTGTTAACAGCCACAGTAATTTTTGTGAAAGGGTCCCCTGGGCCAGATCATTTAAAAATAATGATGTCACCAGACCTACAATACCGTAAATTGGTTTTCTGATTTCTCTTTCTATTCTGTGTGGTTATTAGATACATATGGCATAAGATATATTATCAGTGAAATGAAGAAAATCAGGGTTGAGAATATGTAATATGTAAAACACAACAAAACATTATTATTGCCTGTGTATTCGAAATCATACATGTGGCATACTAGACCGAGCCTCTGTGAATACTATTTCATACACATGGCAGTTAACATGTTAAATATCTGTATATATACTGTTTTAAACATGTTTCTGTATATACACTGTTTAAAACATGTTTGCAAATATCTGTATAAAAGAATTTATAAATATACACTTGTGTTTTGTGTTTGCTGTTGTATGTTATGTACTAGCAAACAAACAAGTCTGGATATGTTTGGGACAAATGTTATAGCATTAGTCATTGTGTGCAACATGTTTTTGGGTTTCATATAGATGTAACTGCAATCTAGTGTTTGCTAAATATTTGTCAAATTCTTATTCTATTTATCCTTTGCCATTCCTGTTTATATCCAGCAACTAACAAGAGCATTTTGTCCTGTCCATCTAAGTCTTGCTGATCTAATTGTCCCAAATATTGATTCCCCAATACAGAGCTATTTCAGTTCACAGTTCATACTTATTCTACAGGTTTCTCCTTCCTTTACTGGTTTAAAGATTGACCTTTTTTTCATGTGGCTTTCAAAATAGCAAGTTTGATTTCTCCACCCTGTAATACAATGTAATTCACCCCTTAACCACCTTTTTTTTCATGATTGAATTTGAAATACAAAACTTTCAACCTTTTAATCATGCAAAAAGATGTTTAAAAGGCACATTACATTGTATTTTTACACTTTCAAATACTATTTTAAAATAGTGTGAAGACATGCAAAAATAATGCATATAAAAGTCTATTTTGTATATACTAAACAATTTTTGACATACACTTTTAGCAAGATCAGGCAGCCAAACAACATTAGACAGTCTAGATTTTACCAGATACTCAGAAGATGGTGAGCGTGGATCAGATGAACGCATTGCAGTTCTAGAATTTGAATTGCGGAAGGCAAAAGAAACCATCACAGCATTAAGGAATAACTTAACTGTTGCTACAGGTAAATGCAATAGTAAGTCATGCCTGCAATTGTTTTTATTTTAATAATTTTAGAATCTGAAAAGAATACTCCTGACAAATCAAATACAAGTCAGCTCCACCAGGACTGTATAAAACCACATGAGCAGAGACCATTAAACTTCCTCATCAATGAATATTTACTGTTGCATGGATATAAGCTAACTTCAATCACTTTTTCGGATGAAAATGAAAACCAAGTAAATATGCCCATCAAAAATTCAGCTAGCAAACTATTAATAATTATAAATTTGCAGGATTTTGAAGACTGGGATGATGTTGGTTTGAACATATCAAAACCTGCTGAATTATTGATACTATACAGGGAGGGACTCAAACAGACTAGGCACAATTTACGTACAGCAACCACACAAACAGATTTTATATTGAAGAATGAGAATGATTTGAGGATAATTGAGAAACTTGTGAGTAAATTAGTACAAAGTGGTTGGTTATAACATAATTATTGTTACCTATGCCAAAATATATAATTGTGATCCCCACCTTGATTTTACCAGACTTATTATATAAATAATATAAATATTATCCACAATTGTCTGTTTTTGGGGAGTAACTTTACTTCTCATGTTATAATACCATGCTTTGCAAAAATTCAATTGAATACAATGTTTAATTGCTCTCTGCATCTCCAACCATTTATGAAACAGTGGGAAGGATGCGATATAGCTGTATTATAATATATATATATATATATATATATATACATATATATATATATATATATATATATATATTATAATTATATATATAATATTATAATTATTCAATGGAATTAACAATTGTACTTCCCTGTATAAGTGTTTTACAACATGATCAATTTTAATTTGGTAAAAGTTTATTATGCATTTCTAGCAATCAGAAAATTCTGATTTAAACCTAAAAATACAGTCCCTAAAGGTAGAAATACAGACCCTAGAGGGAGAAATAAGTAACTTACAAGAGGAAAACACAAAGCTCACCAAAAAGTATGAATCTAGTCAGAAAACAGAAGAGGCTTTAAGTGACATTAAAACTAACTCAAGTGGTAAGAATTCTACAATAGGTAGTGACTCACCAGAGCATTTTGAGCTGATTGACAAAATACAGTTGTCATCTGAGGATAATATATCAAATACTAGTGTGAATGTTGGTGATTGGACCCGGTTGAGTATTGGCAAGGAACTAGAGGAGTCACCCAAATCAATTAAAAATGAGATTATAGAGGTCCATACAGAGAAGGATGTGGTAATTGAAGAGAAGAAACACAGGTAATTATAACGTACAGTAAGAGTCAATATATGTATATACAGTGTTCTCTAGAAAGTTGGACACATATAGGAAGATATTTTATTATTTACTTCTCAGAAAATTTTATTCTGTCATAAAGTTTCTGCATTATTTCAAACTTAATAGAGGGGTTCTCCATCTCTGATAGATGCAGTTAATAATACATTTTCAGACAAGTGTGGAATCACCCTGTATGAGAATTTCTATATGTTATTTATACTTACAGTAGTAGTAGTTATTCTACTTGTTACACAACTCTTTTGACTTTTGGGTTCTTCTGCTATGTTAGTGTACTTGCATTTACATCTATTTGTAAATACCAATACGTTTTTTTTTTTAATTTTGAAAACTAATGGTTTTGCAATTTACAGCTGGTTGTCTGATAGGTACAAAAAAGAATTGCTATCACTTTGCCCTACTAATATATCCCATAAAGCAGGCAACGATGTGTTAGACAGCGTCCTCAATGAGCCGGGGAGCCTGGAAAATTTAGTCAACACTGTCTCAGAATCTCTGTTGAGGATAATACCCAACATTATTTTAAATAAACGTGAGGAGGCTATTCCATTGCTCATAAGTGCTGTTCAGCTAAATTCCAATAGCAGTATCAGAGATAAGTTGCTGCAGCAGCTGTTCAATCTCAAAAAAAGACCATCTGAGGTGGAGAGGGCATTGATATTAACAGGTGAGAAGGATTTACATTAAAATATACTTACGTAGGTATCTTAACAGTTGTATTGCTGTTAGAAATTGCAGTTATTCAGATGGTCAGTTAAAATAATTCTGTATTATACATAAAACTTATGTTGCAAAATCCGCAGTTCTGACCATCTGTCCTAATCTTCCAACTAGTTGGTCGCATCTTTGAGCTCGATTTAACATTATTCTGTATTTTATACAGAACTTAGGTGTATGTTGCAAAATCCACAGTTCTGACCATCTGTCCTAATCTTCCAACTAGTTAGTCGCATCTTTGAGCTCGAACATAAAGCAATCATTATTATTGTTATCATTAATAATATTATTATGTCATACAAACCAAATTACTAGAGTAATTTCATTGTATTAACGTTATCCACTTCCAGCTGTACACTTTGTATGATTATATTTCAAAATACTAACAGGTATTAAATTTTATACTAACCTGATTGTCTGCATTATGTCTAACTATTACTATTACCTTAATTTTTGGATATATTTCAGCCTTTTAATACCAACAATGTTAATTTTAGAAATTTGTTTTTCATAATTAATATGACAAACATTGTTTCACGGCGATATTCTTACCGCGCCTACTTAATCATAAAAACAATTTCATTTGTAAGTGAGCACTCTGAATAAAAATATCTATGGATCCAAGTAGTCTGCTGTGAAAAACAAAATTTATTTTAATACATTGTCATTTTTAAGGTATTATTGGTATCGCAAAATACTCAAAAGAAAGCATTGTTGAGAATGAAATCTTACCGCAATGCTGGGAACAATTAACGCATAAACACGTCGAAAGGCGGCTACTGGTAGCCGAATCGTGTCGCGTTTTAATTCCATACGTATCTGTAAGTATTCAAGTATTATTTCATTCGGTTTTGCAAAGTGTGTGAGTTTGTAAATGACTTGCTTTTGCTTTTTAAGCCTCCTATTCGAAACTCGTTAATGCTATCGATGTTGCAACAAATGTTGGAGGATCGCGAGGAGGTCGTGCGAGAGGAGGTGATTAAAGCGCTTGCCTTGGTAGTGGCCTTCTGTGATGATGTGGATAAGTACAGCCAATGCGAGGAGCTAGCTTTTGATATGTTGAAGGATACTGGCAGTGGTGTTGTTTGTAGTGCTGTTAATATTTTCTTCCCTGTTGTTGCAAAATGGTCTTTAGATATTGGTGAGTGTTTGTAATGGCTATTTATTTCGTTTTTATATAATGAATATCATTAATAAATTTACAATAATTTATTTTCATGGGATCTAGCGATGGGCACTATCTAATTAATTAAACTGTCGATAATTTCGCAACTATCTAAAATATCGATAATTTCGCAACTATCTAAAATATCGATAATTTCGCAACTATCTAAAATATCGATAATTTCGCAACTATCTAAAATATCGATAATTTGTATTCCATAGTTTACAATGATAGAGAGTCCGATAGAAGATAATAATATACATATACAGCGGTGGGCAACATATGGCACCCCTTTTCTTTCAGACATTTTATCTGGATTTCATTGATTATTTAAAAAAAAACTTTAGGATCATGGCATGTGTAAATCACTTATGTTTTTGTCCATCACGGTTGCTGACCGCTGTACTAGATGTATAATGTCTTAGAAAATTAACATATCAAGTCAATAGTGTATTCAATTGTATAATTTGTCTATAAATATGTGTTGTTTATTTTTAGGCCGACTCAGATCTGATTTATTTAGAAATCTTTTGCACAAATTGAATGATCTGCTAAAGTTACTGAAAAACGAATCTCCAAGTAAAATAAAACCGTCACCGGATGTTATTCTCCGGATATTGAAAGTACTGAATCAACTATTGCCATTTATTTTAATAAGTGTGGCTAGTAACGAAGTGATTTTGAATCGAATAGAGAAGGATTTGGTAATTGAAATACGTAAGTTGATTCATTATATTATTCGCAAATCAACGGTAGACATTTTTTAAGGGCTACACATGTTTTAATGAAGTTATTCATTTGTTTACTTTTGTTTTGTATAGTTTAATATGAGATTAGCTGTTACACAACAATGTAACTAAAATAACCCAACATGAATGTATCAATAAATAATAACGTATACCTGTATACCTGAATTTCTGAATTGCAAATACTCGCGCGTGATTTAAATCTCTAATTATCCACTTTAATACTTAGGATGGTGGTAACTACTACCCTCTAAACCACATACCTATTTTTATTGAATCAGTTGGTATAATCTTTAGGGCGTATAAGACGCACGAATGTTGCCTGTGAATTCGTAGCAGACTTAACATTATATGTTATATCTAAAAGCCTACTCTTAATTATTTACAGGACCATCTTTATTAAAATTATGCACAAACCTAACAAATCCCACAATCTTTTACGAAAGCAGTTACGATATAGGAATGATGTTATACAGATTTGAACAATTCATAGAGGAAGAATGCTGTGACGAATGGGAAGAAATGGACTGGATAACGGATATTGTGTAAGCAATATCTATCTGGTTTATAAATACATGATTAATTGTGAATTTTATAGCTTCCCAGACCTATTAAACAGTCTTAACCACGTCGATATAACGCAGCACGAACTGCTACACGGCTTCATCGACCTGTTCTCCAACTTCTGCGTGGCGTTCGGTAAACCATTCACGCTCCTTAAAATCCGCCCTCTGTTTCAAACGCAGGTGCAGAACCTCGAGCAGATTCTATCTAGCTTCAATCAGTACTCGCCTAGTTTGAATGTGATACCCGTGTATTTAGTGTCTATTTTAAGTTTCTGTGATATTGAGGATATGGCGAACGTGCTGAGGCGGTTTCTATGCGCATTGCCGCTGTGTGGCACGCCCCTAGATTGCCTGGAGATCACCGTGCGCAGGTTGTGCCGTTTGGGCATGCAGGAGACAGTTACAGCTTGTTTGTGGGATGGTGTTGTCCATCCAAGACCGCTTGTAAGAGCTGTTACGGCTGGTCTGTTTGCTACCATTATCGGGTCATGCAGTGAGACTCTTCTGAATGCAAAAGTCACGCCGGCCTTGGTTACGCTGGCGAATGATAGTGATATGTAAGTACAAATTTAATTCTTTAGAACAAACTGTTAATATACAGTGCCAGTATTATGTAATCTAAGCGTAATGGTCGGTTTGATATGCCTTACTTTGTATCCTCAAAGTTTTAAATTACGTTATTTTGGTTCAATCATTATTTCTAAACGGGTATAGCTAAAGCTAATGTATGCCCATTATTGCTCCATCCGTCCAAATGGAGCGATATCACTCCAAAATCTGGCCGTGAATGGGGAAAGTGGATCATGTGGAGTGACAATATCCCTCATAATTCGGATTTATAGAACATAGAAAGTCATTAAATCTTCAAAAATAAGTTTTGGACCCAAAAATAATCGTGTTTGTCCATGACTATTGAATAATTATCTATTATTTATGTTTTGTGGTATATAAAGTCTTCACTTAGTGATTAATCAGAGAGGTGGCAGGTCTCACACCACATCACTGTTGGTCATGAAATATAAATGTAAATCGTCCAACAGTGACGTCATGCCATCCAACTTGGTGACGCCGCCAAGTTGGATGGCATGATGTCACTGTTGGACGATTTACATAATGGATAATTATTGTGAGGGCACAACTTAGTCGTTTCATATAGATAAGTGGTCTTTGAGCGCAAATAATTCTATAATGGATAAAACCACAGGAAATATTATTTACCATATGTCAAGTCTTACGTCGAAAAATAGGGTTGTATTTTTATTTTGTAATTTAATTAAAGTTAATCTTGTAATCTTTAATAATATTTACATTTGCTCATTGTGCTGAAATTATTATTATCCTAAACAAATTCTGTTAAATATCCATTCATCATCCATGTTTAGAAATATTAAAATTTTGCAGGCTGGTACGGACTGCTACAATTCCCGCCTTGGGTTGTTTAATAACGGACTGCTCTATGCAAGAACTACATGACAAATCCTATATGCAGTTGCAAATGTTTCTATCGGATCCAGCTACAAAAGAAAACCATACTCTCCTCAGACAGCTTGTTGTCACAATGGGAAACATCGTAACTAATTGTAAACAGTCATTCAGATCGGATGGTAAGTTATTTTTTCTTTTCCAGAGTTTGCTAGACCCATCTGTACTGTGTCCAGTGTCAACCTATTCGCGATTCAAACGTTAACGGTTTTCTTCAAAGTAGTAGGTAAACAGCTGATCTTTGTTATTGTTTGATCAGCTGATTGCATGAAAACCATATAATTTCAGTCACTCCTACAATAATGCGCGATTCTTAATGTACTTTTATGGTATAAATAGTATGACCTTGGTTCTATAATCATGTATGAGATGAAAAAACAAATGTTATGCAAACAAATTCCCTACTAAATGTAGTTCATTTCATACCACCAGATGGAGACTTGAATCGCCAATTGTGCTCTCAAATTTTGTTAACTTGCAATAATGTAAAGATTTCATTATTGCAAGCTAACAAAATTTGGTCCAGGTGTTTTATGAATGGACATGCTCTTGAGCTCTTTCAGGTTCATCTAGCTGAAACCAAACGGCTTTCTTCCTTTTTCATTGCTTCACAAGTTATTGTGGAGCTTCTTCTTTATCACAGCCTCTGCACTTTTGAGTTTTCTTTAC
The DNA here is from genome assembly GCA_963942505.1 of Lordithon lunulatus. Taxonomy (NCBI): domain Eukaryota; kingdom Metazoa; phylum Arthropoda; class Insecta; order Coleoptera; family Staphylinidae; genus Lordithon; species Lordithon lunulatus. Next base: position 68,713,086 of record OZ012666.1, read on the forward strand.
CCCTATTGTGTGCAGGGGTGCGGTTCTTGGCGCCAATCGTTACAAAAATATACGCAATCCAACAAAATATGGACAATTCACGATTTGAGTTTATTCAATGATGGAATTTCGGTTTAGTAGTGTTTTTAATAACAAAACTATTAATTGCATGTACAATAATCAAGAATTTATGCGATTTTGACAGCACTCGATCTAAACGAGTATATGGGGTCAGTAATCACATCTCGCGGGTGTCTTCCTGGCTCCTTTTTAGCTTTAAGAGTAATCCGTCATCTTTCTGGTCCCCTTATAGCAACTTAATGGATACGATTTGAAATGTATTTGAATATATATATCAGGCCTAAAAAAAATCATTTCCAGTAATTCTTCCTCAACTAACATCACTATCAACATTCATGTCACAAATGTCCAGTCAAACAAGAAAAGTGGACATGGCCGTCGCGCTCATCGAAGCATTCTCCAATGTGATTTATAGTCCAATAAATGATAACACAATAAGCAATATTGTTCTACCAGGATTAAGGTAAAAACTCATAAACAGTACAATACTGTATCCAAACTTCTTATGCTAATAATTTTAGATATTTAGAACTAGCTGTGAATGAGAGCCAAACATTGCATCCGCACCGCAACGCGCTGCTCTCAATGATTAAAGAATGCGAAAACCGTGTGGACATCAGCTCTCCGCAAAGCCCCAGCGAGAAGGGGGGCAATAAGATCACGCAAAACGTCAACCAGGGCGTCGAGGATATGAAACAGCGGGTCAGCAAGATTTTCAATAAACCCGTAGTGGCGCGGCCGCCAAGTTTATCGAACTTACAGGGTCTGTTCAAAAAGAAGTAGTAAATGAATTCATTCCCCCCTTCTAGTAAGTAGCGACAAAAAGGATTTTATATTTTTATAGGATTTTGTAGGCGCGTGTGCCTTAAATTGTTAACATACATTTCTATTTTACTAATAAGCACTGAATCAAAATCGTTTTGGTAAAAAGAATTTGATGGAGTTTAGTGTTTGGGGGCTTCCCAGATATAACAATGGGTTTCATTGTAATACTTTACACCTGTCTAGGGAATTACAATTATAGTTGTATACGCTAAAACAACTAATTATTAATTGTTAATCTCTTGTGCAAACAAAGCCTGTTTATCAATCAGCGTTAATGCGTCAGCTAATCAGAAACAAGCTTAGAGTAAGATTTTCTTACTTCAAAGTTGGTTGGATTTATATTTCTTCGCCAGTTCGTCGCGTCAAATTAAAGTCATTCTACTCACATTAAATTGTAAGCTGACATTTAGGTTTTGTCCTCCATATAGGAATCACCCTCTATAGTGAATGAAAGTTGTTTTTGTATAATTTTTAGTTTGAAACTGGAGGGTAACATTTATGGGATGCAAAAATGTAAGGGCATAGTCTAGTTGGTCTTGCACTTGCAACAAGCTCGCGGACTTATGTTTTTGTGATCAATATAATATATATATATATATATATATATATATATATATATATATATATATATATATAATTTTTACTTCTAGATTGAAACTGGAGGGTAACATGTATGGAGTGCAAAAATTTAAGGGCATAATCTAGTTGGTATTGCACTTGCAACAAGCTCACGGACTTATGTTTTTGTGATCAATATAGATATGTATAACATAGTTTACTATATATTTTATCTTCTCGCCTCTTTTCTAGGCTGAACACCCAAAATTCCAGTTTTTATTTGATTTTTTAATGCTCTCACTCATAAAACGGTTTGCAGGGATATGACGTAAATTTACTATTGACAACACATGACCAGAAAACAGAAATATAGGGTCTCCTGATATTCTTTTTACCAAATTCTTATATAAATTGCGTACTCATATATATGCACTGTGGTTGTGAGTCGGATTTCTAACAAAATGTACTTAAATGTTTTACTAATCGCTATTTTACAAACAAAAATATTTTCGCCTCTAGAATTAAAGTTTAATTTATTTAACACTGGTTGAAAATATTTATAATATATTTATGTTATTAAAAAAAAGTATTACCGAAAACTACAACTTGCTATTGCCCATCAAACTCTCCTTAACCAACTTGACGGCATGTAGGGCCGTTCCTGGCGCTACTGTCACCCCGTACCCTCCATGCCCATAATTATGTACTATTTTAATCCTTTTGCCATTGTAGTCTAGACACTGTTTCTCCACACGGACCGGATCTCTGTGTGGACGAAGGCCGACGCGTTGGCACAGAACTTTGCTGCTTTTCAGACTTGGTAGTAGCGCCTCGCAGCGCTCTTTTATAGCCATACTGTCAAATTGATTGATGCTCGTATTGTACGAGTCGTACTGTCTGCAGCCACCTAATGTCACGCTTGAGAAGCCTGGGATGATGTAAGTGTCATAGTCGCCATAGAAGAATGTTTTCACCCAATCGGCTTGCACCTAAGAATATAATATAATACAATTTTGAGGTAAATATGATTTTTTTTAATTCACGTGAATAATTGAATTTTGTAGATGTGGGCGGACTGGACATAAAGGTCGTTTTAGACAAGACAATTTCTTGACTCAAAAGTTTGTCAAGATGCGAGACAATCTAAATTGTCTCGTATCATACAGCAAATTATTTGAAATATTGAATTGGATGGTAGATAGAATGGAAAAATATAACGCGTTCTATTTGTCAAGGACAAATTGTATGGGAGGAGGATATATGAATTCATTTCTTGTACAACTTTTGAGCTAAGAAATTGTCTTGTCTAAAACGACCTTAAGGTTCAAACGTTGCGGCAGTTTCGTTCTTTAGGTAGAAAACTTGACAAATCCAGTTCGTCCATTTATAAAGCTTTAATTAGGGAAATGTGAAGGCCTGCTATAGTTATTATTGATGGTTGAGGATTTTAAATAACAAACGTTACTAGAAACTGGTGTCGTAGAGTGCATTGTTTCCCGTATTTGAAACAAATGGTTGGTAGAAGATGCCATTTTTGGGATTTTGGACTATATCAGTAATGATGGACTAGAAAATTATGTTCTAAATAAAAAAGAAAGGTAATTAAATATCCTATAAAATTGTTTCTATACATATTTGTCGAATTTTCAACCGATTTCGAGATATACGTTGTATACAAAGATCAATCATTTTCAAAAAAAACATGTTATGTATATTTCAAGGTAAAAATGTTGTTTTTTATCAAACATTTGCTTCTAATGCCTCCCACAACCGTTTCTCAAAGACAAAGTTGTAGAGCATTAAATTTACTTCAATTTTATATATACTTGTGCATCTTTATTTTCAACTGTACAAAATTGGGAGGCAGCAGCAGCAAATGTTTGACAAAAAATGAGGTAAAAATGTATTTTTTCGAAAATTATCCATTTGATACACGGAATTTTTGTTTCGTCGTCTATTGACGACAGTCGTAGTCACAGGGTTAAAATAAAATGCACGCTAGACATTATAGTGTTTTATACATGTGTTGATGTCTTGTAGTGTTGTGTGGAGAGGGCCTTATTCTCCATTATGGTTTATATTTAGATTATTGACGGAATATATCGTATTTTGGTACTTGGTTCGCGCTACCTCCAAATATTAGAAGAAAATGACCATTACCTTTAAGACTTGACCTCTCATTGCCACTACTTTATGGTCCTTGCACAAAAATTTGGCGCCCAACCCGGTACAATTAACTACGACATCGTACTGATCGACCAACTCGTTGAACCCTTCGATTTTTCTTTGTACAATCGTTCCGCCAGACTTTGCGAACTTGTTCGTGGCCCATGGCAGATACAGGCTACACTCTGTTAGCACTGTTGTAAAAAATGATCCATATTTCCAATTTCCGGGACATAAATGCAACTCATCCTCGGACGCCCGCCGATAAAGCGGTACCAGTTTTTCTATGTAGTGATTCTGCAATAATATTTTAATTTACCCAGCTCAGTGGCCGAGTGGTTAGAGGCGTCGTTCGTCTCGTACTGAGTATTGGGGAGCCTGAGTTCAAACCCCAGCGAGGCGAATTTTCGTGAATCATCTTTCACAGTTTTTCAGTAAAGTTAAGGTGATTAAACTCCTCTGAGCTTCTTCCTTGACCGACAAAAAAGCTTCAAGGCTGATAGCCCAATAAAGATAGAAGTTTTTATTATTATAATTTGATATTACTGCAGTATTCTACTAGCACATCACGACTTTTACTCATTTGAATTAATATCTTTGTAAGCAGAGGCGGGTGGGTTAACCAGGAAATCGGGTGATTTCCCGGTGCGTCAATAGGCAAAGACGCCCACTGGAGATAATCAAGATCATCAGTATACTAGAAAAATCTGGTTTCAGATTTAAATGATCCATAAAAAACAGTAATTTTTCATGAAATAGTATATTTGAGGTAGTCGTATCATATATAACATTTTATTCCTAAATTAGTCTACATTATTGATTATGAATATAAAAGGTTTATTAGGCAGTGGCTAATTTTGGACGAGGCGTCGACACTTCCCCCACTACCTCAAATCGCGCGCCCATGTACGCCGATACGAAAAAAAAAAAACAAGCAGCTGCTTATTACTGTGAATTCTAGGACAGCCATCGATTTTACCCTCCCAAGCAGAATACATGATTCAGACCCCCCAATGAAAATACTTACGCGTACAAGTCCGGGAAACTCGCTGGAAAAAATATACCCCGATAATTGGGTTACGCCGGCATTCGGGGCATCCGCGCTTTTCCGCACATCGTCCCAATACGCGTACGCATCGGTGATCCATTTTCTGCGTTACGTAACAGATTATTAATATGTGGGTTAGTTATGTGCTATTTTGAGGGGGGAGGCCGGGAAGTAGTACCGTGTGGTTTCCTCGTTCGGGCCGCAGAAACTAGTTCCGGGCCGGAACAGGCCGGCCGCCACGTAGCTAGTGGTGTCGGTGTTGAATTTTTCCGCGATCACCTCCACGCGCGCCTGCTGGAATTCTTTCTGCAGCTCGATCGCTGTCGTCAGGCCCACCACACCGGCACCCAACACACCCACGCGCAAATCACCCATTATTCCTTTAAAACCCTTTGTTACGTCGACAACAAAACCATTTAGCGCGCGTAACACATCACGAAAGCAAAGGTCACGACTGATTATCCGATGATAAGCGGCAATTGCTGACTATTGTGATTGAGAATTTAATTCGGTTGAATTTATTATTTAGAAACACACGGATTTAATTTGTAACTAGGCTTTTTCAAACCGGAAGTCGCGAAATAATAATTATATAATTACTTTTTAAGAATATTAAAAATAAACTTCTCTTCATAGGGCTATCAGAAATGAGAGTCAAGGGAGTAGCTCAGTCTAGGTCACCCGGTGATACCTTAACTTTTCACAGAAAACTTGTGAATGGGACAGGTACAGTCCATCTCATACCGAGGATAAGGGAGGGAGTTCAAACTCTATTACGGGAATCACCTTTCCAAATTTTTCAACTAAATACTAGGCGATCAATTCTCCTTTACCGAAGGAAACGCCCTATAAAGATAGAAGTATTAGACATTTTTCGGGAGCGCAGTCCATCTCCGTTCAGTAGGAGTGTGAAAGTTCAAACCCCATCGGGGTTCAATTTTCGCAAATCACCTTTCACAAGTTTTCTGTGGCACTAACGTAAATACTAGGTGATTGAACTCCTATGAGCTTTCTCTATACCACCGGGAAAGGCCTTACACTGATAGCCCTATAAAGAAAAAAGTTATGTTTATAATAACACAGAATGAAAAAGTTACATTTTATATACAGTATTATCAAAAACTACCTACTGAAACTGATAAAACCTGAATCTGCTACTCCTCTAGGGTACGATTCCTGACAACACTCGTTATAGCCTTCTTGTCAGAGTCGCTCCGCCAAAATACGGACTATTCACGATTTGAGTTCGTTAAATTATGGAATTTCGGTGAATTAGCGTTTAAAAAAAATGATTAAATCAACATTCCATCATTGAACGAGCTGTAATCGTCAATTGCTGTATTTTGCGGAGCGACTTTGATACGAACGCGTATACCTTCGAAACGAGTGCTGTCAGGAATCGCAAAGAAGAATCAGTAGTAGATACAGGAGTCATCACCCCTCCAATACATAGCTGTTATCAGCTAACTCACACCAGAATTCACAGCTGCAGATGCATGCCTATTTGTATTTACATTGACAACAGTTTTTAAGATCAATTAATAAAAATAATCAGATTGTTAATTGAAAGACTACAAGAATCAGTAAATTCTCTTTGCTCTGCAATTGCAAGCCTAAGCAGCTCACTTGTAATAGGATACATGTTGAATCATCCCATTCAACCAAACCCTAGGTTGAATGGGATGATTCAACATGTATCCCAGTGCAAATGAGCTGCTTAGACTTGCAGGTTTACCCCTGAATAATTTCCATGTGCTATTATAACTCTCTTCTCAAAGTTCTTTTCAACTTTGCTCTACAGTAGTTGTTTGCTATCAGTCTCATGGTCACATTTAGCTTGAGGTGGTCTTTACCAGCCACTTTTAGCTGCACTCTCAAGCAAGCCCTAATTACAAGCTAAACATTTTCCATCAGTAATGTATAAGGACAAATAAAATAATATCATTCTCATTTTCACCATACAGAACAAATTCAGTTACTCAGTTAGACTATTCTTGATTATGACAGGCACTTAAAAAATAGATGGTATTTAATGAAATACTGTGTAATAGTAACTTAGATAAAGATATTAAACAATTTTTCCTAAAAAAGATCAAACTATACACAGTAACAATCCAACATGCATTTTTTTAAAGTAATAATCAGCAAATATAAAATATTTTGTAGTTTGAATTGTAGAAGAGAAGATTACTACCATTATCGATTAAAAAAAAAACAAATGCTATCTAATTAAAGCAGTATTTTTTGTTTTATTGTTAAACCAAATATACATATAGTGTACATGTCAATGGTGTATGTGTCACGTAAACAAATAAATTAATTTTTACAAAAATGACTGTGCTAAATCCAAGATGGGATAATAGAAATACAAATAAACACAACTGCTTGTATATATTATAATTAGTATATGTATAGATCAATGTACATTTTATAATCCAAATATTAATTAATACAAATATTGGTGCTTTCAACTAGTATTCATTTTTTTATTTGGGAGCTGTCGAGCTGATTACTTGCTATTACAGTCCTCTAAAGTACTTTGGGTAGACACAAAATCTACAGTCTCTCCTTGGCCTAAGGGGGAGGGCAGGGGGTAATTAGATTTAATTAAAGCAACATCAAATTTCTATGTAAAAAATAAATAAATAAAGACCTGAATGTGAGTCCCAAGGAGTACATTTGGATATTGTCTATTTAAACACATACATCACAAATTTGCCTATATCATAAATCTATATACAAAGACATAACAGAAAGGGCCCTGTTGAACCGGATCGAAATATTTATTAAAATCAAATTAATTTACAAAACGCTCAAATTAAAAACGTACTGGTTGATGTTTATAGTACTATATATATAAAATGTTGGTATACAATTAGAGAGCTTCAATTGTTCGAATTGAGCCATGGATGATTTAAGCATTGTGCTGCTGTGGCACGTTTTTCCGGATCAAAATCTAGCATAGGTTTTAAAAATGCCGCAAACTCTTCAGCATCCTTTCGACTCCATTCATATTTCTCAGTAAGGACATCCTCCAATCCCCATGGCTTCAATCCAGTAATATGCCTCAGCTCAGACTTTTTATTAAAGAAGAACTTTGAATTACGCCCTTGAGACGTAATTCGTCTAGGAATTTCACCCAATAATTCAATAATATGTGCTAAATGATCTTCATCCCTGCAATAATCCTCCCCGGAATGAGGTTCAAATAAATAATCTCCAGTAGCTAGCTCAAAAGCCATACAAGCAGTACTCCAAATATCAGCAGAAGTCCCATAACCAGACCCTAAAAGTACCTCCAATGATCTATACTGGCGTGTTTGTATATCCTCAGTGAAATGTTTGTCCACCCAGCAAGCATTCCCAAGATCTGCAATTTTCACATCAAACTCACATTCGAGAAAAGCTGGATCTGGCTCAGGCAATTTACTCTCAGTTTGTGATGTGATTGAGGGTGAATCATCCTCAGACATTTGAGTTACAATATCAATACTGGTGGCTTCATGAGATGGTGGTGTTTTTGGCTCAACAATCTCATCACCACCAGCCAATTCATCCACACACCCATTTACCAACTTATCCTCATTCCTATCAACATCAGGAGTTGTACTATCAGGACTTGTCCCCCCATTACAATCCCCATTAACATCACCATTCTCCTTCAACCTTTTCTGCTCCTCCAACTCATTTATCTGCTCCATTTGCCTTTTAAGTAACTCATTTTGTCGCTTTGCTTTTTTCTTGAGTTTCTTCTTCTTGTTTTTACTCATCTTGGTGTTATTTTGTACCTCAGTTATTGGAGCAGTGCTCACCAATGAGGTTGGTAGTTTTAAACCTAACTGGCGCATTTCAGCTGCTTCACAAGCAAGCTTTTTAATAGCATCCTCTGTGACACAAATTAAAACATTTTCAGGCTTTATATCTGTGTGGATAATCTTACATTTAGTGTGTAAATAATCGAGACCTTCGAGAACTTGCTGCATAATTATGCGTACGTTTGCGCGTGGTATCCCACGATAATTCGATTTTATAATGAGTTTCAATAAATGGTAGCCGAGTACTTCAAAAACCATGCACACATGGACACCATTCACACCGCTAATTTTAAAGTCATTAAGTAGTTGAACTGTTTTATTCCGTTTTGGGTCGACCGGGTCGGATTCGCGAACGGATTTAAGGATTTTGATTTCATCCAGGGCAGTTTCGGTGAAGTGCTGGGCTGATTTCACGATTTTCAGTGCAACAAATCGCTTGTCATCAATATCCCAGCAAAGCCACACTGTGGAGAAGTGGCCCCAACCTAATTTCCTAAACACATTGTACCTGCTTAAAAACGTATCCCCTATCTTCACTGGATGGTAGCCCCCTTTTCTGTAATCAGTGCTGTCCTCCTGCTCCTCCTCCTCCTCACTTGAATACTGACCATCTGCATCCTCAATAGTCTCATTGCTGGAACTGTGGGACGGTTCGAAGCGCGTACTATTCCGGTTTCCACCCCCTTGGCCGTTGACTTCGTCGTTTTTTCCCTTCTTCTTGCCAGGCTTATGTCGTTTTTTCTTGGCCTGGATGGCTAACACTCTCCTATTTACGTCTGATTTAGAGCTCATCTGGGCAGCTTTGGAGATTCAGATTTGTTACGAAATTAAATGCGAAAACGTCAAATATCTATCATTCCATCGCGAACTTATTTATTTGATTATGGCGGACGTTTCTAGACACAAAAAGTAAGGTAGGCACTGGCTATTGGCGGCGCTATGAACAGTTGCGTCCACCACTGACTAATTTTACACGGCTACCAAATACACAACAGAAATTATCCCTAGACATTTACGACACCATTTTGCAAATTGTAGCAAATAAATTACGTTGTAAATTGATTTGAAATGAGTTTTAATGTATTTGTGTTTACTCGTAATAGGTTTTATAGTTATGGATTAGCTGGATTCGTTTTATACCTTTTTTAATTGTAGCGCGGGAATTTTAAATGCTTCACACCTGACTTCACTTCAGAAATTGATTTTAAATTTTAATTTATTTCTCGTAAATACGTAGTTGTCATTTAATATTGTATTTGTTTATTGACAGTTAATTGGATAAGGTCTATATATAAACATATGGCCTGTTGTTTACATATGTAATATGGTTCATTGAATTTTAGTTATTTATGCCGGATGACAAATATGCAAATATATACAGGGTTGTATTAAAATAATATGAAGCCCCTAAAACCTGTGTGCGGTTGGTTTTGACATATTTTTACTCTCCCTTACGATTATACTTCAGCTGTTCTCACGTGAGGACTATTCTATAAATTTAGACTGGTCACCAAATAAACAACCGTTTTTACATTGTGTAATACTGCCTTATGTGAAATGTCACAAATGTGTCAAGAGTGACAGGATAATAACCTATTTCACTATCTTAACGTCTCAGTTGACAAACTTGTGACATTTGACATAAGGCAGTATTTCACTAGCGTCCGCAGAGCATAGTGCTCAAACTATTGTTTATTTGGTTGCCATTGGTAACAAACCAGTCTAAACATATAGAATAGAACCCCAGATTTCAAATAAGAGAGTAACAAACATGTAAGTTAAGAATATGTTTACACACGTTATATGATATTCAATTTTTACATTACGTTTTCGGTTTTAAAAACAATAATATACATAACTAACAGAAAATCAAAACCAGGTGATTGGATGACGGATAAACGTTGACGTAATGATGGATATGTACACTTTTTTAAACCATCCGTGCAAATCCTGTGAAGAAGGCGAGAATGTATTGGATAAAATTAGAAAAACATATATTGGCTACACGTCTACCAAATTATATTTCTTGCTATAATCATATAACTATTTTGTTTCTACTTTTACAACTTTTTTATTCCGGCCCTGATTTAGCGCATCATTTCAAAAATGCAAAAACCTTTTAATTACAAAACCACTTAAGCCGTTACAATAAGCAAATCTTAATGTTCCCTCAATACTAAATGCCTTTGTATTGCAGCCGCCGCAATTAAAATTCCATTTAGGATTCCTATTAATAGTCGTTACATTGGTGCCACTGCGCATGTCATTTGAATAAAACTGTCATCGTTTTGGAGGGAATCCAACAACATAACGGTTAGGATTGTGAGCATTGTGTCGTCCCTTTAAACTCGTGTGTTTGTGATCATTTGCAAGAACAATGGCGCAACCGTCGGTTGCAAGCTACTTCAACACGCGCAAGCGGACCAATTTGGAGAACCTTAAGGTAACGCGTGCAAGGAAAGTGCTTCTTTTGGAGAACAATGAAGGTGAGGGTGACCTAAAAGGGCTGAGTGCTGCGAAGAAGGCTATTTTTTGTGAAAACAATAGCAAGCTTGACGTGGCGACTGTGGATGAAACTTTAAACAGTAAGATAGTACTGATTAATAACAATGAGCCTCAAATTGCTGCCAAAAAGACTGTTAGGGCTGCCAAGCCTAAGAAGGTTCAGAACCAAAGGGATATTCAGGAGGTTTTTAATAATATGAGTAAGAAAGATGCAAGTGAAACTGTTATGGAACAAGTGGTTGATCCTGTTGAAATGTTAAAAACTCCACCGGCAAGTCCTGTGAAGAAGCTGAATGCAATGGATAAAGTTAAGATGAGTGGCAAGGAGCTTAATTTAAGTGAAATTAAACAGAAGTTAACAAGGAGCTCACGTTTAGCTGAATTGAAGGCTTCTATGGCTCGTTTGAAGGAGGGAGCTGCTAAATTGGAGAAAATCGAGGAGAGAACTTCCAAGATTCCAGACTCGCCCAGTCTTAAAACTTTCAAATCAATTGAACTGGAAGTTATGTTAAGGTAATAAGAATAGTCTATTATGTATTACAGTAAAAACTTATTTAGAATTGGTATTGAATGGACAGATATATGTAATTTTAAGGCTGTGTTTTATAAAAGCATATCGTAAATTCATTTAGATATTTTGGATACAAAAAGGATAAACATATAAGCAATATTGTAATATTGGTTAACATGATAACATAATTATAATGTATCTAACAAACTATTAATGTATATAATTATTGTTAATTATGTCTTGTTTGCAGTTATAAATTATTTCTAAATAATAGGCATTAGATTATATTTATAACGAGGTAAAATGCCTGTCATTTGGGGATGATTTATAATTGCTTAATATATTGATAATAAAAAACAATAATTTATGCAATTATAAATTATCTGTAGTCTCCATCTAAAGATAACTTATCTTTATACAACTCAGCCTTAGTTACATATAATCTTGAAATACAATGTATCACCTATAATATAAATACATGAAAAAATAATCACCCCCTTATGTCTTTTTAAAATATTTTTTCATAATTTATTTCTTTATCTCATCAATTAAAAATTAATTAATTTGAAGTAAGTGCTTCTCCTACTTACTTTCTTTTTATGGATTACAACAAATTAAAAAATACAATAAATTCCAGTCATGTGAATCTTACAAGCTTTTATGCCCAGTTTCTCCAATTAATCTTAAAGCTTATATTATATTATATTATATTATTATAAGTCTTATATAAGCTGATCTTATATATAACCACATCTTAAATTTTTATTCTGTTACATCAAACATATGTAGATCTTACTTAGTCTTACAATGTAAGACCATCTTATCATTTTAAGATCCGATTTTTGTTTGGTGCAATGCTATAAGACCCTCTTATTATTATTTTATATATTTATTTATCTTAAACTAGTTAAGATTAGTTTGAGAAACCGGGCATTAGCTTTTCTACCATTCTACTTGTAGAAAAGGTAAAAGCAATTTGTATAATAAACTGATTTAGACTAAATTGGGAATTACAACCTTTTACCTTTCCACCATTGATATGAAAACATATAAATACTAATGATTTTATATTATACTTAATATTATAAGGGTTGATAAAATATTGTTGTTTTATTTCAATAAAACTCTGTGCCCTATAATAACTAGTAATCAAATATGAAATTAAAAATTGTTTTTATATAAAAGACAATAGATAATAAAGAGGCAGGGCAAATAAGAAGCTTGTAATTTATAAAATAAGGCATACAGTCATTTCTACAACAAAAACTTCTACAATCTGCACTGCCTGTAAACATGGCAAATAATAAAATTTAATTGAATGATTAATATTAATATGGTGCTGGTGTCTTTAATTAAATAATTTAGAAAGTACATACATAAAATTAAAATCAGGGCAATTAGGACACAAAAAGCAACAAGCTTAGCAATATTTAATTGTTACAATGCACATTCTGCATTTGCAATTTCAAATGATGCAGCATTTTCTATTTAAACCACATACATTTGTGCAGTAGCAGGTGTGTTAGATAAACGTCCTTATCTTGCTCTAATCTACAGCTTTTAAGTGAGTATAATTCAATTACAAAAAGGGCTTTCTAAAATGGAATTTTTCACCAATGGTCTTTAAAAACCAGTTAGTTTTCTATTTAAAATTAGTTATTTATTCTGTGATAAGAGTAATGTTGGTGGTGCATTATGTGTGGGTTTATGAATAGACAAGGGTGAAAGTTATGATAATAAGTAAGATAATTAACCAGTTATTCACTACAAGTATAATAAAGTAGTACTTGGATTGTTACCATAATTTATCTCTAAGAGACAGGGTCATTAAATTAAATATTCTAGTCTAGTCTCAAAATCAGGGCCAGATTATTGCATATATAGACATGTGATACACATTTCTAGGGCCTGTTTTTAGTGGCCCAGTTTTTTAGGATTTTGGTTACAAATAATTAATATTATCTAAATGATGGGCATGATTCATACTATTTATATACATATAGTCCAGTAAATGAGTGCTCAAAAGAGGGGTGTAGAGTACATGAAATATGCAACCATTTCTGACTTCAGAGCTTTATTAAAAGTAGTTAGTAGGTAAACATACTAAAAGTTCCCACCCCTGGGAGGTGAGCATAAGGTGCCAAGAGAAGAAGATCCCATTTTGGGTTTTTATATTATATCTCGGAAACGGTGGGCTCTAGAAAAAATGTTCTAAATAAAAATTAAAGCTAATTAACTTTCCTATAAAATTATTTCTATACATATTTGTCGAACTACCAACGGTTTGCAAGATATACGTTATAACGAAAATCGATAATTTTCGAGAAAAAAATGTACCTCACTTTTTGTCAAACATATGCTTGTATTGCCTCTCACGATCGTTTCTCAGAAAAATTGTCAGAGAAAAAGTTGTAGAGCATTAAATATACTTCAATTTTATATATACTTTTGCTACTTTATTTTCAATTGAATCAAAATTTTAACATTTTCTTATAATCATAACTTTTATTAAATTATTATTAGTCCATATAAATACTTTTATTATTAGGTAAGATTCCTAATTATGTAATAAATGTTATTATATATAAAAAAAATTAACTTTTCATCCATTTCAAAATAAAGTAGCAAAAGTATATATGAAATTGAAGTAGTTTTAATGCTCTACAACTTTGTCTTTGGCAATATTTCTGAGGGGGCGATCGTGGGAGGTAATACAAGCAAAGGTTTAACAAAAAGTGAGGTAAAAATATTTTTTTTGCGCAAATTATCGATTATCGATAACGTATATCTCGCAAAGCGTCGACTAATATGTATAGAAATAATTTTATAGGAAAATGTTCGGCAAAAAGAGAGGTAATTTTTGTTTTCGAAAGTTATTGATTTTCATAAAAACTTTTTTTATCTAGACTATCTTTATAGGGCTATCAGCAGTGAGGCTTTTACGCCGATCATGAGAGAATCTCAGAGAAGTTTAATTACCCGGTATTTACCTTAACTTTACAGAAAACCTCTGAAAAACTGTGACGCCAGAAAATTTGGACAGAAATTTTCATTGTTTGATATTTAAAAAAAAATATGTGTCGTGGCTCACTAAGAGATCATTTATGTTTTTTTTAATTTCTTAAATCCGGCTGTACTCTAAGTAAATAAATATCTATTCATTTATTTATTTTAATTTTTAATTTAGGTAAACCCTCTGCAATTACTCTAGAGGTTTTTGTGGCAGTGCATATTTATATACTTTGATTCTAAAGATTACAAGCTAGACATAGAAAGCATTATTCTGCATGTGTTAATTTTTACAAAGTCAATGTACCTTATATTTATTTTTTTCATGGCCAACCATGCCTCAACATAATAATAAATCATTTATAAAAAATATAAATAAAAAGTGCATATTTATTTGAGGATTCTGATTTTGAATAACATCCACCTTGAAATGAGCAAATGAGTTAAGGTTTTAATTAAAAATATTTACCCAAAAGTGAGTTACTTGTCACTTAACACACATACATGTTAAGTGACACTTTTGGGTCAATATTTTTAATTAAAACCTTAACTAAAATGCTTACAAAATTTAAAACTCGTATCTGCTGGATGTTCTATTTGCATCCACCTTGCCATATGATCCAGCAAACGTATTAAAAACAAACCATGTAATGTGATTAGATATTAACTAAGTTTTTTTAATTTTATTTTCAGCCCTAAAAAGCTCCTCACACCCGAAAAAGCCTACTTGAGCCCAAAGAAAGACTCAACAGCCCGTCGAAATCTCCTCCACCTGTTGAGTCCAACGAAAAATGCCGTGGCAGTGCCAGCCAGTCCAAGCAAACAATTATTTTCGCCGCAGAAAGCATCACTCACGCTCCCCTATAAGTACCGAACTCTGGCGGAGATGTTCCGCAGCATGGACATCGTCTGCCAGATAATGCACAACCGACAAGAGACAATCACATTCACGAAACTCAAACCCGCTGTGGAGGAGCTCCTAAAACGTAACCTGCACGAGAAGCATTTGGCGCAAATCAAAACCCTCTACCCCGAGGCGTTCAACTTCAAACAAGAAAAACTACGCGTGTACGGCGCTGGCTCCAAACAGGAGCGATGGGAACTAGTCATTGAGCCTGTTCTAAACAAAAACGCCATGAGTTCAGATTGTCTGCTAGCCAGACGTAGGAAGCTATTTGAGATTTTAATCGAGAAAGTCAAACATTACCACAAGGAGTTTTTAAGCAATTTGGACCCGCCTATGTTTATTGCAAACGATAAAATCACACGTTGGCATCCAGAATTTGATATTGAAAGAGTACCCGATGTGGATGCAAGCCTTTTACCTCAACCCCCCGCGGAGGAAAAGTTTACAACCGGCAAAGACGTGCTTGAAAAAGCTAGATCAATGTTCAATTGCAACACCCGCATGGAGCAAGCATTGGAAAGGCTGAAAAAAGCTCAAGAATCTCAAACGACACCAACAGAAGATAAACCAGTTGAAGCACCTTCGATACTAAAAGGCGTGCCTAAAGCCCTACTAGAGCGAATCCGCCAGAAACAAGCTGCTAAAGCACTGGTCTCAATGACGCGCTCGGATGACAAAGAAAAAGAGCTGCAGCTGTACAGCCGATTGCCCGAGTTCGCACGGCTGATCCGCAATTTATATGTGGCAGAGAAAAAGAGCGTGCTACCAATTGACACCGTTCTGGATAAACTAGGTAATAGCATTAGGACTTTCATGACAAAAACCGAGCTCGAGTTGCACTTGAGAACACTGGAAAAAGCCGCGCCCGGTTGGTTGGTTTTCCACAACATACGCAACTGCGATTTTGTAAAACTTTCCAAAAACGCTGATCTAAGTTTGGTCCAAAACAAACTGGACAAGCTGATCAAAGAGAAAACCGTTTCTTAAACCAATGGCGAATGAATGCATGAATGGGTGACTTAAAAAAAAAACGCGAACAAAAAATTTTTGAAAAAAAAAAATAACGTGTGTGTTTAGTTTTAGGATTGTTTTATTTTGCTCACGGTAAAATATTGTTTTTTTAAATCATATTTTTAATTTTAACGGAAATGTACTGTGCATTGAATTTTGATGGTAAAGTTTAATATCAATAGTTTTGAAACCTGTTTTTAAGCAATGATTATTCAAGGCGCATTTTAAATTCACATGTCTTAATTAAATCGATTTTACCATATATATTTAAACTACTTAATGCATACATCCATTTACAATAACCATGTGAATGATATTGAAAGGAAAATGCAAAACTATATATATGATATATTTAAAATTAATATTTTCTATTAAATTTATGTTCTGAGAGGTGTGATCATGTGATTTCTGGATCTGCTACTGTTATCATCAGAGCAATTCTGTTGACGAGAAGAGCATTTCATGATACAATTTAACCATATGTAGCTCTTCAAAAATAACTAGTTTTTCATTACTGAATTAAATAGATTAAAGGGCCATTCACAATAAGTGTGGTAGTGAACAACAGTTTTGTTTTTAGAGGTGTGATCTTTGGATCTGCTACTGTTATCATTAGAGCACAGATTCCTGTTGATCAGAGGTGCAATTCCTAAAACAATTTAAACATATAGTGTAGCTCTTTGCAAATACCTGTCTTTGATTATTGATTTATATAGATTAAATGCCATTCACAATAAACGTGGTAGTGGTAACGTAGCGATATGTAATGTTTTTGCATGTCTTTACAAATCCAGCTTTATATTTCATATTAAATGCTCTTAAGATCTGCTATTATAAATTTGGCTACCATTAATCTATATAATTTGTGAGTCATTTGCAATTATTTTCTATATATTCAGAATAAGCGTGGTAGTGGCAACGTAGCGATATGTAATGTTTTTGCATGTCTATACAAATCCAGCTTTATATCTCACATTAAATGCTCTTAAGATCTGCTATTATAAATTTGGCTACCATTAATCTATATAATTTGTGAATCATTTGCAATTATTTTCTAAAAGTTATGAATGGTTAAAATAGGCACTTGTATTTACATAAATGTTGATTCATGAGTGGAGTCAACACATATTAATTAAACCAACTGAACATATGCAAATAGATAAAGTCTATATGTGTATTATTATAAAATGACTACCCTTAAATTGTGAATTACTTTTATTCAAGAAATCTTATCTTTTTTGGAATATTGTGCTAACTAGGCTATTTAGTAGGTGTCACTACTATGATAGTTGGTTCATGGTATGTCATTTTCCATATTCAATATGTGAATTTGTTTGCCTGTAACTACTGCTTTATTTTATTTTTGTAAGCTACTATTATCATCCATCTCTCATTTGTTGCTTATAAACATGTTTTAATATTTTCCCTACATTTACTGTGTTGGAGAGTTCCTTAATTATCCAACCATAATTTATAATTAGAAATAATAATTAGAACTTAATTTGTATGATTAAATTATATCATTACATGTAACAATTCAATGCACTGTATATTTAATCTTAAAACTAGTTGTACCGACGATTTTATATATTAATTATTAGTTTTAAATAGAAACATGTTCTCTACATTAGAGACACCGTTTGAATAGACTGTTCCTACATGGGATGCCTTGTGTTCGTTTCTACGCATTTTTAATAATACTTACGAAAATATTTACGCTTTGAATTATTTTTCAAATTCCTCTTTCACATCTCATACATACCATAAATCCCAACAAACATTCACAAATAAAAGGTGTTTTAAGTTGAAGTATTTTTAAGCTGAAAACCTCAAATAACTCTAGAAATATGCACTATATGAAAAAAAATATTATTAATAAAAATTTATCATTCCTACTGGGAATTACATTAGCTTTAAAATTAGTTCCCCAGATCCTGGAGTTGGGGAGGGGTTTACTTTAAAATCCTAAATGGGCACCCCCCATTTTTTATTATTACGAATTCGGCTAAAAGTATAAAGGATTTGTCCAAGAAAAAAATGATTCATCGCGTTGTACGCGATAAAATTTTTTTTTTTTTTTTACTTTGCTATTTATTTTTTCTACTTTAAATAATAAAATGAATGTACACAATTGAGAGAGCAGAACCAGAAACCCTCAAATATCTCAAAAAATATGCATTCTACACAAAAATATCAGTAATCAAAATTTATCATTCATAGTGGGAATTACATTAGCTTTAAAGTTAGTTCCCCAGCCCCTGAACTTGGGGAAGGGGTTACTTTAAAATCCTAAATGGGAACCCCCATTTTTTTTTATTACGGATTCGGATTCTATGGCTAAAAGTACAAAGGATTTGTTCGAAAAAAATTGATTCATGATGGATAACACTATACGCGACAGAATTAATTTAATATTAATTATTTCAACTGATAATGAAGTTTTTTAGTCTTATTCTTATTATTTCTCAAGTAAAAATGAGTTTTTGGTAATAGTTTGATAACTTTCATGAGGTTTTAAAATAGTTTATAAGTTTCTATTAATGAGGAGCAGTTTGGATACAAATTAGGTTCAATCCATATTTATACTATACAGTACAATCAACTACTACGTTCCAGATGTATTTTATTATTTACACGAAGTATAGATAATCTATTGATTTTTTTTATCTTGCTTACCAAATAACGCAAATCTCTCACTATTTGTGTTAACTATTCCAGAAAAAAAAACGTCTTCTATTGTAAAGAGACGTTGTTGAAGTCGAACATATTTGGCTATATCCCTTAATATAAATTATAGATATCAAACCCCCGTATTCACCAACGTTCTATAAATCTATCAATAGCTATTGAACCCATAAGTATTCGTTGTTATAGCAACAATAAATAATTTATCTAGGGAATGTAGTTACTTTAGATTCGCTCTATTGGAAACACTAAAAATAAAGAAAATGTGTCATTAAATTTTTAGTCAAGAATGAAGCTTGAAAAACTGATTAGTCATAATTTCAAGATAAGATATATAGATTTTATCCAATGTTTATTGGTTAGCCTAGCCAGAACGGTATATTATGAAGAATATGTATGTTCATGGTATTACATTTTTAGTCAAGAATGAAGCTTGAAAAGCTGATCAGTCATAATGTCAAGATAAGATATATAGATTGTATCCAGTGTTTATTGGGTAGCCTAGCTATAACGATATATTATGAAGAATATTTATGTTCAGGGTATTAAACATTTAGTCAAGAATGAAGCTTGAAAAACTGATTAGTCATAATGTCAAGATAAGATATATAGAGTGTATCCAGTGTTTATTGGTTAGCCTTGCTATAACGGTATATTATAAAGAATATTTATGTTAAGGGTATTACATTCTTAGTCTAGAATGAAGCTTGAAAAGCTTATAAGGCATAATGTCAAGATAAGATATATAGATTTTATCCAGTGTTTATTGGGTAGCCTAGCTATAACAGTATATTATGAAGAATATTTATATTCAGGGTATTAAATATTTAGTCAAGAATGAATCTTGAAAAACAGATTAGTCATAATTTCAAGATACAAATATCTAGTGGCTTCACGACTTTCCAAACAAATTAATATTAAAATATATTTATTTCTCAAATATTTTTATAAGATGTCCAGTTTCCTACATTTTTCAGTTTACTTAATACTTCACCTGATAATATATAATGAACTTGACGTTATTAATGCATGCATTTTTTTAGGCCAAATGATCATCAATTTGAAATTGTTGGCGTTGTCGGCAAACAGTTAAGTTTGAGGAGGTGGTTAATTTGCTTGGTGACCACATGTTAAGGTAATATTTTTTCTATAATTATAGTTGTCTAAATATTCCTACCATAATGAGCTACAAGTTCATTATGAAAGGAATAATTAGAGCCGCTTTCGTTTATCGTTCGGGAGCTATTCCGTGCTGTTCTAAGCCAGCTACGATCAACCCAGAACAACAGAAAATATGAAAACCAAAGTATATTTTTATATGAATTTTAAAAATTTATAGTTAGCACTAATTATATATATATATATATATATATATATATATATATATATATCCGCTGTCCTTTTCTACCACAGCGTGGTGTAAAGGTTTGTATTTTCCTTTATTATTTTATAATTTTTTTCCATTCTCTTCTATTTATTGCCAGTTCTTTTGCTTCCTTCCAGTTTTTTCCTTTCCTTTCTAATAGTTCTGATATAGCTTCATCACATTTTTTTCTTAGTCTTCCATTTTTCTTGTTTTTGATTTTTGCTCTGCATATTCTTTTGGCTAGTGCTGTCTCTGCCATCCTAATTATGTGTCCAAACCATCCTAATTGTCTTTCCTCT
Organism: Lordithon lunulatus; assembly: GCA_963942505.1. Taxonomy (NCBI): domain Eukaryota; kingdom Metazoa; phylum Arthropoda; class Insecta; order Coleoptera; family Staphylinidae; genus Lordithon; species Lordithon lunulatus. The sequence goes on from OZ012666.1 coordinate 68,733,851, forward strand.
ATGTACTTTATTGTCGGTGTTACATTTAATTCTATATATGAAAACCTTAAATTTTCTATAAAACCTCAATTTTAAAGTTACATCGAATTTATCACGCGACGAATAAATTATATCGCTGTAATTAACTTTAAACATCTATAACTTTAAAACAAACACGATTTTTTATAATGCGCGTTCAAATTTGGATGTAGTAATAAATTTTGATGTTAGAAATAGTTAATTATGATAATTTTTTGTTGTCAAATTTTTAAAAAAGTCATGATTATTTGTATGAAATATAACTACTGAATTTACATCACCATAATTATAAAAATTATCAAACTATAAAAATACAGTTTAAAAAATTATATGCCGGTTTTAATTTAATTTAAGAAACATTTATTTTTTCCGCAATAAGTCAATTTAAAAAAAGTTACGCTTTTTTTTCCACGCGATGTTTAAATTTGTTGCCCATAAGAAAGTGGCTGGCTTTACACGGCTGTAATTTATGAACAAAAAAATATTTTTGAATGCAGTTTGAAAAATTAGATTTCGCTCGTAATTCTATATAGGAAATACTATAATTTCCTATAATAGGTTAATTTACATAAAAGTTACGCTGGTTTATCCACACGGTGTTTAAATATGTTGCCCATAAAAATGTGGCTGGCTTTACACGGCTGTAATTTGTGAACAAAAACATATTTTTGAATGCAGTTTGAAAAGTTAGATTTGGCTCTAATTCTGTATAGGAAATAATATAATTTATTACAATAAGGCAATTTAATAAAAAGTTTCGTTGATCTTTCCACGCGATGTTTGAATTTGTAGCCCATATGAAAGTGGCTGGCTTTACACGCCTGTAATTTGAAAAAAAAAATTGAAAGCAGGTTGAAAAGTTAGATTTGGCTCTAATTCTGTATATATAAATAATATAATTTGTTACAATAAGTCAATTTAATAAAAAGTTACGTTGATTTTTCCACGCGATGTTTAAATTTGTTGCCCATAAGAAAATGGCTGGCTTTACACGGCTGTAATTTGTGAACAAAAATTTTTTTTTGAAAGCAGTTTGAAAAATTAGATTTGGCTCTAATTCTATATAGGAAATACTATAATTTCCTATAATATGGCAATTTACATAAAAGTTACGCTGGTTTATCCACACGGTGTTTAAACTTGTTGCCCATATGAAAGTGGCTGAATTTACACGACTGTAATTTGTGAACAAAAAAATATTTTTGAATGCAGTTTGAAAAGTAAGATTTGGCTCTAATTCTGTATACAAAATAATATAATTTGTTACAATAAGTCAATTTAATAAAAAGTTACGTTGATTTTTCCACGCGATGTTTAAATTTGTTGCCCATAAGAAAATGGCTGGCTTTACACGGCTGTAATTTGTGAACAAATATTTTTTTTTTAAAGCAGTTTGAAAAGATAGATTTGGCTCTAATTCTGTATAGGAAATAATATAATTTCGTACAATAAGTCAATTTAATAAAAAGTTACGCTGTTTTTTCCACGCGATGTTTAAATTTGTAGCGCATATGAAAGTGGCTGACTTTACACGGCTGTAATTTGAAAACAAAAAATATATTTTTGAATTCAGTTTGAAAAGATAGATTTGACTCTAATTCTGTACAGGAAATAATATAATTTCTTACAATAAGTCAATTTAATAAAAAGTTACGTAGATTTTTCCACGCGTTGTTTAAATTCGTGGCTCATAGGAAAGTGGGTAGCTTTAAACGGATGTAATTTGAAACAAAAAAATTTGATGCGGTTTGGAAAAGTTAGATTGAGTAATAATTATATATAGGAATCACTATTAATTTCTAAAATAGATTAATTTAAAAAAAAGATACATCAAATTTTCCACGCGAAGAAAAAAATATATCGTTGTAAATACTAACTTTAAATAGCTGTAACTTCTGTTACACCCTGACCGATAAACGAAAGCTGCTTAGAATGGAGTAATGGGTGCGTTACTGATATGTTAACTTATTCGTGTGGTGCCATGTATGGGTAAACATGGACTATACTACGAATGTACAAAATTCAAAATAAGCATAAAAATACTGCTAGTTCATTTTCATAGTAGATTTTGTGTTAAATTCTTGTTTAACCGTCATGAATACCGTTTAACCCTTTCGGCCCTGCCGGTGGCATTTGCCACCATAACATTTACGTACCTCTACTTACTGTGCCTATAAATTATTAAGAAAGTTATGTAATGATAGGTAGGACTTTGTAATATTGATAGCTGTCTTAAAGGCACCTTGAACGATCAATAATACTGTCAATATTTTAAAATAATGACAGTATTACTGTACGTAAACATGTTTAAAATGTTTTTTATTCTAAAATATTGACAATATTACTTATCATATAAGGTATAGTAATGATGGAATGAAGAGAATACTAATGTTTCTCCAGATAATTGATTACTTCATAAATATAAAAGGAGGATTGAAGTAAATACTGACAGTACTAGGACTGACAGTATTAGGACTGACAGTATTATTGCCTTATACAGATATTTGCTAGACGATATTTGGAAGTCAGATTACCACAGTAATTATTATTATTATTACATTATTTGGGATAGACAGTCAGTCCAGTACGCAATAACCTGTAATGTACTCGGTACTCAGTACTTGTACTCGGTACTCAGTACTTGTACTCGGTACTCAGTACTTGTACTTGGTACTCAGTACTTGTACTCGGTACTCGAGTACTTTTTGGATATACTTGTACTCGATAAGTATTGAATGGGCAAAAAAGTAATCAACAGATTTAGAATACATTAAGAAACCAAGACTGTGTTGTATAAAAACAGAGTAATTTATTTCAATTCAATTTACAATACGTGATTTAAATATTACTTTTGGTAACTTTGAAGCATAAAGCCATATATATGAGCCTGTGAGAATGAAAGTGGTGTAAGTCACATTTGAATTGTTTTGAACGGGAGAAGATTTTGCGTTTGGTATTTATGTAAAAGTCATACACAATGGTGCCCTGAATTCAATAGCTTTTTCTACTAGCTGTCGAAATATAAATATTGCATCGTTAGTTCCGTGATTTCTTCGAAACCCTTGCTGTTCTTCAGTGATTTCGAGTGACTACAGTTGTATCCTTATGATTTATGTGAATAGTTTCGCAGCGGTTTTCATTCCCTTTTTTATAGATGGGTATTGTCATGCTGTTTCTCCATTCGTCTGGTATTTTGTGATGATCTAGTATAGTATTGAAGAGTTTCTGTATCCATGTTGCTAATTCATCACTCTCATTTTTGAGCATTTCATTGTGGATTCTGTTCTTCAGTGTCTTTATAGCTTCCTCCACTTCGGTCTTGGTGATTACTACTTCTACGTTGTTGGTAGTTTAGGCGTGGGTTGTGCTTCCTCTTTCGTTTTATTGTAGTGGTTGGTTCTTCAGTGTCTTTATAGCTTCCTCCACTTCGGTCTTGGTAATTACTACTTCCACGTTGTTGGTAGTTTGGGCGTGGGTTGTGCTTCCTCTTTCGTTTTATTGCAGTGGTTAGTTCTTCAGTGTCTTTATAGCTTCCTCCACATCGGTCTTGGCGATGATTACTACTTATACGTTGTTGGTAGTTTGAGCGTGGGTTGCGCTTCCTCTTTGGTTTTATTGTAGTAGTTGGTTCTTCAGTGTCTTTATAGCTTCCTCCACTTCGGTCTTGGTGATTACTACTTCTACGTTGTTGGTAGTTTGGGCGTGGGTTGCGCTTCCTCTTTCGTTTTATTGTAGTGGTTGGTGCTTCAGTGTCTTTATAGCTTCCTCCACACAGGTCTTGGTGATTACTACTTCTACGTTGTTGGTAGTTTGGGGTGGGTTGCGCTTTCTCTTTCGTTTTCTTGTAGTGGTTGGTTCTTCAGTGTCTTTATAGCTTCCTCGGCTTCGGTCTTGGTGATTACTACTTCTACGTTGTCGGTAGTTTGGCCGTAGGTTGCGCTTCCTCTTGGTGAAATACCATCACCACTCTCATTTGTTTATGTTGTTAATGATCACTGTTTCGCTGAATGCATAATCACCCTGTATTTATTAAATATTTTATTAATTCGTGGGAAAACAATGCTGATACAAAAATAGTTCTTGTTATGTGATCGAAATCACTTAAATTTCCTCATTGTCTTTCAATTCCTGGATGCTGCTGGAAGACCAGTCGCTCAACCGCACAATTACAAGATCCCCGCTACAGATTGCGCTCAAAGCGCAGATCGCCCACTATACACGCTCGAGCCGCAGCGAGGACGCGCGAGTGAGTCACGATACCGAGTCACCGCCGCTGTCGGCTCGCCGCACACTCATTTGTATCAGTTATCTTTTTCACGCGGACGCGCCAGTACGGCCGGTCACAACTCGTTATTTATTTGTGTGATTTGTGTTTCCAAAGTGTGATGTGACGATTTTATACATACAAGTGTCTACTTTTACTGCACGTGCCATTCGGAAGAGATTTGATTAACATGCCGCAACAACCCGAAACAGTTCCACAGGTATGTCAAAACAACAGATTGTTTAAACAAATTACGAGGATAAAAATTCTGTTACACGTTGCAGATAACGCGTAAATGCTACATTTATAAATATCTTTATCTGATCCGATTATAAGAAGGAATAAATATAAACAGAAACCAATTCACCATACATATAGGTTAGTTTTAAAACTTGATGGAAGTTTTTGTAGTTTATCATCATAAACTCGCCCTATGTTTTGAGTGCATTTAACTGTTTTTTAAGTTTAATTTTACTAGTTAATTTTACTAGTTTAATTTTACTAGTTTAATTTTACTAGTTTAATATTACTAGTTTAATTTTACTAGTTTAATTTAACTAGTTTAATTTTACTAGTTTAATTTTACTGGTTTACTTTTACTAGTTTAATTTTACTAGTTTAATATTACTGATTTAATTTTACTAGTTTAATTTGTTATGTCTGTCAAGTCAGCTCCATGCCGCCCCTGTAGCTGTTTTCACATGAAGTTATAAACAAGAATCAATTGTTCAATCTTATATTGCCCCCCGGGGCAGTTGCCCCCTTCCTTGTGTTCTCAATCCAAACATCAATATTAACAAAAGTTAGTTAGAGTAGTTTTTCTAGACAAAAGTCGGCACAATTTTGAGCAGGAAGAGCCCATATTTGTTAGGCTTGAATCAAGAACTTGATCAAGAGGCAAATTTCTTTTAAAACAATAATAAAACAGTTGAACAACATAGTTCTTCATTTGTCATTTATTTGTATTGTTTCTTTATTAATTTGTATTTTGTTTTTGCGAGAATTCTAATTCTAGAAGTCTTGCAAAAACAAAACACAAATGAATAAAGAAACAATACCAAATAAATGGCTTTAATCCTAAAGAAAATGATAGTTTTGAACAACATGTATTATTCAAGAAACATACTCATAACAGAAACAACGAGTAAAAAATAATATAATAAAAAACGTACTTTTCGTTTAAATCTTTTGCACATTGGTAAATCGAATTAATCATTGGGGTCATTTCGGCATTCATGAGCAGAGCAATAAATTGGACTGTTAGAAATCTAAATATTAGATAAACATATATAGATAGAATCCTTGTGTTCTCAATTCAAACATCACTCAATATTCTCAAAATTTAGTTAGAGTAGTTTTTCTAGACAAAATTTCGAGCACGAAGAGCCCATATTTGTTGGGCTTGAATCGAGAACTTGATCAAGAGCCAAATTTCTTTTAAAACAATAATAAAACAGTTGAACAACATAGTTCTTCATTTGTCATTTATTTGTATTGTTTCTTTATTAATTTGTATTTTGTTTTTGCAAGAATTCTAATTCTAGATTCGATATCTCGAAAACAATCACTGATCGGAAAAAAGTTATTTTGTATTTTCGTTTTAAGAATTACATTTTATACCTTAATTTTCATTTTGCTGTAGAACACCAGATAGATACGAAATATAATAAATTTTGCAAAACGCTCCACCGTTCAAAGTCCACATTTTAAAACATTTGTTATTAATTGCATCACATACCGCACGTATTTTGTTATGTATGTTAATGCCCGCATATAAATGTAAATTAAGCGGTGAAAAAAAAATGCTGCAATACAATGGTCATGTTTTTGTGCGGTCGCATGATGATGAATTGTGTTTTTATTTTTTTGGGGGCGCTTGCCTTTACCTGTATTCCGATTTATGGGTTGATTCGGGAACTGGAAATGACGTACGCCGGTATCAGGAGAGATATATTTTAGGTGTTTCTTATTGATTTTTCGTAGAATCGACGGTCGCGTTGGGCAAGGCCAAGAAAGCGGCGTGTCTGCTGCAAACAAATTTAATTGTATCTGATAAAAATAGATACTGGCATGGCACTAAAATGACGATTAAGTTAGTGGGCTTGGCTTGACTTATATTAGTAAACATAATTAATGTATTTTGCTACAAAATTTCGTATATTATTATAATAATAATAATAATAAAAGTATTTATTGTGATACATAATATTTATATTACATTACATTCCACAATAAGGCACCCTACACGATCAATATTACTGTCAATATTTTAGAATAATGACAGTATTACTGTATGATATGTTTAAAATATTTATTATTCTAAAATATTGCCAGTATTACTGATCGTGTAAGGTATCGTAATGATGGAATAAGAGAATACTGATGTTTATCCGGATAATTGATTACTTGACAAATACAAAAGGAGGATTAAAGCAAATACTGACAGTATTAGGACTGACAATATTATTGACCGTGTAAGGTGCCTTTATGGGCTAACGACCGGAGTCTTTCTGCCCTATTATTATATTTTCTTGATAATTTTGTTTTCTATAGAAACTGTGATTGTTTATTTATACAGGATGATCTAAAGAAATTATTATTGTTTGTTTTATACAAGGTACTTTCGTTTAATATTACTAGTCGCCCCGTGGCTTGCTGTATCGCTCTAAGTTTTGTGGTCGTACGCCGGTTGTATGATGTACAAGGTAGAATTGTGCGCATGTTGAGCGATTTGTACGAAAAATAGAACAAGAGACAATAAGCCCGGAACAGCACACAGTGATAAACGAAAACAGCTACAGAATGGCACTTAATTAGCTGCATATGCATTTAAAATATGGACAACATTCATATGTAGTTAATTAAGTGCCATTCTGTAGCTGTTTTCGTTTACCACTGTGTGCTGCTCCGGGTTTATTGCCTCTTGTTATATTTGTCATGCAAACCGTTCAAGATGCGCACAATTCTACCTCGTACATCATACAACCGACGCACGACCGCAAATCTTTGAGTGATACAGCACGCCACGGGGCGACTAGTAATATTAAACGAAAGTACCTTGTATAAAACAATAATCATTTCTTTAGATAGTTGCATTTTTCTTCAAAAACTTGTAGATATATATTTTCTTCTATAATATTATTTTTAATGATTTAATTCTGAGAATTAATTACGAAAATTACGCCCGGTTTCTCCAACGAATCTTAAAACTCGTCTTATATAGGCTCGTCTTATATAGGCTCGTCTTATATAAGCTCGTCTTATATAAGCTCGTCTTATATAAACTCGTCTTATATATAAACACGTCTTAAATTTTTATTCTGTTGCACCAAACGTATGTAGATCTTACATAGTCTTACATTGTAAGATCGTATTATCGTTTTAAGATCCAATATTTGTTTGGTGCAATGTTTTAAGACCGTCTTATTATTAAGACGGTCTTAAACTAGTTAAGATTCGTTGGAGAAACCGGGCGTTAGTGTTCAAAGCTATAACCCAGATTTTCTTATTGATACAAAAAAAACTGCCTTGTTCTTATTTAGCAATATCTATTGCATACACCCAAATTGTGTATCACGTTTACTCACGACGTACACTGTGATACAATTTGTAATCACATTCAACCTCTAGATCGAAACTGGATAGCAGTAATTAAAGCAAGCTCTTATATTAAAATTGACCTTTACATTTGCTACCGGTGGTTATTCAACGTGGGCTCCGTTCTGTTTGAGCCGCGGCTCACGTATTTATCGAGGTGTGTGCTTTAAAGATCTTCTATCGGCTACTATACATGAACTTTACAGTGCAGGATGTTTCCAGGAAAATTGATAATTAACCCGACTTGCGTAACACGCGTTTCATTCTTTCGGCCGGTTGTTGTTGCGGGAGCATCGCATTACGCACGACGGGTATCAAGACAATAAAGAGGTATTAATAACACCATCAACTTGTCGGTCAGTGTTTCTTCATGTGGTTATTTACGCTTGAGATTACAGTGATTATAACCTCGATTATTTGAAGCTTTAGTTAATTTTACGACGATTATTCGAAAGCCCTGCCAATATTTTAAATATAATAATCATAATTTGATATATTTCACATAAATTGTAGCATAAATGCAGATTATTGATTAGTATAAAAGTGCGCAATTTTACAACAATAACTCTCGTATCTAGATATCTAAGATAACCGAGATCCCAATGCTTACCGACGAAAATCGGGTATTATATAACATATATAAGTGTGAATCCACCCCTTAGCAATCTACATATCTAGATTTCGATCTTATTTGATCTCATCAGTGTAGCTCAGCTAGTGAGGGTGAATTCACACAATATCTCGAGTGGTTATATACAAAAATGATACAATTAACCCCCTAGGAGGAAAGGTAAACGCCATCTGGCGGCACCAGATATTTAAGCTTCTATAGTAATTGAGAGGCTCTATTAAAGATTGCTCTAAAAATCTTCTAGTTGCCCAACAATTTTTAGTTTTCATAGTAATAATAATTAAGTCTATAATTATTATTACTATGAAAACTAAAACGGGTTCTTATAATTACATTACATACCACAGTTACACTAGAATAATATAATAATAATATAGCAATATTTGTAATATAATAATCGTAATTACTTTAATGATCCCAAAATTTAAATTTTCTTTTTCTTCACTCATTCAAAACTGAGCTATAAGAGACTTTTGGGAAGTAACATTGAGAGGCTCTATTAAGATTGCTCTCAAAATCTTCTAGTTGCCCAACAATTATAAGAACCCGTTTTAGTTTTCATAGTAATAATAATTAAGTCTATAATTATTATTACTATGAAAACTAAAACGGGTTCTTATAATTGTTGGGCAACTAAAAGATTTTGAGAGCAATCTTAATAGAGCCTCTCAATGTTACTTCCCAAAAGTCTCTTATAGCTCAGTTTTGAATGAGTGAAGAAAAATTTTGGGATCATTAAAGTAATTACGATTATTATATTACAAATATTGCTATATTATTACTATATTATTCTAGTGTAACTATTATAGTCCATTTCAACTTGCAGAATACCTGAAAGTATATTAATAAAAAATCCGATAATAGAAAACTACGATGAAACTCAAGACAGTTAATATGCCTCGTGGTGCATTCCAACGATGTTATTACATCCATTTTATATCTTTATTAAATTGAACGACTGCTGAATCCTGCTATATCGGCGCGATTTTTCCGTCCACACAGGTGCATATCTCAATATCGCATTGCTAAACACTATTCTTAGAAACGAAGTGCATGCATAAATGCACCGCAAGAAACCGCCGTGTGTGTATGTGTGTGAATTAACGTCTATTTATAGTGTCCCCGCCGTCCAACAGGTTTCACCAACTGATAATTAGAGCGAAATAAAAAAATTAGTATCGATATCAATTTACATATCTTAAAAACGCCGGCCGCGAGGCCTTGGCGCGAATGAATCCCTATGGTTTATCAGTTTTAGCTACACGAGAATTGCACTTTAATACCTGTGTCCGAGCGAGGGTTGTGGGATTATCGCACCTTGTAAGCTGCTCGTAATGATAGCTTCATGTACGATTTACAAGCGAGGTTTAAGATGTTGAGTTTATTCGGTTTAGTGAAGATATTTGTCGTGTTGGATTCCACATTTTATTAGGTTTGCAAATGTATAACTCGCGAGGCGATTATCGTAAAACATGCTGGAATTAATGAAGACTGTTTACTGTTGTTAATTCGTGTGCGCACTTTAATGATATTTCAAGCCTTTTTTTGTTCAACAAGTTAAAATCTTAATAATAATAATAACAATAATAATCTTATTTAATTATTATTGTTATTAAGATTTTAACTTTTTGAACAAAAAAGTCTTTTGCATTTATCTGGAAACTACTTTTGTCAAACTGGTGTACACGATATCTCAAGATCTACATAACTGATTTTGTTAAAATTTGCAATACATATTCTTTATAATATTATCTACCAAGTAGCATAGGATTTTTTTGATTGGGTACCGCGTTTATGAGCAACAGCTGCCATTTCTACAAATGCTTTAAAATGACTCTATGCTACTTCGTAGCTATTACCTTTCTAAACAAGAAAACATTGTTATTTTATTTTTCAAACGATGCCTGACAGCTTAACTATGTACACCATCACCAAGGAATTTCAGAAAAAGGTCCTACTTAACAACTCTATATCTCCGTTATTTTTTTTGTATTCGTTATTCTTTCATATTGTTCATAAAACTACCACGTATATGTTCAATATAAAAAATATTTTATATATTTTATGGCTGCGTCAATTAAAAACAAAAATTTATAAATATTTGTCCGAGCGTCAAGTACATACCTTGGCGCTCGATGTTAAATAGGCTGGGCGAAATGCAGGAGCCCTGTTTGAAGTGCTTTGTGCCTTCAAATCCCGTTGAGATCTTGTTTTTCCGGATTTTTACTTTGTATATTGACTTTTCGAGGAATCGTTTGTAATTCTTGTAGTCGACTGATGCTGATTAATGAGTATTTTTCAGCGCTTCTCACAGCTTTGATTCAGGTACCCTATCGTATGCCTTTTAAGTCTAAATAGAAGGTGCATTTTTTTAGATACAGCGATTTTTTCTCTGAATCTTCTCATGCAGAATAGATTGTCTACGGTTGATCTTCCTGCATGGCAACCAGCCTGGTCTTCGGCTTCTATATATTTGTATTCAATTTCTATCTTATTTCGCAGTAGTTCCCCTTACAGTTTTTGTTTAGTTTTTCGTTTTTACTACTTTTAGTACTGCTTTTATCTGAATTCTAGTCGATGATGCAATTATTGTTGCCATAGGTTGGTCATGCTGTGCTACTTGGCATTAGTTTTCTCTCATAGGGCAGTTTTTTGTAGTAGCTTTACCACTCAGTTGCTGGTATTGGCAGGATGCTTACTTTTTCTGTTTACTGCTCCTTAGAGCGCTTAGATCCTACCACGCTTCAGTGCCTTTTCATCTACCTAATAAAAACGACCTTTATTTGGCATACTGCTCAAAAAATACACTCCTCCCCCATTACACAATGCTCATACATCTAGAGCAAGAAACAAAAAATACATAACAATAAAAATAAAGACTAACACTCCTCACAATACAAATTAAGAGAATATACGAATAAATTAATATACATATTCGTCCAAAACCCCCTCTGCCCTTACCACTTTCCTCTCCCACGACAGCCTGCTGCAGATTTTCACGCCCTTCCCATCCTCTCCCAACCATTCATCTTTCTGCAGTCTCCAACCCACTCTTCTTTCACCCCCTAAGTTAGTCTTCTACAGATTGTGCATAAGTATTGTTTGTATTTTATCCTGTGTTCGTGTTTACCCTCGCGTATATTATCATTACCCCCTGAAGGAACAAACAACAATATTCCTAATAATCATCTTTAACCTGTTGGATAGACATTTTTCAACCAAATAAAAGTATTAAGGTCATTTTAGACAAAACAATTTCTTAACTCAAAAGTTATTCAAGATGCGAGACAATCTAAATTGTCTCGTATCATACAGCAAATTATTTGAAATATTGAATTGGATGGTAGATCGAATGGAAAAATATAACGCGTTCTATTTGTCAAGGACAAATTATATGGGAGGATATATGAATTCATTTCTTGAACAACTTTTGAGCCAAGAAATTGTCTTGTTTAAAACGACCTTTAGGACATTTTTTTTTCAAAACAAAAAATAAACCCGTCACATGTACAAATGCCAACATTATTCTTCGTTGCGTCAATGCAGGGGTCGTCCGAGAAGTGAACTGACATTGAAACGAATGTCATTTTATTTCAAATATAGTCTAGATGGCGAAAAAAATGTCGAGATTGTTTCAAATTAAACCAGAAAAGCTACAGGGATTGGCAAATTTTTGAAACTTGGAAACATTTATTTCATGATAGACAGATGTGCTTGATCTCATTTTGTAGGCCTTTTAATTCCAAAGAAAATCCCGAACAAATATTGTTATAAAAAGTTTACCGTTGTAGCGGGAGAACCGAAGAAGTGAAGGAAAATTAAATAATAATTGTCCAATCAAAATCAACTTTAGCCTGTTAGACAATATTTAACCAAATAAATAATCTTATTACATTTTATCCTAAAACAAAAAATAAACCCGTCGTGTAGTGTACCATTGTGGCGAGAAATCCGAAAAAGTGAAGGAAAATTAAATAAAAATTGTCCAATTAAAATTATCTTTAGCCTGTTGGATTTTCAACCTAATAAAAAATCTTAATAAATTTTTTCCTAAAACAAAAAATAAACCCGTCACATAATAAATTATAAAAGTGATAAAAGTCGGTAAAAATGCTAAAACTATACTCCGTCTTAGAGTGAACAGACATTGAAATGAATGTCATTTGATTTGAAATATAGTCGAGCTGGCAGAAAAAAAATCGAGATTGTTTCAATTAAGCCGGAAAAGCTACAGAGCTTGGCAAATTATTGAAACTGGGACACATTTATTTCATGATAGAGAGTTGTACTTGACCTCATTTTGTAGGTCTTTTAATTCCAAAGAAAAATCCTGAAAAATATTGTTATGAAAAGTGTACCATTGTGGCGGTAAACCCGAAGAAGTGAAGGAAAATAAAATTAAAATTGTCTAATTAAAATCAACTTTAGCCTGTTGGATAGACAATTTTCAACCAAATCAAAAATCTTAATAAATATTTTTCCTAAATCTACAAATAAACTCGTCACATGATAAATTATGGAGATGATAAAAATCGGTACAAATGCCAAAATTATCATTCGTTGTGTCAATGTAGGGGTCGTCCAAGAAGTGAACTGACATTGAAACGAATTTCATTTGATTTGAAATATAGTCTAAATGGCAGAAAAAAATTCGAGATTGTTTCAAATGAAACCACAAAAGCTAGAGGGCTTTGCAAATTTTTGAAACTTAGAAAGATTTATTTCAAGATAAACTGTTGTGCTTTATCTCATTTTGTAGGCCTTTTAATTCCAAAGAAAAATCCTAAAAAATATTGATATGAAAAGTGTACCATTGTGGCGGTAAATCCGAAGAAGTGTAGGAAAATAAAATTAAAATTGTGCAATTAAAATTTAATTTAGCCTGTTGGATAGATAATTTTCAACCAAATAAAAAATCCAAGTACATTTTTTTTTCCTAAAACAAAAGATAAACCCGTTACATGATAAATTATAGAGTTGATACAAATCGGTAAAAATGCCAAAATTATCCTCGGTTGCGTAAATCAGTGAAAAGTGAAGGAAAATAAAAAATAAATTAAAATCAACTTTAGCCTGTTGGATAGACAATTTTCAACCAAATAAAAAATCTTATTACATTTTATCCTAAAACAAAAAATAAACCCGTGATACATTATAAAAGTGATAAAAGTCGGTACAAATGCCAAAACTATACTCCGTTGCGTCAATGCAGGGGTCGTCCTTGTAGTGAACTGACATTGAAACTAATGTTATTTGATTTGAAATATAGTCTAGATGGCTAAAAAAATGTCGAAATTGTTTCAAATTAAACCGGAAAAGCTACAGGGCTTGGCAAATTTTTGAAACTTTTATTTCACGACAGACAGTTGTGCTTGATCTCATTTTGTAGGTCTTTTAATTCCAAAGAAAAATCTTAAAAAATATTGTTATGAAAAGTGTACTGTTGTGGAGGTACAGCCGAAGGAGTGAAGAAAAATAAAATAAAAACTGTCCAGTTAAAATCTGCTTCGGTCTGTTGGATACAGAATGTTAAACCAAATAAAACATTTTAGTACAGGTTTCTCCTAAAACAATATCACTTATATCATACGATGGGTTTGTCTTTTATTTTAGGGGAAAACTGTACTAAAATGTTATTTGGTTTAACATTCTGTAAAAACATTCCAAAACTACCCTCCATTGTATAAAAATTAAGGTCATCTATCAGGTCAGACATTGATTCCTGATTATTCCTGATTGAGTCGACATTTATTTAATGTTATTTACGGCGAGTAAAAGTATAAATATTTTATTCGATATTTATCTAGTCTTTGTTTAAATAAAGAAATATATAAGTTATAAATCTTGTATTGTAGCAATTGCTGCAACGGGGCACTAATATAATTATAATTGCGAAAATTGCATTATACTTGTTTTAAGCGCATTCTTTACATCCCCGTTATATATTTAATAGAAACACTCGATAACACGCGTCTAGGAAATCCAAAAAGTTGTTTATTAACTTTTCTGTTTTTTTATATTTACTCGATTTTTCCTTCTATACATTATCAGGGTTAGTATGGAAGCGTTAATAATAAGCGTTAAAGTATTTATAATAAAAAATTAAATTAATACTAATAAATGATGGAAGTTAATAGTAATTTTTGAACTCATGTCCTAAAACAAGTCATTTCTTGCATTGATTTGGGTGCGGGAAATACTACTTCCCGCACCAGTGCGGGAAGTAGCCAGTGCCAACTTAAAATTCGGTACCAATGTAAATGTGTATTTATAAATATGGGAATGCATGCAATCACAGCGTACACCTCTTATACTTCAAATAGCATTAAAAATTAACAATATGGTACTGAATAAATACAATTTTCATATTTATAAATACACATTTACAGTGGTACATAATTTTAAGTTGGCAACACTGGCAACTTCCCGCACTAGTGCGGGAAGTAGTATTTCCCGCACCCAAATCAATGCGGGAAATTACTTGTTTTAGGACATGAGTACAAAAAATATGAAAGATGCACTTTATTAAGTAGTAGTAAATAAACTTAGCCCTGATGATTTATATGTTACGGGGAAGCAAAAAAATCATTCCTTCACCGCTCGTTATCACCTATATAACAAATAAATCTTTGATTATTATTATCAATAAACCTGTTAAAATATTTTTGAAACTATTAACTCGCATGTGTTGTTAATCAAGTACAGAATAATTGCTTTCGAAAATATCGGCGCGCAACGCTGCACCGCCCCAATTAAATTTCATTGGCCCAAGCGGATGACAAATTGCAAATTGGAAATTGTAAATTTCCTGTCGGCCATCATAATTGAAAGCTCTCTCGCCCGGTTAAATTTGTTTGTTTACCGCTGCGCATTCGCGAAACTTGCCGCGTTTGATGTTTTTAATTGGCAGGAGCGCCTTTCTAATCCGCAAGGAATAAACACCGAGAGTCACACTTATCGTTTTATATCAATTGCAGTTCTTGAGGTTCTTATTAGATATCCGTAAATGTTCTAGTTTGATATATGATTTCCGTTGCAGGTACGCGCATTGAAGACTGTTTATTTCATTTTATGTTGCTCGCGCGCTTCCTTTGGTTAATTAAACGTTATTATCAGTACAATTTTAAATAATTCTTGTTATAAATGGAAGCTTTTAACCCTTAATAAGGCGCATAGTCTTTCATATCATCAGAGGTCTTGTATAGAGCGAGTTGATAAGTAGTCGAGTATTTTTAAATAAATCTAGCACTCTCACTACTAAAACCTCGACACCAAACAATGAGTTCTCATCAAATCCCTATCAGTAAACATACTATGTATTTTGCAAAACTTGACTGGACTTGTGGGGAAAAGTAGAGGTATACAAACTGCTACTACTGCTATATTGCATTTTTTTATTATTTTAAAATTCCATTTAAGTTTATTATGTACCGCAAGCATGGTTGCGAGTTGATAAGTAGACGAGTTTTTCTAAACAAATCTAGCCCTCACAATTATATTTCACATCGAACAATGAGTTCTCATCAAATCCCTACCAGGTATTTTGCAAAACTTAACTGGGATTTTGGAGAAAAGTGGAGGTATCCAAACTGCAACCACTGAAAGAAAAAGAGGTCGATATGTGGTAGGGCCAACGATGTAAGTACCACAGTAAAATATTCTTCATGCAAATATTTTACGTGCTAAAATCATACCGAAAGAACTGAGATGAAATGTCAAAAGTCATGTACACAAACTGATACAAACTTCGATTCCTCTGAATAGTGTTGGAATTTATTTTATGATTTATAAAAGATTGTATACAATGTTTAAAGTTTTTTTTTTATATACTTAATATTAAAAGCTATCATTATTCTTATAATTTATTGGAAAATATTCATTTATATGCCTTACAATCTATTAAAAGTGGGTGGGACACGTTTTCAGTTTGTGTACATGATTTACAATTTAATATCAGTTCTTTCGATATCATTTTTGCGCGTAAAATGTTTGCATGAAGTATATTTTACTGTGGTACTTACATAGTTGACCCTACCACCTAAATAACATCGACCTCTTTTTCTTTGAATGGTTGCAGTTTGGATACCTCCACTTTTCTCCAAAATTCCAGTCAAGTTTTGCAAAATACCTGGTAGGGATTTGATGAGAAATCATTGTTCGATGTGAGATTTTAGTTGTTAGGTCTAAATTCGTCTACTTATCAATTTGCAACTATGCTTGCGGCACATAAAATAACTTAAATGGAATTTTAAAATGATAAAGAACTGAAATATAGCATAGAAGAGTAAAAAAAATACAAAATAATATAATTATAATATAATTATAATATTTTAAATACTTATATTGCAGCTCGGGCCATTTAGATTTTCAACTCTGAATTTGATGACCAACATCGCTACCTAAAGTTCTTTCGCCAATTTATTATACACATCCTATATGTGATAAAACTGCAACATTTTTGTAATTTAAATACTGACCATCCATAAAACCAGGTGCTACATAAAGAAAACAAATTTAAAAGCATTATACAATTACATTTTTTAAATGTTATCAGCACCTACGCGTCTTTCGAGATACCCAACAAAGCGAACTCACCTTGATAGTGTATCGAAATCCTTTGTGGCAATAAAACCCCCTACTATTGAAAAATACACTTGTCGTGGGAAACGACCACGCTCGTACTCATGTAAAGAAACTGTCTTTTTTTTTCGTGGAATTCCTACTTGTTGACGGATATGTGCTGGAAATGCGACTCGAGTGCGTCGGGCAATCTAGTAATGCTTCCACTTTGTCAACTTGCCCATCAAGAAAACTAGATAGCCGCGGAATGTCGTCTGCTGCTCATATTGTTATTAGCCAGATGCTCCTATCATCGTCCGTTTTATTCGCTTAGATTGATACATAAATTATACCAGATTGATGTAACGGGGACAGGAAAATTATAGCGCACTACAAATATTCCAATCCGTTTTTATTTTATAATCACAGCGTGTCTAACATTGAAAAAAAAAATGCAAGGTGTGCTTTAATTCGCGCAGCAATTACCAATATATTTATTTTTTTAAGGCGAAACTAATCACTACTTACGTTAATAGCGTTAATTTAACTGTTGCAAATTGCCGGGGCACTTTCTACACACGGCAAAACCGGTCCTTACAGTATGCAGATGCAATATATTATGACCTCTAACCTACTTACCGGACGATTTAAAAGAACGGTCTTATTAAAAATGGCAATAACTTAAGAAAAAGGGTATTAAATTAATGCGCGGCGCGGTTTATTTGCACAGCCTGCAATTTATCGACGTCGTTGATTAAATTGAATTAAAAGTTATGGCGCACGCGAAGAGGTTGGTCGCGTTTGTTTAGAACCGACGAAAAGAAATAAGCGTTGATAATGTTTTGCGTGTGCAATGGCTAGGTGAGAAATTGTTGCGTAACGTGGTTTGACCATATGTTCGTTTATATTATTTACAACAATATAAAATAACATCTGGTGGTAAGTAATAGTAGTAGTTGTTACAATTCTGTAACTTCTACCGTTTGTTACGCCCGGCTTCTCCAACGAATCTTAAATAAACTCGTCTTATATATAAATAACCACGTCTTAAATGTTTATTCTGTTACACCAAACATATGTAGATCTTACTTAGTCTTACAATGTAAGACCGTCTTATCGTTTTAAGATCCGGTTTTTGTTTGGTGCAACGCTTTAAGACCGTCTTATTATTAAGATATGTGTATATAATGGTTGTTCTACTATTCGCAACCTGTGGACGCGACTGGTAGCTTATAGGTCAGCCTCAGCAGTTTTCGTAATCAAGAATCTTGAATGTAATAAAGTACTGTTTCTTTTACAAACGTTTTTATCGCGCGATATCTCCGCATCAAAGCGAATTTCCGAAAATCATCTAATACTCCAGTAACCTAGTACATCATAAGTGGGGGTAGTTGGTTTCGTTCTTTTTTCTTGTATGGGATGTGCCTGAGATGCAAAATTCAAGTTTTCAACCTCAGCAGCCCTCCGGAATACTTTTGAATATCTCAAAATGACCTTGCGCTCTACTTTAGTCATTTGGTTGTAAACATGACTACCCTCCACCTTTCCTCCACCTTTCCTCCACCTTTCCTCCACCTTTCCTCCACCTTTCCTCCACCTTTCCTCCACCTTTCCTCCACCTTTCCTCCACCTTTCCTCCACCTTTCCTCCACCTTTCCTCCACCTATCCTCCACCTTTCCTCCACCTTTCCTCCACCTTTCCTCCACCTTCCCTCCACCTTTCCTCGACCTTTCCTCCACCTTTCCTCCACCTTTCCTCCACCTTTCCACCACCTTTCCACCACCTTTCCTCCAACTGTCCCCCACCTTTCCCCCACCGTTGCCCCACCTTTCCCCCTCCTTCCCCACCTCTTTCAAAATGTTAGATTGAAAATTGTTTACTTCACTGACTCATGTTAGACATGTTATTGAAGATATAAAGACAGTTTAATATGATGAAACATGAAAATTATCATACAATTTTCAAATATAGAGATTTTGCCGAATTTTGAAAAGCTGTATTTCTGAAACTATTAGGGCTACCGAGCCAATGTTAGTCTCAAATTATAGAGAATTTAATCTAGTTTAAGAATGCATAGAAAGGCCTTTGTCGAAAAACTCATTCATGGTCAAAATGGGAAGAAACCGAAAAAATGCAGTTTTTGAGATATTCAAAAGTGTTCCGAAGGTCTGCCGAGGTTGAAAACTTGAATTTTGCATCTCAGGCACATTTCATACATGAATTAACTACCCCCACTTGATGCAACTTATGCCCGCTATAACCATAACAAGATTACTGGACTATAAGTATAAAAACATTTTAAAATAGCCCAAGGAATAACCCCATTAATTTGTGCCGTGTGTTTTAGTAAAATACTTGTAATTCATTTCGTTATTAAAAAAAAACTAATAAAAATTGCCTTAAACTACCGGATATCCAAATACATCTATTACAATTTCCTTCTTCGTTAAAATCTTGGTATATTGTTACAACATCGCCTGTCATAATTTATGAGCTAAAGTTGCATTGTCCCTACGGGGGTTCACTTCCACACAGAAGTTTTTTCCCTTTATTCAAGACGGCACTTCCTGTCCGGCGGCGCTCTGTATATGAAAGAACAGGGGGTTGGGGCGTTGAGGAGACTCACACACACCCCCGTGACGGCCGCGTCTCAGCTTTTATACTCCGGGTTTATGTATCTTTATGCTCTTTTCGAGGACATAACCTACCGTAATGGGCCGCCCCGGACGGCGCTCCTTAGTTTATGTTGCATTTTAATCTGCTTTTATAGCGTCGCGGGCAAATAAAGAAATGGTATTATTGCCTGGAGTTGTCCGTATGTTGCGCTATTACTGGCGAATAAAAGTTTTAGAGATAGAACTTGGAAGTTATTTTAATTCTTCTTATAATATCCATGCAGATAGAATTTATTTTACAATATAAAAACATAATAATCCGTTTTTCCGGTTATTTATGAAATTATAATATACAGTGAATTACGATTAATTGGTTTACTATGATATCCACCAATTTGGCACTAACTGATTCCAATCAATAATAATTATACGAATTGTGTTGCATATTCGAAATAATAATTCGATTAATTGGGAAGATTTATTATGATAATGAATTGGTCATGTATGACATTTGTGCCATTAGTAAAACAGTAAAGTTTTGCTTTTATATAATTAAAATCTTATGTATTAGATTAGAATCAATATCTAGACTCATTTAATGAATAGTAAAACAACTCGTATCGTTGAGTGAAGAAATAATAAATTTCTTATTCAATGGTCATATGTATTATTCAATAAATTTGTTCGAAAAATAATTAAAATCTTAACTACAGATATGCGGGTCAGCGGTTTAATTATGACAAAATTTGATGTTTCGTAGGCCCCAACAATATACTCTACAGTATATTGATGATTAAATATTTAACTTAAAAATCTCTAGGGCAGACTTTTTTTTGTTTGATTTTTTGACCTTAATCTAATGATTATTTCAGTCATCAACTATGTATTCTAATTTATATCATTTATGCACATTACTCCATCTATACACTAAACACACTGATTATGGACAGAGATACACCACCCATGGATTAATAGACCCAAATTCCGAACGGAAAATAGGGATATTTTTTAAGATATTCCACTAGCCCCCCGCTAAGAGAGCTGCAAAACATAACTATATTAAAATAAACACCGGTGGTGTATTACAAAAAAGTATGAACACTTATTTAAAATAATAACATATGATGCTGGTATTAGATGTAATTAATTCATTCGTCTGTTTAAGTAATTTAGAATCTCGCACGCAGTGCCAGTTTGTTTTTACAGAATGAAATTATTCCCGTATAATGCACGAAGCGTTTTTTATTCATAAGGCGTTTTTTTAACCCCGACTTCTTGTTTCGAAACGGCTTGTAAGTGTAATCCCGGATTTTATCGACACATGTCAGTTTTCGTTTAATGGCTTCATCGCTGTTGGGAAATAGAATCCTCTTCGCATACAAATATTATGCTTTACTATAAAAATAAGTGTAATTCGGGTGTTTAAATCTCCTTCATAAAATTATCTTTACTGTTTTATGCAATCACTTTCTTTAAAGTGAGAGTGCATCGTTTCAGGAGTTTTGCTGCAGTGTACAGTGAATGCATTTTATATTATTGTGAAATTATTACTAAATTTTATTATACTTCGCTTGTTCCATACGTGGGTACATATAATAATATTATTACCATAATTTAACACATTCATATAGAATGGATTTACGTTAATTGGGACACCGGCCTATTTACCAGAAACCTTGCGATCCCACTCAATACAAATAAACCCTTTCAGCCCTAGATTTTTAAATTTGTATTATTTGTTTCAAAAAGAAAAGATTCTAAAACTGCACATATATTTTATTTAAAATACCTTGTTGAAATGAAATCTTAAGAAAACTAGTTGCAAAGTGTAACTGAAGTGTAATAAAAAACAAAGTTTTATGTATCCGTAGTAGAGTATTATTGCTCTTAATCACTAGATTTCATTACATCAAAAAGAAAAGATTCTAAAACTGCACATAGATTATCTTTAAAATATTTTGTTGAAATGAAATCTAGAAAACTAGTTGCAAAGTGTAACAAAGTGTGATAAAAAACAAAGTAAAAAATCGTTTTATTTATCCGTAGTAGAGTATTATTGCTCTTAATCACTAGATTTCATTACATCAAAAAGAAAAGATTCTAAAACTGCACATACATTTTATTTAAAATACCTTGTTGAAATGAAATCTTAATAAAACTAGTTGCAAAGTGTAACTGAAGTGTGATAAAAAAAAAGTAAAAAATCGTTTTATTTATCCGTAGTAGAGTATTATTGCTCTTAATCACTAAATTTCATTACATCAAAAAGAAAAGATTCTAAAACTGCACATAGATTTTCTTTAAAATATCTTGTTGATATAAAATCTAATGATTAAGAGCAATAATACTCTTAAGATTTCATTTAGTTTTGTTTATGTCTGTTCATTTCTGATTTAGCTATTTTTATGGAACAAGTTTTTATTTTTTTATATGTAACTTTCAATTCAATTCAACGATCTGAACTAGATCATTGAATTGACACTAACGAAGTTACATATAAAAAAAAACAAATGTGTTCCATAAAAATAGCTAAATCAGAAATGAATAGACATAAACAAAATGTATAATATTCTAGTTTTGTGTACAGTTTGTGTACATTATGTGATAATTTGGTATTTCGCAGTATGCGCCATCGTCCATCCTTTACTTATCAATAGCTTCTCTATGTTGGTTTAATTATCACAAAATAGACATAACAATCCAATTGAGTGAATATTACTTTCGTTTGTGATCGACATTTTTCGATTTTGTTTTTTACGTTCTCACACGTTCGAGTCGTGTAGCTTCTCTATGTTGGTTTAATTATCACAAAATAGACATAAAAATCCAATTGAATTGAATATTACTTTCGTTTGTGATTAACATTTTTCGATTTTGTTCTTTACGTTCTCACACGTTCGAGTCGTGCTGATTTGTGTTATTTTTCAACTTTGTATACGTTGCATTAATTTGTGGTTGCAGTAATTTACATGAAATGCGAATTGAATTACGCTAAAAGCGGAAAATATTTGCAATTCAAATGTTATCAATTCGCAGTTGGTTTCATTAATTAAAACTATACATCCAATTTGAAATGAATGGGCATTAATTTAATTGCGCGCTATTTTCTCTACGAGGCAATTATAATTTCAGAGATGTGTAATTGGACATTGGCTGAAAGCCAAATATTTTTACTTTATCATACCAAGTATGGTTAAAGTATTGTAATCGTGCTGAGATTTTTTTTTGTGGTATCAAGAAATTGATTGCAAATATCCAATCAATTTTTTGATAACGTAACTCATTTTCAAGATAGATGTACTTAGAAAAACAGTGGTAGTTGAAAAATTGATACTTTCTTATGAAATTGTGTTATAATCTATATATTGCTTAAAATAGTGGTAGTCGAAACATTGATACTTTCTTATGAAATTGTGTTATAATCTATATATTGCTGAAAATATTCTATATTATAAAAATTTATACAAATTACTATATTCTATATTATAGTATATAGTAATTTGTTTATGGTGTTTAAAGTGTTTTGAATTTTAAATTAATTCAAGAATATATAGATTATAGATCAATTTTATAAAAAAAGCAACGAAATTTCTACTGCCACTGTCGTCCAAGAGTATATATCTTGACAATAAGTAACATTATCAAACAGTGGATTCGATATTTGGATTCTACAGTAATTTTGTATATGAAATATCTGTTTTGAACCTTAAATAGATTTAGTAATATATAGATTATAACACAATTTCATATGAAAGCAACGAAGCAAGTGTCTTCCAAGTGCAAATATCTTGAAAAAGCGTTATATTATCAAAACATTGATTCGACATTCGGATTCTACATTTATTTTTGTATAGAATGAGTTTTCTGAACGTTAAATATTTTAAAGAATATATAGATTCGCAATTCCATTAGAAAGTAACGAAATTTCAACTAGCGCTGTTTTCCAAGTGCATCTATCTTGAAAATGCCTAATTATATCAAAAATCGATTGGATATTTGGATTCTATAGTTTATTTTATATAGATTGACTGTTTTGAACCTTCAAGAGATTAAGGAATAAATAGATTAAGGAATAATTAATTATGGTATCAAGAAATTAATAATAAAAAATTACTATATAAAACAAATATCCAGTTTTATATAGTATTTTTTTATGGAATAAGTGTTTTAATTTAAAATAGATTCAGAAATATATAAATTACAACGTAATTTTATAAGAAAACAATGAAATTTCTACTGACATTGTACTTTTATAGTGTGTCTTGAAAATAGGTAATGTTATTAAGAAACGGATTGGATATTTAGATTCTACAGTTATTTTGGTATAGAATGAGTGCTTTGAACCTTAAATAGATTAAGGAATGTATAGATTATAGCAGAATTCTATTAGAGACTAATCAAATTTCAACTACCACTGTCTTCTCAGTGCAGCATTTTGAAAATGGCTAATGATATCAAAAATGGATTACATATTTGGATTCTATAGTTTATTTTGTATAGATTCGAGTGTTTTCAACCTTCAAGAGATTAAGGAATATATAGATTATACCACAATTCTATTACTAACGAAATTTCAAGTACCGGTGCTTTCCAAGTGCACCTATCTTGAAAATGGGTTACGTCATCAAGAAATTGATTGGATATTTGACTTATATAGTAATTTTTTTATGAAATAATTGTTTTGAGTTTTAAATAGATTTAGGAATATATAGATTACAGCGCAATTTTATAAGAAAACAACGAAATTTCAACAGGTCGTTTCAAGTGCATCTATCTTGAAAATGGCTATTGTTATCCAACAATGGATTGGATATTTTGATTCTACAGATATTTTTCTATAGAATGAGTATTTTGAACTTTAAATAGATTAAGAATTGTATAAATTACAACACTATTCCAACAGTAAGTGACGAAATTTCAAATGTCACTGTTTTTCAAATGCATCTATCTTGAAAATAGATAACTTTTATCAAAAAAATGAATGCGGTATTTGGATTTTACGGTCATTTTTATATGGAATAAGTGTTTTCAATCATAAATAGATTTAGGAATATATAGATTATTTCAAATTTCAACTACCACTTTCTTCCAAATGCATCTATCATGAAAATGACTACTGTTATTAAGAAATGGATTAGATATTTGGATTCTACAGTTATTTTTGGTATAGAGTTAGTGATTTGAACCTTAAATAGATTAAGGAATGTATAGATTATAACAGAATTCTATTAGAAAGTAACAAAATTTCAACTACCATTAACTTTCAAGTGTATCTATCTAATGGCTAATGGTATTAAAAAAACTATTGGATATTTGGATTCTACAGTTATGTTTGTATAGAATGAGTATTTTCAACCTTAAATAGGTTCTGGAAGGTATAGATTATAACACAATTCTGTTAGAAAGTAGCAAAATTTCAACTATCACTGTTTTCCAAGTGCACCTATCTTGAAAATGGGGTACTTTATCAATAAATTGATTGGATATTTGGATTATATAGTCATTCTTTAATGGAATAAGTGTTTTGAATTTTAAATAGATTCAGGAATATATAGATTACAGCGCAAGTGTATAAGAAAACAACGAAATTTCAATTGGCACTGTCGTTTCAAGTGCATCTATCTTGAAAATGGATAATGTTATCAAAAAATGGATTGAATATTTAGATTCTACAGATACTTTTCTGTAGAATGAGTATTTTGAACTTTATATAGATTCAGGATTGTATAGATTACAACACTATTCCACTAGTAAGTACCGAAATTTCAACTGGCACTGTTTTTCAAATGCATCTATCTTGAAAATAGATAATGTTATCAAAAAAATGGATTCGGTATTTGGATTTTACAGTCATTTTTATATGGAATAAGTGTTTTGAATCTTAAATAGATTTAGGAATATATAGATAATTTCAACTACCACTATCTTCCAAGATATTCTATAGAATGAGTATTTTGAACTTTAAGTAGATTAAGGATTGTATAGAGTACAACACTATTCCACTAGTAAATAACGAAAATTTTCAAATAGCACTGTTTTTCAAATGCATCTATCTTGAAAATAGGTAACGTTATCAAAAAAAAAAATGGATTCGATATTTATATTCTACAGTCATTTTTATATGGAATAACTGTTTTGAACCTTAAGTAGATTCAGGAATACATAGATTCTAACACAATGTTATAAACAACGAAGTTTCAATCACCACTGTTTACATAGTAACATAGTAATAGTAATAGTAAACATACAAGGTAATATCAACTGGCACAGTCTTTCAAGTGCATCTAACTTGAAAATGGGTAACGTTATCAAAAAATGGTTGGAATATTTGTATTATAAAGTTATTTTTGTATGGAATAACTGTTTTGAGCCTTAAATCGATTCAGGAATATTAGATTATAGCACCATTTTATAAGAATCAACTAAATTTCAACTAAAACTGTCTTCCAAGTGCATCTATTAAAAATGGCTAATATTAACCAAAAATAAATTGGATATTTGAATTCTATTGTTATTTTTGTATATAATAAGTATTTTTAACTTTAAATAGATTGAGGAATATATAGATTAAGGCGCAATTTTATTAGAAATCAACGAAATTTCAACTGCCACCATCTTTGAAGTGCATATATCTATTACAGTCATAGTTAAAAAAAATACAAACAAAATAATCACTTCTTTTAAATGTTGGATTGAATCAGTGTCTACTGTGTGATAATTTATTGGATTTAATAACTAAAACGAGAGAAAGATTTTTGTTTGTTTTTTTTTATCACTTGTTTATTGTTATTGTTGCAAATATGTTCGGCTATGCTTTAGTGTAAGATAATCCTACGACTGAAGAACTAAAACCAAATTTTCTTTATTTTTTTATCACTTGATTATTGCTATTGTTGCAAATATTTTCGGCTATGCTATCGCGTAAGATAATCCTACGAATGAAGAACTAAAACGAATTTTTCTTTGTTTTTTTATCACTTGTTTATTGCTATTGTTGCAAATACTTTCGGCTATGCTCTAGCGTAAGATAATCCTACGACTGAAGGACTAAAACAAATTTTTCTTTGTTTTTATCACTTGTTTATTGCTATTGTTGCAAATATTTTCGATAATCAAAGATAATCAATCCTACGACTGATGGACTGTGGTAATATTAGTACACTTTTCAACAACCTTATTTTTTTCTCCAAATTATGCTCAATTTTATCAACATACTGTTGATATTTTACATTATTAGCAACCTTGATCATAATATGTATAAAAACCTTGATAATCATGTGTATAAAAACGAACTGTCCCTTCGTCACACATTTGTATATAAAATACTATTATATTTGATTCGAGTTTCCTATAAAAAGTACCCAAATAAACATTACCAATAAAGCTCTTAATCTTATCTACTAACTATTGTTTTATGTTATCTCCCTCGCAAAAATGATAACGCAGGTAAACACTTTGGATTATTACGCTGTACATGATCACCACCACTAGCAACAAAACTATAAATAGCCACCAGTGGGGCATAAATAAAAAACAAAACAAACAATATCCGGTAATGGAATACGTTTTAAGAGCGTGCCATATGCGCGTGCAATAATACATTTCGTGTAGATCCCCGTTTCAGCTGTCAATTGACGTCATTGCAGGGGTCGAGGGAAGAGTCCCTTCTTTTTGTTGTAGTTGTGTGCTGCCACATTTAATTTTCGTATTTACAATGCATTATATTGTATGCACACACCCCAAGTAAATCCAATACAAATTAAAAGCGTGCTTTTTGTGTTATCCAACGGCATCGATGCGGCTAATTGAATGTACACACTTTTTTATCGATGTCCCAAACATATGGCCGTAATAAAAATCACGATTTATATTCTACAATCGTTCGAAACAAGAATAGTTCTAATGGTGGTCAGACGTAAAAGAACGCTTGGAATTCGGCTCTTTTTTTTTGTCTTTGTGTAAACTGTATAAGGTATTGACATTAACCATTCTTTGGCGGTGAATGGGGGGTAAAACGAACCGTCTCAAATTAACAGTCGTTTAAGGATTGTGGTAGTTACAAACGGTGATTTATGAATGGGCCATGCACATTTTCGCCTACATCTGGAATGTATCATGTCGGGTGAAATTTTTAAAAGTGCATGAATGGACTGTAGAGATAGATAGGGCCGGCGCCACAAAAGAAATATGTCATGTTAACGCGGTTATCTTTCATACGCGACATCGTGTGTGGTTAGAATACTAAAAGGATGTAAGCATATGTGCATAATTCGCTTTAGCTTATGAGACCTGTTTTCTCCTTGTAGAAGTGCGCACCAGTGACACTAACAATGCATTCGTTGCTACGACGAATGACCTTTAATTTAAATAGTGGCGAGCGTATTATGTGTTAAATTGAGCTGATGTGTGCTATCTACGTTGGCATGTGATTGCTGCTGTTATAGATTTATTGTGGGCTTGTCTTGTTACGTTTGTTCAGATTAGATTAATGTCGGTTTGTGTTACAAAAAGTTACTACTATAAACACGTACTTTACTAACTTGGCTATTTCATATGGCAATTGAAATGATCACTTGAATACAATATAAACTGTTTTACAACATATATTAATGAAATTATATTTCAATTAGTAAAATATTAAGGGCTGTACATTCTATAAACTTTATACGTGCCATAAGATATTGACTGGATAAATTTAATTGCGATAGTGATTTTCTACAACAAATGTCAATCAATGAATAGTGATTGTAGTTGTGATGGCAGTTTTATAAAAATTCAGTGTTTCCAAGAGAAATAAATTAAAATAACACTCATGAGGACAATAATTTTTTAATTAAACCTCCACCAATTTATATTAACAATAGAGCCTGGAAAATGAAAGTTGTTTAAGTAACATTTGAATTGTTTTGAAAAGGAGAAGATTTTGCATTTGTTATTTATGTAAATCGACGTACGCAGTTACATTTTTATTTATGAATAAATTGATTTCAAGTCTGTAACTGCACACGTCGATTTACGTAAGTACCAAACGCAAAATCTTCTCCTTTTCAAAACAATTCAAATGTGACTTGCACCAATGTCATTCTAACAGGCTCAATTAAAGAATAACACAATTTTATGTGTTCTAGTAACGTACTTCGGAGGTACATTATCCGCTACTCGTCTTCTATTTAATGTTTCTTAGTACTGTGTACTAACAATTGAAAATTTATTTTTAAATTGATATTTAAATGAAAATAATGTAAAAAACATTAAATGTATATTAAGATACTTTCTGACCACACAATATGAACATTATATAATGGGGTCGAAAAAAATGTTTAAACGTTTAATATAGTTTTAATAACTCTCAAGAAAAACAGTTAAAATAATTATATGATTTTACGAGACCTTGGAACATTTAAATGTATTTCTGTTTTGTAGGCAGTTAACTTAACACAGTGCACGAAACTTAAACAAACTTAAATAGTTCTTGTAGTCAAGTACTAACATGAAAGTATATTAAAACAAAGATTTTATTTGTCCATTATATCGGTGTAGGCGTTTTTACAGTGGGGTTAGATGTAATAGCCGCCTTATTTGTAAAGCACTTTTTTTTTGGTTTGTTGGCCGTGCTCTATCAATCACACTAGCCATTAACTATGCATTATTATGTTTTCTAATAAACTGTATATATCACTATTACACGAAACCATACTAAACTTTAGGCAAACACACCACCCGTGGATTAATAGACCCAAATTCCTTACGGAAAAGAATTTGTAAAGCACTTGAAATAAAGATTTTATTTGTACCGTATTTTTTTTATTATTATGTATATATGAGTAATTACACCGAAATATGTTTATTTTTGTATTTGCAAATAAATAAATAATAAAAATGCTCTTATCGTATCCATTTTAGCAAATTATTGCCATCCAAACAGCTCGATGGCAATTAGTTTTTGCTCGACATGGTCGCTGAACTATAATTGGATGTAACACGCACGAGCGACCATGAAATGTTTATATCAGTCCATGGTAATGATATTCTTAAATGCGAAACCTTTAATTAAAAAGTGTGACGTTGGTTTATTTTTTTAACTAAATATCTGATTATAGTCATTGCGTAGACAACAAGAATAAATTCGTGGTAAAACATAATGAAAGTATGACACCGTTTAAAATAAGTACAAAATTACACCCCATTAATGAATAATGTTTTTTTTTCGTATTTTTATTAAAACTGGCCTAACAGACCAACCATCAATTTTACTCTAATCTTAAATGCTAACATGAAGTATCATACAGTGATGCCACAAGCTTATTTCTAATTTAAAATAAATATGCTCATTCCAGGTGTCAATTCGTAATTCGGTATCTTTCATTATTAATGTACTTTAGGAATAGGGCCAGTGTTCCTGGCTTCTAGTCTGTTAAATCTATCTGCGACATTAGTTAGCATTGTCATCATATTTTGCATTAGTTGCATTTGTTGCGGATGCAGTGGCGCCTGTAGATCCGTTCTGTATCGCCTGAGCATAAGATGTTTCAGTTCTGGTTTTATTAGACACAAAATATTTTGAATCAAAATTCTGCCTCTTCTTGTTAGCAGTTTCCCTTCTCTTTTGTAGCTCTTTTGCAATTATGCATCCTCTGCAGTTTGCAGGGTGTGCTTCCCCGCAGTTAAAGCATTTAGCCTGGTTTTGTACATTCAACTGTTATGTTACTGCCAGCACATTTGAGATGGATTTCTTTGGCAAAAACTTTGCGTGTGACCATAACGTTGCCACTTTTTGCATTGAGGTATTAGTTTGATAGTTTTTATGGCTTCTATTTTTACCTTCATGTGGCACAGATATTGTAATTAATATATTTTCTTTGTGTCTTCTGTATTTTCAAAAGTTAAGATAAACATCGGTAGTTTTTCGTAGCCGTGTTTTGTTTTCTTTAATTTATTTTCTACCTTGATAATT
The DNA here is from genome assembly GCA_963942505.1 of Lordithon lunulatus. NCBI lineage: Eukaryota > Metazoa > Arthropoda > Insecta > Coleoptera > Staphylinidae > Lordithon > Lordithon lunulatus. The sequence goes on from OZ012666.1 coordinate 68,764,490, forward strand.
TTGAAGGATTTGTCCTCTAATTCCTTTGTTATTTCGTTTGTGTCGTAAGAGGGATGCAGTCCTTTTACCACTACTCTAATCGACCTGTCCTGTTTATTTTCGTAAGTGTGCCATTCTTGTTGAATATCATTAGTGGAGTCTCTATACTCAGTTAACGTATTAACGAACTATAGTAAATCTAATTCACGCTTTAATTGTAACAATTTTTGGTATATACAGTAAATACAAATTGGGTGTAATTTGGTATTTATTTTAAACGGTTTCATACATTCATTATAATTTGTAATTATACATCTAACTACAAATTATAATGAATGTATGAAACCGTTTAAAATAAATACCATCAATAACCTTCAATAATTGTTGTATTTTCCTTCTAAAATTCTTTATAGCAATTTCTTTTACTTAGATCTTATTTAATGCATTCAATACGACATATACGTTCAAATATGTACAATTTTAAATAAACAAGTCATATTTTACGTTCATCCGCTTTATTATGTACTTACACAATATGGAATTTGTTCGGCGTGGTCGCTTTAAACTACACAAACCATAAACTTGACGTTTACGCGCCTTTAGCCCCCTTTAGTCGGCTTTTTTGTGGCTGTGGGAAACGTCCGCCCTCACCCAGCTAAAATATTTTATCATTAACAGATCACATATGTACAAATACGTGCTATTAGTTTAACTGGCTGCTGTAGTTCACAAGAAAGCTCGTCTTGTTATTGTGATTTATGTGAAATAAAAACTTGCTTGAGGTGGGAAATATTTGTGTGTGCCGAAATAAATTATTAAATACTTAATGAATCTATAATATTTTAGCAGAAAACTTTATAATTATATGCTATACGCTATTAAAAAAAACTTTTTTTATAGCGTGGATGAATTTTCGAATTTTGATATTTTTAAACTTTTACGCTCCTATCTCTATAGGAGCGTAAAAGTTTAAAATAAAAAATAAATAGAAGGAAAAATATGTCAAGATAGAGACTATCCATTTTCCATTATCATTTTATTATAAACGTTGTGTAATTTTTTCAAATAAATTGGATGACGGATTCATGGTCAAAAATATTAATAATCAAATTTGTTCGAATTTGTCGCCGAATAAAAATATACTTGTAATCAAAATTTTCCAATTTTCTTAGGGCATCTGGTGCACTGATATGTTATGCACTAAGTCAGTAGAAAAATTAAACAAAATATGTAGCATATTTTTTTATCGACCTAGTCTTTAAAATCGGCATATCGAGGAGCGTAAAAGTTTAAAATAAAAAATAAATAGAAGGAAAAATATCTCCAGATAGAGATTTTCCATTTTCCATTATCATTTTGTTATAAACGTTGTGTAATTTTTTCAAATCAATTTTATGACGGATTCATGGTCAAAAATAATAATAATGAAATTTGTTCGACTTTGCGCCGAAGGAAAAAATACTTATAAACAAAATTTTCCAATTTTCTTCGAGCATTTGGTGCACTGATATGTTCTACACTAAGATCAGTAAAAAAATTAAACAAAATATGCTTCATAATTTTTTTATCGACCCAGCCTCTAAAATTGGTATAACGAGATAGAAGGCTAAAAGTTAAAAATAAAAAATAAATAGAAGGAAAAATATGCCAAGATAGAGACTTTCCATTTTCAATTATCATTTTGTTATAAACGTTGTGTAATTTTTTCAAATCAATTTTATGACGGATTCATGGTCAAAAATAATAATAATGAAATTAGTTCGACTTTGCGCCAAAAAAAAAATACTTATAAACAAAATTTTCCAATTTCCTTCGGGCATTTGGTGCACTGATATGTTCTACACTAAGATCAGTAAAAAAATTAAACAAAATATGCTTCATATTTTTTTTATCGACCTAGCCTCTAAAATCGGTATATCGAGATAGGAGGGTAAAAGTTAAAAATAAAAAATAAATAGAAGGAAAAATATGTCAAGATAGAGACTTTCCATTTTCAATTATCATTTTGTTATAAACGTTGTGTAATTTTTTCAAATCAATTTTATGACGGATTCATGGTCAAAAATAATAATAATGAAATTTGTTCGACTTTGCGCCGAAGGAAAAAATACTTATAAACAAAATTTTCCAATTTTCTTCGAGCATTTGGTGCACTGATATGTTCTACACTAAGATCAGTAAAAAAATTAAACAAAATATGCTTCATATTTTTTTATCGACCCAGCCTCTAAAATCGGTATAACGAGATAGGAGAGTAAAAGTTAAAAATAAAAAATAAATAGGAGGAAAAATATGTCAAGATAGAGACTTTCCATTTTCAATTATCATTTTGTTATAAACGTTATGTAATTTTTTCAAATCAATCCTATGAGGGAATCATGATCAAAAATAATAATTATAACGTGCATACTTGCATACATTTAGTGTCGGTATATGATATACGATTAATATAAAACACCAATAAAACTACAAATAAAGCAATTTCTTCTCTTCTCAATTTCATTATAAATTAATACATTGTTTTTTTAAATTTTATATTAAAGTAACTTTCCCACAAACATTTGCACGCCAAATTTTTAGTTAGCACCCACCCGTGCTCGTTAATTTAGCACGTCAATGCCAGCAAACCAGTTCTTCATAAAAAAAGCGCCTGCAGTTAAAATATTAATAGGTATGTTTGCGGATGCCGGAGGGACCGAAAACAACCCCTTTCAACTTAATTACTTCTGAGTCACTGAATCGCATAACCAAATATTCTGCTGATGATTGAATAAAACTACCCACTTGAGCCGTCACGTGTCATGCGTGTGCACCCCATGAGGGGCAGATCATACGGCCGAGGGTCGGTGAAAGTTCGACTCATTTAATCGTCATTGGCTTTGGCTGTTGGTGATTAGAAATTGGTATCAAAAGAAGCGCGCGATTGACAGTGGGATTACGCGACGGTAAAGCTGACAGGCGACGTTTTTATGGTGTTCAATAATATATTTTATAGGTAAATTAAATGTTTAAGTGTTTCGGCCTTCAACCGTTTGATGGGTTCGTTAAGGCTTAATTTTACGTCATAAAAGCTCGTGTTCTAAAAATGCTTGATTTAATTAAATGTCAGTTGGGTATCTGAAAGTCATTTGTATGCCTATTTGTACGTGTATCTAATCTAATCTAATCTATATCCTGGCAAGAATTATCAATCCTTTCGGACGAATCGAAAGAATTCTTGCCAAGACAACAAATTCTTTAATTTGAAAACTATTTTAATTAATAACTAATTAATAATGTAATCTGATATTTCTCACTGTAAAAACGCGACTGTATAAAGGTTTTGTTATAATTAAATAGTTGTTAATTATAATAATCTAAGAAAACATAGTAATCTGATGGTTAATTTGTAATTACTTTTATTTCTATTTTTATTGTTATTTTTATATATTTTTGTTGTGGTTGGTGATGTTCCGTTCTTTGTGAGGGAAATGCCAATAAAGGTCTCTTTTTTTGTAGTAATCTGATGGAATAATTATAATAATTACATTTTCTTATATAGTCATTACCATTAAAGATAATAATCTACACGATATTATCACTGTAATCATACAAATTTACATCTTAAAATAAAGAAGCAAGCAGCCTCCGCATCGCAGCGGCCATAAATAAAAACCTCGTCCACCCGGGCAAGTTATTAATTATTTCTCCTGACGCAATTATAATGAAACAAAATTTATATGGAAGACCAACCACATATCATCATCATCATCACCGTGTGTTTCTTTAGGCCTCTGTAAAACCGCCGACGACTCGGTGGTAACAATAAACCCCCCTAAATTACATCCTCATGTGGTAAATACAAAGTGGCGCGTGTGTAAATCAAGCCCCCGGTGTATTCAAACGCAAGACCGCCCATACTGTTGTGGGGCTGGAATGAATAGAGCAAAGGTGCTTCCTGCAGAACGCGACACCACCGCGAATATTTATAGCCGCAGATGAGGTTAATAATCGAAAATGTGCCGGCGCGACGTGTTAATCTGGCTGCTCGTAAATAATTCAGCAGCGTGCGGATTGCAATTTAAATTTTCATGTTTCATCTAAGCTTATTATACTGTGGAACGAAATTCGCTGCCAGGAACATAAAGTTGAATTAAATATTATATATTGTGCTAAAGCTGACATTTAAAATTAAATGTAAGTACCTAATACAAGCATTGCAGTTTATGTTATTACACAATATGTTTTTAATTTATTTTGAAAATTTATTAGTTTCACATCAGTGTTATTTATATTCTAAATTATTTCAAAATAAAGTGATTGTGGAGTTATAGAAGAAACCAGGACAGCACAGTTTTTAGTTAATTTTCAAAATTTATTAGTTTCACAGTTCACTGCAGTATTATTTATATTCTAAATTATTTCAAAAGAAAGTGATGGTGGAGTTATAGAAGAAACCAGTACAGTACAGTTTTTAGTTAATTTTCAAAATTCATTAGTTTCACAGCAGTGTTATTTATATTCTAAATTATTTCAAAATAAAGTGGTGGTGGAACTATAGAAGAAACCAGTACAGCACAGTTTTTAGTTAATTTTCAAAATTTATTAGTTTCACAGCAGTGTTATTTATATTTTGAATTATTTCAAAATAAAGTGATGGTGGAGTTATAGAAGAAATCAGCATAGCACAGTTTTTAGTTAATTTTCAAAATTTATTAGTTTCACAGCAGTGTTATTTATATTCTAAATTATTTCAAAAGAAAGTGGTGGCAGTGGTGGTGGAGTTATAGAAGAAACCAGCATTATAAATTTAGTATAATCATGTTCAACATACCGCTGCACTAGCGGAATGAGAAAGAAAACAATGAACACATTATTAATTACAAGAAAAGCTGCACATGTCTGTCTTTTTCTCTTGCAAATCGATTTAAAACCTGTGGGGGTACAAACTCCTAAAAGGTACGGTCCTGTCTGTCTTTTTCTCTTGCAAATCGATTTAACACCTATGGGGGTTCAAACTCCTTACAGGTACGGCCCTGACTAGGGCTTAATATTATTAACCTTATGGTGACGTCATACATTTAATCCCATAAAAATTCGACTCGCATGTTACAATACAAAACTACGCACCAGCCACTTGATATCGTAGATATTTCCCCTCGGTGGAATTATAGCTCGCATTCTGGGATTACTGCCGCGACATTTCGCACAACAGGAAACTAATCCCCGACTTTTGTTCTCATTGCAGCATTGCCTGGCCAGAGCTTTATATGATAATATCGCCGAAGCTCCGGATGAGTTGGCATTTCGCAAGGGAGACGTCCTCGTCGTGCTCGAGCAGAACACAGCAAACATAGAAGGATGGTGGCTTTGTTCGCTTAGGGGGAGACAGGTAATTAGTTATGCGTTATACGTTTTATTTTCATCCAGACTTGCGGGATTGCAAACTGCAAATGCGCGATTGTAGGCGTGTGAAGAGCATTTTAAATTCTCTTTCATTTGCCACAGTTTTATTGGTTGTAGATAATAATTTACACGATATTATCACTGTAATCATACATATTTAAAGAAGCAAGCAGCCATTATTAAAAATCTGGTTTTATTGGCTGTAATAAAGGTCGTTTTAGACAAAACAATTACTTAGCTCAAACGTTATTCAAGAAATGAATTCATATATTCTCCTCCCATACAATTTGTCTTTGACAAATAGAACACGTTATGTTTTTCCATTCGATCTACCATCCAATTCAATATTTCAAATAATTTGCTGTATGATACGAGACAATTTAATTGTGTCGCATCTTGACTAACTGTTGAGTCAAGAAATTGTCTAAAACGACCTTAAGTAAAGAATAACATGCTTCACGTGCTGATTTAGTGAACTGGAATCTTATACATTGTGCTTTATATATATATATATATATATATATATATATATATATATATATATATATATATATATATATATACTTAATAGATATGTAGTAATTTGAAAAAAAATACGTATTGCCGAATTCCTTTGCAGTAGTGTCATCAATCCCTTGACCTGGTGATATTTTCAGCTAGGTGTATTCTTCTGATTGTTTCTGTGTTTAATGAACAATCAATGATGGAATTCTGTATCGTCGGTTTGGAAGAAGATACAACTTTAAAAGTACAATTGTTGGTAACATCGCTTTGAAAACTTTGTAGTATTTTAATTAGGCAGGAACTAAATTCAAAATAGTTTCAATTAATTGATATATTCCCAATTGATCATTATGGTAGTATAGATGCTAAGCAAAATTAAAATTTTTCTGGCTGCCCAATATCATCGCAGCATCACTTTTTCATCCACTATTTTGAGTTGTGACTATTTTTACCAGAAATTATAATTAGGATTTTCTATTCAGTTTATGATAAAAAGATTCAACACAAAATAAGAAAGGTCAGGAGTTTAAAAAATAGAGGATTGAGCACATTAAATTAGTTGTAAAATGCTGTTTTATTATTCAGGTGTATTATAAAAGTATTTACCTTTCTTAATTAACAAATTATACAAAATAAAATTATTAAAAGTATGATACAACTAACCCCCTAGGAGGAAATTTAAATGCCATCTGGATATATTATATGGTTTGCCTTCTTCCTTATGGTGTAGGCTTTTATAAACATTCATTTCATATAATATTGAGGCATTGTAGAAATGTCATTTTTTTTTCGCAAAAAGTGACAATAAGCCTTGCTTCTCAAAAATTACAATCTTTTTTCGTTTCGTTTTATTGGTGATTGACGTTGGTATCTTGTTTGTAAAATATTTGCTTCTTCAAAGTACACCTGTACATAATACGCACAGGGCAAAGAATTATTTCCAGTTATAACAATGACAAAACTTTTTCAAAACATGTTCTTTCAAACCGACGATATGGAAATTTCGTTTCTGTAGTGTTATTAACGTTAATTCAACAATCTTTAGTTAGGTTTGATTACAGTTTGTTTACATTAAGTAATAATTTTTTGACCACCGCTCATCCTTTATTTATGAATAATATTTATTTTATTTCATACGTACTGTGCATACATTTTATGTGCAATGTGCAAAGAATAAAATTGATAACAGTAACAGTTACGCACTTTATTACTCGAGATTGTAATGCTGCAGTTTCTTACGTTGATGAATAGAACTAAAAATAGAAACTTATATCAGTTTCTTGGAATTTATGAATGGATTTATATATTATATAGTAACGCTGGTAACGCGTAGTGGTAGCAACAAGCCGCATTGAATAGATAGGGTCATATTAAGATAACACTGACATACAAATTAAATCTGAACGTGTGTGGTTAAAAATATCACTACAATATGCAAACGAGGGTGACTGGTTTGTATGTGCGTGGATGGAATTTGAGATAAATTACAACCCTAACCCTACGATCATTTGCAATACAATATTGGAGGGTGGTGTGCATATATGTGGGCGCCCTGTTCTTCGTTTCGGATTCATTAGGCAGGATCGTAAGTTATTCCCGTTGTAGCAAGTGCGAAATTTGGGGCGAAAAGTGGATTATATGAGGGTGTCGGATGATTAGGGCGATTGGTGTTGACAATCTGTAATGGCATCTGTTAATAGAGATTTTCAAGAGTGACCGTTGTCGTAAATTAAAGCTGATCCTATTAATGTGGCTATAACTGGGATTTATTTATATTAAATTTTATTTTTATTTTTTTCTCCATACATACACAACATAATCATAATTATTAGAATTATATAATTATAAAGAAAGTAAAATTAAAATTGTATGCCTACAAAAAAAATATGAATGGTGGTTTCTTCCCTCGGTCCTAGCCGCGAGGTTTGCGGTTATTATTAATATATTATTATTAATATATATTCAATTATAAGTATTGGAAATAACTTGAGTTAATTTGCATACAAAAATACAGTATGTAACAGGATATATAAAATATAATTGGAAAGTACGCATACGAAATAATTTCATTTCCTTATCCACTAACTGCACTTGGTTACTAGAGTATTTATTAAATGTAAATCTTGCATCACATTGCATTGTTTTACATCCCACGATTTAACACCCATTCGTTAACAAGTTGAAATTAAAATAATGTCCAAGTGGGAGTTCTCCACATATACCTGAATCTACCAAATATTATGTGTAATTAATTTCATAAAACCATCAAAAAACAATCTTTTTTGAAACATTTAAGATTGAATTAGTTTTATTAGATTTATTTGTCGAAAATCAACATGACTTGATTAAATTATTAAATATATTTTTAGGAATTTGAATGTTTTAATTATCTAGGAATATAACGAGTTATTTTATTTTATTATTTTATAATAAATTATGAATTATGAATTATAAATTCATAATTTATTGGTGCTAAACAATTGTTATTTACACAAGTTACATTTATAAATAAAAATTTACAAATTCAAATATACACACATTTGCAAATACACTTTAAAATACAATTGGAAATATAAAATTCAAAAGGACAGCACAGGAGACAGATAAATAAATAAACCATACGATAAATTTTAAACAGAAATTCATCGGTGGATACTACTCCACTAAGTAAAAAATATAATAACAGGTTCGCATTTAAAAAATATTGATGATAAAAAAAATAAAAGAAATAACGAACACACTATTCAAACACAAGGACATACACAAATACACAAATACACAAGGGAAGTGGTAAGCAGGAACGAAAAATCTATAATAGATTACGTTTTAATAGAAAAAGGAAAAGAAGCAAAATAATAGATACAAGGGTAAAGAGAAGCTACGAAATTGGAAGTGACCACTATCTAGTTGTGACGACAATTAAAGAAGACTACCAAGATAGTGACAGAAGGATCCAGCGACCAAATATAGCAATAAACTACAAACTGATAAAATCATACAAAGTTAGGAAAAAAGAAACAGCAATACCATATATATAATTTATCTTTTAAATTTTTTCTCTATTATACACATTAACGGAGTTACCGAATTTATTCGCAATTTTGAATTGTTGAATGTATTCATAAGTAAAGGGATACGGGGATGATCTGCGAACTACCAAATTATCACATATTGTAAACAAAGCATGTACTAAACTAACCAAAGATCACGATCAAAACACTCACACAAACAAAGTTAGATAAGAATTCAATAATTGTTCATTAAAAACAACATACATACAAACACAATATGAATTTCACCATCAAAACACCAACACAAACAAACAAAGCCATAAGAATTCAGTAATTGTATATTAAAAACGACTAAAACACATATGAATAGAATCCTAAATAAAAACGATTGTATAAGATTTTAGTTCGCACATGGCGCTATCCTTTAATTTTATCTAAAGGATTAAGAAATAAAAGTTTCTATTCGTTTTGCTACTAGCATCCGTCTTCTTAATCCTCTGAAGGATTACCATTCCCGCTTTGTGCGGAATCATCATTGTTTCCCTGATTACTGCATGATTTATAGTCGGTTTTGCTTCATAAATCTCGTCTCCAACAGGGAATATGCCCGGGCAATCGTCTGCGATTAATCCCAGGCCTGTACGAGGACACTGGGAGCAGAGGTCCTTCGCCGCAGCTCACCGACATCGCGGATATGAGCAGTCTGCAGCGGCAGGGGAAAAGAAGGAGCTGGCACGTACAGCCTAATAAGGTGAGTGTGATTCATGTGCTTGCGATTTCTGTTTCGAGACCCTACAACGGCCTTTTGTAGCAATTTATAGCGAATCAATTGGGGCTTTTGTTTGTTTGCGCTTTCAGCTTTGGTTTGTGCATGATTTTATTAACAGCAGATCTTAATGAGATGTTTATTTATTCGGTTGTTCTATAAAATACACGAGGCTGTGGTTACTGGCTGACCGCAAATTTAGTTCTGATTAAGTCAACTGTATTTTAATATTTTTAAATGAAATCGTATTTTCTATTTCACGTTAACTTCGATTTTAAGATTCGTATGATAAATGACATCTTGAGTTGCTTTCGTTTATCGTTTCTAGTTCGCACCGGAGCTACGCATGCTCGTAACAACGGTGAATATTCTTTACAAATTATAGTATATACAATTTCCATAATATAACATTATAGATCATTTTAATGATGAATGTGTTATAAAATCCTGAAAAATAATTGCAATCGCGACAAGGGAAGGGACAAGGTAAAATCATGTGCTTCAGGAGTGGCTCGCACGAATAATCAAACATGAGACGAACAAAGCCTAAATTAATTGAATGATACAAAGTTACGCATAACAGTGTATTGAAGAGTTCAAGTCATAGTTTGATTGGTCTTTACTCACTTGTCTGTACACTTTTTTTGCATAGTTTATCTCAATAGAGGTTTTACATTATTTGAAAAATTCCGAAAAGTATGTTATTCCATAAAACACCGGTTATAGTCATAACCGCTGTTTTATGGAATAACATATTTTTCGGAATTTTTTAAACAATGTAAAACCTCTATTGAGATAAACTATGCAAAAAAGTGTACAGACAAGTGAGTAAAAACCAAACCTTACCAATTCACGAATTCAAACAACTTGAACTATGCAATATATTGTTATCAGCAACTATATATGATTATATCAATCTCATTTATTAATTCTGGCTTAATTTTATACAAAATTGCAAAACAAACTTTGTAATGCACGTCATTGAGTGAACAGGCATAGTTTAATGGTATGAGCCATACCGCCCACCGCACCCTTGCTGATATATTTTTCTTCAATAGATACAGAGTCTTTACATTGTTTAAACAATTCCAGAAACAGTTTTATTCATTGATCCGCGTGATTCAAGACCAACCAAATCTATGTCCATTCACAATTTCGATTTTTTTTATATGATTCAATCAATTAGTTGTCTTTTTCTAATTAAGTCATCCGCAGTCCGATAATAGGCATTTCACTTAGTTTACAACAATAAAAGTTAAATAGAGTAGTCTGTACAACATTAACTCTTGACAGACTACTGATACTGATAACTGTCCCTACAAATAATCTAATAGAAACCTGAGTGGTTTTTGATTCAATTCCGAGTGAAATATGCTCAATAAACTAGACATTTCATGAATATTTAACATGACGATTTATTCACGTTCTCCCCTCGGTGTAACCGTGGTAATTTTTCATGAGACACGCCGCTACTATTCTATTACTGCTAATAATAACCATTCCACCGTTAAACTCCAAACATTTTTGAAATTAAATTGCTGGAATTACGCCAGAAGTTCTGAATTACTCTGCAAACAGCTGCGGCATGCAAAGCAACCTTTGGTGTAGTCCCTCCGGAAGTAGTTGCTTCTAACTGTAACACAAGTTAAAGCCCATAATTTAATCTGATTGAATTTATTACACCGGGTTAATAATCTTGAAGTCATCACATATTTTGCAAACCAGTTTTTTTTTCTGGGTGTAATACGTTTAATTTAAAAACACACGCAATCACTTTAAAAATTCCTTTTCATCTCGCAGCCGTTATATTTATTTATTTATCGCAACGTTTACTTAAAGGTAGCTAAAATGTTAATTCATAATTATATTGGAACACGCACGTGGACTGTTGAATATGCAAACAATTGCTTGAAAATAAAGTTTTCCTTGTGCAACCACCGGCTTAACAAGTTGATGCGGTAATCCTTGCATAAATCAATCCCGTAAACGGATAAAGCCTAATCCCCTAGGGTTTAATTCTGGAATGGAATCGACATGCCGGGCTTGTCATTAGTCGGTTTCGCATTTGCATTGATTTTTTTACTGAGTAGGGAAAAGCCATTATTAGATTATTATGTGAATACAATACAAACAGTTTTTACTAATGATGAAGATAATGTACGAATTGATTTTCTTATGATAAATGCTTTTTTAATGACTACCGTGCTCTTTAATAGTTGCATTTGTTATATAAAGAAGAGATAAATCGAAAACAGAAATATTTATAAGAATACGGAAATGTACACGGAATAAATTAAATTATTCTGTAAATATATAATTTTGGTATCTATTTCATGTAAATTTTTATAAATATATGATTTATTAAAAAAAAAACTAATATTAGATCCATTCATATTAAGTAATGCAACTTCCTCTCTAGAGTGAGATAGTTGAACCAGTTGAACTATACACTGATGAGTTCTAGCAATATCGAAATTTACAAATGTAGATTTGTAAGAGGGGCGGTCGTAGCGCAGTGGTCTGAAGCTACTACGTTCTCGCCGTCACCGGTTCGAATTCGATCCGATCTCAATTTTCATTCGGAATTTGGGTCTATTAATCCATGGATGTTGTGTCTGTCTTTAGTTTAGTTTGTGGTTTCGTCTAATAGTGAATATATATACAGAGTTTATAAACTTAATAATACATAGTTTACTGGCTAGTGTGATCAATAGATGAAGCCCAACAAACCAAAAAAAAAGATTTGTAAGAGGTATATATCACAATTATATCTGTTTTTGTGAGATCACTGTTTAAAGTACATTCCATGTTTTAATAGGCTTGAGAAATGTATGAGTAAAATTAATAGTTTATTAATGATATACAAGTATTATTATTATTAACAGAAATTTAAAAAAAATCTTGCTGCTTGTTTCTGTAGAATATTCAAATATCTGATGTTATTTGCGAAAATAAAATATGACCTCATCATGACAGCACCGCTATCTCTGCCATTTAATAAATACAGACATGTTGTCTCTCTATACACATTACACACTCAAAGATAAATTGTAAACTGGAAAAGCACTTCTTCTGTCGTTTGCGAATTTAACGGTGTTATTAATCACGCGGGGCCTGAATTTAATCCGGTAAGAGGCGAGAGCGCAAAGTGATTCACTCAATCTTGCTCCTCCATTGGGCTGTCAGTTCGGTTTAGCAGGAGCCGCGAGATGCAACTTGATAGATTAATATAATATGGGCTGGAGATAGGTAGGGGAAGAGATCACACATTTGAGATCGTTTGTTACCGACAACGAACAAAAAAAGAACACGATGCTGTCGTACTGAATCTGGTCGAATAATTGTTTAACGGTCGTTTTAACACTCAAGGCCGCAGGTAGTTTCTACCAAGGTGGAATTGGGGCAAGGATGTCGAATTGTAAATACTGAAATCTCGTGTTTTTTTTTGTTACTTGTTGGTGTGAGTTGTTTATGTTTGGACAGCCGCGGGCGCTTGTTTTGGTTAAACGGTTTTTTTTTATAAAGGATGATGATTTGGCATTATTTTTATAATGTAAAATTAATTAATAATATATAAACATCATAATATTTGATTAGTTAACGCTCAAAAATTTCACTCTCCATGGGACTAGATCCCAGGTCTGGCCTGTACGTGTGTGGGCAGTTCAGTTATCACTGTTATCAATTTTTCAATATTTTTTTGCATTCAAAATAGTAACATTCCATTACTAGTACTATCCAAATACATCACTGATATATAAGGAAAGCTATTGTTTTAGCTACGTCTTCACGTTTTCTAAATAAGATTTAGGAAATATGTCTTTTGACCATTTACTTCTCTCTCTTTTCGTTTTTATCATTCCTCGTTTTAATTCTTCAGATTTTCTAAATAAGATTTTGGAAATATGCGATAACTTTCCGGGAAAACAACTACACTAGAAGGAAGGTATTGTTCTTTACGTTTTATGCCCAAAGTAGTCGAAAGAAACCCGATTTTTGCGATGTCTGCGTGTGTATGTATGTATGTCCGTCTGTCTAGATGTCAGTCTGTGAACAAATTTCCGGGAAAACAGTTTTTATTTATTTTAGTAAATGCACAAAATGAACATATTAATTAAATTCAATAAACCAAGGTTTTCCGGGTTTATGGAAAATTAGCCAGTCTTTTGACCATTTTTAATTGCACAAGCAAGCAGAAAATAATTAACTGGTCGGGAAGCCATTGAACTGGTCACCAAACCAACTCGAACTGTATAAAATGTCTGCACGATGGCCTGAGCGTGTGCCAGAAAGGCACAGGGCGGTTTGCACAAATCGGCCTGCACAGTCTGGCCTGAGTAAAAAACTGAGCGTTTGTGGCGGCCTTAACACAAGTTATTACCCTTCTTAAAGCTATTGTTAAATCTGTAGAGGTTTTGAGACAGTTTTGGATAGAGAGTGATATTTAATTTTACTATAAAATCATATCATATCCTCGGTTTTTGCCCAATATATTTTTCAATTATTATTTTTCATTATTATAACCTATTTTATTATTATACTGCTACTTGTCAAAGTTATTAAATTTCAAGCTTACCAATTTGAAAGCAAGATTATTTTGGTTGCCATGGCATTCAGAACGTTCCAAATAATTCCAATCGTTTATAGAACAAATTACAAAGCAGACACCCAGGATTTTAAAACTTTTCCATGGATTTCCTGTTTTGGCTGAACCACACATCAAAACACATATCGAAACAATTTATATTTTAATTTATAGAGGGCTGTAAAATGCCTCTTGCAAAAAATATAGTTGATATAGCTGTTGCCTGCTCAAATAATTCTCCATCCCAATGGGAAGTTGTTTACTCTGGCGTGCTTTAATTAAATGAAATCTGAAGTGTAAACAAGGAAATATCAATATGCCGCGAGCGCTTTTCATCCTGGCTGCCACGAGGGTTGGTCGAAAATATATTCCGGCTGTAAAGTGCGGAAATGAATTTAAACAATTTTGAGTGGGAATAGCGTCTAGACGTTTATAAGCGTCGAAATGAAGGAGCGCCGAGAGAGGGTGACCGCCCTAGGATACAGACGGTAGCGGCATTGTTACCATGGAGACGCTTTATATCCCGTTGGTATCGATTCCGCGGCGGCGCGATTGTATCGTTCAGCGGCGAAATTTTCATAAAGATAAAAAATCTACGTGCATAATTTAAATTGCAAAGTAATGTGGTTTTATATTAAAATAATTTTACAAAATACATTATTATATTTTAAAATTTGTGATTATTACAAGGATCACTTGTTGATTTCCTATTCGCGATTCAAATTTTATTATTATTTATTGTTTAAACATTAATCATTAGATACTAATATGCAAAAAACATTTAATATGTTTAAAAAGGGAATACCCAAATAAATTCAATCCGAAATGTTTTGCTGTAATCATTTCATTCAATTCAATTGTCGTGAAATTTTCAATATTTCCAATGTCCTCATTCCACATCTCATCAGTTGCTATTTGTTTCTTCCCACAAAACTCTCCATAACCAGTTTCTGATACGGATAGTTGGCTGTAGGGTAGCATAGCTACAGACACTTAGGCCTCAAAATGGGCCCATTGTGACACCTCCCTTTAGGCTACTCACTCGTTCCACCAGTCAATTTTGCGTGCGAGCTGCAAAACGCTGGCGGGTGAGGAATGTCATGCTGGTCATACTAGGCCAGCACTCCCCTAGTATTAGATGCCTAGTGTTTACTAGAGCTGGGCATAGCCAGTTTACTCCATAACCAATTACAAAGGATACTAAATGCAAAGGATAAAAGAAAAAACGCCTACACCTTACAGTAGAAGGCATATGATTGAAAAAATATTACGATATAGCCCTATATTTTATTCTTTTAATGTTGAATTTTATGTAATTTTATGAGTGTTTCATAACCGTTTTTTAAAAAAAGTAAAAGGACCCAGCTCAGTGGCCGAGTGGTTAGAGGCGTCGTCCATCTCGTACTGAGCATTTCGGGAGCTTGAGTTCAATCCCTAGCGGGGAGCGAATTTTCACGAATCACCTTTCACAGTTTTTCAGAGATTTTCTGTGAGGTTAAGGTAAATACCGGGTGATTAAACTTCTCTTTGCTTCTCTCTTGACCGGCGGAAAAGCCTCACGACTGATAGCCCTATAAAGATAGATTTGATTTTGATATAAGGTTAAGATAAAGTATCATTTCAAAAAATTATTATAGATTTTAATAATAATAATAATACAAATATTTATTGTAATACATAACATTACATTACATACCACAATGGGCTAACGACCGGAGTCTTTCTGACCGCGTCATATTTACAAGTTGCATATAATTGGAATCTAAAGGTCGTTTTAGACAAAACAATTTCTTAGCTCCAAAGTTGTTCAAGAAATGAATTGATATATCCTCCTTCCATACAATTTGTCCTTGACAAACAAAACGCGTTATAATTTTTCATTTAATCTACCATCCAATTCAATATGTCAAATAATTTGCTGTATGAAACAAGATAATTTCGATTGTCTCGCATGTTGACTCAAAAGTTAGTCAAGATGCGAGACAATCTAATTTGTCTCGTATCATACAGCAAATTTTGAATTGGATGGTAGATCGAATGGAAAAATATAACGCGTTCTATTTGTCAAGGACAAATTGTATGGGAGGAGGATATATGAATTTATATAATTTATACAATTTATTCTTGACAAATAGAACGCTTTATATTTTTCCATTCTATCTACCATCCAATTCAATATTTCAACTAATTTGCTGTATGATACGAGACACTTTAGATTGTCTCGCATCTTGACTAACTTTTGAGTCAAGAAATTGTCTTGTCTAAAACGACCTTAACTTTTGAGTCAAGAAATTGTCTTGTCTAAAACGACCTTAAGTGATTATTCTACTCTTTTTAGAATCTCTGCATTAAATTAACCTTTAATCCTATAACAAATAACTAAGTATCTATTTTAAATCTTAGCAGACGAAATTTCTAGTTACAACAAAAATAACGATATATTAATTGCCTTATTGTGTGTAGTCACACTTATAATTAAATTTTCACTAAAATTCTTAATGATGTCACTTTGTTGGGAATTAATAATTGTAAACGTGCGCCATAGAAATTATTGCTTGTTGTTCTCCCGGCGCGCCATAAACACAAATAAATCCGCCTGCCGAGTTGGCCGAGTGAATCATTCACGTTCTCGGGATAAATATGTAAATTTTTTTACTCGGAAATTCCGCGGTACAATTAAGTGTGTTATTGGTGGGCGACGTCATCCTACGTGTGCACCCAAATGCGTTTATTAAGAGAAATCTCATTCGTCAAGTGAGCAACGTGGTGTTAATTGTGTAGAAATTGAATGAATCTGCCCACTGAGTATTTAGTTTTGTGGAGGATGATAATAGAATTTGTTAGTTTTATTTCGTTGTTTTCTTAAATTCTTCTTAGCGTGTCATGACCGGCCTTGATCGTTTGAATCTCATGCTGGCTATTATTTTTACAATCATCGTCTTGTTCACTGCTGGACCATACTTTTATCATATCATAAAATTACCATTAGTATCTGATGTGTCTGCAAAGATAATGATGAAGAATGGTGATAATACCTTCGTTTTCAGGATCTTAAGTTATACGCCGATCGACTCTTCTTCCTTCATAATTTTCTCCTGAATTATTAAATTGGTATACGTCCCTCGTAGGGATTTTGCACAAAAAATCCTCCTCCGTTCCGTTCTATCACATGCCCAAAATACTCGATTTTTTTTAATTTCATAGTCTTTATAATCTTGAGCTCTTTTTAAATTTGCTGGAGGATGCTTTGGCTTGTAAATCTTTACACCCAATCGATCTTTAATAGTCGTCTATATATCCACATATCAAATGTTTCCAACAGCTTGAGCAATCTTTCAGTTAATATCGAGGCTTCAGCACCGTATAGGAGAATAGGAAAACATACGTGGCTCTAAGCTTAATAAAGCTTGTACGATTCTGACATTAACATCTATGCTTGGGTCCCTTTTAGCGTTGATGATAGTGCCTAAGTATATTAAGTTTTCATCACTCTAATTGGTCGTTCTCTACTGTGATACCATTGTGTACATTACAATTACATTGTAATACATTCGATAAAACCTTTGTTTATGATTTTTGCAAAAATTGCTCGGACACTTTTAAATTTTAAATTTTAGATTGCCAATTTTTAATGAAACTGTCAATTTTTTTCGACCATTTTTGAATGAGCGATGTTGTCATCCACATGACAAATGACAACCCAATATTTTTATTGCGGATTCTGAAAGGGATTTTTTTTGCGATCAGCGATGTATTTTATGATATAGGTCACATCAGGAAATTTCTGAGAAAACTCATATCAAATGTCAACATGAAACGCGAATTAATATTTAATTTAATTAATTAATTTGTTGAAAACGAATTTCTTTAATAATTAGCTCATTGTTAGACTCGAAATGGTGCTCAGTTTGAGTATTTACTGTAACTTTTTATTGATTCATTAAATATTAATCCGCATTTCATGTTTTTTTCATTTGATATGATTTTTTTCGAAAATTTCCTTATGTAACCTATATCATAATATACAACTCATATTCATGCTTCAAAGAAATATAATCAACATAATTTAGAAGGGTTACAAATTTAGTATTTTGTTTATAAATTAAAGCTGCATTTTGGTTTACAGTTTATTTATTTAAAAAATATATTATATGTCGCTATAGTCCCGAATTTCGAAATCTGGTCATCTTAACATAAAGAATTTTAATTTCTTCCATCCAAAAGTATATATATTCCTTTTTAAATTTCTTAATTTATGTTTATTTCATATTTCCTTTTCGGCTGTGTAATTTAATAGCGAATTTTATATATCTCTTCATTGTTAATTTTTTGCCGCAGTACTCAAATTTGTCTATATTCTCAAACCTCCAATTGACATGTGTAAAACTTTCACTTGTTAACACGAACAAAATTGATTGATTGAATAAAAATTAAAAAATTATAATTTGCACTGATTTAATCTTGACATTAAATATTACTTAAGGTCGTTTTAGACAAGACAATTTCTTAGCTCAAAAATTGTTCAAGAAATGAATTCATACAATTTGTCCTTGACAAATAGATCACGTTATATTTTTCTATTCGATCTACCATCCAATTCAATATTTCGAATATTTTGCTGTATGATACGAGACAATTTACATTGTCTCGCATCTTGACTAACTTTTGAGTCAAGAAATTGTCTTGTCTAAAACGACCTTTAGTGATTAGATAATAAACATCATGTTATTGAAAAATATGTATTTCCTGTTGCGTTCCAATAAACAGCATTATCATTAAATCAATGTTATCAGCAATTCCATGTTTTCAAATCAATCATAATAACAATCTTTACAAAACTAAATAAAGAGGCAATTGCTTGGTCCACTCATGCAGTAGAAAATCAAACGCATGGGAAACTTAAATAAACGATACCAATCGCATAATACAAAATAAACATAATTGCTATAAGATACGATAAGCATCTTTAAATATACATTTTATAAACAGCGATAGCATCTACATACGTTGTACGGTATAAACTGTTGCATTGACTTATCGGGCAACGCGAGTTGCGCCGTGTGAAGAGACAAAAGGCGCCAAGACAGAATAAGAAAACCAACTCGAAGGCTGCTCAGCAGCAACGAGTGGAATTTAAACTATATTTGGTCATGCAGCCCAATGCCGTTTTAATTCGACGCGATTTTGATGAGAACCGCCGTGCCCCCAACCCCCCCGCGCTTGTCTACGCCTATGAGTTATTGATTGCGCGCGTGTTTCCTCCGCTCGCTTTTGTGTCCGCCGCATTCGTGCTCCACGTCCCGAAGAGAAACGAAAGCCCCGGGTTTATGTAATCGTTGATTTGACTTGCAAATTGTTGTAACAAATTTTCTGGCTAAATTATCGACTTGGTTAGTGCAATAATTATAAATGTAGTGATTGTGGGTAGTAGACTAGTCGTAGTGATTGATTGCATGATTGCTTGCATGAGATGTATGCAGAATGTGGAGTCATTCAGGTGGATTTGCACGATTTTTGATTTTTTTTTAAAGTGATAACTTATCAAATTAATTATGACAAGAAAAAACAATGACCCATTATAACTTCTTATTATAGCGCCGAAAGAATAATTTTTGGCGCTATTGCTATAAGCACAATTTTGCCAATAGCACCAATAGTATCATTTAAAATAAAAACGTATTTAAGTTCTAGTTTAATTTCGCATGACAGATCATGATCTAGACACATTATAACAATACCATCATTACCAGCAATCTAAATAAATGTTCGAAGAAGTACGAGGTTGACATCTACATGAATCTGGGACAGCTTGTGCAGATAATCCAAAATCATTTAACTTTATTCCTTTCAAACTTTATCTGTTTCCTCCTAGGGGGAGAGTTGTATCATTTTTGTATATAACCACTCAAGATATTGTGTGAATTCATCCTCACTAGCTGAGTTACACTGATGAGATTTTACAAGATTGAAATCTAGATATGTAGGTTGCTAAAGTTCGTTTTAGACAAGACAATTTCTTAGCTCAAAAGTTGTTCAAGTAATGAATTCATATATCCTCCTCCCATACAATTTGTCCTTGACAAATAGAACGCGTTATATTTTTCAATTCGATCTACCATCCAATTCAATATTTTAAATAATTTGCTGTCTGATACCGGGAAATTTAGATTGTCTCGCATCTTGATTAAAGGTCGTTTTAGACAAGACAATTTCTTGACTCAAAAGTTAGTCAAGATGCGAGACAATCTAAATTATCTCGTATCATACAGCAAATTATTTGAAATATTGAATTGGATGGTAGATCGAATGGAAAAATATAACGAGTTTTATTTGTCAAGGACAAATTGCATGGGAGGAGGACATATGAATTCATATCTTGAACAATTTTTGAGTTAAGAAATTGGTTTGTCTAAAACGACCTTAACTTTTAAGACAAGAAATTGTCTTGTCTAAAACGACTTTCAGAGGTGGATTCACACTTATTATATAATATTTATCTGCTTAGTATGAATTTAGATTTGTATATTATGACATGCTTGGTGTTAGTAGCTGCATTGTGGTAACAATTAATATTATTATATATTATTACCATTGATTTAATATTTAAATCCTTACAGGTATTAACACCACGCAAATACAACGATGTTTATCTATACGACATGCCTCCTATGAGGTGTTCACCAATACCAGTGTCCAGTCTAAGCCCCGGTTCCAGTCAAACCTCGGACTACTACGACGTACCCCCTCGAGCCATCCCCATATGCCACAGATGCTCGCCGGCGCCTTCTTGCAACTCGCCCATAAGTAAAGACTCCTCACAAGACAGCTACGACATTCCAAAACCCCTACTACACTCCCAAAACATGTTAACGCCATCAAGCTCCGCCAGCTCGTTATCCCTAACGGGCGAATCGATGAGTTCCTCAAACCGGAGCAGTTTAATCAACATGCCTGACTATGACGTGCCCAAGCCACACCTAAAAGGCCCCCAACTTGTCCTCCACCCGCATCCCCAACAAATCTACGACGTGCCCCCTTCACACAATCAAATAAAAGAACTACCGCTGGAGTTAAGCTCCGCTCTGGACACTTTGGAGAGACTACAGACTGAAACGACAGGTGTTATATCAAGACTACTCGGGTTTGTTTCCCCAAAATGGAGAACGATGCAAATAATGGAGGCAAATATGATGGAAATCAAACTGGCTGTAATAAGACTACGAACGTCTCTGCATGACTTCTCCGAGTTTTGCGAGGGCGCGTTGGGAAACGCAACGCGAGCATCCGACAAAAACCTAGCCACTAAACTAGTATCACTAGTAATAGCTTTAAAAAACGCCGACAAACTAATACACGAAGCCACCGATAGACTGCACCAACAAAACTGGTCAATAGAAACACTAAGTCGATCGGAGGATGACGAAAAACACTACAAACCCGATGATTTAGAACAAGTAATAGCGTGCGCTAGAGCTCTAACAGAAGACATACGACAAGCCGCCTCGTTCATACAAGGCAACAGCACCTTGCTATTCAAACGCGATTCATCCCCCCAAATCAACAACAACGAATGTTTAGAAGACTACGACTACGTCAATTTAGATACTAAAGATACGGTCGCTAAAAATAACTCGGAAATCCGCAACGCGCTTCCAAAAGAGCTGCAGAAAAATTTCGACTGTATGGTAAAAAACGCGGACGACGCAGCTATTGATAGCACCAAATTAATAGATCCTGACGACAAACAGGTCCTAACATTTTTCGCAGCACAAGCCGCCACACACCACGGCAACCTAACGCAAGCCATCGACGCGTTTTTGCAGACTGTTGAAAAGAACCAGCCCCCAAAAGTGTTTTTAGCGCACGGGAAGTTCGTTGTGCTCAGCGCACACAAGTTGGTGCATATAGGTGATACTGTGCACCGCAATGTTTCCAAAAACGAAATCAAAATGCGCGCTTTGAATTGCGCCAACGCCTTATCGGAAACACTTGCGACAAGCGTGAGCAAAACTAAGCAGGCCGCCCTGCAATTCCCTAGCGTAACCGCGGTGCAAGAAATGGTTGACTCCATTGTTGATATATCGCATCTCGCCAAGGACCTGAAAATGTGTTTAGTGCAAGCAGCGCAGCCATAATTGCTGTGATTTTTTCAAATTTTATTGGTTGTGAATATTATTCGTTTCGCTCAATTTGTAATGCACCCAACTTAAAAGAAATGGCAATAGCTGTTAGTTCCTTATTGTCCCTTCAATGTTTCTATCTATCTGTAGAACTTATGCGGCTATATTAGTAAAAGAATTCTATATCTATATATACTACTTTAAAAAAAATATGGTTATTTTAACACAAATGATTTTATTTACATTGTTATCCACTTATTTTGTACATAGAATGTAATTGTATTATAGATTTATTTTATATATATTTTAGTGAACTATATGAACTGATTTTTAAATATTAAATAATTTATATAAATTGTAATTCATTGGGAAATTAAAAGATTTTCATTATTTTCTTATTATTATAAATGGGAATAGGATAATGATGGTTTTTTTTGAGGTAAGTGTTATTTATGTTTGTGTTATTAGTAGTAGTTACTGTATTTGTTACAATTCTGTATCTGGCTATCGACCTTCATAGATCCTTCTGCCGTGGGTTAGTTTATGTGAGTGTTGGGACTTTAACTAAACTACTTACTTACTTTACTACTAAATGATCCCCAAGTTTTTTAATAGTTTTTTTGTTTGTTTTGGTGTCTTTAATTGTATCCGAACGACAAATGGTACCGACTACCCGGGTCGGGATTCGAACTCGAAAAGCTGGGCATTGCAATATAATATGTTATATATTATTCTATTGTGATGATATTTTCATTTTAGCAAATGAAATCAATAAACCAATTTTAGTTACAAGGTGGTGCTAGATAGGTTTTTTTAAAAATTAATTTCGTTTTTGGTGGAAATCTGTCGGGGCAAAGTCTAAATGTTTATCAAATGTCATTATTCGGCCTAAATAAAAAATTAACCTTTGTACAAAAATCGTATCAATTAATAAAAACTGCTATATAAATTTTATATATTAATAGATTTTACATAAAAAGTTAACTTTTGTACAAAATTCATATGAATTAAAAAAATACTTCTATCTTTATATGGGCAGATATTTTCCAGAGCTGGTGGCAAAAATTGGATTTTTGCACGAGTGTTATACATACTTTCTTAGTCCTGTCCTACAAGTGAGACATTCTATGACAACATCTTACTGTATGCAACCCATTTAACAAATTAATTGATAACTTTTTTTTTATTCAAATCAAAATCATATGATAACACATCACTGTATGCAACCTATTTTACAACTGAAAATAATTGATTTCTTTATTTGAGCTTGTGAGAATGATAGTGGTGTAAGTCACATTTGAATTGTCTTGAAAATGAGATGATTTGGCGTTTGGTATTTGTGTAAATCAACATAGAGTTACATTTTTATTTATTCCTTTGTATACGTATTTTTGCAACTCAATTTATGTTCTAGTTAAAAAGAACGGTGCGTATTTCTTATACGCCTTTCGCCTATGTATTACATGTGTATCACAAGTTGCCTTATTTGAAAACGCCAACCTTAATGCCAAATCTTCTCATTTTCCAAACAATTCAAATGTGACTTACACCACTATCATCTCACAAGTTCAAATAATAGAAATTAATTAGTTTCAGTTGTAAAATAGGTTGCATACAATGATGTGTTGTCTTTTGATTTAAAAAAAAGTAGTTATCAATTAATTTGTTAAATGGGTTGCATACAGTAAGATGCCACACTCACATTTATTGGAAATATGAAGGGGATATGTGCCACATTATTGTCCTCTTTATTGATAGAAATGTAGAATCAAAACAGGGGGGGCATGGAATTAATTGTATAGATATACATATAACCATAGTCAAAGCTATAATATTATATGATTAAATTCCTAAGCCCTTTCATATGTTTTATTCATATTTCCTTCAACAAATAATAATTATATAACCAAATATATGAATGAATCCAGCTGTGGTTACAGCATTGGGGAGCACACGTTCAAATCCCATTGGGGTTTTAGTTTTTCTGTGAAGTTAAGGTTGATTAAACATCTCTGAGCTACTCCCTTGAAGGGCAGAAAATGTTATGGCTGATAGCCTATGAAGATAGAAGTTTTTTTTATAATAATTATATTTTGCCCAGTTTTTCAATTGTATATAATGACAAAATTGAAGGACAATCATTATTGAGACAGTTCTTCCCTTGTTCTGTCTCAATATTGCTCTCAGGAGAAATATTTATATAAAAAAAAATATTTATATATATATATATATATATATATATATATACAATGTTAATGTTATAGGAATAAAATAAAAATCAATAACTAGTAAATAAAAAAACACTTATAATAATAAGAAAATAAAAGTAGACATGATTGCATTCAAATAAGTTTTATATCAAATACATTTAAAATCATCATCCTTCATCCACAGCTGAATCACAATTAGTATTAGTGGGTTTGAGAAATTCAGACAAATCCCTTTTCATTGAATAGGCATCTTCCCCATCAGCATAATATTTGGGTTCAATTTCAACAGTTTCAAATTTAAGTGAGTTTTTATACAGATTCAAAGCAGCCCTATTGCTTTTCCGGACATGTAGTGAAACATAAACAGCCCCAAAACACTCCACCATTGCCTCTGAGGCCTGGTTCATCAGCTTCTGGGCCAGCCCTAGCCTACGATGAGATCTTTTCACAGCTAATGATGTGATATGTCCATGTTTCAACTCCTCATTGTCCTCCTCCATTTTAGCCAGCACATACCCTACTATATTGCCCTTTTCATCCTCTGCAACATAGCTAAGCTGTGGCCAACTAAGTCCATGATAAAAGTAGTATTTCATTTGGTAGTTTTCAGGCAAACAAAGCAGATTGCAATGCTGCATATTCATAAGGTCCTCAGGTTTAGCACAGCGGATATTCATATTGAATTATATTAATGTAATATATAGCAAATATAAAACTAATCCCTTCTGGTCTTTTTCACTCGACTCCTTGTTTCTCGAGTCACTTCTGTGGTAGATCCAGGGTCATTCAAGCCACCACCCAGTAGTTCCCTCACAAACTTGAATCGAGATAGGAACAATTTCCACACAATGTACCAGCCTGCAAATACATATATATCAATTAGTAAATATAAGTGATGCACTATATAAACAAGCTTTTGTTATTGTCACAAAGAAAACATTACAAACCAAGTAGTATCAGCAGAAGCACTAAAATAAGCGACGAGATTATTGAGGTGATTGCGAGTAATATGTGTTTCATTATAGCGTAATTAAATGTACACACGTAAAAATGGAAATAAATCAGGCAGTGCAGTTATCACATTGTGTGCGCCATTTTGCTTCGCAACTAAGCGCTTGTGGTCGTGGTAATTACGTAATGTGTGATAGCACTTTTAGGGTGGGCACTCGTTAACTGTTAAAATGTGGGAATACATACCCGAAAGGGTCTCGACTGCTTCTTATCTCTTTCAAATTAATTTACGTCAGAAGCATGCCGCTAACGCCATTTTTTTCACTAGGGGAATTTTATGACTTCATGGTGGCCATTTGTAGTGGTTTATTCGAAATTTTAAGAATTTCTGATTCATTATGATATATAATTAAGATTTAAATAGATAATAATATTCAATTGGGTATTAAGAAATTAGTATACATTGAGTTTTCAAATATAATGAATGTTAGCGAATTTATGATTATTATATTGTAGTATAGGCAACTTTGTATAGTACTGTTAATGGAAGTAGACTACGTTTTGAGGCTACCGGGCTACACATTTTTTGTGTGGTTACAGTATACATGGTATAGATGGTGCAAACCAGGTATACAAACCATCTTTCTTGTCTTTGTTCCCTCTGGTACAACTGGTACAACCATAGAAGACCAATGTATTCATAAATTAAATTAAATATGTTCATTAGTTACTGAAATTATAAAATTGTCTAGTATTTAGTGGAAATGTAAAGTAAGGCGAATAGATTTCGAAGTTCAAAATAGATATACATTTATCTATATATGTATACATCAACTTATTTTCTGCATGCATCGGAACTCTTTATAAATAACTTTTTCATAACGTGAAAATAGGGATATCTATGCCACTACTATTATAGCAGAATTAACCAACTGGATGCAAACAAACTGGTACTAGCTATCTATATAGATATGAAAAAGGTGTTCGATACGATATCAAAAGATAAACTTCTGGAAAAACTATCGGCAATTGGCATAAGAGGAAATTCACTAAAACTATTGGAGACATACCTAACACACAGATTACAAACAACAAAAATAAACAAGTTCAAGCCCAATATGGAATACCACAA
Organism: Lordithon lunulatus; assembly: GCA_963942505.1. Taxonomy (NCBI): domain Eukaryota; kingdom Metazoa; phylum Arthropoda; class Insecta; order Coleoptera; family Staphylinidae; genus Lordithon; species Lordithon lunulatus. The sequence continues at coordinate 68,791,133 of OZ012666.1, forward strand.
GGAGGGAACCTACCTCCAACAATGTACATTATATACACAAACGACATTTTTGAACTAAACCTTAAAAGGAAACTGTACGTATATGCAGATGATACTTGTATAGTATATACAGGGAAAAGCTATGAAGAAATACAAGCAAATATTAATATAGATATCAAATTATTAGAAGAATGTTACTACAACAACTTACTGACAATAAACGAAACGAAAACCTAATATATAATCTTCAATAGTAAACAACAACAAACAGAAATTCAAATTTCGATGAAAGAAACAACAATCATACAAATAAAACAAATTGACTATCTAGGGCTTGTCTTCCACAATTCAATACCGTAGCTTCGTCGTATCTCGATCTGAGCCCGATGAAAGGTTGCTATCATCCAGACCAGATGCTGGATGATAGCAATCTTTCATCGGGCTCAGATTGAGATACGACGAAGCTACGGTATTGAATTGTGAAAGACCAAAGGAAACAAATCTTGAGGCAAAATAGCTTTGTTCTCTAGGTTGTGGGTGAAGTACTTGTAAAAATAAACGTAATGGTAAAGATATTTTTTAACAATTGCTATACTTTTTGGTTTACATTTATTCATAGAAATGCATAACGATATTATTCATAATAGTTTATAATTTGTACTGTATTGTTTGTACTGAGTTGTTTTTGTTCTTCTTGAATATCTCGTAAACGAAGCACGAGCCAAAAAAAAGTTATTTCATGTTTCCTGGTTTAAATTCAATGCTTTATATGACATTTTATTTGTATCTTTTGTCCTAGTTATCACTTTTAAATTTATAAATTTTATAATTTCTATTTAATTTTGTAAAAATTGTAAAATTTGTAAATGAAATTTTCTACAATCAATTAAGTAATATACTTTATCATTAAACATCATTATGCGTTAACCAACATTTAAAATAGTCAAGCTTGGTCTTATTCACAATAAGAGTGGTAGTGGTAACGTAGCGACAAACGACATTTTACACATGTGAAAAAATTCATGCGTTTACAAAAGCGTGGTAAAACTGTGGTAGAACATGAGTAATTACCTCTACCTTAATTATCCTACACCATTACTGTGAAATTCTGAACGTGTGTATTTTTATAGACCTTCAAAACATTATTTACCTCTACGTTACTGATTTATGCTGTCTAATTTTTTATTTTATTTCTTCTTCTTCTTGTGCCTTATCCTTCTAGGACGTCGGCAATCAGCAACATGATCTGCACCTTATCTGCTGCTTTTCGAAACATCGATCTTGTAGATTGTCCGTACCGCTGCCGTAGATTCTTCAGCCATGATGTACTTCTGCGGCTTGGCCCGCGCCTACCATCTTGTTCTTGGCTACTTTTAAAGCATGATCTACTTCAGATCTTGTTATGTCCAATTCATCAATATCATTGATGTTGTGATTGTGATTTCTATTGTCATCGAAGAGAGTATCTACATATTGCTTCCATTCTTTTAACTTTTCTTCAGTGTTTGTTAAAATGTCCGCTATGCTTACTTTTATGTCCCCTTATAATTTCTTTGATCTTTTTGTACATGTTGAATGAATCATGCTTTTCTTCGAAATCCTCTATTTCCGCACATTACTCCGACAGCTATTTCTCTTTTGCATTTCTAATCTTCTGTCGAATTTCCTTTTGTAGCTCGCGGTATTTAAGCAGGTTTTTATTCTTATAGTTTCTTCGGATATCCATTAATTGCAAGATTTCGTCCGTCATCCACTTTCTCTTTTTATCGCCGACTGCGGCCCCTAGCTGGTTGTTGCTTGCTTCAATTATTGCTGTTTTTATTTGATTCCATGTTGTTTCTATATCTATAAGTTCCGAGTTTGTTTGTATCCTGTTGAACCTCTGATTCAGTTCGGCCTGGACATCCTTTCTCACTTCCGCTACACGTAGTATTTTAATAGCCAGCCGTTTTGTATTGTTAAGCTTTTGGCACTTTTTTAGTTTCCGATTAATTACGGCTACTAGTATGTTGTGATCCGAGTACATATCGGCGCCAGGATACGTCTTTGCACTTTTAATAATGTTTTTGAAGCGTTTATTAATGGTGATGTAATTATTTTATTTATTAATTATTAATGTATGTCGGTTCTATTACGGGCGGTATTATTAGCACTTTTAATTGAACATTTAAGCTAACGGATTTTTAGGTCTAAAGGTAAACCCACCTTTAGACCTAAAAATCCGTTAGCTTAAATGTTGAATTAAGGCGGTATTATTAGCACTTTTAATTGAACATTTAAGCTAACGGATTTTTAGGTCTAAAGGTGGGTTTACCTTTAGACCTAAAAATCCGTTAGCTTAAATGTTCAATTAAAAGTGCTAATAATACCGCCCGTAATAGAACTTGAATGTTATGGTATTAGGAGATTTCAATGCTAGGTCAGGAAGGAAGCCGTACGACAAAGTATAATTTATATAATATATAATATTATATATATATATATATATATATATATATATATATATATATATATATATAATAAATATATATAGTAGAGCGCGTCTTATAAGACAATAATATATAGTATAATATGATGTCTTATATAATATATAAACATACTTTTTTATAACCTGTTTACGTTTATAATATAGCCTGCAATAGTTTTGTCGATCTTAAATCTATTGCAAGCAAAGCGCGATAGAAATATCGTTATTTCATGTTTCCTGATTTTGTAATTATAAAAAGTGAATCGTGATGACAAATAAATTGAGAATCAATTGAACAAAATATTTTACAATGAAGGCGTCATTATTTTATACATCAATTCGTAATTGCAAATGTATGTACAAAGTTATTCACAACGTAAAGGAAAATATGGAATATCACACAATGTCTAATTGTGTGAAATTCCATTTTTTCGTTTCAGTTGTGAATCACTTTGTGTATACATTTACAATTAGGATTTGATGTATAAAATAATGACGCCCTCATTGTAAAATATTTTCTTCAATTAACTAAACCAGTGATTCTGAATCTATTTTTCATCGTGGTTCACTTTTTAATATTACAAAATTTAGCGATACACTAACAATCAGATGCATATTAAAAGAACATACAAAATTATTATTATTGTATGCATAGTAAAATTTGGCGGCACACTAAACTGCTAGACACCGTGGTTGAGAATCAGAAAAATTCACAGAAAATTCATTATTATTATCTCGATATAAATTATCCCTTTTTAGACATAATAGGTGAAATTCCCGTCGTTATATATATAGGGGATGATATTTAATTCTGTCCCCCCAATTAAATAACATCCCCCATCGAACGACGGGAATTTCACCTATTATGTCTAAAAAGGGATAATTTATATCGAGCCACCATTCATGTTGTTGCTTGTTTTTATGATTGCACAATTTTGCGAAAAATCTGTTAAAATTAAGCAACACCACACATGACTAATGGCAATGAGCAAATCATCAACAAAAACTAAACCATCGCTTATCACTCCCGGCTATCGGCATCTCAAGGAAAATATATGTAATTATGCTCATTACATATCCTCGGATGCAATATCCATTGTTGATATTTTTCGATGTTAGGATATCCGGTCTTCGAACCTGCATGGACACGGTGTAGCAGACTTTGCCCCTCTATACACCTTCGCGCACACATGGACGTGACGTAGCGGTGAGCCCGCGGACTCCGCGGGTCGACGCTTTCTTCTTTCCCATTCCACTCCATTCCGAAGTCAGCCTTCGCGTTGCGCTTTTGGGGGGCCCTGTACCTGCGATCCGCGTGTGTATGTTTACGTGCTTACGTGATTATATATAATTTTTTTTTGGTGGTGTGTCTGTGCGCTTGGATAAAACACTAACGGATTTACCTGCTGGGACTGAATGGGTGAGCCTCCTTAGTACAATACGATAGCGATAACGACCGTTAGTTGCGGTTGAATTGGTTTTAAAGGAACCGTAACAGGTGACAGGTGGCTTCCAGCACGTATCACCTGATGACGACAATTCATTAGAGTTATTGAGAACAATATATGAATTAAATTAATTACCTATTAGTGTTTAACAAAGTGACGCTGAAACGTTTTATATAACTGTAATTGGGGGCGGTGAAAAATAATGAAAGAAAATATAAGATAATTTGGATTTCATGTTTCATCTGCTGTCTAAGTAGACGTTATAAATGATCAAAATTAACACATAATACTTCATATTTTGATAGAAGGACACGAATGTCGATAGCCAGTTACATAATTGTAACAAATACATTACTACAACTACTACTACTTCATATTGAAGTTTAATAAGTACCAAATATAAATATTATCATCATTTAGTTATAATTTCAAGAATTTAATTTATTACGATTTTTTAACCATAAAGTATTGAAATAGTAATTTCATGCAATTTATACTTTATGCTAGCAAAAGTTCAGGGTTTTGATTATGTAGTATAGAATTCGTTATAAGATTTTCTTTGTTATTCCTCACTTCTAATATAATTTTCGGCACACAATAATTGTTTTAAATAACCTTATTTAAAACAATTATTGTGTGCTGAAAATTATATTAGAAGTGAGGAATAACAAAGAAAATCTTATAACGAATTCTATACTACATAATAAAAAAAAAGTTTTTGCTAGCATAAAAATTGCATGAAATTACTATTTCAAAAACGCCCTTTTCGATCTGTATCTCAATAAGTGTTTGGCGTTTGTGCTTTTGGATTCAGGGGCTGGCTTTTCATATAAAAACTCTATTTTCGCCAACCTGCTTGGATTTCTTTTAACGTGACATTCGAAAAACCGAGAAATGATGCTATGGTTTGAGGTGAAATTTTTACAAAAAAAAAGGTGAAAAATTAATTTTATGTCACCAATAATTATACTCCTAGGGGTACTAATTAAAAATGCGAAACCCGTTTGTCGATATGTCTCTACGTTTTCGCGCCACAACCCTTTTATTAAATTAGCATTTCAAAAAAATCTTTCGTACTGTATTTCAGTAAGTGTAAATATATATATATATATATATATATATATATATATATATATATTTAAGCCTAAGTTATTATCGAAGAGCTATGTCTTGAACTAGCTTAGTGGCGCTGAAAGTTTTCATGCTGATAACTGTAACTGGGACTGGTGAAAATAATAACTTGCCTGGTCTGAAATATAGTATGCTACATGTAGCCGTATTCTGTAAAAATTATATAGTATTTTTTTGTATCTGAAAAGGGAGGTCAGATAGTTTGGAAACCTCTAGACTAGACAAAAATAGATAGAGGTTTAAGGGCCATTTACAATAGCGTAACATAATGGTAAACAATGTTTTGCATCTCTATGAAAATTCAGACGTTCACAATTGGACAGTAATGGTGTGGGGTAATTAAAGTAGAGGTAATTATCCAGGTTCTGACACAGTTTTACCGCACTGCAGTAATCGCCTGACGTTTTATATATACATATGTAAAATTTCACTTGCCACCACGCTACCACTACCACGCTTATTGTGATTGGCCCTTTAGGTTTGCACTGCAACTGAAAATTTGTACCATTTGTTTTGTACGTCCATGCAAATTATTACAACAGTATCAATAGTAATTTGTATTCCCAATAATAGGTCAGAAAAATACATTAAGTATCAATAATGCAATTATAATATCTTAATGATTCATTAAAATTTATGGGTTTTTCCGAATTAATGTAAAATATAAAAGAAGCAACTTTGAACATAATGCAAAGTTGCCATATATAAACTAAGGCACACGAGTATATGTAATGGAAACTTTTTGTTTGTAACTTTCCAATCAACTTTTGAGCTAAGAAATTGTCTTGTCTAAAACGATCTTTATGTGCTGATATAGCAAATATAAATCAAGCCTAAGCAAATGTAAAAAAATTCCGTATATGCAACACATACAAATATAAATACAAATATAACTGTTTGAATATGTTTTGCGTAATTTCATACTCAGCATACAACTTATAAAACGCAACCGTTATCCGACTTCAACCTTATAGGTACATTACATAAACCTCATACATACAGCTCACTGTATAAAATCTAAAGGTCTTGCAGTCGCACTTTCATTTCAAAGCCCTCACAGTTGCAAAACAATAAAACTCGCTTTAATTAGCGGCCGTTTAATTAAGATAACCGCTTTTTTCGCTTCTTGGAAACCACACGTATGGCTCAGTGCACTGCGCATAATTAATTTCATACATTTTATAAGAGTTCTATTACCTTGTGTATACGTTCATAATGAGCACGCATCACGTATAACGATGATATTTATTAAGCCTTATGCAACGCTTACATACTTATTAAAAGAAATTACGGATTAATCATTGCAACAAAATAAATTTAAAAAAACATACTCGGTTAATGGCATTTCGCATATTTTAAAGTGCAATCCTGCCGGTTGGAGGATGCGCCAGGTTGTTTATGGAAATTCAATTAAAATGTCGAAATCCAATGAATTTATGTGTAATATTAATAAGCGCAACTGGTTTATTTATTTATTAAGTTGTATACGATAAATATTAAATCAATAATTATTATATCGGATTTTATATTATTACATACAGAACATATCAGTGCACCAGATGCCCGAAGTAAATTGGGAAAATTTTGATTAAAAGTATTTTTTTTCGGTGACCAAGTCGAATAAATATTATTATTATTATTTTTGACAATGGATCCGCCATACAATTGATTGAAAAAATTACACAATGTTTATAGCAAAATGACAATGGAAAATGGAAAGTCTCTATCTTGGCATATTGTTTCTTCTATTTATTTTTAACTTTTCGCTCCTATCTCGATATGCCGATTTTAGAGGCTGGGTCGATAAAAAATTATGCAATATATTTTTGTTTCATTTTTTTTACTTATCTTAGTGCAGAACATATTAGCGTACCCGATGCCTGAAGGAAATTGGAAAATTTTGATTATAAGTATTTTTTTTTCGGCGACCACGTCGAATAATTTTCCTTATAGTTATACCTATATATATATATATATATATATATATATATATATATATATATATATATATATTTATACTTTTTGCATATTATTGTTGTTATCCTGTAATTGGATTTTCTTTCTGTAGAACAATAAAGCCTATTATTATTATTAATATTATAATTTTTGACCAAGGAACCGTCATACAATTGATTTCAAGTTATTAAAGTTAGCAGAGAAAACACATTCAATCGCATAGTTGTTTACTGCAGCAGTTATTTTATTTAGTCCTTTTAATCCAATGATTATCACATATACTACTTTAGAAATACGAATGCACGACATCAATATGGAGCAGTCTTCTTTAGCTTGCCATTGTACGTCACTAATGCTCATGATCTGTGTTATTCTTCACTCAAAGCTGTCTTTTTCTCACATTAGAAGCATGTATTTCTATCTAATACAACTTTCAAATGAACTTTATAGAATTTTATGACTTTTTAAAACGTGAATCGGCGCTATGTATTGTTCTATGCTACTATTTTCGTAATAAATGTTATAAACATATGAATTTCAAAAGGTATTTTTTATTTTATAATGTGCTTTATTTTATCAAAGAAAAATATGGTCACCGTAGCTATGAATAAACAACGATGCACTAGTTTTGCAAATAAGGAAATTGTACAAACTGAAACTAATTTTGGTTAATCGCATTTTACGCTCCCACACCTAAATTGACGCTCTTCTCAATTAATTTCCGGCTAGGCAGGAAGTTCTCTGTTTAGTTTTTGTTGGTAATATTTGTGGTTTAAAACCGAGATACTTTCACTGAAATACTATCGTTCTTAATTCACCAAAATAAACAAACAATGCGTCATTTTGAATCCAACTAAGCATCAAATATAATTTTTTTAACTAAAGCCTGTGAGAATGAAAGTGGTGTGTCACATTTGAATAATTTTAAGAAGTTTGTTGTTTCTATGATGGCGTTATCACGTTTTTCTAGCTTTTTTGTGTTTGAATGCATAATATGCATTGTGGGATGGAGGTAACATGAGATAAGCCGCAAAGAAAACATAAATATTTACAAACCTTTACAAAATTAGGCGCAAAATTTAAAACCCGAGCAACTTTTAAAAAACGGAAGACCTCTAAAAATCCTGAGAACTAAAGAAATCCGCCCAGACGTTTCCTCACCGCTCTAAAACTAGGACAAATCCAACGGGATGGTAACCCTATGTGTATGTGTGTGTTTGTACTTGAAGAATAAAAAAAAACGGACGACCTCTAAAAATCCTGAGAACTAAAGAAATCCGCTCAGACGTTTCCTCACCGCTCTAAAACTAGGACAAATCCAACGGGATGGAAACCCTATGTGTATGTGTGTGTTTGTACTTGAAGAATAATATGTAATATTATGTAATATTTTGAATTAATAATGTATTTGTTTTTTTTACCAGCTTTGCAATATGTTGTCTATGAAAATATCAATTTAAGATTATCCGATTGTTTCTCACAACAAAAGCCACTGCTTGCATAACGCAACCTATTAAAGCACGATTGCGCGCATTTTGACGAAACGGCTACAAAAAGGTTACCCATTTGCCCGTTTCGGTCTATAAAATGTTGCAATATTATATAACGACCTTAAAAGGCCCGGTATTTTTAGTCTTTATTGATTGGCACACCCACATTCGGGTGCCTTTTTTTTTGTTTACAAGAACCTAACGTTGCTGTTTACAATAAATGCACAAGAAACAGAAACTGCCTCAGCTTGACATTAAAATCTGCTTACGGTCCGTATCTTATTGAAACGAGTTACTTTATTCTCGTGTTTAATATAGTACCTTGACATTTAACGACTGTTTAGAAGTTTACCGGACTGTGCGGAATCGTGCTGTTGCCCTGGCTTGAGGGGAATGCTTTTGAGATTGTTTTGTGTTTTAATTGTTTCATGAAATTACTTAATAATTAAGGCGTTAAGCCCTTATTATAAGCAGCAACTGTGACATATACATCTTGTTGGGATGTTGATTATGTTGTCAAGATCACAAAGACTACTAAATTATGGAATTATTATTTTTTTATTTATAATAATTATATAATTATATAATAATAATTTCATTATTATTATTAAAAAAGGCAGAACACATGTATGGGTCGATAGCCAAATAAATATATATATATATATATATATATATATATATATATTTATTTTTAATTGCATTGTCCCAAACAATGATTATTCGGTGATTTTTTTAAATTGCAGTTTACATTTTCAATCTTGTTTGTGTCACTATTTTAATAGTGAAATCTTACTTCAAACATTACTATTACTTCAAAACACTTAATACTTCAATTAAATAATGAATTAAAAAACTCGTCTCTATAGGATTTCGAATCTGCGACCTCCACTTTCGAATGAACAGCTCTGATACTAAAAAATCAATACATGACAAGTCGGTCGGCTTCAAAAAAAATTTCTTCGTTTTTATATTATAGGGATGTAATGTTACAATCTAGTCTGAGACCAATGAAAAACTTATTTCACTTCCTAAAATACTGAATTGATAATTTGACAATTTAATTTTTAATTATCCATTCAACATATTGACAATTTAGGAGTTTGTTTTAATGAATTTCCCTAGATTTTTTCTTTTTGCACAATTTTTATCACTGACTCTACTAATTTATTTGATTAAACATGAAGCATGATTTTTATAACAATCTGTATTACATTTGTATATATTATTATATCTTAGTCCTATTAAAAAAATATATATCTACTATATCATTATCATTGCATTTAGCCAATTTATTCCCAAAGAGTAGTATAATTAAATAATGGAAAAAAGTTAAATACAGTAATTTGGTCTTATTGATTATGAAACATATGCTATACATTATATAGTACTAATGTAAATCAAGTTTTACCATCAACAATAAAGGCTCAGCAAGCGCAAGTTCAGCGCAACACAGACGATCTCAGCTATTCAAATATCAATTAAAATTCCTTGTTTGCTAAGCTATTTAATACTCGGGGCAATTATGAATACTAAAAATATCAACATTAAAAACTACTTTGTGGTCGACTGAAGCAAAGACCGCGCCGGTGTCGACAATATCGAGGCAGGAATCTATTTAATTCATTAAAATGTGTGCATAAAATGTTTCAACAACGAACTGGAAAGGGAAAATGCGCGTTCATACTTAATGAGTAGCGCAATGTTGCTAAATAAGGATTTCTAGAGCATTTCTAAAAAAAAACGCAATGTTTGTTATGAACTGGATTTAAATATTACGCTAATTAGAGTGTTTTAATTGGGTTGAACGTACAAATGAGGAATATTCAGTAGTAATTAAGTTGTGTGAAATAAATTTAAAAAAAAACGATTTTTAGTTTGTTTTTTTATCACACATTAGTTACACTTTGCAATTAGTTTCGGAGCTAAGCAATTTTCTAGCGCCCCAGATGACTCGAGCTCGAAAATGGCTAGAACTTAACCGAAACTAGTTTTCAGAATGTAACTAAAGTGTGATAAAAGATACATAGTAAAAAGCGTTTCATTTATCCTTTAAAATAAATTATCACAAAATAGACGCCTTAACCCTTAACCGCCTAGGTATCAAAATCCGGACGTTCATATCCTGTACTGGTCACTGATACTGCAACATTTCTTGTAGAAATATACGAAGTTTAAATTATTATTTATGTTCTGTAAGTAGCTTACTATTTATTGGGGTTGGTTTAAGTAATTAAACCACATAAAACGTTAAAAAAAATTATTTGTATCAAACTAATTTGTTTTACAAAGCTAAGATTTTTTTTTATTTTACACCAGATCTCAGTGACCGGACTTAAGGGTTAATAATGCAATATTCATTTTATTTTTGTTTCTAATTGTACATAAAGGCACCTTACATGGTCAATAATACTGCCAATATTTTAGAATAATGACAGTATTATTGTACGATAATATATTTAAAATTATTCTAAGATATTGACAGTATTACTGATCATGTAAGGTATAGTAATGATGGAATGAAGAGAATGTTTATCCGGATAATTGATTACTTGATAAATATTGAAGGAGGATTCAAGCAAATACTGACCGTACTAGGATTGACAGTATTATTGACCGTGTAAGGTGCTTTATAAGTGCATCGCCCTTGAATGTAAAGGGTGTCTAAAACTTAACGCAAGTTTTGAATTAAATAGAAAACACTATTTTTAGTCTTTAGATTGTTTTTTTTTTATTGAATCCTAAATTACATTTAGATAGTATTTTACTACTGAATATTCCTAATTTTATTTTAGTTTGAGAAATATCCCAAAACCCGGCGTAGAAACTCCTTTTCCAATTTATCCGATGTTTTATTCTATAAATAACCCTTTACGGAATAACACATCGGATAAATTGGAAAAGGAGTTTCTACGCCTGTTTTTGGGATATTTCTCAAACTAAAATAAAATTAGGAATATTCAGTAGTAAAATACTATCCTACACCGGTTTTTGGAATATCTCTCACCCTAAAATAAAATTCTTAATTTTTCTATATAGATACAGGAAGTGCTGAACAATAGCGAAACTTCCTTTAATAACCGAGTGTGTTTAACCCGTTATAGATAAAATATTTTGACTATATTCTGCACTCTTATAAATACTTTTATAATCTCGATTTAGTTGACAGCTTGAAGAACATCGCCCACCGAGTGCTTTCATAGCGCCCAAAGTGATTGAAAGTTAAATGAATAGAAAACATAATCGTGAATAATGTGTGTATTTGCATGGCCTATATTCGAGCCTTATAACCGAGATTAATAGTTGTGTTGGAAACATGTAATACAACTTTCATTGCCTTATCCGCAATTGATATCTCTCTTTGTTTGGCAAAGCAATTTTTATAACATTTACCGATCAAGGAATGCTTTTGCTAGCCTATTTTTCCGATCCCCTTCACTGAGAAACATCCAAGAGTAGGTTTAATGAGGTGCTAATAGACACATTTCTTTATTACAGCACATCTTCCACAATATATATATATATATATATATATATATATATATATATATATATATATATATATATATATATATATATATGTGTGTGTGTGTGTGTGTCCCTAAAGTATGGAATAAATTCGACAAAACCTTTACTTATGATTTTTGCAAAAATTTCTGGGACACGTCGATTGTTATTTTTTTAAATATACAACTATATGATGATATTAATTATATTTAACACTTAGTTTCAAAATAAGACATTATTTGTATATTTTCATCAATTAATAAATTCAGAAACATAACTTGTCTATAAAAGCAATTTGTTTAAAAACTCGTAATTAATTCTAATACTTGAAATGAAAACTTAATAATTATGTTTGGTCTTTATTTAGCTTCAAAATGAAGTATTATATGTTTATTTTGGTTAATTAATAACGTCTCAATGTGGGAAACGTTGAGACACACAACCTTTCATAATAACTTTATAATTAAGAGAATCGAAATAAATTGAATTGGAAATTACAACTAAATGATGATAAAATTATGTTTGGCACTTATTTAGCTTTAAGATGAAGTATTAATTGCTTCTTTTGTCATTTAATAACGCATCTATGCGGGAAAATTCAAACTATAAATTTTCTACTCTAACTTATTTTTATAAAACGTAATAAATTGAACAACTATATGATGCTATGACTTATATTTTGGCACATATTTAGCTTAAAAGTGATGCATTGTTTTTTATAGTCGTTGAAACAATCATCTATACGTTACAATTAAGATAAAATATTATTAATGAGCCTATATTTTAAAATCTAAAAAATGTCATCTATTTTTTTTTTTTTTCGATTTTTTAACATACTATAATTAGGAAGAATAATGAAAGAATAGAGAGGTGGAAAAACAAATGTCTGAAATCTAAAAAATTTCATCGAATAATTTTTTCATTCGAACTCTTAACATACTATATGTAGGAAGAATAATGGAAGAATGGAGAGGTGGAAAAACAAATGTTTAAAATCTAAAAAATGTCATCGAATAATTTTTTTATTCGAACTTTTTACCTACTATAAGTAGGCAGAATAATGGAAGAATAGAGAGGTGGAAAAACAAATGTCTAAAATCTAAAAAATGTCATGCAATAATTTTTGTATTCGAAGTTTTAACATACTATAAGTAGGAAGAATAATGGAAGAATAGAGAGGTGGAAAAACAAATGTCTAAAATCTAAAAAATGTCATCGAATAATTTTTGTATTCGAACTTTTAATATACTATAAGTAGGAAGAATAATGGAAGAATAGAGAAGTGGAAAAATAAATGTCTGAAATCTAAAAAATGTCATCGAATAATTTTTTTATTCGAACTTTTAACATACTATAAGTAGGAAGAATAATGGAAAAACAGGGTGGTGGAAAAACAAATGTCTAAAATCTAAAAAATGTCATCGAATAATTTTTTTATTCGAACTTTTAACATACTATATGTAGGAAGGATAATGGAAGACTAGAGAGGTGGAAAAACAATTGTCTAAAATTTAAAAAATGTCATGAAATAATTTTTTTATTCAAACTTTTAACATACTATAAGTAGGAAGAATAATGAAAGAATACAGAGGTGTAAAAACAAATGTCTAAAATCTAAAAAATGTCATCGAATAATTTTTTTATTCGAACTTTTAATATACTATAAGTAGGCAGAATAATGGAAGAATAGAGAGGTGGAAAAATAAATGTCTAAAATCTAAAAAATGTCATCGAATAATTTTTTTATTTGAACTTTTAACATACTATAAGTAGGAAGAATAATGGAAGAATAGAGAGGTGGAAAAGCAAATGTCTAAAAACTAAAAAATGTCATGGAATAATGTTTTAATTCGAACTTTTAACATACTGTAAGTAGGAAGAATGTTGGAAGAATAGAGAGGTGGAAAAACAAATGTCTAAAAACTAAAAAATGTCATCGAATAAATTTTGTATTCGAACTTTTAACATACTATAAGTAGGAAGAATAATGGAAAAATAGAGAGGTGGAAAAACAAATGTCAAAAATCTAAAAAATATCATCGAATAATTTTTGTATTCGAACTTTTAATATACTATAAGTAGGAAGAATAATGGAAGAATAGGGAGGTGGAAAAACAATGTGCGATACCATATACATACATAACATACTTCATGTGTTATAAAAGATCTCTTATAAATGCTTATTACTATAGTTAACAGTGCATACATATTTATACAATATAAGTTACAAATACAATACACAGGCAATATAAGTTACAAAGAAAAATATGAATCATGCTGACTATGACGTAAATATTCTATTAAATATATTTAAAACACGTAAAATATATTTATTCAAGTATATTACGATTCCACTACTACTATTTCCATAAACTATACGACTACAATTTCCATATAAGCTGAATTAGAGCGTCCCCGGTTTCTTATTTTTTAATTAAAATTTAATGCCTGTGTTTTAATTAGTCGCTTATTTGGGCATTTTTATGATTCACGACTTGTGGTTCGCTTTAAAACCCCGCATGCAAATTACGTTTTTATTAACCTACTGCGGCCTTGCAATTAGACAAAAAACGGTGGAATTTTTAAATTTGTTTTGAACACATCCAGCCCATATTACCGATGCAGATTTTATAAAGCGTTGTAAATATGTTGCTGGCGACACTCGTTTCTAATGCTTATACCTTTCTATTATTCGAAACGTGTACATTCCTCCTGGTTGACATGTGTGAGTGAATTTTCTCATGGGAGATTTTATTAGAATGCCGCGAGTTAACTGGAGATTGATCTGATATTAATTAGAGAGATGGAGATGGAATAGTTTATCTGGGTAAATTAGTTGTATGGAATTTAATTCAATTTCTCATGTTCGCTGTTGCATATATTAATGGAGTAGTGCAAGAAGGGCCAATATGATTTTTGACAAAAGAAAGAAACTAATTTAAAGTACTTAATAAACAACAAAAGGGCGAATCTACAATCTGCGGCGCCCTGTCAATTCTTTATTTCACAATAGTTAAAAGTTAACTATAAGTACTTTAAATCAGTTTGGTCCTTTAAAAAAAATACAGATTTGCCCTTCTTGCGCTACATCATCGATATGAGGCATCGAGAGAAAAAGCGGATTAATCCTCTAATTTAAAAAGTCAAATCTTTGTTATTACTATTATTATTAGTAATAATATAAGATTTTTCTAAACTTGAGGATTATTCCACCTTTGCGCTCAATGCCTTATATTATCCTTCTAGACGTTGGGCAAAATATAACGGGCACTAAGGCTCGGGTGGGAAAAGCTGTGGAAAAAATATTTTTATAAAAATTGTACGGTAAAGCCGAAGAAGTGAATAAAATAAGAATAAAAGTTGTTCGACTTTAGACTATTGCATAGACAATTTTCAACCAAATAAAAAAACGATGAATAATGTTCTTTATTGAATCAATTATATCAAGATTCAATGAATTCATGGACACTGGACAAAATTTGAAATTTAATGTTTAATTGTTGGACTGAGGATTGTAAACGATAATTGCTATTATTTGAAATTGACTCATGTAAATCGAAATTAACTTGTATTCAACTTCTATCCCATAGATGTCTACTGAATCTTAATTAAACATTAAAATTACTTGTACCTACTAGTCCTACCTAATAATTAATTTTCTAGAACTAGTTGCCTATAAATTCCCCGCCCTAAAAGGAACTACATAGCAAATTTGTGCAAACATTGTCTGTCATAAAATGTAATTGTCCACGGCTGCTTGAATATACTTTGCAAAAAAAAACGAAAAATTAATGGTCCATTTAATTCTTAAATACTTTCACCGCTGCCGTTAAGCTGTGAATAATGGCGGGCCGCAATTTCTAAACCTCGAAGGCACGAAAACAATCTATAACCAAAGCGATTGCACTATTTCTCGTCGAGAAATTAGCAAACAAAATCAGATAAAATGCATCGTTTCGTGACTGTTCGAATATCCGTGGGAACACCGTTTTTGTACAGTTACGCGCGCCTGTAGGGCCTCTACAGGATACACTACGAGAGCGGTGTTAATTACGTTTTCATTGGACTCTTAATTGCTCACAAAAATTAGCTTCCCGCGCGCCGCAGTTTTTGCATTTCCTCGAATTATTTCGCGCCGTAGAAGGAGCACAAGTAACTGCACAGTGCACGATAAGTGCGTGTTATTTTATATCCGCAAAAATAAAACTACACACTTGATAGCGTCGAGTAATAAATAGTATAGCACAAAAGGTATGGGTCGTATGCGAAACTGTGTGTTTGCAATGAATGAATGAATACGAGCGTTCCCGTTTAAGACACCGTGACGGGACATACAGTTTTATTATGGTGATTATTGTTGTTGTGGGATTTTTGTTTTTTTTTTTTGACCTGTTTTGGATAGTTTTCTAACTTTACAAGCGATAAATAGACTGGTTGTACACTTTACAATATTTTAATAGTGATGGTAAGGTTGCTCAAGTTATGAAGATATAACAATGCAATAATAAAGGATCAATCCAGCTATATATAAAAGAAACCGCAATACTAAGAATAGAGATAATTAAAACAGTTAATTGGCGCGACAAATTTGAAAATTAAATGTTTGGCAATGTTGTATATTTTATATATATATATATATATATATATATATATATGTATATATATATATATATATATGTATATATATATATATATATATATATATATATATATATATATATATATATATATATATATATAAAGGCACCTTACACAGTCAATAATACTGTAAATCCTAGTACTGTCAGTATTTGCTTGAATCGTCCTTCAATATTTATCAAGTAATCAAATATAAGTTATCATAAACATGAGTATTCTCTTCATTCCATCATTACTATACCTTACACGATCAGAAATACTGTCAATATCTTAGAATAATGAAGCAGACGACATAATCTTCCTCCACAGAGATGGAGGAAGATTATGTCGTCTGCTATTTGAAATATAGAAGTGTCTCACATTTACATTACTATCGATGACCAACTTCTGTGTGTTGCATATTCTATGAAAAAGAGTATATGTAGTTTTTGCTCATTATTAGGGACATAAATAGTCAGATCTCAACATAAAATATATTAAAAATAAAAATAAATATCAATTCGTATAATTTATGATAATATAATGTTGATGCATAAATAATTGATCTAATTTTTATTTAAATTAATTCTCAATTTATATTATTATAGAACCCATAACTTGATTGAAAGTACCTCACTGTGCCCCACATTCTCAGTGCAACGAAACTACAAAAACCCAACCGTGCGTACGGTTAAATCAGCTCTTTACCATTCACACCGCGCCGCAAATCTACATAATCACGACACTTTTTGCTTGCAATCACAGCTAATCAACTTGATTTATTTCCATTGCGCTGCTCATAAATTGATTGCCCCACGACAATCTTAATCATCCTTCTGGCAGTAGTACAATGTAGAAGCCGGGTGCTGGGATATTAGCGTGTTAACAGTACACATTGGAACCGCAGCGTGCACAATTGTAACAATTTCCCAGTTAATTAATAAAACATATTCCACGCATTACGTTATCTAATAAACCGATTGAATAACTCACCGTTAATCTAGCATAATGAGTGTTTCCTCTTAGCAGTTTTAATTGCAGCTTGATTTAATATAATTCAAGCATTAATGCATAACTAGTCTAGTTTCGACTTATCTGTGTAGATTTAATTCGTAATTAATTCGTAATATCTGTAAAACTGGTCAATTTTGGTTTAAAGAAAACTACACAAAATATGATAATGATATGTATAGGCCGCTTGTTTTCTCTCTAGATATTTATATTGCATTTGTATACCTTAATTAGATATGCGAATTTATTTATGAATTATCAGAAAATTACGTTCAGTATGTATTTTGTTGTTCATGATATGTATCTGATAATAAATATTTAAGAGCATATTACCTTTGCTCTTGTAGTTTCCAGCTCGCTATAACCTACTTTTATGTCCACCCAAATTTACAGAAGCCAAATTACAATAATTGAAGATGATGGCTGGCCAATTAAGAGAATTCATCAACAACATGTAACACACATATGGGCTGGAGAAAGTGGTGCATTTACAACTCATTAGCGCACACACTCAACTACACGTACTTTTATATTATTCAAATATCGGAGGTATGTTCGCAGTCAATTTCAAGTTTCTAATAATTATTGAAAACTTTTCCTTTCAATTAAAACTGAATAAGTATCTACACGTGTTGATGCGTTTAATATCAAATTAATTACTAATTTACTATTTTAAATCACTTTTATGAAGTACCTAATTATAAATGATGCTCAAGTGGTAGAAATTATTATTATAAAATTTTATTTATTTCATTGTTCGTACGTTAAGTATTGCTCAGATATTAGCATACAAATCCCTATCAAATAAAATCGAAGACAATGTTTTGAAACCGACCTACCTGACCTTTATGACTTTTGTACTATTAATGCGTGACAAATATTTTTATTACTGCCACTCTTGTTCGTCAAATGGGGACTATAGCAACGCGAGAGTAGAATAGTTACAAATTTGACATTAGTCAGGGAATAAAAAGTACCATAATTCTGTTTGTAGTTTTAAACTTTTATAAAATTTATCTGAATATACCCAGTCATATTTAGATCCTACAAAGTATGAAATATACATTTCATTTTTCTGTCATTTTCTGTAACAGGATTAGTTAGGGGATAAAAAGTACGATCACTCTGTTTGTAGTTTTCAAAACTTTATAAAATAATGCTGAATATATTTATAAATAGTTATATTTATCTGATATAAAGTATGAAATATGTAGATCAACTATTCGTAGTCTTTTTGGGTAGTTAAATTCTATAATTACGAATCTGACATTAGTTCGGGACAAAAAGTGCAATAACTCGGTATGTAGTTTCCAAAATTGTATTAAATTACTCTAGCTATATTCATAAATAGTTATATTTAGACTTTACAAAGTATGAAATATGTATCTCAACTATTCGAAGTCGTTTTGGGATGTTAAACTTCAAAAATTACAAATCTGTCATTAGTTAGGGTACAACAAGTACCATAATTCTAGTTTTAGACATCAAAATTTTATAAAATTATTTTGAATATATCTACAAATAATCATAATTAGACTCTACAAAGTATACAATATATATCTCAACTATTCGTAGTATTTTGGGTTGTTAACCTGAAAAATTGTAATTCTGACATTGGTCTGGAGATAAAAACTACCATAACTGTGTTTGTAGTTTTCAATATTTTATGAAATTACACTAAATATACTTACAAATAGTCATACTTAGCCCCTACAAAGTATAAAATGTGTATCTCAACTATTCATAAACTTTTGGGTTGTTAAATTTAAAAATTACGAATCTGATATTAGTTGAGGGACAAAAAATACTATAACTCTGTTTGTAGTTTTAATTTTTTTATAAAAGTTCTCTGAATATATTGATGAATAGTCATACTTAGCCCCTACAAAGTATGAAATGTATATTTTAACTATTCGTAGTTTTTTTTTTATTGTTAAACTTAAATATTACAAACTAGACATTAGTTAGGGGATAAAAAGTATCACCACTCTGTTTGTAGTTTTCAAAATTTTATAAAATAATTCTTAATATAGTTAATAATAGTTATATTTATCCCTTATAAAGTATGAAATATGTAGTTCAATTATTCGTAGTGTTTTTGGGTAGTTAAATTCTATAATTACAATTCTGACATTAGTTCGAGGACAAAAAGTACTATAACTCTGTATGTGGTTTCCAAAATTTTATGAAATGACTCAAATTATATCCATAAATACTAATATTTAGACTTTATAAAGTATGAAATATGTATCTCAACTATTCGAAGTCTTTTTGGGATGTTAAACTTAAAAATTACAAATTTGACATTAGTTAGGGTACATAAAGTACCATAACTCTGTTTTTAGGATTCAAAATTTTATAAAATTATTCTGCATATATCCACAAATAATAAAAATTAGACTCCACAAAGTATAAAATATAAATTTCAACTATTCGTACTATTTTGGGTTATTAAACTGAAAAATTATAATTCTAAAATTGGTCTGGGGATAAAAAGTACCATAATTGTGTTTGTAGTTTTCAAAATTTTATGAAATTACACTGAATATACTTACAAATAGTCATATTTAGCCCGTACAAAGTATGAAATGTGTATCTCAACTATCCATAACCTTTTTGGGTTGTTAAATTCAAAAATTACGAATTTGATATTAGTTGGGCAGACAAAAAGTACTATAACTCTGTTTGTAGTTTTCATAATTTTATAAAAATTCGCTGAGAATATTTACAAATAGTCAGACTGAGCCCGTACAAAGTATGAAATGTGTATTTTAACTATTCGTAGTCTTTTTCTGTTGTTAAACTTAAAAATTACAAACTAAACATTAGTTAGTGGATATAAAGTACCACTACTCTGTTTGTAGTTTTCAAAATTTTATAAAATAATGCTGAATATATTTACAAATAGTTATATTTATCCCTTATAAAGTATGAAATATGTAGTTCAACTATTCGTAGTCTTTTTGGATAGTTAAATTCTATAATTACAAATCTGACATTAGTTCGGGACAAAAAGTACTATAACTCAGTATGTGGTTTCCAAAATGTTATTAAATTACTCTGACTATATCCATAAATAGTTATATTTAGACTTTATAAAGTATGAAATATATATCTCAACTATTCGAAATATTTTTGGGATGTTAAACTTAAAAAAATACAATCTGACATTAGTTAGGGTACAAAAAGTACCATAACTCTGGCTTTAGGATTCAAAATTTTATGAAATTATTCTGAATATATCCATAAATAATCATAATTAGTCTCTACAAAATATATAAATATATATCTCAACTATTCGTAGTATTTTGGGTTGTTAAACTGAAAAATTATAATTCTGATATTGGTCTGGGGATAAAAGTACCATAACTGTGATTGTAGTTTTCAAAATTTTATGAAATTACACTGAATATACCTACAAATAGTGATACTTAGACCCTACAAAGTATGACATGTGTATCTCAACTATCCATAGACGCTTTGGGTTGTTAAATTCAAAAATTGCGAATCTGATATTAGTTGGGGGACAAAAAGTACTAAAACTTTGTATGAGGAGAATTTTATTAAATTTCTCTGACTATAACCATGAATATTTATATTTAGACATTACAAAGTATGAAATATGTATCTCAATTATCCGTGTTAAACTTAAAAATTACAAATTTGACATTAGTTAGGGTACATAAAGTACCATAACACTGTGTTTAGAATTAAATTTTTTATAAAATTATTCGGAATATATCCACAAATAATCATAATTAGACTCTACAAAGTATAAAATATATATCTCAACTATTCGTAGTATTTTGGGTTGTTAAACTGAAACATTATAATTCTGACATTGGTCTGAAAATAAAAAGTATCATAAATTTTATGTAATTACACTAAATATACTTACAAATAGTCATACTTAGCCGCTACAAAGTATGAAATGTGTATCTCAATTATCCATAGACTTTTTGGGTTGTTAAATTCAAAAATTACGAATCTGATATTAGTGGAGGGACAAAAAGTACTATAACTCTGTAGTTTTCAAAATTTTATAAAAGTTCGCTGAATATATTTACAAATAGTCATACTGGTCATACTTAGCTCTTACAAAATATGAAATGTGTATATTAACTATTTAGTTTTAAATCTGTTATGAAATTTCACTAAATATACTTACAAATAGTTAACTTAGCCAGTACAAAGTATGAAATGTGTATCTCAACCATTCATAATCTTTTTGGGTTGTTAAATTCAAAAATTACGAATCTAGTATTAGTTGGGAGACAAAAGGTACTATAACTATGTTTGTAGTTTTCAAAATTTTATAAAATTACTCTGAATATATCCACAAATAGTCATATTTACACCTCGAAAAGTATGAAATATTTATCTCAACCATTCGTAGTCTTTTTGAGTTGTTAAATTAAAAAGGTACAAATCTGATATTTCGCCATAACATAACTAATTATTAAAAAAAATGTATTCATCCTACTACTACTACTACTACAACTACTATTACTACTACTACTACTACTACTACTACTACTACTACAACTACTATTACTAATACTACTACTACTACTACTACTACTACTACTTCAAGTACTATTACTACTACTACTATTACTACAATATTTTTATTGTTATTTGTGATATAATAATCAATTACCTTGTGTTTACTTCATTTGGCAGATGAGCGAATCTTTATTATTGATTTTATATATCTTTACATAATTTTTTCTTTTGTTAATAAACCTCATAAATCCGCCACATTGTACACAATAGCAAAACAGAAAGTTTTCAATCAAAATAATATTCCATCAGACCTAAAATCTAACGTTTAGAAAGCTCCATATAGCATAACACAGCCCATGGTTTAACTAATTTGCATTGTACAACAAACTGTTTAAAACAACATAACGATTAATTTTCATACACAACTAACTCCGAAAGTGAAAATCCTCGATATATTAGCATTTAAAAATATTCAATCCAAATTATTATTTTTTTTCGCTTTCTGTACTCGAATATTAATCATACCGATGCGATGGAATTAATCACAAGCGCCGTTTGTGATGCAACTCCGCGCGTTCGAGTGTTGCCCAATATTGCCAGCCGCAAACATTGTCATTAGAACCCGTTAGATTATAATTAATGGAAAATTTTAATAGTGACGAACGCAATTTTTCATTAGCATTTTTTAAACGGGTTTAAATAAATTAAACATGCGTTTAGGTAATTGTCCTTTTAATATGGAATGTGTTGGTGTGATTCGATTCTGGATTATATTTGTATGTGCATAAAATAGTAATTATATTTATTAGCTTTTTTCACATTATTTTACCAAATCAGAATAATTTTAAAGAATAATTTAAACATTTGCATTCAAAGTAGGTAGTCCCCAATCGTTAGGTTGTAGTGAAGAAAAAACATTCGTATATAGAAAAATAGCTTCTCAAACTACGTATATGATAAACTATGTAATACGTTTGGAAAAATTATAAAACAACGAAAACTCGAGTATTTTTGAGCATGTAATAAGACTTCCTGAATAATCTACTAATAAATCATAATTAGTAGGAAGGGCAAATTATGGGAAGAAGAATCGTCGGTCGGCAGCTCAAGAACCGTCAATATGAATATGAAAAACATAATATTTAATCCGTAATTTGATATTTCAATTTTATAAATTAATTCTTTGAAGAATTTTTAAAATAAAACTTTATACTTTACTTTTTTATATTCTGCAATTTTTAAAATAATATATTAAAACCCTTATAACTTTAAAAATACTAAACACCTTACATATTCGATTGGATATCATAATAAAAAAATCGTTACTTTACAACCAGTAACATAACTTTTAAATCCGTGATGCAATTGCATCAAGGTTAACGATCGTTTTGCATGTTTGAAACTGTTAGAAGGTAGAAATCTATTCCAACTCGTGTTTTTTGATTATATAAACGCTATACAGTAGCTGGGTCGTCTTTAAATGCCCCTCCGTAGACATACCAATGGGGATTTTGAGGCTAATGTCCTTTTTGTGTCGTTTAAAGTATAATCACAAGCTCCCTGGGAATTAAATTAGGAACAGGATGAACAGCAATTGTTTTGTAAAATGCTCGAGAGCGGTGTAATGATGTGTTTAAACAGGAGTCATTAAGAAGAAATTCGCAAACTGAAATAAAAGTTATACTTATATTTTTATGGTAATATGTGGATATACTAGCATATAAAATTTAATTTAAAAGTTATAATATAAAAGACCACAAATTGCTACTCTGGAAGCTGAAGCTAGCATACTATATAAATACATTATCTAGGGTATGTAGTTACTTTAGATTCTCTCTATTGGAAACACTGAATAATAAAACAAAACGTTCAATCAAAGCTCAAATTGCAAGCGCTATTCAAGGTGTTTGACATTTGTTTTGGCATATTCTGTCACGATGACGTTTTCAATTTATCAATTCAATAGCTTATGGGACCGATAAAGTTTATGGGATGTTTGTGAATACGGGCATTAGTGTTGTATTACTCTTTTTATTTAGTTGGATAGTTTTTAATTTGAATTTTTGTTTCAGGGTAAGCCATTTTCATATGATTTCCATGGATTGGATTATTTTTACAAAATGGTACGTGTACTTTAAAATATACCTATAAATCTTTCATACTAGGATATAACACTTCAATCGACAAATCTAAACGGTTAAATTAAATGAAAATAATACCTTTATATTATATATTATATTTACTAAAACTAAAATATATGAATTTTGTGAATGTCATAATTAGTACCGTATCCGGTACAGTACAGCCCTAGGTTGCGATTCCTAGTCAAAGTAACTTTGCAAAATATGAAAACTATTCCTAGTCGCCCGCAAGTCTGATATGTTGTTTGAATATGTATTAGGATTATCTATTTTTTTTAATTATTTAAACTTACGTTTGGCTTTAAATTACTATTTTCCCCCGGTGTTTTCATCACTTTTCATTGAACGCCATTTTATACATTTTCGTTTATAATAGGGGTACCCTCTAATGAACATATCGCTATTAATGTTGCTAGAGTTGTTATAGGAATATCTGATGATGTTCCTATCTTTGTCGTACATTGAGAACACGCTATTTCTGTCTCAAATATTTCATAATGGCCGACGACGATGAGAAAACAAAAAGTCGGTAATGAAGCGTGCGTTTGCGGAAAAAGGCCAATTTTTGTTTCAAACACATTTATTCTACAAAATGGCTTTCGATGCATGCATTTTCACCTATAACTAAAGTAAATGTATATAAGAAATGAATTGTTTCGGTATAATAGTGCGATATGTGTAGAGTGGATTAGAAATAATGGATTATGAATATATTTAGCAGGATTTCTGTCTTCCATGTAAGTTCTTTTATACTTCTATTATAACACTATAACAATAACCTTCAATAGCATTACTCCTTTTCTTATGATCATTTATGTATGTATACGACAACTGTAGACCGCCGCATATAATTTAAAAAACAGGTCACCCAAAAGGATCAAAAGTTTGGCCACCCATGCTATATAGCAACTGGAAATGGCAAGTTTTTAATAATAATAATAATAATAGGATTTATTGTCCTACAGTAAGAAAATCCAATTACAAGACAACAACAATAATATGCAAAAAGTATAAACATATATAGGTATAAATTTTATCGAATTTATGACATATTTTAGGGACACCCTCTATATATTTCATAATTAGTATGGTTGACTCAATGAAGAGGCGCATGCAGCTATTAGAGCTGCATTAATCTACCATTAACAGATGTTGCACTAGGAAAACATGACACATACAGTTTTACAATCCAGTGTTTACTTTAACGACATAACAATATTTATAATTTATTATTATTAAAAAGTATTAAAAACTGACTCACACACGGTAACTAATTTGCATACAATAGGGCTATTTTAATAAATCACCTTCAACAATTTGTTAATCAATAAGATCACTTGAAATAAACCGCAATGGGTCGTTTAAATATAAATAGTCGTTCCGGATCACATCGATTAAATTTAATTGCCTGCGTTTCTCGAACCTTGGAAAATTGAATTCAAGGAAAGTCAGAAACTTGTTGGCTATAAACTGTTTACTAGAAATTGCTTGAACTTGTATCACTATTCCAGCGTGATAATTGTTACACGAAAGTTACATAAAAGAGGTTAAGAAGTTCTAAAGAGGTCTAATCATGATTACATCACTAACAACAGCCGCAGCCAGGGATTCACTCAAAGAGATATATGAACACATTAATCGAACGATATTACTAATGAAATATTTATTACATACATTGTTTATTCCACGAATATTTATTTATATTATATTATATTGTTTCGTTTATAGAAAAGTAACACAAGTAAAAAAATATAATGTATCTGACGATGTCTTCTCCCTTTGTTTTCTTCTGTAATTCGTGATTCATGCTTCTCATTATGTCTTCTATTATCGGGCCAAAATGTGCCAAAAAACACTACAAAAATATATTTATATTTTAAGTTGACATAATCGCCAAATAAATTTAAAAATAAAACAACAAAAATAATTTGACACATTGCAAACTCAACCATATTATTGAAGAAAAAGAAGATATTTCATTTGAGTTTTTAAAATTGAGTTCCTAATACATCTTTGGACCAGTGTACCAAAAAAATCCTAAATTTACATAATGAGATACCGTTTTCCTTAGCAGAAAAGACTGATAATATAAATTTGAAATTTAATAAGCCATATCTTTGATGACAATGAAGATATATCACTAAGGTAATTAGAGCTTTTAAAATTGAGTTCTTAATACATTTGTCGACTAGTGTAATAAACAAAAATAAAAACCGCGAATTACATAATGAAGAATAGTTTTTATTAGCAGAAAACATGGTATTATCAATGTTTTCTGCTAATAAAAACTATTCTTCATTATGTAATTCGCAGTTTTTATTTTTATTTATTAGACTAGTAAAATAAATAAAATTTTCAAATTAATCCAGCCATATAGAAGAAGATAATAAAGATATCTCATAATGGTCTTTATAATTGAGTTTTTCATACATTTCTAGACAAGAGTAATACAAAAAAGCTTAAAATGGCACCTTTATGAATAAGTATTTTTGCAAAAATGTGTGATAAAACAAATTTAAAATTTCATAAGCTATATCTTTGGAGACAATGAAGATATCTCATTGGAGTCCTTATAATTGAGTTTTTCATACATGTTTAGATAAGAATAACACAACAAATCTTAAAATTTAATCATGATGAATAGGTATTTTTGCAGAAATGTGTGATAATACAAATTTCAACTTTTACAAGCCATATCTTTGAAGATACCTATATGAAGATATTGGAGTCTTAATGATTTAGTTTTTCGTACAATTATAGACCAGAATAATACAAAAAATCTTAAAATTGCATCATGATGAATAGGTATTTTTGCCGGAATGTGTGCTAGTACTAATTTTAATTTTTACAAGCCATATCTTGAAAGCTGATAACAATAACTAATTGGAGTCTTTATAATTGAGTTTTTCATACATTTTTAGACAAGAATAACATGAAACACTTAAAATTGAATCATGCTGAATAGATATTTTTGCAGGAATGTGTGATATTACTAATTTTAACTTTTACAAGCCATATCTTTGAAGATAATAAAAATAACTCATTAGAGTCTTTATAATTGAGTTATTCATACATTTTTAGATAAGAATAACATAAAAAATCTTAAAATTGCATGATGAATAGGTATTTTTGTAGGAATGTGTGATAAAACAAATTTCAAATTCTTATTGCGGTCTTTATAATTGAGTTTTTTATACTTAAATATGTATAAAAAACTCAATTATAAAGACCGCAATGAGATATTTTCATTATCTTCAAAAATATGGCTTTTCAACTTTGAAATTTATTTTATAACACATTTCTGCAAAAATACCTATTCATAAAGATGCAGTTTTAAGAATGTTTGAGTTACAATTATAACATAAAAAATATCTATTAATTGCTTTATGATAAATAGGTATTTTTGTAGGAATGTGTGATAATACAGATTTCAACTTTTACAAGCCATATCTTGCAAGATAATGAAGATATCTCATTAGATTTCAAATTTTATATTTAGATCTCCTTCCATAGCTCATGACCGGGCTGAATTTGGCCGCCCCTAACTTTAGCCACTAACTTTCAAAATAATGTTCCTTGAATTAAATTAATTAGATTGATGAACGGGACGTTGTTCGGATCATCCAGGTTCTGTATGTTTGAAAACAGGTCGTTTTATTACTGGTGTAAATACTTAAAGCATGTTCAAGAAATTAAAAATAACTGGAGTTTTAAATTACCCGCCGGTGCTGTCGGTTGTTCGGCTTCATTGGACATTGAGCAATAAAAAAACGACAAATTACGCAAAACTGTAGTTGATATTATAATTCATCCATCTGACACACTATTCAAGAATCATCATAAATTATTTATTTGCTATAATTATTGTAGAGTTTAAAAATAAAATATATAAAAAGCGACCGAATTACTCGCTTGTACACTTTGAATCTTTTTCATCATATGAGATGGACGTTTTTTTCCTAAGACTGCGAATTAATAATAATAATATTTTTTTATAATATTATATAATTTATAATTAATTAATCTGTGTATTTTATGAAAATCGTATTGTATAAATTTCATTTTATCTAGGTATAGGGAAGAAATTGTCATAATTTATGTTAAATTTTGTACATTAGCGATAGCGATTTCGTTAAATATTGTACAGTAGCGAAATCGCTATCGCTAAAAATTTAAAATAAATTATGACAATTGCTCCCCCTAATTTATAATTAATTAGTTAGTGTATTTTATGAAAATCGTATTGTGTAAATTTTATTTTGTCTAGGTATTAGGGAAGAAATTGTCATAATTTATGTTAAATTTTGTACAGTAGCGATAGCGATTTCGTTAAATGTTGTACAATAGCGAAACCACTATCGCTACTGTATAAAATTTAACATACATTATGACAATTTCTCCCTCTAATTTATAATTAATTAGTTAGTGTATTTTATGAAAATCGTATTGTGTAAATTTCATTTTGTCTAGGTATTAGGGAAGAAATTGTCATAATTTATGTTAATTTTTTTACAGTAGCGATAGCGATTTCACTGCTATGCCAAATTTACCTAGACAAAATGAAATTTACACAATACGATTTTCATAAAATAAACTGACTAATTAATTATAAATTAGGGGGAGAAATTGTCATAATTTATGTTAAATTTTGTACAGTGGCGATGGAGATTTCGTTAAATTTTGTACAGTAGTGATAGCGATTTCACTACTGTAACAAATTTAATGAGATCGCTATCGCCACTGTACAAAATTTAACATAAATATAACAATTTCTTCCCTAATACCTAGACAAAATAACATTTACACAATACGATTTTCATAAAATACATTAACTAATTAATTATAAATTATATAATATTATAAAAAACTAATAAAAATAAAATAATGAATTATATAAATTCAAATTAAATTGGGGACAGTGTATACTACATATTTTGTAATTAATTTGTAACCTACTTGACATTATATAAATAGTTATTTTTTAAAATTTTAATCCTATCTTGATCTTTTTTTAAATCCTTCAACGTACCTAATTAATAACAAACAAGTTGCTAATTAATACATCCTCTAACCTCGGCCGATTTCATGCGCAATATTTGTTTCAAATTTGTCGCTGTTTTTAACAAGGCAAAAAAATGTTAAGCAAGGTTTAGAATAATTTAATATTTTATTTTTAATTATATCTGTCAATCAACATATTAATACTTTTTGCGTAATATAAAGAGCATAATCAGTCATATTCCATAGTTATTATAAGTTATAAGTATTGTTATTATAATAATAAAATAATATATTAATTATGTATATTTATATATATATATTTATATATATATATATAAATATATATATATATATATATATATATATATATATATATTTATTTATTATAACTCTCAACAGGCAATGACAATCTAATTACAGAGAGACACAATAACGATGCAAAAATAACAAACTTTAGAGGCGAAGCCCTTCTCGCATTGAGGAGCGAGACTTCAAATTTCGCGAATCACATTTCACAGTTTTCTGTGAAGTTAAATATCAATACATCGATATTTAACACAAAAATAATGTAATTATCCTTTCATCAAGTGCTAGATGTTGTAGACCTTTTTTCATTTCTAATATATATATATAAGAAAACTTAAATCTTCATAGGGCTAACAAGGGTTTCAAATATTAATAAACTTCTATCTTTATAGGGCTAACAAGGGTTTAAAATATAAGAAGAAAAAGAAAACAATCTTTATTTGGCTATTGACTTCTGACCTTTTCGACTTAAAGTAAAATTTCGTTTTTCATTTCAAATATAAAGAAAACTTAAATCTTCATAGGGCTAACAAGGGTTTCAAATATAAATAAACTTCTATCTGTATAGGACTAACAAGGGTTTCAAATATAAGAAAAAAACAATCTTTATTTAGCTATTAACTCTTGACCTTTTCGACTTAAAGTAAAATTTATAAACAATTTAGACGTTTTTTATTTCAAATATAAAAAGCTTAAATCTTTATAGGGCTAACAAGGGTTACAAATATAAATAAACATCTATCTTTATAGGGCTAAGAAGGGTTTCAAATATAAGAAGAAAAAGAAAACAATCTTTATCTGGCTATTAACTCTTGACATTTTCGACTTAAAGTAAAATTTATAAACTGTATAGGCGTTTTTCATTTCAAATATAAAGATAACTTAAATCTTTATGGGGCTAACCATGGTTTCAAATATAAATAAACAAACAATGTTTTTAATATTTACATTTTGTGTTAATTTACAAATTTAGTATTTAAGAATTCTAAAATTAACATATCGTAAAGCCGCCGAATAATCAATACAAGAGTAGAGTAGATAATAATAATAATATATGAATCCTTTAGCAACAGGAATGTTATAAGTTAATGTTACAAAATACGTAATACAAACAATATGGTACGTGTATATTCTTATTGTGTGAGCATAAATGATGCCAAATAATCTTATTTACACTGATTCGTTATCTCTACTACTTTCTAGTAGTAGTAGTTATTGCATTTGTTACAATTCTGTAACTGGCTATTGACCTTGCAGTTATTCTGCCATGTGTGGATGTATATGTGTGAGTGTATATGTGATGACTTGCTACTTCAGAAAATCATCCCCAAGTTTTCTAAAGTGTCGTTAATTCTAGTTATTTCCTATTATATTTATTATTTATTATTTTATGTCATGTCGTACATCAGTACTTTTAAATATCAGTTGAAATTCAATCGACTATATTCGTTTTAATAAAAAAATTGCGTATTACTACGGTTATATGTAATATATGTAGTAATACGTAATTATTTATTAAATCGAATGCCAATAAAAGTTATTAGTATTATGAACGCGCGGTAGTACAGTAATTAACGAATTATTATTTAAATATTCCCATTGTTATAATATCTGTGTACATTACTATATAAATAGAAATTAATTGCGAGCCATAACCGCAGCCATTTAAGTGAGATGATCTGCGAAAACAACAACCCAACCGACGTTTTAATTCAAACTTTTTTCACATTGACTTTCACAAATGCAAAAACGACTTTGACATTACCGCCGGTTTTATGGGAATATCTCTTACTTTCATTAATTCTCCCATGATTTACTCTAATGTAACTTTTTAAGTACACTCGCAAATATCAAACGTTATACCTACTGCGCGTGGTATGTTAAATTCTAATTAACTGAAAATTATATTAATTAATGTATGAAATATTTACGCAACTACTACTACTAGAAAAAAACTGAATGTAGGATTTAAAATTTATAATAAACTGTGGGTACACAACGTTTGTGTTACACAGAGAGGACTGTGAAGAATGTTATTGTCCTTTCATTAAGCGCTAGATATTGTAGACGTTTTTTCATTATATATATATATATATATATATATATATATATATATATATATATATATATATATATCTATATCTATATATAAACTTAAATCTTTACAGGGCTAACAAGGGTTTCAAATATAAATAAACTTCTATCTTTATAAGGCTATCAAAAGTTTCATATATGAGAAGGAGAAAACAATATTTATTTGGCTAAAATGTTGAATCATTTTAGTCTCGAATTTTGAATATCTGTTCAGTTGATCTCACAAAAATTTATATAGAATTTCTATTACTTGTAAAAATCAGAGGTTTGAATTTTGTAAATCTTACATATAGTTTCTAGATGACAATATATTAGTCATCAATAAGAGATATAATTTATTAATTTTCAATAATTAGTGTGGTCATAAATCGGAAAAGTCCAGGATACCTGATTATTATTAGATATCTCCAACTAATAAAATTCGTAAAAAATCAGAGGTTTAAATTTTGTAAATCTTACATATAGTTTCTAGATAACAATATATTAGTCATCAATAAGAGATATAATTTATTAATTTTCAACAATTAGTGTGGTCATAAATCGGAAAAGTCCAGGATACCTGGTTATTATTAGATATCTCCAACTAATAAGATTCGTAAAAAATCAGAGGTTTGAATTTTGTAAATATTACATATAGTTTCTAGATGAAAATATATTAGTCATCAACAGGAGATATAATTTATTAATTTTAAACAATTAGTGTGGTCATAAATCGGAGAATTACACAATATGACAATAAATTTGACAATAATTCAAGGTTGTAAATAAACTTTTATTATAGAAATACTAAACTTTTGGATATGTATGTAATGGAAGAACAAATTTCCTACACCCAGATAGAGTATTCGTTGGCTAACATACTTTTCAGATTTAATGAGGGGGAAATGTTACATTCCTGTAGGACTTTATAAAGAATTCGCAATGTATGAATACTTCTACTACATCTTCTCCCCCATATCAGTCATATTGTGCTATCCATAAAGGGACCGGTTCTCCGCGTATAGTGCAGATATCTATCCAGAGCCATTGGTGCGCGGCCGCATGCACCTCCGCGCATTTTTCCGGCCGTCAAGTTGCGTCATACAGTCGCGCCAGTTGACCTGGATGACCGTGGGTCAAATATCTTGCAGATTTCTTCCGCGAGATTAGTTAACAATCCCGTGTTATTATGGCGCTGCTGCTATATTGGTTTAATTTAATCGTTTTCAAACTATTCAGTCTTAAAGGGTGGAATCACGTACATACTTTGGA
The DNA here is from genome assembly GCA_963942505.1 of Lordithon lunulatus. NCBI lineage: Eukaryota > Metazoa > Arthropoda > Insecta > Coleoptera > Staphylinidae > Lordithon > Lordithon lunulatus. The sequence continues at coordinate 68,824,035 of OZ012666.1, forward strand.
ACGAACTGTGAATAGCAATTAAGATCATAATAAAAATTACCCAAAGAAGTTTCAAACAATGTATGTAAACAAAAAACTTCTATCTTTATAAGGCTATCAGTCGTGAGGTTTTTCCGCTGGTCAAGGGAGAAGCTCAAAAGAGTTTAATCACACGGTATTTCACTTAGCTTCACAGAAAACCTCTGAAAACTGTTAAAAGTGATTCGCCCCGATGGGGATCGAACCTCAATGCTCAGTACGAAATGAACCACGCCTCTATCTAATCGGCCACTGAGATGGGTAATTTATGTAAATTAATTTAAATTAATTGGTTATATTAGCTCTGAAACTTAGCCTTGAGGCTTTTCCGCCGGTTAAGGAAGAAACTCAGAGCAGTTTCTCACTAGGTGTTTACCTTAACTTCATAGAAAACCTCTGCAAACTGTGATAGGTGATACGCGAAAATTCGCCTCGAACTCGGGCTCCCCAATGCCCAGTACGAGACGGACGACGTAGTAATTTTAGCTTAGTGGCCGAATGGTTAGAGAACCATTCGGCCACTAAGCTGGGGTTTGAAACTTATTTTGTAAGATGTAAATATAATTCGCAGTTATATAATGAAGTAAGACATCAAATCTTCTTCATAAGGTATCCTGTTGTATAGTAATAGACTTTATTAAGCCAATAAAGAAATACATAGACCAGGTCAAATTTGTATAAATTTTAAATTTAATAAATATTATTATATAATAAAATAAAAACATTCTCCTATTAAAAACTACATATAGAAATCGCACTAATTAAAATATTTTCTTAAAATTACTACAAAACTATAAACAATATTTCAAGCAAAATTAATTAATTAATCACAAAATAGTTATCACATTATCAAAAAAAAAGTTAGAAACAAAATATAAACATGTATTTTAGATATCAATAATTTAAATTTAGTCTCCAGTTTAAGGTTCATCAATAGAAACTTCTCGATACTGTAAAATGATGGGGAAAATGTTACATTCCTGCAGGAAAACCTATATATTTGTTAAAAAGGAGACAGAAATTCTCCAAACAATAGAAATTAGAAAACTGCCATACTTCGGACACGTACAAAAAGATATCCAGAAAAATACAATATGTTGCATCTCATATTTCAGGGAAAAATCGATAGGACTAGGAATGTATGAATTCTTCTAGTACATCTTCTCCCCATATCAGTCATATTGTGCTATCCATAAAGAGACCGATTCTCCGCGTATAGTGCAGATATCTATCCAGAGCCATTGGTGCGCGGCCACATGCACCTCCAAATATCAAACACGTATTATAGATATAATTTAAATTCAGTCTCCAACTTAAGGTTCATCAATAGAAACTTCTCGATACTGTAAAAGGATCTACGTATTAAGAAATTATGCAATTAAGGGTAATTTCCTGATCTCAACAGGGACATTTATTGTACAGTTTGATTGCATTTTCCCTACGACTAACTATACTCAGATAATAATTTCAAATAAAAATAATTCATCCATTCGCAAAGATTTGATTGTCATAGCGGCCGACTGGCAGTTTTCTCTGTAAAGAAATTATAACGATTTTTGGTCTTATAATATATATATATATATATATATTATAAGACCAAAAATCGTTATAATTTCTTTACAGAGAAAACTTATATATATATATATTATATACATTTTTTACATACTATTCACAGTTCGTTCCAAAGTATGGACGTGATTCCACCCTTTAAGACTGAATAGTTTGAAAACGATTAAATTAAAGCAATATAGCAGCAGCGCCATAATAACAAGAAATTATAACGATTTTTGGTCTTATAATATATATATATATATATATATATATATATATATATATATCATCATCATCATCATCATCAATATCAGCCATCTTTAGTCCAATATTGAACGTAGGCCTCCCCCAAGGACTTCCAATTTTCTCTACATAGTGTTTGTCTAGTCCACTGTTTGCCTGCCACCGTTTTAATATCATCGGCCCAACGTGCTGGTGGTCTTCCTATGTTTCTTCTCCCGGTACGCGGCCTCCATTCAATGATCTGTCTGCTCCAGCGGTTATCTTCCCGTCTTATGACGTGTCCAGCCCACTGCCATTTGAGTTTAGTTACTCTAAGGACAATATCTGTAACCTTGGTACGTTCTCGTATCCAGGTATTCAACATTTTGTCCCGAAGTGTAATCCCAAGCATTTGCCTTTCCATGGATCGTTGGGCAACTTTTAGTTTCTGCATTGCCGCCTTTGTGAGAGTCCATGTTTCGCAACCATAAGTCATAGTTGGTAGAATACATTGGTCGTAAGTTCTTGTTTTGAGATGTTGAGGCATGTCGGATTTTAAAATATGCTTTAGATTGCTAAATGCAGCCCAACCCATATTTACACGCCGCTTGACTTCTGCCATTTGCATGTTTTTCTGACAGGTTATTATTTGTCCGAGGTATATATATTCAGCAACTAGTTCAAGGTCTTTGTTATGTATTTTAATTGGAGGTAGTATGGGTTGGTTGGTCATCACTTTTGTTTTTGAAATATTGATTTTTAAGCCAATACTCTCACTTCCAGTATTTAACTCAGCTACCATTCGTTGAAGTGTTTCGGGACTTTCTGCAAACACCACTATATCGTCTGCAAAGCGAAGGTGTGATAGGAATGTACCATTGATATTAAGACCAACCTTACTCCAATTAAGAGTCTTGAATACATCCTCAAGTACATTTGTAAATAACTTCGGTGAGATAGTGTCACCTTGCCGGATACCGCGTCGAATAGGAATATGGTTTGTTCCTCCTGCCACCTCTACAACCATTGAAGCATCTCGATATATACTTTTTAAAATATTTATGTACCGATAGTCTATATGACATCTCTGGAGCGCGTTAATAGTGGCCCAGGATTCCACCGTGTCAAAAGCCTTCTCAAAGTCAATGAAAGCAAGGTATATTGGTTTTTGGTATTCGTTGCATTTTTGAATTGTCTGTCGAACTGTGTGTACATGGTCGACTGTACTGTATCCACTACGGAATCCAGCTTGCTCTACAGGTTGGAACTGGTCTAATCTATGTGATAGTCTATTTGTTATTACCTTCATAAATAGTTTGTATATGTGGCTAAGTAGTGAAATAGGTCTGTAGTTTTTTAGTTCATGTTTACTGCCTTTCTTGTGCAGCAGGATCACTATAGCATTCTTCCAGTTCCGAGGAGTTTCGCCTGTGTCGATACATTCGTTAAAGAGTTGTTGGAGAGTTTTTAATAAAGTATGACCACCAAATTTGATAAGTTCGATAGGAATGCCATCAGAACCTGTTGTTTTATTATTCTTCATTGCCTTCATTGCTTTTTTAATTTCGTAAACGCTTACCTCTGGCAGATCCTCTGTATAATGTCGTGTCAGTTTGGCCCTTCTATCATTTTTTGTAGGTGTTCTCTGTTCTATTTTGTGGGCATAGAGATCTGTGTAAAATTCTTCCACCTGTGAGTGTATTTCTTCTCTAGTTGTTAGTATTTTTCCATCTTTGTCTGTTAGCTTGCTGATTTGTTTTCTGCCTTCTGATATTTTGCTCTTTGTGAATTTGATTCCGCTATTCTGCTCGAGTGCGCTTTGTACTATATTTTTGTTATAGTTGTATATATCATTTCTGACACTTCTGCGTACTTGTTTATTATATATCTTCAGTTGTTGGTGATCATCGTTGTTTAGAAGTAGCAGTTCTTTCCTGCGTTTGATCAAAGCATATGTCTCATCAGTAAGTTTCTGTTGTTTCTGCTTAGATATGCCCAGTACAGTTTTGGCAGCTTTTGATACTGCCTGTTCAACGTTATCAAGTGCTTTGTCAAGGTTTTCATTGCCGGGATTCCGTAGGAGGAGCTTTGTGACTTCTGCATCAAAGAGTTGGCCCTTTGTATGTAGTGAAGATATGTTGAGGGTCCCTTCTCTTGGTTTTATTAACTTAATACGCTCTAATTTGGTAGGAATGTTTATTTTTGCTCTCACGATACGATGGTCACTTCCAGTATAAAATGAATTTAACACAGTTACATCTTCTACTATGCTTTTATGCGAACTGATTATGTAATCTATTTCGTTTCTAGTATTTTGATCGGGACTATGCCATGTCCATCTTCTATGAGTTGCTTTTTTAAAGAATGAATTCATTTGGTAGCATTGGTGTTCTTCTAGGAAGTTCAGTAACATTTCTCCACGTGCGTTTCTGTTATCTGCACTATATGGTCCTATCCACGGATTGTCTTCATTCGTTTTATGTCCAACTTTTGCATTAAAGTCCCCAACGACAAGAGTATAGAATGCTTTATTTTCCTCTTTTGCTTTTGCGATGTCTTCATACAATTCCTCTATATCTTCATCTGGGTACGTTGAAGTGGGCGCGTATACTTGTATTACTTTTAAGGTATATCTTTGAGTTATATAGATGTTTAAGTATATCACTCTTGCAGAAATTGATCCAAAAGCAAAGACATTTTGTGCAATGTTCTTATGTACCATAAAGCCCACTCCATGTTGGGTACCCTCCAGTTCGCCGTTGTAATGGAGCGTATTCCCTGACTTAAGGTGCAGCAGTCCTTCATCTCTTCTGCGAACCTCTGCAAGTCCCACGATATCCCACTTTATTTTGGAGAGCTCGTGTTCCAGTTCCAGTAAGCGGTCTTCGGTAGACAGAGTTCTAACATTGTAGGTATATATTGTATATATATATATATATATATATAAGCTAATTAAGCTACGAAATATTGGTAAAAGGAAGTAAAGTGTACTTCTAGTAAAAATAGCGTTTTAATTGCTGCAATACCCTAATAAAATAGAAATATATATATATATATATATATATATATATATATGTATATATATATATATATATATATATATATATATATATATATACGTTTATCTATAAGACATTCAAATTCAACCATACATATTTTAAATTTTGAATAACAAACAAATTAGTTATGCAAATCATATCAAATTTATTATTACTCCTAACTCATAAGAATTCATATCTGTCACATTTAAATCTTGTCAAACCAAACCATTAACACTCGCTAATCCTCCTTTTTTTGTTGATTAGCACTAATTAAAAACGTTTGATGGATTGGAATGCGACGGTCAGTCGGCATTTCGAGGACGAAATTTCTGCAAAAATTGGAATGGCCGTAAATAAACGGTAACGATGCGCGTTCGCCTTATTCTAATGATCAGCTCATTATGCTAAACAGTTTCCTCAACGTGCGCTTCTCTGCATGCACTATTTACTTGTTTCCAAATGTATTTAATAAGCGTAGAGTGTTACAAAAGGATTTACTACAATTTCCGTTACGGCCATGACTGTAAGAAACTATTGTCTTAAAAACATAACAAAAGAGGGGCAAATAAATTTAAAATCCGCAAACTAATAGTATTTGAGATGATTTTTATAACATTATTCTGCGTTACCCCCGTACACTCTTTATGCCACCGATGTCTTCTGCGTTAGGATCAGAGACAAGAAAGTCAAGGATGGTTAGGATCATAGGGCGTCTTGATAGGCATGCTATAGGCATATGTATTGGTCATCTTACATAATTGGTAGTCCTGTGTATCAATTCGTCATTTTTTTGTTACTCTATGAAAATAACTACCAGACAATACTAGGTGTGGTAGTTATTTCAAGAGTTGTATTGGAGGGTATACGGCGGTATAACAGGAGTGGCCAAACTTTTGATCACTGTACGCTACATGTTTTTTAAATTATAGGCGGCGGTTTACCAACATTTTATGTGTTATGTTTACCTTTGGCTTTAATTTACTACTTTTCTTTTGATGAGAAAAGTAGTAAATTAAAGCCAAAGATAAGTATAAAATAATTACATAAATTTGTGTTTCTGTCAATAAAAAATAGTTGTTAACTATTTTTTAAGTTTTTTATTTGAAACTATATTTCAATTTTTTGTAGTAAATATTTTTCTGAAATATTCTAATATGATTTAAAATTGTGATACATTATAACAGGGATGGCCAAACTTTTGATCACTATAGGCGACACGTTTTTTAAATTATAGGCGGGGGTTTACCAACATTTTATGTGTTAAGTCATCAAAAGAAAAGTAGTAAATTAAAACCATAGATAAGTTTAAAATAATTACATAAATTTGAGTTTCTGCCAATAAAAAATAGCTCATTTTACCGTGGAGAAATTCGAAATTTGATATACAGATTGTATAGAATTTACGAAAATACAAAAAAGAATAAAGGGAGATATACCTTTAATCTTAGCATAAGAGGAAAAGTTACTTGTAATTAAAAAATAATCCAAAAGTTCAAAATTTAATTTTCTTATTAGCAATTTATTATTATAATCACAATAGCGAAAACTCGAACTAGGTACAAACAGTGCGATAATGATGATCGGTGTTAAAACACAACATCCCTATAAAGATCCTTTTGGGATATTAATACGAGTGGTGTTTCGAATAATGAACAAAAACCGTATTAACTAAATTAATAATTTCTTAAAACTGTACATAATTATCTGTCTAAAATCTGCTCCAGTATATTTTAGTGCTGTACTCTTGCGTAACGGCTTCACAAAAAGCAATAAGCGCTCGGCAAAAAATTCCCACATGGCACAATAAACCGCCGTAAAGGTGTAATAATAGCCGGCTTGCATCTGCGGCGTACATATATGTGACCGTCATTGTTTTTGAATGCTGGAAAGGTGAACTCGCTAGCGGTATTCCTATCTGCTGGAAAAATGCGATGCATCTTCGCAGGCCGCGGTTCTTTGTGTTATTGCAGGTTATTTCGTCGGTTTCCTTCAGATTGCGTGTTCTCTGCCAGGCGCCTCATGCATGAATTCAACAACCTGACAGTGTTGTGTGTTATTGTTACGAAACGTTCATCACATAAATTTTACGATCAATTTGCTGAGACGTGCGAATATCAAAGGGTCATTAGTGGGTAATTGTCGGTGGAATAAATGCTTTATATTTCTGCAAATATTTTAATGGAAATCGTTGTGCTAATTTTTGACTTGTGTAGTTTTTTAAGGATAGAGAAATTTATTTTTGTGATTTGTTTACTTCATTGACAATAACAAGAAAATCTTAATCTTGAACATTATAAAGTATTTTGTCAATTTTTTTGCTGATTAACCCTTAAATGCCTGATTTAAAAAAAATGTTATTAAATAATTGTTACCGCTAGTCGTCCACTTGCAACAAAACATAAGAAATGTCTTATATTAAGTCCGTATGACATTATCTAGTTTCTTAAGGTCGTTTTAGACAAGACAATTTCTTGACTCGGAAGTTACGAGACAATCTAAATTGTCTTGTATCATACAGCAAATTATTTGAAATATTGAATTGGATGATAGATCGAATGGAAAAATATAACGCGTTCTATTTGTCAAGGACAAATTGTATGGGAGGAGGATATACGAATTTATTTCTTGAACAACTTTTGAGCTAAGAAATTGTCTTGTCTAAAACGACCTTTAAATCGTTTTCGATGCAGACACAAACTACATAGTGTCATACACCCTTGTAGAAAATGTTATAGCGGCGGAATAATAATAAATTCACTTAACAATAACAACACCGCAATACACAAAGTTAATTTTCCATTTAGAAATAGTTATACAGTTTAATGTATCAATTCTTATATATATATATATATATATATATATATATATATATATAAAACTATAAAACGATATAGGAAACTAGATAATGTCATACGGGCTTTAGCAAAATCATGAATGATATGAGCCTGTGATAATGAAAATGACGTAAGTTACATTTGAATTGTTTTGAAAAGGAGAAGATGTAGCTTTTAGCTTTTAGTATTTATGTAAATCGACGTATGCAGTTACATTTTTATTTATGAATAAATTGATTTCAAGTCTAACTGCGAACGTCGATTTACATAAATAGTATTTATATATAAAACTTTAACTTTTTGAGTCATAAAATAATATGAGTTATCATGCAACTTTAAAATTGTTAACATTATTATTTACATTCCATGATAGATGCACATCTTAGGTGCGTGTCTACTATCGAAGAAGTAGGCATGCCAATAAAACCATCTAATCGTCTTCGTGATCATGCACAATAAGTTACATTTGAAGAAAACTAATTTATTTCCAGCATTCGTTTATAATAATAGCGTTGCATGTGAAACTCATTTTGAGAGACGCGGCGATAGCGGATTTATGTGAAAACAAAGAAAAGTATGCGAATAAGTCGAATAATAGTAATAACAAGCGCACATTAAGGACGATAGATATCTACGCAATTATATTGCACTTTCTGCAAAGAGGTGGATTGGACAAGAAGTCGTTGCAAGAAGTAAATGGGACACGATAATGCGTTACGGAAAGAGATAAGTTGGAATTTGTGAATTTTTATTAATTTGATATTTTACTGATTTAATTTATAAAACAATATATTTTATATATAAACAGGTTCAGCGCCATGGCGGTCACCGGTGTCCGCTGTCTCCTGCCAATTCGGCTATGGCGGACACCGGCGTCCGCCAGGGTTTTAGATTTTAAAAGAAATATAGGCGATAACGCTGAAGGATATCTAGGGCCACAGTTGACACTGGTGTCCGCCGCCCTTTTTTCGTTTTATGATTGATAATTGAAATTATATAAAATAGGTTTAAGACAAACAGAAATATCACAATTTGGCAGTCTTGGGTAAAATGGAAAGTTTGGCTAAATGTTCATGGCGCTTAACCTTTTAAAAATAAAACATTAAAAAAAAACGCATTTTCAAATGAGATTTAATAATATAAAATAAATTAAAAAAAAAACTTCAATCTTTCTAGGGCTATCAGCCGGTCAAGGGAGAAGCTCAGAGGAGTTTAATCACCCGATATTTAACTTAACTTCACAGAAAACCTAAAATAAATAATAACAGAGAAAAAAAACATAATTATCCACAAATCAAACGGTGTTGCATCAATAGAATCCCTAACTAACAGTATTTATATTATGTTTGACAAGTCGGCAATTAATCCTACACGGAAAATCAAACAAATACCACTGTATATGGTCAACGTTGTCCACTCGCGGTGTCACTATATGAATTTAATTAAGCGCGTCATATTTTTCTTGGTCATTTACAGTTGAAAGCCATTAATGCCTAAATAAATTTGCATGCAACCGCAACTTAAACGTAACTGAACCTCAACACCAATACATCAGCAGGATGGCACGCTGATGCCGCATCCGATCCGAATGTCTTTATTCATCATTAGAGCGTAATGATTCGAGATGACATCCGACTCGCGAGAGCGAGAACTAAGCAAATGAAGCGAGCAGACAAAGAGGCCTCATGCACAAGAGGTTGTTCACCTGGTGGAGCGCGCTCGCGTCCATCAGGCCATATTGAACATATCGTGTAACACTTTGAAAAATCGGGAAACGAAATGTTATATATTGTGTTTTATGATTGAAATCGTAGCGGTGCTAATGGCGAGGATGGATGGTGGACAGGTTTGTCGTAAAGGTAATGGTTTGTAACAATAATTAGCATCGGTTTTATGGGAAATGATAACAAAGAAATCGCCGTTACGGTGTGATTTACACCGCTGTGCGAGTGAAATTGTGGTTTTTATAACAATCCAGTATTATGCAAGTGGTATGCAACAATATGTATCGATAAAACGTAAGTTTCTAATTCATTACTGTATTCTTTTCAATTGTATGTAGCCATACATATAAAACATATTAATGCTAATAAAACGAACGTACTCAAACTAAAATTTATGGATATAGTATTACGTGAGTTCAGCGGTCATTTCATGATAAAATGCTAAACGTGCTCGTTTTATAAGATAATCGAATAATTGCAGATTAGCATGCAATAATTGCTAGTTGAAAAATATCTGCTCCACACTGTTCACTTAAATCTGAAAAGCATTACACTGAGAACTATCCGGATGAGAGAGTCTTTTTCTTCCGCGTTAACATAATATACAATTACACAAATTCGACAAGCGATTCAGTGATCGATTTAATAACCGTTTTGGAGAAAATTGCCAGGTGAAGTTAGTCAACCTTAATGCTAGAGAAAAATACAGTGTTTTCAGACATTACAATTTGTCTTTTCTATTATATAAGTGTGTAATTTACTGCTCTAACGGGTCCATGTACTAAAAAGAAGACATATGTATTCAACTAATATTAAATTTAGTTGCCAATTCAATTTCGGTTTATGCTAATATATATATATATATATATATATATATATATATATATATATATATATATATATATATATATATATATATATATATATATATAAAGGAGAAATAAAACAGTAGTCCTCCACAAAATTCCGAAGTTAATGACTCTTTGGGATATTGTTCTGGGATGGTGATTTTATAGTTTTTTTGCTTATATCATCTAAATCATCGGGTTTTCGAGGAAAGGTTTTATATACAAAGTTGTAGAGCATCAAATTTCGATCAATTTTCATTGTCATTGTCCTTATTATTTTTATCCAATGCTGAGATACAGCAGTTCAAAGATGGGGCAATTTTCTCAACTGAAAAATACGAGAAAAATGTGTTTCTGCTTCTTAACTTAAAATACTGAAAGAATAAGAAAAATGAAGAGGGAAACGAACATAGTTTCCCTCTTCATTTTTCTTATTCTTTCAGTAGACTTAGAGCCTGTTTTTACATCTTATTGTTTTCGTTTCCTTTAATATAAACTCTTTTTATCTCGTGACTACTGTTAAATATTTCTATCCGTCTGCTGTGTGTGCGCTGCGCGAATTGTGCGGAACTTTGTCAGACAGATTTTATCGCGCGGCTGGCTTATGCCGCTGAAACAATTAAATTTTATTATTACAATGAACTTGGAAAACTTACACATCTTGATAGTGTGTATAGACGTTGGGCCATAAACTCGCGGCCAGTTGCAGCAGCCAGCTTAGGGAGATCTGATTGATAACGAGGAGGCAAATAATAATCGCCGCTTCGGACGAGAGGAAAATATTTGCGAGATTGTAATAAATATGGAATAAAAGTTTTTTTTTATTGGCCAGAACGGGTAGCTGTAATGTATGCTGCGAAAGACAAGTGTTTGGAGTGTTATGGAGATATATTTGAGTTTATGAGGATTCACAATTTCTACGTGTACGAGCTTAAAATCACTTGATAGGAATTTTTATTATCTTGGTGTATTTTAATAGCTATTTATTGGAAAATATAGTTTAATAATATGTAAACATCTCAACCCAGCTCAGTGGCCCAGTGGTTAGATGCGTTATACATCTCGTACTAAGCAACCCCTATTGTGGTATATTTCGAAAAAAGTATGGCGCACAATAAAAAATAGAGGTATTTCTGTCAGGATTCAAGATTCTCATGCCTACCTAACATTCAAACCTTATCAAATGGAATATTGTCCACAATTCGAATAGTTTATTAAGTAGTATATTGTGTTCACTACTCATGGGCCTTCAGCCCATTTCGCAGGAAGTATGGGGCAGGGACCAAATTTCTCATAAATTCTGTTTTGGTTGTATTTAGTTTAAAGCCGACTTTATGTGAGGCATCTGCTTGTTTTCTAAGCATATTCTCCATATATAGTCATAAACGAGTCCATAAGAAAATTAATATCACCTTAAAAACGGTTTATAATTTGATATAATTAATATTTATTTTTTTTAAATTTAGTGAAAGTGCGCTACAAACACTAACCAATGAATGTACCTGCGGTTAGTTTCTTAAAAAAAAGTGCAGAACCGAAGAAATAGAATAACAAAAAACGCAGCCGGTGCAGTTATTTATGCGCTTTGTAAGCAGCAAGAGCGAACCGTATTATTTCACCCACATCGCGTTGGATTATTTATAATGTATGCAGAGCCGCGCGCAGCAAGATTAATGATCTCTTATTCATCTGATTACCGCCTCGCGAGTACAGTTTCTCCTACGCCTCCCCCGTTGCACAAATTCCGAATTATATAATAAACGAGTGCGGGACTATCTGTTATTGCGATCGTTACCTAATTGTCCGATCGTACCGGAGCAGTTAATCGCCACTCATGAGTATTCAATGAACTCATTGTTGGCGGGATTGCGTAAGATTGGTTACGGCTGCTTGAATATTTTTATGTGTTACACACAACATTAATTTGACCATTTTATTCGCTGTTAACGAGCTAATAAAAAGGTTATCGTTTTTCACCTGTACAATTGTGAGATAGGAACTATTTCATTTGATAACCAACTGCAAATAATCAAACTTAATTTTGGTAGATGGTAATCGAATTAAATTGTTTCTGTCCTATAATTGTACAGTTGAAAATAGATAATGTTTTTATTTGCTCGTTAACAGAGAATAAAACAGTACATTTGATGTTGTTAATGTAAGAAATAAATGAAGAGATCTTAAGGAAAGGTTATACGTATACAAACCATGTGGAAATAATTTGTATTTCTTATATAAACAGTTTATTTTATCCACAACCAGTTTTATTTTCCGAATACAGCTGTATGAGCAAGGTATTGTAAAATTGATAAATATTGACAAATAAAGACAAATAAATACAAATAAAGACAAATAAAGACAAATAAAGACAAATAAAGACAAATAAAGACAAATAAAGACAAATAAAGACAAATAAAGACAAATAAAGACAAATAAAGACAAATAAAGACAAATAAAGACAAATAAAGACAAATAAAGACAAATAAAGACAAATAAAGACAAATAAAGACAAATAAAGACAAATAAAGATAAATAAAGACAAATAAAGACAAATCGAATAAAATCAAATTTCTTAAAGATATTTGCAATATATTCAGTAATTCTTTATTGCGATGCGGAAATGAGTAGAAGAATTAAGATACAGTTTTTATAATAATGTATAAGCAGCTTTTGATTATTATGATATGAATCCTTAAATATTGTAATACATATGTTTCAAATCTCGATTTCGCTCATAAATACCATGCCGAATACATATTTGAAAAATATTTATTGACGCGCTCATTAAAGCGGCTATTAAATCGGCGAAGAATGCAGTTCGATAAATTTCTAACCCTGAACCGTCCGCAAAATTTACCATAACATATATCAGTCGGGCGCAGTTCGGCAACAAAAGGCTCCTCTATAAATAAATAATGACCGGATAAAGGTTACCCAAAAATGTGTGTCAATGGTACACAATTTTGTTAATTGGCGGAAAGATGGCCATTAATTTCGACGCGATCGGTAATAATTAATAAGTTTACCTACTTTAGATGTTTTAGATAGGAAAATACGATTAATAGTTGATTTGGCTATAAAGAATGCGATAAAATCTTGTAAACAGTGATTTAATGATGAAAAAAACTATTTCGGAGTGTGCTGTTTATTAATATTTTCGTTTCACTATATTTTGGTAGTATATTTTTTCATATAGTAAAATAATGTGTAATGTGTCACATAGTAAAATAAAGTGGCGTTTCTCTCCTTTTGCGTGGTAATAGGTAAAAAAAGTTTTATTTACTACTAGTAAAAACATATTATTATAGAGTAATATAAATAAATATTGTTAATATAAAAAAATAATAATTAATTAAAATTTTATTGAATCTAATAAAATATATCATTTCCCTGAAAAGTGTGGATGGGGCTGGGGTACACCCCGTGTGCGCTGTGTAGTAAGGATAGCGACATGTGGTGGCAACTTAGCAAAGAATATGAGGGAGTGAAAGCGCAGTGGGTTGGAGAGGGCAGAAAGCTAGAATGGTTAGGAGAGGATGGAAAAGCGTGAAAATCTGCAGGAGGTTGACGTAGGAGAAGAAATTGGCCAGGGCAAATGTGGTCTAGTGTGTATACATAATGTTATGTAAAGGTAGTTTTAGACAAGACAATTTCTTGACTCAAAAGTTAAGGTTTATTGACATAGAACTCGTTATATTTATCCATTCGATCCACCATCCAATTCAATGTTTTAAATAATTTGCTGTGTGATACGAGACAATTTAGATTGTCTCGCATCTTAACTAACTTTCGAGTCAAGAAATTGTCTTGTCTAAAATGACCTTTAGTCAAGATGCGGACAATCTAAATTATCTCGTATCAAACAGTAAATTATTTGAAATATTGAATTGGATGGTACATCGAATGGAAAATAATAAAAACATAACGCGTTCTATATGTCAAGGACAAATTGTATGGGAGGAGGATATATGAATTCATTTCTTGAACAACTTTTGAGCTAAGAAATTGTCTTGTCTAAAACGACCTTAAGGGAAGTTGTATTTTATTTTTATTTGTATATTTAATTTTATTGTTTTTGGTGGAATTCTGTACAGGGGAGATGTTTGAATTGTGTGTGTTGGCTATGTCTAATAAAGGTCTTTTTTATCATCTTCCTGTTGATATCAAAATCTGCGTTTGTTAAAAAAATTGTGTATTCCAATACGTTTTTTTTTTGTACGACCTTGTACCACAGATCATCACAGTCAACAACTATATATGAATTTGATAATTCATTAAGATACACTAAGGAGAAAGAACAAAAGACACATATTTCACACCTAGGTAATACGTTTTATATCCTTGGGAATCTTTTTAAATATTAATTTTTTTACTATATAATTGTATGTATAGCATTGTGCAATGTTAGTCACAGTTCTTCTAATAGTATCGTCTCCGTTAATAAAGGTTGGTGCAGCAAAATTGCTTTGATCTCTGACTAAATGGAATAGGATGGCTGTCTGTCCTTGACATATATTGAATAACCACCATACAATATTTCATCGTGCTTTAAAAAAAAATCTATCCTTATAAGGCTATCAGCCGTGAGACTTTTCCGCAGGCCAAGCGAGAAGTTTGATCACCCAGTATTTATCTTAATTTAACACATAAGTCCTCTGAAAACCTGTGAAAGGTAGTTCACGAAAATTTGCTCTGATTAGGCTTGAACTCAGGCCCCCCAATGCTCAATACAAGACGGACGACACGTTTACGTTTTGTTATATTTAAAAACAATGATTATTTTATGCTTACACTTTAGTTCTCCTATTATTTTCACTTGCATTGCCAATGAACTGGTTGGAGATGACGTAAGTCAATTTAAATCGACTTTAACGCAACTAAAACCCCAATTACTCGTTTTTAATGATATAGGAAACTCGTCGGAGTCGCCGCAGTTATTTATATTTTTACCGACTGATAGCGGTTCTGCATAATTTTCAACACGTTACAAAGTTAGCCCATTAAACGCCTCGGGATGTATAACAAACACCTATCTATTTATAAACGCGAGCTATTAAAGGCCATCGAGTGGATAATTAATTAAAATTCAATTTTAATAAATATGAATTTTGTGCAGTCGCATTTGATCTAATATGTGTTACAGTGCATTGGATTAAGGCAGAAGAGATCAATAATTGGCTGAAAATTGGTAAAAAAATAATGGCTAACGCCTCTTTAAGATCCGAATTAATACATGCTGAAGTTATTATTTATATCAATCCGGAACATGTAGATTTTATTCCTATTTTAAAGTTGAAAAACATTGTGATGTTACAGCAAATCTCTGCAAAAAATTATTATTAATACTGTCAGTCCTAGTACTGTCAGTATTTACTTCAATCCTCCTTTTATATTTATGAAGTAATCAATTATCTGGACAAACATTAGTATTCTCTTCATTCCATCATTACTATACTTTATACGACAAGTAATACTGTCAATATTTTAGAATAAAGAATATTTTAAACATGTTATCGTACAGTAATACTGTCATTATTCTAAAATGTTGACAGTATTATTAATAGTGTAAGATGCAAGGAATTTTAGTATTTTCATAAATATATTCGTACGCGATTTGTGTAGTACAGGCAAAAATAGAGACAAATACAATAATAGAAAGTTGTTATACATGAAATAAATAAATAAAAATACCTTAATTTCATATTATTTCATGGCTGTGAAAACAAATGAATACGGGCAACATTTATGGCAGGAATTAAACATAACTAAGGCAGATTGATTTCCCTTGTTAAAAGAAATTGTTGCACAATGTTTTTACAACAAATATATAGTAATAAACTACCTCCTTAGTATTCCATTCCTGTATTGATTAAGTATATTTACTTCCTATGTGGTTTATGCGGTAGCACGCAGTTCCGGGAAGCCGATAATCTTAATCTATACGCTATGCAAGTATCTATTACAGCCGACATATTTTCGTGGCGAAGAAATGATAAGCATTATGCTTATAATGTCGCGAGAGGAGTTTTATTTAATGCTTTAATTTTTTAATTTAAAGTCAGTATGTAATTTCAATATGATTTAATATATGTTTAATATTTAATATATTGTAAACGAAAAAAACATAACACAAAGATATATAATGAACATTCAAATTATATATTTTTAATAGCACCTACCACAAAGGTGTTCGGCATATTAAAAATATCAATATCAATATATGTGTTAAAAACATGCGACAATCTGTACAAAGGACTGTTCTTATATATATATATATATATATATATATATATATATATATAGATTAGAGGGAGATTGTTGGGAATGCGGCGATTAGGGCTGAAAGAAACCTCTTCTTTTTATATCGATATTTTGCTCTGAATCCAGAGCATCATCAGGATTTACTAAAAAACCAAACTGTTAACAATAATCTTCGTACAAAATATATAAAAAGTTTATGAATTTAAAGCTAAAAATAGTGAATGAATAGTTAGGATATAATATAAAGTTAAAAGTTAATAAAAGTTCAAAAGTTAATTATTAAAAATGTGAGAATTATTGTACAGTAAGCCGGTACTTACAAGCTTGAGATTGCGAACTACCCTCAACTATATATATATATATATATATAATATATATGTTTTCACAGTGGTCTCATAAAATAAATCATTGCACCTAGTATTATACATATAATATAAATTTACCATTAATTGGCATAAACACAATTACAAGTGTGACATAGATTTGTGCAATCTAAGATTATCCCTATAACCTGACTTATAATAAACAATATACCTTCCTTTATGCAGCAGTGCTGTATACGCAAAGTAACAATAATAAATGCAATAATTACCAAACATTTCATAATATCTCTAGTAAAATATTCCAATACAAATTACTATCGACTCTAATTACCCACCTCAAACACGCGATTACGCGTCAATTGCCACTTAAAACTGCCCAACGGCGCTACATTTCCAATTTTCCCGCTGATACCGGCCCATCGCCTTTTTCCCAGCGTTATCATTACGTCTAATTTATTGCTAACGACGTGTCCACAAGAAGTTGATGGCGCACGAAACGATCGCGTGTCGCGCGCATTTTTGTTCACGCACCGAGTCAGGTAATTACTATTTTCCAGCCTCCTTGCATATGGAAATGACAGAGAGACGCACAGCTGTATAATTTCGCGCGCGAAAATAAAGTAAATGAATGGGGATTTTATGTGTTAAGGCCGTTGCACGCACAAATAATATACATAAATGTTATGTAAGAGATGCTGGGAGACATGAGTTTATATAATATAAGACATATTACACATAAGTGTAATACAAGAACCGAAAAATATATTGTTTTTTATTGTTTCATCCTAATCTATTGGGTGAAAAACCCAATAGATTAGGATGAAACGATGATAACGCTATAATATAATATTGGAAAAGAATCAGGGCTTAGGTGGTGAACATAATTTTGCTTCAACCTTGCTAAATCTAGTGGGATTTTCGTATAAGTGATGTAGTGAACGTTATTTTACTGCAACTTTGTTAAATCTAGTGAGATTTTTGTATCAGGACATGTTGTGTGACAGCTTGAAAATTATCCGATTAGAAGGACCAAAAATGTAACGTAAAGTAAATTCAATGTTGCAATATATATATATATATATATATATATATATATATATATCTATATATATATATATATATATATATATATATATATATATATATTTACAAAGTAAGTAAGTATAGTAACTTACTACAATAATCGCAGAAATGGCTATATCTTTACCTTATTTTCTGCTTCTCTCGGAGGTATCGAGGGGAGGTGGACACGTAGCTAAAAGGGAAAACCCCCTTGGACTCTGCATTTCAATGTAGAGTGACCACCAGTTTTGCTATGTTGCCAACAAATATCTTGTGTACCCGATTGGTGCCCACAAGCAACACCACCGATAGTAATATACAGATGGTGTTGCCACAAGTCGGAAAACTGACTGCCATATGTGGGGATTTCATACACACAGCCATAAATCACTAAAACGCAAAATTCCCGCTAAGCCTTTTATAGCCAGGTTGTGATGCCCATTTATATAAATATAAAGAGTAACAAGTGTTTTTGAATAATTAGGCAGGGGACGATTTGGGTGCCCACACATTTAAAAGTTTTTAAGAGGTTTTCTGTGAAGTTAAGCTAAATACCGAGTGATTAAATAGAGGAGTTTAATCACCCGGTATTTACCTTAACCTTACTTTATCGTGTTACCAGCGGAAACCCTCATGGTTGATAGCCCTATAAAGATAGAGATTTTTTTATACAAACTGTATACTCTTGCATTTAAGAAAAAACACTCATTATGTAGATTCTGATTTCTTATACAATGGCTCACGTTCCTCGCGTAGACGCGTAGACATTCAGACTGGGTAACCTAAATTTTTCCACATCGAGCTGTTTAGATTTCAATTAATCTCTTTTATTTGCCATTCCTATAAACACACACGTATGCCATAAAAGAGTAGCATCGGCTCACCGTAACAGTTATATCCATTCAGACATATGGTTAAGTGCGCATCGTGCTTCAATATGGGTTACGATATCATCGGAGGCAGTTAAAACAAAGGCCGCGGAAGCACTTATAACAAATATGAAGCGTGTAGTGGCGTTGGATATTTTTTTGCGATAAAAATTAGCGGCAAGGACGCGCAAAGTGGGTTAATTTAGATAGTATAATAATTTTGTAATTAGTGTGCTTTTTTTGTGTTGATTAGTGAGTTACCAAATATATTTGTAATGGGTTATAATTAATATAAATCATTTTTCATGTTAACAATTTTTTATTTATTATTAATTTTTGCTCTTGATTTTAAATCAAGACTTGATTAAAAATCGAGTTTTTAACACAAGTTTGCTTTTTAAATTATGAATCAACACTAGATTAAAAATCGAGTTTTTAAGACAAGTTTGCTTTTTAAATTATGAATCAACACTAGATTAAAAATCGAGTTTTTAAGACAAGTTTGCTTTTTGAATTATGTTGGTCTTTCTTTATAAGGATTTTCAATTTTATATTTGAAAAAGTTGTGTTTTTACCGTAGGTAGAATGTATAACTATGATTCGTTTTTGCATGTAACTCGCTGTTATTACAATGGTGCATGTGTTATATTCCGCCATAATTTTAGTTGTTTTGTATATAAATTTGAATTTATCTCTTAAGGTCGTTTCAGACAACACAATTTCTTAGCTCTAAAGTTGTTCAAGAAATTAATTCATATATCCTGCTCCCATACAATTTGTCCTTGACATATAGAACGCGTTATATTTTTCCATTTGATGTACCATCCAATTCAATATTTCAAATAATTTACTGTATGCTACGAGACAATTTAGATTGTCTCGCATCTTTTGAGTCAAGACATTGTCTTGTCTAAAACGAGCTTTAGCAATCTCCAGTTCTTGATTTGGATATTATTAATGACGTCAATGTAGATATCGATTATAATTATGTGGCCTGTGGGCAGAAGTATTGTAAGTCGACTGTAATTCTGCCTTTTTATTTTTTTTTCCTACACCATTATTGCATATGTCCTCAATAAATCAATCTCAAGATCGTCAGTTCACTCGTTCCTTATAGAATTCGTGGCCAACATGTCGAAAAATGACCAATTGAGTAAATGGAAGTCAAACTTTGTTGGTAGGTTGGAGTAAAAAAAGTATCTTTTTTACTCCAACCAACCAAGAAAGTTTGACTTACATTTACTGAAATCGTCTTTTTTCGACATGTACTTTTGGCCACGAATTCTATAAGGAACGGGTGGAGTTACGATCTTGAGATTGATTTATTGAGGACATTTCTCTTCCATTTACTCAAATCGTCATTTTTCAATACAGTTTTGCCCATCGGCCACAGAGTTAATGTACATTACTTGGTTTATATTAACACCTCAGATTTAATAACTACATCGAAATAAAGAGGACTTTTCTATTATCTCTCATCACTATCTTTATGATTATAACGCCTTATATTTGACTTTTTTAAATTAGTTATACAATTGTGCTACTAGGTTTATATAACACAAACGCCATCACCATCCTCATTAACGTTACAATTCTTGCGGTATCTTAAAAATAAGTCCAATCAAACTTGTAGGTTAATACCAATTTGCGTAAGACGCCAATTTGCCTTCTCATCAGACTGCATAAATTCAATAAATTACAATCGCAGCAGGAATAGATGTATTTCATAAATGTTTGATATCCATCTAAACATTTGCATTTTGTGTTGAAAACGCTGCAAATGCACATATCTGGGGCCGCCGGCTGACGTAATTATATACGTCTCGCCTTAGATAAATAGTTGCATTTGCGATGTTCTGCACTTTGGTAATTGGCACAACATATACACACCGGGCGCCTTTTTAATGATCCCCCGTGGGGCTATTAATCTTCATTCATTTAAAACAGATTTAAATAACAATTATCTTAGGTGAATAGGTGTAATTTTCATAAAATAAAGGTACAACACAACAAAATACAAACATTCCTCTTTGAAAGAGACTATTTGGAAAAGGCTGTTTGAGCATACGTACTTTAAGTAAGAGGATAGTCCTTTATTTTCAGTTAAAAGTAATCACATTAAAAAAATATATTATTGTATTTTTTCGTCGAAAGTTAGTTGTGAAATTTATTTTTGGGAAACAGTGAGGGCAGTGAAACTCCTTTTATAATGTATCAATATTTCGCTCGTTTAATTTCGAGCATCAGGATAATTATGCAGAGTTAATGAACATAGAAACTGGCAATTAACATAATTTACAAAAATTATCAATTCAGATTTGGCTCTTCGTTGACAAGATCATAATTTGTTATGATGCTCGAAATTAAACGAGCGAAATATTGATATATTATAAAAGGAATTTCACTACCCTCACTGTTTCCCAAAAATAAATTTCACAACTAACTTTCGACGAAAAAATACAATAATATATTTTTTTAATGTGATTACTTTTAACTGAAAATAAAGGACTATCCTCTTAATTAAAGTACGTATGCTCAAACAGCCTTTTCCTTCGCTGTTTACAAAAAAAAAATACTGTATTATGGTATGCTACTACTTTCGTAATACATTATAAAGGTATGAATTTTATAAGGTATTTTTTAATATTCTTCGAGATGTCCTTTACTTTACCCAAAAAAATTTGGTCAAAGTATATATACATCTGTTAAAATATGAATTATCTGCATTATTTGCTTTCTCATCAGGCTGCAGAAATTCAATAAATTACAATCGCAGCGGAATAAATGTATTTTATAAATGTTTGATATCCATCTAATAATATTTTTAATATTACTCCTTATTATATATATATATATATATATATATATATATATATAAATATATATATATATATATATATATATATATAAAGAAAGTAAATAAATGCAAAACCATTGTCATTGCCACAGCCAGCATTATTACCATTAGTATGTCGACCTTGATTCGCTAGATTATTTATACATTATAAAACATAACAGTACCAGATGGAATTCATTGACATTAATAATTTAAAAATACCGATCGCGTTTGCGTAGGAGCTATCAGCCCACGTAGTGCACTTCACACAAAACGGAACATCCAAATTGAGCGAAACGTAAAAATGCATGTATTTAATGAGACCGCACTGGGACAGCTCTATTGATAATGAAATTGCACACAATGAACACTCTCTGAGTCAAGCATTGTTTGCCTTTGGTAATTTAGCGATTTAAATATAATGGTATGGGCGGTTTGTGGATAAAATAGAAATTCCTGCTAAATAAATGGTTGCCGATTAGCTGGACACGAGGTGAAATTGCTGGTAGGTGTTTGGCCTGGGTTTTAGTAGGTACAGGCGGACACGGGCTGGCTTGTTATCGAGCAATGTATGAGCCATTATAATTTTTCGACAAGTTCGCGTGGTGGTTCCGGGTACATGAATTCATAATTTACGCAAATGTTCTATGAAAATGTTTCCTGGCCTGAACAGCAGCTGCTATTTTATTACAGCATAATACATATAATTTTATTTTTTGTTTAGACTCATTTAAATAAATTACTCATTTATAGTACGTATGAAAATATACGGGATGATTAGTGTGTTTCTGAAAAAAATGCGAAAAAGATACATAAAGGTGGAAAATAATATGTTGATAATCATTCTCTGGTAGAAACAGATATTTACAATACAATAGAATAAAATTCACCAGGCTTACTGACCCCGCAGAAAGCCGGACATAATAGATTTCTTCATTACAAAAAACATCTCTACCAATTACATAAAACTAGAGAGGACTTTATTCACCAATAATACTTTGCTGACATGGTAAAATTATAAAAACTGAAACCAACTTGGTTAGATGGAAAAAAATGGGGGTGGGGCGACTAGCAATGATAAACCATGCTAAACGAAAGCGCATAAAGAGTAAACATTCTAACAATTTATAAATATAATAATTAATATATAATTTACACTCGTAATTGTGGCTAGCAAGGATTTGTTAAATAAACTTTAGATCAATGTGCAATTTTGCCTTCAGCACAAACGTGTACGTATATTACAACATCTGTGTACCTAAAACATGCAATTATTATTATTATCTATAATTATTAATGTTTATTTATTACATATGAGCCGGTGAGAATGAAAGTGGTGTAAATCACATTTGAATTATTTTGAAAAGGAGAAGATTTTGTGTTTGGTATTTATGTAAATCGATGTGAGCAGTTACATACATGAAGTCAATTTATTCATGAATAAATATGTAACTGCGTGCGCCGAATTACATAAATACAAAACGCAAAATCTACTCTTTTTCAAAATAATTCAAATATGACACTACCTTCATTCTCACAGGCTCATATGTTTCTCTTATGACAGCAAATTCGTTTAAATACCGGGTAATTAAACTCCTCTGAGCTTCTACCTTGACCGACAGAAAAGCCTCACAACTGATAGCCCTATACATATAGAAGTTTAATTTTTATTTACAATTATTAATTATAATAAAAAATGTCTTTTTTTATTTCAGGTTTCGCTGAGACTAAACGATCATTCAAGCTACGTTAATGCATGACGGTAAGAATATCCATTTAACTACTCTAATTAGTAAGAAATCTACCCCATTAATTAAATGTCGTATTGGAGATCACAAATTAACCCATGTGAGTTCATTAAAAACTACTCACATTTGTAAAATCGCTACAAGAATAATCACAAAAATACAGAATAGGCCCAGCAAATTTCTAATTATCGCCCCAACTCGAACATTTTAAAGATAAATGAATCATTAAATGTAGGTTTATGCACAAATGAAAACAAAACCTGTACCTCAATCAAAAGCATCTAATTTTTTCTGAACCTGGATATGCATCAGCTGTAGATTTAGTAGGTTCAGAAATTGATTGAAAACATATACAATCTGAAAATGTTTACTCATTATATTAAAAGTAAAGATTTGTCTATTTTTGTAATAAAAAAACTGCCTCCGTTGAACAGGCTTTTCATCTAGTTCATAATAAAAATGTTATCGAGTTTACCGAGGAAAACTGTTTTCTTTATTTTCATACAGCGAAATATATGTTTTTCTTTAAGTACACCCTCATGAAGAAATATCCTTGGTATATATTAGTTAATTTGTAATAAATCAATAACACGTTTCTTGTCGCTGTATCTTTTGCAACCATAAAACTGCTTTTTTGTATTTGTGACTAATTTATGTCCTTCAATCTATTCCAATTGTTGAAGCAAATGCAGTGATAATAGGAAAGTGAAAGCCACCACAAAAAAGGATTATGTTCTCACAAGGATTTAATGTTACGAAATCCTGTCTCAATTAATCTTACCGTCGTCCTTGCTCAGTCCATAAATATAAAGTGTCGCTAGACGTGTTCAATATCTATGTTTTAATGATTATAAATATGATTATAAAATATTCTGTTGTTCACAAAATAGTAATATTTAAGTCTAATATATTAGTTTATCATTGAAATACAGAGACGTATTTGATAAGAAATAATTGAATAACACTATAAAACACACACAAAAATAATGCCATTCACGTTTGAAAAATAACGTTATTCAAGTGGCGACAGTTCATGTCTAAATATAGTTTAGTTTAAAAGCTCGTTTTAGATAAGATAATTTCTTGAACCAAAAGTTAGTCAAGTTATATGAGTCCATCTAAATTGTCTAGTATCATACAGAAAATTGTTTGAAATATTTAATTGAATTATATTGTTATTATCAAAATATGTTATTATATTTATTATCGAATTTTAAAATTTATTTATACAAAATTCCAAACTAAATATGAAATTAATAATTTATTTTCGAAATATGTAGATTTTTATTGTGGCATGTTTGTTAATTAACATAATTAAACACTGTCGACAATTTGCATTCAAACTAAACATAAACATAACGAGCTATTATGTTAGTATCACGCAACGTGAAGAAATGTGTAGCAGCAATTATTTTTTTTTTCATACAATGACATTAAACTAGCACAAAATTCACCACTCGCAACACACAAATGTAAATTTCAGTAATAACCTGCATTTCATGCCCGGCGCACGGTGTGCTAATCGCGTGCGATTTACATAGGCGCGATGTAAATTGAAATATTATCACATCGGAATTCGACGGGAGGAATCAAATTTACGCCGGCTAGTTATTACCCGTGCATATCTCACGGGCGGACACTAATTACCTCGTATTTTCAATAAATGTCGCTTACTTTCTATTATTATGGTTTAAACGACTTATTGGTTATCGCCGCTTGCATTTTTAATGCACCGCGGCGTACATTTGAAAGTATTGTTTCAAGCATCTAATGTCAGGCTTGAGTTGGTGTGTAGGCACCACACCTTCATGAATTACCATGCAGACTTGCCCTACTGACATTACATAACTGTATAAGAACACTGGTGTCATGTCCAGACGCGTGGAGAGGTATAGCGTTGTGTAGACCACGGACATTATATACCCCTACGTTCTCGGTTGAAAAGTTATTGAATTTATTAGGTCATGAATACAGAATTTTTTTGTAGTAGCTAGAGTAGTTTATAGTATAAATCAAACTAGATTTTTATTTGCATTTTACAAGTATCTATTGGGTTCATTTGTGGATAGAAATCGGTTTTTAAATGTAACTACAATAAATTATCATAATTTAGAGGAAACAATAATTAAACAATTATAAAAAGCTTCTATTTTATACACAAGTTATTTGTGGCCACTAAAGGTAGAAGCTCGGAGTTTAATCATCCGGATATCACAGAACATGTAATCAAATTTGCCAAGCCCTGTAGTGTTTCCGTTACAATTTGAAACAATTTCGACATTTTTTTCGTCATCTAGACTATATTTCAAATGAAATGACATTAGTTTATCACGAAGCTCAAGTTGTAATAATTCAAGTAGTTTAATAACACAATAATGCCTACAGACCTGTACTTTTATCGGGGTGTCAGGGCGACCCCTGCTTTGGTGCAAACGGAGGATAGTTTTGGCATTATTACAAATTCTTATTGCTTTTTTAATTTATTATGTGACGAGTTTATCTTTCGTTTTAGTAAAAAATTGTTCTAAGATTTTTTATTTGATAGAAAATTGTCTATCCAGCATACTGAAGTAGATTTTGATTGTACAATTTTTATTTTATTTTTCTTCACTTCTTCGGCTTCACTTCCACAATGGTACACTTTTTATATACAACGGAATACATTCGTGTTACTAGATATTTAAATTAGATCAGAAGTAAAGGATAAATAAAACGATTTTTTACTTTGTTTTTTATCACACTTCAGTTACACTTTGCAACTAGTTTCGGCTAAGCTCTAGCCATTTTTGAGCTCCTCCGAAAATGGTTAGAGCTTAGCCGAAACTAGTTGCAAAGTGTAACTGTAGTGCGATAAAAAAACAAAGTATGAAATCGTTTTATTTATCCTTTAAAATGAATTATCACAATGTAGACGCCTTAACAATCCAATATTTAAATCAGAAGTACCAAAACCGCTGTACATAATTGCTATTTCTTCCAGTAAATTTCTATTATCTTTAGAATAAACGGCAGTTTTTCTGTGGATATTATGTAAGGTGAAGCTCGGAACATGAACAATTTCTTCATTAGTAATAGTCAATAGTGATGAGGGTTTCTACAGATAAAATCCTACAAAGTAATCGATCACAGTAATTACAGCTATTTTCTGTATACTAATTTCAGGACATTATAAACAGAAGCTGTTAAAAGTGTAACAGACGTGGCTTGATAAACGGATGGTGCGCCTTTATAACAAGCATTTATTACTTTATTGCTCTATATTCAACCCGATAAAAGTACAGGCCTGTAGGCATTATTGTGTTATTAAACTACTTGAATTATTACAACTTGAGCTTCGTGATAATAAAACGTGGTGCATAAATAATTGATTTTATTATCCATTCTATATAGGGCAGTAAATTACTTTAGTGTTGCACATTGCTGTTAAATACAATTATGAATATAACTATTATAATCGTATGATTACTCTTTATTCAAATTAATTTAGCAATATTCTGTATTATCACAATTACCTTAATAATAATAAAATTATTATTATTAAAAACTTCTATCTTTGAGCCCTATAAAGATTTTTTTTTAAATAATTTTTATTTAATAATAAATAATAAATTTTTCTAGGGAAAAGTACTTTTTTCCCTCGAAATAAATATTAGAATAAAATTGATAGACTTTGAGCTATCCCGCAGAGTCATTCACTAACTTTTTTATTAATATTTATTTATTATGTACTGATTGTTTATAGCCAGGACATTATTTTTCTTAAATCTCAACATGAAGACGTTGAAAAACTTCGAGTGTTACTCCAAATGTCTGTTATACGATGTTTTTCATTAATAAATAATTTATTATTATATATATTATTTTTTTCTTCATGTACATATACAAGAAAACTTTTTGCATTTCTCACTCATTCGGTGACTATTTCCTGGAAGTCATCGGAGGAGCTCGAAAATGGCTAGAGCTTAGCCGAAACTAGTTGCAAAGTGTAAGTGTGATAAAAACAAAGTAAAAAATCATTTTATTTTTCATTTCCTGGAAGGTTGTGGTCACCGAATGAGTGAGAAATGCAAAAACATTTTTTGTATATGTACATGAAGAAAAAAATAATATATATATAATAATAAATTATTTATTAAAGAAAAACATCATATAACATACATTTGGAGTAACACTCGAAGTTTTTCAACGTCTTCATGTTGAGATTTAAGAAAAAAAATGTCTATATGTATATCTATATGTATATCTATATGAATATTTATATGTATATCTATATGAATATTTATATGTATATCTATATGTATATCTATAAAAAAAATATTATAATAATAAATCATTTATTAAAAAAAAACATCCTATAACAAACCTTAGGAATATTACTCGAAATTTTTCAATGTCTTCATATATCTTGTGACAAATGACTAGCGACATGGCTAAGCGTTTACCACTCTTTCTTTCGCGTCCATTAGTCACAGCCGGGTGACTCATTGTAACAAAAAAGTATAAATTCTCCCTGCTCTTTTTTCAACCAGTGCTCTTGAACTTTGCTGAAGATGTTACATAACGGACGTTCAAATACCTCGCGGCGAGAGGAGCTCAAACACGGACCGCCCCTTCCAAGGACACGCGCGGGGAGGGGCATTCCATTGGAAATACAAGAAATTCATGCATGTTATAAATGCTTGCGATTTTTTCTTTTCCAGCGGGATTTACATGCGTCTATTTGACGAGGCGGATTAATGCGGGGAAATAGGTGGGAAATTATATCCACAATAGCTGAAGTAATAGACCATTCATACTAAATAGTGGCAGAAAGTAAACTACAATCTAAACATAAACATGTTTAAATTTCCATCATTTGCATGGTATTTGTATCGAGATTTTACTATATAATAATAATCTTTATTAATTAATATTACATTTTAACCCAGCTCAGTAGCCTCAGTTCAAACCCTATTGGGGCGAATTTTCGCGAATTTCCATTGCGGATCCTACTGACGTATACTGTAAATACTGATATATTCTAGATTATTTCGTTATCATTTTCGGTGAAACTAAAATAATTAAAAAGTTCTGTAACATATGGAAAAGGATCCATAACTAGAGAAAAACTTGTTTGTTTATTTATAAAAAAAAAACTTCTATCTTTTATAGCGCTATCAGCCGTGAGGTTTTTCCGCCGGTCAAGGGAGAAGCTCAGAGGAGTTTAATCACCCGGTATTTACCTTAACTTCACAGAAACCCTCTGAAAAACTGTGAAAGGTGATTCGCGAAAATTCTCTCCCCACTGGGGATCGAACTTAGGCTCCCCAATGGTCAGTACGAGGCGGATGACGCCTCTAACCACTCGGCCACTGAGCTGGGTTGTTTATTTATATTTTTTAACTAACAGTTGTTTATACCTACCTGCTAATTTTCTGAATGGATCAGTGAAACCCGGAATTGTTTTTGAGAAAATAACTTTGCAAGATTGTATATAAAAATATCGGGACAACAGCTGCCCTAAAGCTAGCTATACAAACATTATATATATATATATATATATATATATATATATATATATATATATATATTATCTGGTCAGAGCCTTGCCGTAGTTATCGACGCGCTCTTTCTGGTTGCACTAGAGGATTAATCTAATAAATAAAGGAAAAAAGTCCTTTTCCCTCGAAATATATATTAGAATAAACATCATAGACTCTGCGTTATCCTGGAGAGTCATTCACTAACATTTTTATTAATATTTATTTATTATGTACTGATTGTTTATAGTCAGGACATTTTTTTTCTTAAATCTCAACATGAAGACGTTGTGATGATGATGCACCTGATTTCATCCTCTAAATGAAAATCAACCCAAATACTAATATTAATTCCTCATTTCTTATTTAATTTCAGCACAAACCCAATTTAAGTAATTCTTAAATTCTGTAATAATAATGTATACAATTTATTATTTATCATCACATTTAA
This sequence comes from Lordithon lunulatus, assembly GCA_963942505.1. Classification (NCBI taxonomy): domain Eukaryota; kingdom Metazoa; phylum Arthropoda; class Insecta; order Coleoptera; family Staphylinidae; genus Lordithon; species Lordithon lunulatus. The sequence continues at coordinate 68,853,342 of OZ012666.1, forward strand.
ATATTTAAATATAAATATTTATACATCAACAATGCAGTCATTAAAATATTTTTTTGGACCCAACAGAACAAATCATACAACCTCCTCAGGCTACAATCCGTATTGCGCACAGCTTGAACTTTAGGTCGCACCCTCATAACATAATGACTCACAAAACAACATACCATATAAACATACAGTTTTACGTCTACTAATTTCATGATAATATAAATGGTTTAATCCTGTCAAGATTTATTCCTGTCTCAAACAAACTTTTCAGGGGTATTGTCTGCTACGAGGTGATGCTTTAATAAAGCAGTCACTTTGAAACGTGATAGTGTGTGGTGAAACGCACTGGGCTGACCTCAATGGCAGCCGCAGAGAGAAAAGTCCAGTCGACAAAGAAAATATAAAGTTTACAACGTGAGCGAATCATGGTGAAAATGTTGTCTCCGCGCACTACTTACAACACCAGCGCACAGCAGGAGCAAACCGAATCGAATTGTTTGGGGCGATCATGTGCAACGCAACCGCGGCTAATTAAAACTGATGCGCTCTAGAAAAGCGTTTTCGGTATTTGAAAAGCGTGTAATGTGCAGAAATTGATGTGTACAATGATCCCGGCAGTTGGATATTTATTCATTTCAATGAGTGACAACACAGTTGTTTGTTTTTTTTTTTTAAATGCATTCTGGTCACGCAGGACTATAAATGTGTATGCACGAAAAATAAAGACAAAAGGCGGGAAAATTATATTTAGTCACGTGACGAGATTTAAGATTTAGTGTACTATTACAGCATTCAATTTATTTAATTTTAAAATTACATGTGCCTGTTTTTCGACCGACATATCTCTTAACCCTTTATATGATAGTGGTTGATATTTCAACGAAGCAAAAACAAATATTATAAGAGATAGAAAGCTAAAAATCTACATGTATTAAAATTACACCAAGAAATACTGGTCAAATAGATAAAAGAAAAGCATCATCCTACAACAGACCTTTGGAATAACACTCGAAATAGTTCAACATCTTCATATATCTTGTGACAAATGACATATACATGTATTAAAATTACACCAAGAAAATGATACTGGTCAAATAGGTAAACCTAAATTTATAAAAAAAAATACTATTAAAATCATTATCATATTCTGCCCCTAAAGGGTTAACGTCCGGCGTACGATAATCTATCTCACCAAGTCCTGTAAGCCTGAACACAACCTAGACAAGAAACTTATTTAGTTTAATAATAAAATATAACTACAGTAAAATTTATACAGTCTGCATTAGCAAAATGATGATGACGTTATAAATATTCGCAACTAATATTGATTTTAATAGCGTATGTATTTACGTTCATTATGTCAGCATGCACTCGTTTGTTGTTTATTTTATGATATTCTAACGATGGTACTATAAGCTTGTACCCTATCTAGTATATTTCCTAATTAGGCCTGTAACGACGAGCCGACATAAAGTTTTTAACAATTTTAACTCAATAACCGAGCAGTAAATTCTTGAAAACTACCCGTTTACTCATGTATAACATTAAATACCATGCAATTTGGTCTTTAGTCCGCTTTTTCCTAATTAAAATTTCTTATGGGCTGTTGGAAGATTGAATAATTAGAGTAATTATGTATCGGTTTCATTATTATGTTTATTAATTTTATTAATGGGGCTATTGGTATGAAATTGAAGGCGCATTCATAAATTTAATTAGCGTAATAAATTTGTATGCACAGAGATAGATCTAGTTGTTCATCCCTATAAAAGTTGTTTTCCAAAACTTCTAAGGTGTTCTAATGGCAAAAAAATTTGCATAATGACTCTTATATCTTATATATATATATATATATATATATATATATATATATATATATATATATATATAAATATCCGCTGGCCTTTTCTACCACGGCGTGGTATAAAGAATATATTAATACAGCAAATTTTCTTTAAAAAACCTTAATATATTTGATTATTTATGGACTATATTCTTAGGGAATTAATTAATCTAAGATTGTACACCTTAAATATTCTTTATTAATTTTTTTTTATTATTATAATAAAGTTTATACACAAAAATATCCAATGCGATTGCATAACAATCACAATCTATCAGTTTTGCAACAGTTACTAAGTAAATATTTGTTATGGTATGTGTTTATCCACTTATCGTTACACAAATCGGTTTATAAATAAGCACGTTGTTCTGACAGTGCTGCAAACTTTTTTTTTTGAGTACAAGTAGTTAATTAATATTTGCATAAGGCATTCGTACTAGAAAAAAAGTACATTTCCATTCATGACACACACACATACACAAACAAACGCGGGCGCGAGCTCGCTAACATAATTAACAGCGCAAAACGAGATTAAGAGGTTGCTTTTCTATTGACGCGCATATTTGCAGTAATTAGCACCTCAATATGTGTCAATACTGAAAATTGACAACGCAATTTTATTACCGGGTTTACAGGTGTATTTTCATTTGCAGAAATAAATGCTAGAACAGTTATTATGTAACAATGAATCAAGTTTTTGCACATTCAATGTCAAAGTATCTAAATACTGTGGTATTGAGTGTTGTAATTCGTTCTGTTGTATTCTTTAAACAGATTTTCAACCCAAATTTATCATGTTATTTAAAAAAAATGTGGCCAAATTTTTACGATTTTTTTTTATTGTTTATTTTTTCGAAAACTTGATATATTTTGTCGTTAGTACATATGACTTATATTACAAGTATTAGCAATACAGGTTAAAAAACATATATAAGTGTGAACCCACCTCTTAGCAATCTACAAATCTAGATGTCGATCTTATTAGATCTCATCAGTGTAGCTCAGCTAGTGAGGATGAATTCACACAATATTTCGAGTGGTTATATACAAAAATAGTACAACTAACCCCCTAGGAGGAAAGTTAAACACCAGATGGCGTTTAACTTTCCTTCTAGGGGGTTAATTGTACTATTCATGTTTTTTATGATAAAATATGTAAATCGGTAATAGAGTGATTGAACATATTGAATAAGCCTATGCGACATTTTTTTGGAAATCTGTATGTATTACAATCAGTGCTTTATTATTAAACGGACTTTATACGACTTAACCTTTGAACTCAAAGCTAGAATGTGGTTTAAACTGTACAACGCTGTACGTATCGATTAATCTAATAATTATGTAATCAAAATAGGATGAATACCCTACAAGCATCTTTTTGCATCATTATTATATTTATTTTTAAAAGGACTTTACGACATAACATTTGAGCTCAAAGATAGAATGAGGGTTAAACTGTACAAAGCTGTATGTATCTATTAATCTAATATTTATTTAATCAAAATGGGATGAATATCCTACAAGCATCTTTTTACATCATTATTATATTTATTTTTAAAAGTACTTTATAACATAACATTCGAGCTCAAAGATAGAATGAGGTTTAAACAGTACAAAGCTGTATATATCGATTAATCTAATAATTATTTAATCAAAATGGGATGAATATCCTACAAGCATCTTTTTACATCATTATTATATTTATTTTTAAAAGTACTTTACAACATACCATTCAAGCTCAAAGATAGAGTGAGGTTTAAAAAGTACAAAGCTGTATATATCGATTAATCTAATAATTATTTAATCAAAATGGGATGAACACTCTACAAGGCATCTTTTTACATCATTAAAAAATCTGAAGAGGTCAATCATCTCGGCATGGCTAGTTCACTAAAGACAGTGATTATGTATTAACCTAGGACCAACCGAACCGCTTCTGCCCATTTATTTCTGCATATATCCCACAAGCACGAGCACACTCTGCCCGGCAATATTCGTGATCGCTGAACACCTGGATTTAAATGTACCGTTGCTCCAAACTCGACGTACATTTTTTTACACTCGCCGTCCCGCAGCCTATCACAATGAAATATTGTTTTAATGCGTTGGAGTGTTATCGCGATCAATGTCACTTACGTGAGATGCGGGTATGCTTAATTCCGCATGTGAATTCATGAATAGTAATGGTATTGATGGTAAGCTTGGATTTACGGTATTGTGGCAATATTAGCGTAAGTTGACATAATAATGATTAATGGAGTGTCTATATGATGTGAAGTGGAATTTGTAGTCATTATTTAGATCATAACTTTACTTTTATAATCAATTTACTAATAATATAATCGATTAGGCCCGAGTGGTTTGTAGTATTTGTCGTTTTAATACAATTACACAAGAACACATTAAAAAACACGAGGGTTATTTTCTCTAAGTAGCAAGTCCTTTCAGTTACATGTACAATCAAACAACATTTATTCACTACGAATTACATAAGTAGATTGTTCTAATGGGTAATTAAATTAAATAAATAAAATGAATTTTTCTTTGCTTAGTGTCACTTTTCTATTGCTATTTGCGAATATTTTCGGTTACGCTCTAGCCATTATCTAGCTAATCCGATGACTGAAGAACTGTATAAAGTGTACATATTTATACGTAAAAATACATATTTTAAGCGAGTTACATACCAATATAAACAAGATAAAACAAAATCACAATCAACTATAAGAAATAATTAAAGAATAACAATAAAAAACATGCCGAAAAAGGAAAGAAATTAACATTGTTAGAGGCGCTGGAAATTCATAAGCATAAAGCGTAATGATATAATATTATTAAATGACCAGCTGGAATGAGAATACTCCTCATTATTTAAATGTTTATAAATGTATTTCTGTATAAATTTATCATATTGTTATTTTTTATTACTTTTTATATTTTTATGTTTTTTATGTTTGATTTTGTTTTTGTTTCATGTTATTTGTGTTGCTGTGTAATGCGCCTAAAATAAATGTTACAATCTGAGTTTTAAGGGTAGTCACGTTTGGGGTTTTTCAAAATATAACATATGATTTATAAATAGGTACACTTTACACAGTTCTTCCGTCATCAGATTAGCTTGATAATGGATAGAGCGTAGCCGAAAATATTTGCAAATAGCAATAAAAAAGTGATAATAAAACAAAGAAAATTTCGTTTTATTTATTTATTATAATGAATTATCACAAAGTAGACGCCGGTTCAATCCAATATTTGGGTAATATACTCTTTTTTAGATTTTTTTGTCTTATCACCCTCTTTCTCAGTGCTGCAATCAATCCATTGCAAAACAACCAAATATTATTAAATATTGGATTGTTAAGGCGTCTACTTTGTGATAATTCATTTTAAAGGATAAATAAAATGATTTTTTACTTTGTTTGTTATCACACTTCAGTTACACTTTGCAACTAGTTTCGGCAAATATCTAGCCATTTTCGAGCTCCTCAGATGACTGAAGAAATTGTAATTGTAACAGAAGTGTAATAAGAAAAAACAAAGTAAAAAATCATTTTATTTATCCTTTCAAATATTATTATGCTAATCTATATACATTCCTAATTTTTTTTTCTAAATTATTTATTTTAATTTTTAACTATCCTCGATATTTTTAACACAAAACACATTTTACGTATGTATTTATTTATTTATAATTTAATTTCATACATAGATTTCTTAATATTAAGATTATTATTAACAACAGAAACCAATTTTGCATAAACTAACTCACAATGATTTTTACGGCTACATTAATGTCGTTAACCTTAATAAGTTTAATAAATCATCCGTTGTACACATGGCTGATGCTATGGTATGTGTGTAAACGGAGTCACGGTGGATGATTTCCAGCAAAAATTGACAACAAATAAGTACCAGCTGCAGACTGTTTATCTACGCTTGTGATATTATTGTGCTAATATTTAATATAAATCATGAATGCACATCCGTATGATTATTCTAGTGAATCGAGATGTAGTAGATACATAGAAGTACAAATAAAATGTCATCTCATTAATATTAGCTAGAACATAATAATGCTATACAGAGTGTAAAAATAAGCATATAAAATGCACGAACCGCTAGTACATAATTTACTTTTATAGGTATTAAATTTACAATCACAGCTTATAAAAAAGGACCTTTATTGGCACACAAAAACACTCTTCAATATCCCCCACCACAACAAAAATACATAAAAATAAAAATACAAATAGAAATAAAAGACTCTCCGCAAAAATTACAAATTAACATTACATAACCACTCCCTCTGCCCTCGCCACTTTCCTCTCCCACGTCAGCCTCCTGTAGATTTTCACGCCTTCCCCATCCTCGCTTAACCATTCATTCAGGTTTCTGCAGTCTCCCACCCACTCTGCTTCTTTCACACCATCACAGCTTATATATATTTTTTATTCATTATTTATTTACAATATCGCACTGTGTGATGACAAATGTAGTAACTTCCAAAACCAGTTTTTTAGATAAATTCATTTAAAAGATCGAAATAGCTCCAGTAGTTTTATATATATATATATATATATATATATATATATATATATATATATATTTGCCTTTTACCTTTCGGTGTAGGCTATATATACATTTACATTACTTAACATTATACTTTACATTTACAATTATTGTTGTTCTTTATACATTTGTAACTTCTTTCCAGTCTATTCTGTTTTTCGCCAGTTCTCTTGCTTGTTTAACTAGTTTTCCTTTCTTGATTATTATTACCATTGAGTATAATGTTATCTAATTTTTTAAAATGATAATTTGGTTTATTTTAAATGCAAAAAAAGATTAAAGGAGCGTCAAAATATACATAAGAATAATGAACATCAAAATCAAAACCTGAAAATTCATTTGGGAAGTTACTAGTGTTGTAACTTCAAAAATGAATTTTTCATCTCACAGTGCGATATATAATAATAATACATAATGTTTGTTTCTACGTTGCACTATGCTAGATTCGCATTAAATCTCATTTCCTTCCACTGGGCGGTGTTATATAAAACAATTTTCTCCAGTCACCACTTCCTCTCATATGAGCAAAGATCCTAGAATATTATTGGTAGTGGGATTCGGCACCTTTGTTTCTTTAACTGGTTGAGCCATCTTGATGAGTACCTAACTGTGGAATATGAGATCTTTGTTTTTTCTCCTTAAGGTCGTTTTAGACAAGACAATTTCTCAACTCAAAAGTTAGTCATCTAAATTGTCTCGTATCATACAGCAAATTATTTGAAATATTGATTGGGTGGTAGATCGAATGGAAAAATATAACGCGTTCTATTTGTCAAGGACAAATTGTATGGGAGGAGGATATATGAATTCATTTCTTGAACAACTTTTGAGCCAAAAAGTGTCTTGTCGACCTTTAGATTTAGTTTAGTTTTTAGTGTATTTTATTGAATTATCGAATGTATAGACAGTTGTTGACTGTGATGATCTGTGGATCAAATTCATGCACACAAAAGTCACATTTGAAAATATATATCAGCCAGCTCCTAAGAATTGTACCTCCTGTACTTCTGGACAGACAACTTTCTTCTCATATATCAGCCAAACAAATAAATGATTGATTAAAATTAGTCATTGTAATAAAAAATTTTTTTTTAGATAAATATTAAGTTTTATTATCTTTGTGACTAATATCAACTACATACATCGTATGTCAAGATCCTTACATCTTGACATACGATGTATGTAGTTGATATTAGTCACAAAGATAATAAAACTTAATATTTATCTAAAAAAAAATTTTTTATTACAATGACTAATTTTAATCAAGTACACGAAATTAGAAATGTAAAATAGCCATGTAATAGAATGCATTATTAATTGTTCAATTAATGTTAATTAAATTTTCTGAGCGTCATGCTTGAAAATGGAAAATACAGTTTAGTGATATCATGCTAAATAATAATAATTCTAATTCAAAGATTATTACATGAAACATGTTGTTAATTTTTGATGTAATTGAAAGCTTGTGGATTCGGTACCCGCTCTGCTAAGTTTTGTGTTCGCAGACAGACGGCGGAAGTGAGAGTGAATTACATAAATTGCGCTTTTTAAAGGTTTTCCAACCGCATAAATATAATTACAAATAATACATAACTCTACGATGAACAAAGGTGTTATAACAACGAATAATAACGCATCTGTGTGTATATAACAAATAATAATAATAATAATAATAATAAACTGTCTTTATTTTTTATGAAAAACATTTACAACCAAATTTATATTTGAGGAACAGTAACTAGTAGTAGTAGTAGTAGTTGTAGTAGTTACTGTATTTGTTACAATTATGTAACCTGCTATAAACCTTCAGGTCCTTCCATGCTGTATATACGGGGCCCAGCTGTGCTCAGATTGACATATATCGACTCAAGAACATCGCCTGTAGGTCCTATATGGCCGTGGGTTGCAGCTGGCTGGTAACAGAGCTACCCCCATGCTGTATATCTAACATACTTAAGAGCGTTCCATCAACGGACGATATTAACGGAAAAAGTAGTCTTATGGTAGCAAGCGTAGTGAAGTTAATTATTACAATAAAATTATAAATGAGATATCATTTTGAAGAAGAAAGATGTAACTTTGATTCGGTTCGACCGATTTTAGATACATATTTTCAAAATAAAGCTATGAGAGAGTAAACATAGACAATATTTGCTAAGCAATTATTATATGAAAAACTAAAAATAAAAAATATTCTCCCGACCGAATCAAAGATAATTTAATGAGGTTTCAGAATATGTCTTTGAAATTAAAATCGGTTTCCAAATAACGCCGCAACATTGGAAACCATATTCGATAATTTTATTTCATAATCGATATTTTTATGCCGTAGACAAACAAACGCCTCCTAGCTTGATTTTCGCCGCTGTAGACTCAAGCGAAAAATGTCTCTATATCCTCGCTTAGTATTAAGGTCGTTTTAAACAAGACACTTTCTTAGCTCAAAAGTTGTTCAAGAAATGAATTCATATATCCTCCTCCCATAAAATTTGTTCTTAACAAATAGAACGCGTTATATTTTTCCATTCAATCTACCATCCAATTCAATAATTCAAATAATTTGCTGTATTATACGAGACAATTTAGATTGTCTCGCATCTTGACTAAAGGTCGTTTTAGGCAAGACAATTTCTTAGCTCAAAAGTGGTTCAAGATATGAATTCATATATCCTCCTTCCATACAATTTGTCCTTGACAAAAATAACCGCGTTATATTTTTCTATTAGATCTACCATCCAATTAAATATTTCAAATAATTTGCTGTATGATACGAGACAATTTAGATTGTCTCGCATCTTGACTAACTTTTGAGTCAAGAAATTGTCTTGTCTAAAACGACCTTTAGAGCACGTACATGTGATACCCTGACGTCGAGTTTGCTAGTGTCGCTAATTGTATCTCATCGACAAAAGGAATCGGTACCATTTGTCGTTGAGACCGGGTCGTCCGATAATTAGAGTTGTAATCAAATATTTACACTCGTTGTTAATATTAATAATAAAGCTGGCATACGAGCTGCAAATAACATGTAAAATATTTATTTATATTTACAATTTTTTATAAAATTGGACCCAAATGGCAACTTCAAAAACCGCCCGGACGTCAGCTCTGGGTACGACAGTCATATTAATCATTATATTTACATCATTGGTCAATACACAAATATTGATAAAATTAAGAGCAAACAAAAACACCTTATTTCTTTGTGTATATAGCCATCATATTACACGGAACTGCTCGCCTACATTGCCATTTACACACCCTACATTTTTGTTTCGTTGAATATCATTGGTATTTTAATATTATCATTGTTTCACCTTGACACCTCTCAGCGCCAGTTCTGAATGTGCACCATTGTGACGGTCTTTAACAATTAATTTAATGTACTATTAATCGCTGCACAAAATTATATGGACATGCTTGAATTAAGGCAATGCCATACTGATTTCATAATTACGCAATGCCATTTAATGACCTAATATGTTAAATCTTTCGATAATATGATGATATGATAATTTAAAGAAATAGTGGACGAACATAGTTTGGTTGGTAGAGGATGCCCGCCCACCCCACCTCTGCTTGCATAGTTTTTTCAATAGATACAGACGTTTTTCATTGTTTAAACAATTTCAGGAAGATTTTTATCCTATGGAAAAAACTATGCGGTCGAAGGTGTGGTGGGTGGGCGTCCCCTACAAACCAAACTGCCCGTCCACTATTTCAAATGACTTGAGCTCTACACAACACTGTTATCCGTTACTTTCTATGAAAAAACTATGCGAGCAGAGGTGGGGTGGGCGGGTGGCCCCTACCAACCAAACTATGCCCGTCCACTATTTCAAACGACTTGAACTATTCACTACATTGTTTCTCACATGTTTTTTTTAGCGAATTAGGCATAAATATTTAAATAAAATGTGAAGAATTTAAAAACCCGAAATATATCTAACACATACCATTTACCAGGTAGAAAGTATTAAAAATCGCATGAAACATTGACGTCTTTGGAATGATCTCGTTAACATAATAAAATAGAACAAAGAACCCAGCTCAATGGCCTAGTGGTTAGAGGCGTCGTCCGTCTCGTACTGAGCATTGGGATACTGAGATCGATCCCCAACGGGGAGCGAATCAACTTTCATAGTTTTTCAGAGGTTTCCTGTGACGTTAAGGTAAATACTGGGTGATTAAACTCCTCCGAGCTTCTCCCTTGACCGGCGTAAAAGCCTCACGGCTATAAAGATAGAAGTTTATTTTTTTTTAGAACAAAGACCTGAAGGAAGGAGACAGTATTAAAAAAATACATGAGATGAATAGCTAAATGTGTGAAGGTTTCAAGGAAAACAATCAAGAAATCACAGGATGAAATGACAAAACAAGAAGAAATGGCCATATTTCATTTTTTCTTGTTTTGTTATTTCATCCTGTGATTTCTTGATTGTTTTCCTTGAAACCTTCACACATTTCGCTATTCATCGCTTGTAGTTTTTTAATACTGTCTCCTTCCTTCAGGTCTTTGTTCTAACAAAAATAAACCTCTATCTTTATAGCCGTGAGGCTTTTCCGCCGGTCAAGGGAGAAGATGAGTTTTAGGAACTGCTACTTTAGAAAATCTTGTAAGTGCCGCTAATTGTTTCCCAACGACAAATGGCACCGATTACCTAAGCTGCCCGGCATGTATAGAGAAATATTTTTAATGATTATAATTTTTTGTTCGGTAATATTAAAAGAAAACAAGACATACTTTTCTATTAAAAATCGAAAGCTATCTGTCTGTCTCTCAGTCTCTAGCTCCTTGCAGTGTGCGAACTGTGATATAACAATAAGACACAGTAGAAAGTAGCCGTGACATTTGACCCGGCCGCGATACACTCGCCACAAATTTCAGCCCACATTGGTGGTCGCGAGGCAAATTCGGAAAACATCGCAGGTTTGATTTACAGGCCCTTTGTTCCACGCCCAACACGTGTGGGGGGTCATGCATGCACGCCTTATGCAATTTGTCTCGGGCGTGTGACCTGTATTTCCTCAAGACATTTTACCTAATTTAGAAAATAACACAGTGGTGTTATAGTGCGTAGAGAGAGGTTTAAGGTTAATCGTTTTTTTGCAGGAGAATGGGAATTATGCAAAGGATTGTGAACGAGCCGTGTGCGTGTTGCGAAAACAAATAGTGGCATTGGAAAAAAAACTCATTACTAGTGGTATAATAGGATTGTGGGGAAAGAATAGGTGTGAAATTAATAATTAACTATTTTACTTTTTTGATTCGTTTTCTTTTTTAATAATTTACGATTCTGTAAGTCTTATCGGGGCATAGATATTTGAGAATAACACGAAAAATCAAAAAAAAGGACACGTCTTGTGCCAGTGTTATCATTTTGGCTTACCCTACTCCTCAGTAGGGTAGGAAAATCCGGGCTGTGTGCGCCTCTTCAGTGGATGCTAAGAGTAGGGGGGCTGTTCGCCCCCCTAACTGCAGTCAGTTCTCCCTCACCAAGACTCAGAGGACTGAAACATATTACCCGACTATCACCTTGAAACCTATATTTGTGTTTAACTTTTTACCTTTGGTAAATTGATCCTCCCTCACCAAGACTCAGAGAACTGAAACATATTACCCGACTATCGCCTTGAAAGCTATATTTGTGTTTAACTTTTTACCTTTGGTAAATTGATCCTCCCTCACCAAGACTCAGAAGATCGATTTATTTCCTTGCAGCTATCAGCTTACACCTATAATTGTGCCCCATATTCCTCTTGTGACGGCTCTCCCTCACCACGACTCAGACTGTTTCAAGAACATCCTCAACGCCGAGCGTTGATCCTATCTTCCCCCATAAGGCGGCCTGACGGTTTTTTAACCATCCCCGTGCCTGTCTTACGAAGAGCTGACCCCGGCTTCTTTCACCAACCACGTCGACGCCGAGTATCACATAAATAACCATGTAGTCAAAAACTGTACTTTTTATTTACTATTTGCTTCATAATAACCCTGTATGTTAGATCTATTTCCTCGGTACGACCAATAATTTTTATTTGATATCGATAAAACCTGGTTTTAATTGGGTTAAATACTTAAACGTTTCCTTAACTTCTATAATTATAGCTCTATTAAAAAAAGCATACCAATTAACAATTACTAATTAAATCCAAGAGGAAGTCGTTTTATTAACCGCCATTTAATAGTGTCTAAATATAATTTATAGCATACGAAACAACTCTGCGAAATGCCAATTGTCAATTTTTAATGAAAGTATCAATTTTGTCGACCATTTTTGGAATGTGAAATGACGCCGTTGACATTTTTTTCAAATGACAACCCCCAACTACACTCCTCTGAGCTCTTTTTGCCCTCGGGCTATAAAGATAGAAGTTTTTTTTGACATCCTGATATATTTAGTAATCCACTAACTGCGCGTACATCTTTTCATTGGCACAAATCAATGTGTTGTCATGCGTTATATTTATCGCTAGCAAAGTGAAAAGTATCGTAACACTATTGTGAACGTAAAGTTGTAGGCGTTCAGCAGATACAAGATATGCACTCGCGGTTCTACAATGTAATCTCGCGCCGATCTCGCCAGTGTATCGTGAGCGCTGATTCGTAGCAATTTCCAAACTTTCCCTTTTGTATTCCGTTCCCATCAGGAAAACGTACATCCCTATATTCAATTCGAGACAGACAATGGAACAACACATGTGGTCGTTGTGTTTTGTATGCGATGACCTAGACACCAATAAATTTAAAGTACTCGACAACAATAAAAGACGAACGATATTATTATATAAAATCTATATCCAAAATATTTTTTTTTTAATAATGTAATAGAAAGCTACCCCCTGAAAGCAAAAATACGAACTAGAATTTTATTATGATAATTACTTAATAAAGCTGCTTTCGATAATTGTTTCTATCTGTCCCGAACAGTTCGCACTGGAGCTACTCGTTCCGGAACTATAAAAAAACGCAAACACATTTATTACAACTGTAATTTTTTTTTAAACATTTGTACAAATTGAAATGGTTAATGTGTTTCAACCTGACGAAAAATAACTATATAATTTTCTAAAATTCCGCGGTTCGGGACGAGGTAAAATTGTGTTCTAGAAGCGACTCGCATGGATAATCGAACTGGAGACCAGAATAACTCTCTAACAATAAACGAAAGCGGCTTACAGTTTGATATCTCTTTCCTTTTTCACATCACAAGCCTTAAAAATTCGCAAATATTGCTTCAAATTACCATTTTAGAAACGCCGATTGTTTCTAAAATGGTAATTAGAAGTAATATTATATATTAGGGTTGTGAGGCGAAAAAGAAAAGAGATATCCATAAACGGTTTTCGCATTTTTAATTAGCATCCTAAAGGGTATTGACTGGTAGTGTAAATTAATTGTTGATGTTTATTGTTAAAAATTGACCTCTACCCCTTTAATCGTTTCTCGGTTAATCGCGGTTCATGTTAAAAGTAATAGAGTTAGATTGGGGAGTATATATATAGTTCTCGTATGGAAAGCTATCTCCTGAATCTAAAAATACAAACTAGAATTCGGTACGACAAACACTTACTGAGATACAGCTCAAAAAGAGCGTTTCTGAAATAGTACTTTCAAGCAATTTTTACGAATTTTGAAGGACTAATAACACAGGTAATTTTTAAAATGGAAAAGATATCCACAAACGGTTTTCGTATTTCTAATTAACTTCCTAAGGAGTATTGATTGGTAGCATAAAATCAATTTTGAATTTTTGTATGTTTGTATAGTAAAAAATTGACCTCCACCGCTTTGATAATTTTTTCGCATTGCACGTTAAATGTTAATTCTATAAGTAGAATCCATTCATTATTACAAACATATTTGTACTGTTATTTCTTACCAGTAATTTAAGTATGAAACTTGCTAAATATAGTCGCAGGAATGTAAGTTGCCAAGTTAGGAAAACATACCAAATTATAAATTTTACTTTCATTCCGTGTTAATTCTCCATGACGTTTCAAGTGGCTATAATAATAGTGATGCGTTCACGTTTAATTTCCTCAAACCTGACTACAAAAGCGGAAAATGGGAAACGATTCTACTTCCTAGAAAGATTATCGAGTGGATTGGCTTCCTTGGATCAGAAAACAAACACAAAAGTGCTGGGCATTATACGCGCTGCTGTGCTTTATATGATAATGTCTTTGAAACGCATGGGTTTAAAATTAATTACGCGAAAAGCGCATAATAAAAAACTACTGTTTTATACAAAATATTATAGTTCGATTAAAAAGTTGTATGAAACAAATTTAAAAACTAATGGCCATCAAACAACCAACACATATGATTGAAATATTGGAGACAATTATATTTTGATCTTGTTAATGCCAATAAAAGTTAAAAGTTAAAAATAATCATTGATATCTTATTTGTTACATTAAAACTGTTAAACTTTGCAATAGGTGCTGCACCCTCCAATTATTAGTGTGTAATATTTTGTTGTTGTCCTGTAATTGGAATTTTATTAAATATGTTGGACAATAAATACATGTATTTATTTATTTAAATTACATTTTCTGTAAACACATAACTAAAATAAATACTATGGTAAAACTTTTTAAATTAAATCAATACGCAATGTGCAATTTAATTAATTTCCTCCTCTTACGCTATAAAAACACCCATATTATCGAATATAAAATGTCACCGAGTATTCATCCTCCATTAACCATAATAAATGCGTCTACGCGCCATAAATTACATCCATCCAGATTATTATGGGATTAATAAAATTATATAAAACTTTTAACGATCAGCAAGCAACAGTTGTTTCACTTTCATTAACTCTCGCTGCTCCATACAAGTATGCTCAAAATGTTCAAACTTGATGACTAATTTCAAGTCGCGATCAGAACACGCGTGCCCATTTCTATGTATTATTTATTAATGCAGAAGTGAATGTGTCGTTTCTGCATATGCACCGTTTTTTTTTTAAATATCACCGTCACAGTTTTAATATGGGCATATTTATGAAATTGCGAGGGCGCGGCTGGTTTTTATATGCATGCGCGCCCACGAAGAGATTAACACAACGGTGTCGGGCATCTATAAATGTTTATACTTCTGAAAATAAATGCAAAATATTTATTAGTTTAATATTATTAGTCGTTTGAGAAATTGACTGTGGATACTACTTAAATATATTAAATAAATGCAAAATTTTTATTAGTTTAACATTATTAGCCGTTTTAAAAATTGACTGAGGATACTACTTAAATATATTAAATAAATGCAAATTATTTATTGGTTTAATATTATAGAAATTGACTGTGAATACTACTTAAATATATTTATATTTATTTGAAAGTTGTGAGGATCATCTTAAAACATTGCTATCTAAAATACATGCATAATTAATGCGGTGAAATTATATGATGAGTTTTAGATTTCTTTATTTGTTTTTATAAAGAGAAATTAAGAGCTTGCTTTTCGGGTGTGTTTTTGATGAATGTCTGTTCGTGTAATGGAATCATCGCCATAATTTATTGCTTTTGGAATATTAATTTGTTAATAATTTCGCTGATTTGGAAAATATATTCATCATTTATATTTACTATCATGACAGGACAAGTGAAATTAGAAATTCGTAACGAATGGCAAATATTAAGTGAGGATAAGTAGTTATTATAGGTTTTTCTTGAGAATTCAATACTTAAATAAATCTAGAATTTGTTCTACTTGAAAATCATCACATTGATTGATTTTAAAAACAAAATTTTGAAAGTCATGCGCGGAACTTTATAAAAAAATTGATTTTTGTTTAATTGCTAATATTACTCAATGAGAGGCTTATAAAAAATACTTGCTGTCAACTTTTTTGACTGTATTTTTTTGAAACCACTAAAGTGATGTATTATAAACAAAATGGTTAAATAAAAATATTGGTGTATGGGCATATACATTTGTTATACCTATTTAAAATAGTTCCTCATTTCACTCATGCACCACAGTACAGTATATTTACATATTCACGTGCACAGACACTCGTCCAGTAATTAAAATACCTGTATTTACGATAATTCTACAGGGGGAAAAGCCAGCCTATTAATTACTGCCATCTTTTCCGCTGCGAATATTTCGATTGCCAGCGCTAAAATTCCAAATTGAATTATTTATGCGACCGCGCTCCGCCTGATGAAATAAGACGCTCGGAGATGCGTGCACAAATTGCGATTCCATTGAAATTTATATGGTTTATGGTAATAAAACGCTCCAGTAAATATATGAATAGATCTAATGGTAACTTTTTTCGCCGTGAGAGATTAAATCGAACCACCTGGATTAACAGAACACGTAATTTGTTCAATTCTGCCAATTTAAATTGTTGTGTGCTGGCGCCTCTAATTAAGTTAATTAACCTGGGATGCTGTTACGTGGTTAGGGTTATTGGCTTACAACATAGGATTTTTAGCATTGATTGCTCTTCAGTTTAATATGAAGGAGTATTCATAATGATGATTTCTTGCGACTAATCCTAATTATATATCTAAGAGAAGATGATAGAAAAATTATAAAGGAATACAGAACAATGAAAATCCTTACAGTAGGAAAGGGTAGAATATATATATATATATATATATATTACCCATTTTCTACCACAATATGGTGTAAGGATTTTCATTGTTCTCTATTCCTGTATAATATATTTCTATTCTTTTCTATTTATTGCCAGTTCTTTCGCTTCTTTCCAGTTTTTTCCTTTAAGGGTGTTTCATTTCGAGGTATAGAATATTTTAGTGTCCACGAATGAGACTTTTATTTTAAATACTTTTATGCGATTAAGGTTTATATGTATATGATTTCGCACATGTGGCCACTGCGGCTAGCGCGTAGATGGGATAATCTGGAAGTCCAATTTGCGATCACTATTCGCAGCAATTTTTGGTCGTATTTCAGCAATAACGCGTGGAATGTGCCCTTCCAAGTCTTCAATAGTCTCTGACTTATTAGTGTTCAATATTTTCCATGTTTTCTTCCTTGATAATTTATCGAATGCTTTTTGCATATCTATAAAAGCTAGGAATATTTTACTTTTTTCCTGTATGGCTTTATGTGTCATCTGTTTTATTGTGAATATTCGTCCTCATCGGAGGAGTTCGAAAATGGCTAGAGCTTAGCCGTAACTAGTTGCAAAGTGTAACTGAAGTGTGATAAAAAACAAAGTAAAAAATCGTTTTATTTATCCTACAAATTTAGATATTGATACAAACCTATATATTTGTTTAAAAGGAATCAGAAATTCTCCAAACAATAAAAATTAGAAAACTGTCATACTTCGGACACGTAATGAACGTAATATCCAGCAAAATACAGATGTTGCTTGTCATACAAACATCGCGGGAAAACGTAGTGTTGGAAGACGAAGAATAGAATGACTCAAAAACCTTCGTCAATAGTTCGGTCAAACCACAGAAACCCTTTTTAGAGTTGCGATTATCCAAATTATGATAGCCAACATGATCGGTAACGTCCGCTGCGCGAATATGGCATATTAGATACATTTATTAGTTTCAAAAAATAAATCCAATGAGCTGTGTCATGTCGGGTTTTGAATATTTAATAAAATTGCTTTTAAAATTAAATAAATGCGATTTCCGCTTTTAAATTACACGTTTGCACTTTTCAACTATCGATACAAATAAGTTATTATGTAACCAAACTGATTGTTGCATAACAGGTTAATCAAATACAGTAAGTTTCGCTCAATAAATCCAGCACAAAGTAAAATTAATAATTTCCTTATCGTAAAAGTAGCAATAAAATTGCACTATTTTAGTACAGCTTACATAATGGATAAATAAAGAATTATATGTACTTGCAACGATGAAAACTTTCAATAAACTATATTTGATAATATATTTTAGCATACTCATATTACACAACAATTGTATTATTCATTCTGTTTTTATTTTCTTTTTTAATATTTAAAAAAAAACTCATATTTATAGGGCCGTGAGGCTTTTCCGCCGGTCAAGGGAGAAACTCAGAGGAGTTTAATCACGCGTATTTAACTTCACAGAAACTTTAATATTATTATTTTAATTTTAATATTATTTAACCCTAATTCGCTTTAAGCGATATGTTGCTTTATCCGATGTTGTTATAAGCGATATGTTTACATAGGTACTTATATAGGGATTTGGCTGGGACCTTACTATTTAGTCGTTATAACCTTTCCGTGGTTATAACCGATGTCGTTATCCTGTTTCGACTGTAGGTTGAAAATCACTGTATCAGTAATTAGTAATTAGTAAATAATATTTGCAACAAGCAGATATTAATTTTTCTTATTTTTTTATACAATGAATGAAAAACCGCGCGTTTTACTAATAAATTTATATTCAATTTATGTACCGATATCAGTTTAATTTTTATTTTTCTAATTCAACATTGTTGCATAGTAAATGAACGCCTTTGGTTGATTAAATATTAATGGCTCAGATAGCGCGTCTATTGATAGAAACTATTCCACATTACCTAACTGCTCTTTTGCAAAAGATCTGCACAGGATGTGATTTTGCAATGCAGATTACACACCGGCGCTGCGTGGATCGGGTGTAATTCAATTGAATTATATGTAACAGTACAACAATAAAGTACCGCCTCCAACTAGATGCAAATAAATCGTAATCTTATTGTGGATATTGTGCTGGAATGATGCTGACCCCGATTCTGTACACTCTAATTTAATTTGTGATACGATAAATAATAATTGTTATTAATTTCAATTGTGGTGGAAGTATTGGTATATATCTGTACCTTGGAGATATACAATATGTCACATTGTTCGCCTTAAGGCTGGGATTTAGGATATACTTTTCTTATGGCCAAAATTGTGTAATTGTTTCCAGCTTTTAGGCAAAACTACGCCATGGAATGGCATACAATTTATAAAAATTAATAAAAACACTTCATCCTTGGTATTGAAACTTAGTTTGCAAGAATTGATGACCAACATTTGTAGTTATAGCATGTTAAAGATTCGACTGTATAGAAGGTAGCAATCAATAGTAGTTTAACTCCCATATATATTAAATAATCATATATATATAAAATTCAAGATAACCAGGACCTACACATCCATAAGTATTGTAATATTTGAAAAATTGTTGCGCAAATAAATATCTCCTTCAGTTTTAATGCTGGAAAGATTGGAATATAATTAAATGTCGATAAGGGTCATATGTTGTTTTTATCAGATTAAAAATGATTTTTGGACATAGACTACGAAATACGTGCAACATCATTCTTTTGTATACGTATTTTTGCAACTCAATTTATGTTCTAGTTAAAGAGAACGGTGCGTATTTCTTATACGCATTTCGCCTATGTATTACATGTGCATCTCAAGTTCCCTAATTAAAAAACGCCAACCTTAAGTGATATCGATTGTGTTTTGCTTTAAAAAAAATTAAAATAACAGAAATTGTATAAGTATATAAATTAATTAGATATAGGGTAAATAAAACGATTTTTTACTTTGTTTTTTTTAATCAAAAATGGTTTCATTTATCCTTTAAAATAAATTATCACAAACTAGACGTCTTAACAATCCAATATTTGATATATAGAGGGTATTTAAAAAAAATTAGGAAACTCTTGGGAAGACACAAAGAAAACTCCTTCTTTTTATGATCGATAATTCGCTCATTGTTTCAGAGCTTCATCAGGATTTACTACAATGAAACCACTCGTTACCACAAGGGTTTATTTATAAAATTCACAATGGTCATCTGAAATAAAATTAATATTACAATGTCACATAGGTACCTACATATTTACGGGCTGTGAGACCATTATATAAATTAATTTCCAAATAAAGAAAGAGATTTCAACTAAAATTCTGCTCTTTGTTTCAGAGCTTCATCAGAATTTACTACAATGAAAACACTCGTAAAAAAAATTAAAATGTTTACAGCAATACTTACAAAATAGAATATTGAAAGCAATGCTAAAACCTCTAACATAAGAGGACATGATACCACAAGGGTTTATTTATAAAATGCACAATAGTCATTTGAAATAAAATTAATATTACAATGTCACATAGGTACCCTACATAGGTACGGGCAGTGAGACCATTATATAAATTAATTTCCAAATAAAGAAAGAGATTTCAATTAAAATTCTGAGAGGTGACGGAAAATGTTTCTACCCTGACACAGCTAATCCTGTATTAACCGCAATTGTTCCGAATAGCGTTCACAATCGACACACCTACACATGCCATCTTAGTACAATCGAGGTTACTTTTTTTGTATCCACCGGTGATGGTAGAACGTAAACGTACAAGGGCGTTTTTATTATCTGCGCACATTGCACCACCTTAATTATCCATCCAGGCGATATTCACGCGCGACCTCCGATCAAGACGTTTCGCTATCGCGTTACAAATCTAATTATATAATTCAGGAAACAGGACCACTCTGGTAGCAGTCGCGCACAGATCGTGAGTGGGTGTGCGTAATGGTTGGGTGAATTAGAAAAGATAAATGACGAAAGCTGGAGCGACCTTTACAAATTTTAGAGCCGATTAATCACTTGAATATTAATAATTATGGCAGCTGTAAAAAAAAATCTTACTGTTACAGTGAACTATATAGGAATGTAGTAAACAATTCTACATTAGATGGAGTGATCTTTGAAAGTAGTCCTTTAAAACCTAAATAAATTAATTTGGAATTAAATTAATTGTTCCAATAACTGACAATTATTTTAATATTGTACTATACTATATAGTGGTGCATAAAAAAGAGGACCGGATACAAAATTAACGAAAGCAAACCTATAGTTTAAAAAATAAATTATGAGTACTGATATTGATGATATAAACAAAAACATATGATCAAATTTATACAATTCGTGACTCATTGTTATACTAAATTTAAATCTAGAACGAGTGTGTGAGGAATAATATAAATAATTTGATCCGAAGTTCGCGGAACCTTAAAAACGACATTAATTGCATGAAGTACGTGTCTAATCTGGCCATCTAACGTACAAGTCCTACCGGGACTATTTACCCACGGTATTTTAAAACTACTTACGTCGCGAGATAATCACAATTTTGTTAGTTTCACAAGATTAGCGTTCAGATAAATACTAAATGTTTGCTGGGAAACAAGACATTTACTAAATTTATCCTCTAAATGGCAGTATATATTTTTAATACACCAAATGTAGATTATTTATAATACAGGTCTAATTTTGTTATACATATAGTATGTGAACAGTTAGTGAAAAAAAAATCGGGCAACGCAAGAATTTTTAACATTTATTGACCCACGTGTTATTCTGTTATTGATTCTAATAATGTTTTGTTGGGATGCTATTTTTTATTCTTGTCTCATGTACTGTGCACAACGGTGAGATAATGAACAAGTTTTTGTCTTTGCGAAATTATATTTACTAATATCCATCCCCTTTATATCACAACTAATTTAACCCAATTTAAAAAAATATCATAATCAAATTATATCCTCATTACACAATTGAGTTCGTATATAAATTCAACTATTAATTAGTCCAATACATTTTTTTTTGTGGGTGATATGTTGAAATAGCGTAATACAGTGTCTTTCTAATTAATACTAAAATGCAAATAGACATCGCCGCGGACGCTAATCTAACCACTTTCAATATTAATTGCGTTTATACATACATGAAATTCCCGATATAAATATGAACTTCCTTATACGGTTTATTATCTCATTATTAACGGAGGATATAATAAATAACGACCTATGTAAGTGTTAAAACGCCGGTGCGATATCTGTAAAAACGCGTGTGAACCAATTAAATAGGCGAATTTTACGATTTGACGTAATAATAAGGGCCCCGGCATAATGTGCGCAGCGCAGGTAATCGCAGTCAACTTAATTAAGGTTTACCGATGGTAGAAAATGTACGATTACACGAGGTACATGACATGGAATGCAGTAAAACTCTTTATGTGTGTGCCGCGCAAAAAGTGGTCGATGCGTTTGATACCTGATATATCTAGGATCTCCATTATGTTCAACTAGAACAGGACACAACTGTTAATCATCGTTTATTTTTATTTGGTCTTTATTATTGTTCCCAGTAGACTTGTACTGTACGGGAATTTTTCTAGCTCATGCTACTGCTGGCGTTTTCCTTGCTGGTCATCGCCTTTCGAAATGCCATTTAACACAATTCGACTCGTTTTAAGTTAGATGTTATTTACTACTTTACATATAATTAAGTTGACAATATATAAAATCCAACGCATTGGGGTATTTATTTCTTATATTTTTCATATTTTGGGATGGTATGTAAATGATTTGAGATTTAAAAAGGGGGATCAAAATGAACCCTTTTCTAAAACCCGAAATCTTGACATTTTGTACGCGCCTCAATTCATTATTGTATCTAAATATGAGCGTTTCAGGAATGTATATTTCATGATGTATTTCAAAACCGAAAAATGATACAAATTTCAAGTTTTTGACATTTGATTTAGATGGCTGTTTCAAAGCTGCATCGATCAGCTATTAATTGTAGGAAAATGAATTGGATGTCAAAAGCTAGAAGTTAATATCTCGTTGCCTTTACAGTTGGAAAAATAACAAAGGGGCAAAGGTTGCTGCAAAGAGTAGTTTTTGATTTCTTCTAAATTAATTTAATTTCCATTAAATAAATATGTTGCATCAATCTAATATAGCCGTCTAAATCGAATGTTAAACACTAGAAGTTAATATCTCTTCAGATACATCACTAAATACACGTGTTGGAAACAATAGGGAAGTGAGGCGCTTATAAATAGTTTCTATATATAATATATAAACTATTTTTACGCGCCTCACTTCCCTATTGTTTCCAAAACGTGTATTTACTGATGTATCTGAAGAGATATTAACTTCTAGTGTTTCACATTCGATTAAGACGGCTATATTAGATTGATGCAACATATTTATTTAATGGAAATTAAATTAATTTAGAAGAAATCAAAAACTAATCTTTGCAGCAACCTTTGCCCCTTTGTTATTTTTCCAACTGTAAAGGCAACGTTTATTGCAAGATAGGCGTTTTCAAAACGATTTCATAAAAAATAAGGGTGAGAGCATAGGTGGTGAACGTGATTTTCCTTCAATCACGCAAAATCTAGTGAGGGTACCTCCACTTTTACTCCCCAAATAGAAAATACCGAGCTGAAACGAATGCAACCAAACACAATGTATTGGTATGCTCTAATCTAATAGAATCGAATATAAAATAGGGTTTTTTTTCCAAATCCCAATTTCGTGGTTAGGAGTAGCGTTTCAAACAAACACAAATATGTATAAAAATTATATATTTGTTATAATAATATATATAATTTTGTTTTTGTTTATTTCAGATACATTTGAGCTTCAAATCACAACGCGAGGCTACAAGCAATTCCTCATTCCACATTTAGGTGAGTATCCTGTAAACTTATATTTAACAGAGCTATAAAACATATCTCTTATTTGTATAACGTTAATTTGGGCTACATTAGAAAACGCAAACCACACCTTATATTTATATTTACTTCACAAACACTTAACAATGTTTGAACTTCTTCTAGAGTTTCCAACTGCATAAATAAAATGAAAAGTCCAGTATGTTTATTTTATTTATGCAGATTACTTCTTATTTTATAACACCTATATAATACATATTTTCAATTAGCTTGTCTTCATTTATATTTTGCCATCCTAGGTATAAGGGATGGCAAAATATAAATGAAGACAAGTTAATTGAAAGTACGTATATAATAAAGGGTTAACTTTAAATACAATATTGTCATCGTACAATATTATGAAAATAATAAATAAAACGATTTTCACTTTGTTTCCTATCACACTTTAGTTACTTTAGTCACCCTGGTTACACTTAGTGTCGGCAAAGCTCTAGTCATTTTTGAGCTCATTCGGTGACTAAACAAATTGTAGCCGAGCGCTCTTTATATGTAAAAACATACACATGTTAACTATAAAATATATTTAAAAGGGGACTAGGGGTGCGCTTTCTAAACAAAATGGGATTCTGAGACCTTACAATCGTAATGGAGGTCAACAAAGTAATAAACCCCTAATGTCTATGCGACGCAATCAAATTGAGAGAAGAAAAAAAAACAAATAAATTAAAATCAACTCAAATTAAATTCGAGGTGCTCGCAAATGGCTAGAGCTTACTAGCCAAACATGTTGCAAAGTGTAACAAAAATGTAATAAAAAAATAAAAAAAGTAAAAATCAATAAAGGAGATGAATAAACTACTATGTTTTTGCCACTTAATGTGTAATAACATTTTATTTATCTCCTTGATGTTATCTACGAAGTAGCATAGATTTTTTTGATTGGGTACCGCGTTCATGAGTTTTTTTTTTAAATTTATTTATCTTTTTTTTCCTTTGTCCTTAAATATACAGTATAATAATATTTATATAATTGTGAAAATAAAATTAATTGCATATCTACAAATAAAAGAGAAACATAAAAAAACTTTCTTCCCTCGGTCCTTGCCGCGAGGTTTGTGGTGGTGATTCCTCCTCGGGCTGTGGGTATTGAGGGTTTGTGTTAGGTATTTTTGTGTCCGTGCCCAGCTCTATTTGTTGCGCTATGTTTACTATTATATTTTGTTATTCAGCAGTAGATTTTAATTTGAATGGAACGTTTTAAAAGTCAAAAATTTCGTTAAAATTCATATCTACTAAACAAAATATTTTTAAATTATCCTATGCTACTTCGTAGCTGCTACCTTTCTAAATATGAAAACATTTTTTAATTTTTTTTCAACCTGACTGCTGAACTGTGTACACCATCAGCAAGGAATTTCAGAAGAGGGTCATACTTGATAACTCATATCTCCGTTATTTATTAATATTTTTTAATTTTTATTCTTCCATATTGTTCACAAAACTATCACGTATATGTGTAAAATATAAAATGTTTTTTTATATTCAGTGGCTGCGTCAATTTTATTTTTTTAATTTATAACTCTTTACGAGCGCCAAGGTGGTGTAACAATCCAATATTTGAATATCATGAAATTTTATGCCTGAAAATTAAGCCTGATTTTTATTTACACACACATTTTCTCTTGATTTTATGATAGATAGATAGTTTATTTGTGTCAACCAATACATTATTAGTATTTTACACACGTCATGAGTTAGTAAATAATACAGACTTATTTAAATTCAATCATATTTTCTTTTACCCATTCAATAAATCACAAATAGAACATTACCGAAACATTCGAGGTCACGACTCTCGTTTTAGATTGATTTCGCGGTGATTGGAACGTCCAATATTCGATATTTATTGCCTTCACCTTTACAAAACGATGCACTCAATAGATTATTTGTGCCAATTGCGCGGAACTAGATCAGTTGTGCTAAACAAAGGGTTTTCTAGGAACACATCCAGCAGGATATTAGATCCTGCTTGCGTAGACCAGTTCGTATGCATATTATGTTTCTCTGCGCGCCGCCAAGGTGAGGGCGTTTAACCTTTATGCGATTTCAATAAAATCAAGGATAGGTGTGTGGGACAAAGTGTGATACAGTTACATTCACTTTATTCCATCTTGTTGAAAATATGGCGCGCCTCTCACCAGGGCGCCTTCGCAATTCCACAATGAAAAACAATTTTTTTTTATGAGTATTCTTTCTGTCTTCATATTTTGTGTCTATTTCAGTTATGTATCTATTTTTTAAATACACTATTACATTGTACTTTACGTTTAATATACTCTTTCTTAGGTCCCCTGATCATTAATTTTTTCATTAATTAAGATCATCTCTGGAAAATGTTTCTCCATCCGTCGTCAGGACTGTGATAATTTTTTTCCCCACGTTTTCGAAAAAAACAGGATTGTTTTGGAGGGTATACGGCGGTATAATACGTTTACCTTCTGATTTGTTTAGAATATATATATATATATATATATATATATATATATATATATATATATATATGTATATTCCAAACAAGTCAGAAGGTATACGTATTATACCGCCGTATACCCTCCAAAACAATCCTGTTTTTTTCCAAAACGTGGGGAAAAGATTATCGCAGTCCTGACGACGGATGGAGATACATTTTCCAGAGATGATCTTAATTAATGAAAAAATTAATGAACAGGGGACATAAGATATTATTATTATTTATATACACACACACATTATTACTTTCGGAATACATCATTGATGTAATAAAAGGTAATGCTATCGTAAAAACGTCTGCACGTTTTCTAACTATGATTGTCGAAATATGCTGTAACTTTCGAGCAAAAAAAAACTACAGTATAAGGTAGGTATAATTGTTTACGTTTAATATCTTGAAGCATGACCACTTCCCTGCCTAGTTATTAAAGTCACCACATCCGTGAAATATAGATAATATCAATTTAATTAATTTAAAAAATAATTTTCATATCTTGTTTTTTGATTAATTCTATTACTTCAAAATTACATCAGTAGATTAACACAAGTACACAAATTAACACTGTTAAAACATAATGTTCATATTTTGTGTTGTGATTCATTCTATTATTTCACAATTACATCAGTAGATTAACACTATACAAAAATTAACACCGTTAAAAATAATTTTCATATATTGTGTTATGATTAATTTTATTACTTCACAATTACATCAGTAGATTAACTATGTACTTGTGATAAAATATTGTACACTGTTTATTGTTTGTTGATTTAATTCACCACACAGAATAAAATCAACAAACAATAAACAGTGTACAATATTTTATCACAAGTACATAGTTAATCTATTGATGTAATTGTGAAGTAATAGAATGAATCAAAACACAAAATATGAAAATTATTTTTTAACAGTGTTAATTTTTGTACAGCGCTAATCTACTGATGTAATTTTAAAGTAATTGAATTAATCAAAACACAAGATATGAAAATTATTTTTTAAATTAATTAAATTGATAGTATCTATATTTCACGTCTGTGGTGAGGTGAGGTGGCAAGGAAGTGGTGAAAATTAATATAATTATTTTTTAAATTAATAAAATTGATATTATCTATATTTCACGGCTGTGGTAACATTAATAACTGGGCAAGGAAGTGGTCATGCTCCAGCTAAAAAAGGACAGATTGCAGAAACAAACAACAATACATCTCGCGCTCGACTAGGCCCCTCTAACAACGTTAGTTCGTTACCCCGATAAAATTTCATAATTGCAATTGATGCGTGAAATCGCCGGAATGTTCTCAAAACAATCATTCGCGACGGTGGAAAGTGTGCGCATAATTATTTATCGCCTCATTATTGCACGGTTGAAAGCGACATTTGCAAAACGCGAAAGGAAAACGTTTGCGTACGCGAAGACGCAATGCGTGAGGGAGCGATTACCTGTAATGGTGAGATTTTAAAAATATTGTTAATGCCGAGTGGGGTAATTAGTATGGAAATGTGTGTGCACTTTCTTTATTACGATAATTGATTTTTGCGAAAATTTATCTTGAAGCTTAATTAAGTAGTGTAATTAATAGATATGAATGAAAAATGTGGATAATTATGATTTAATTCGAGTTATCATCTCAAACGCTGATCTAATAAATAGAAAACTAATAAACTTATATATATTGGATTGTTAAGGCATCTACTTTGTAATAATTCATTTTAAAGGATAAATAAACTTACTACAAAAATAAATTTGTGGGAATTTTGAGACGTTTTTAGGTCGAATTATGTTGAAATATAATGGTTTGGTGGGACCAACCACTCTATGCCCATGCAGTGTTTCTAAAAATCTGAACCATCCTCTGCAAATGTTTTAACCAACCAAACTATGCCCAATCACTATTTTAAGCAGCTTGAACTATGTATTATACTATTTTTTTACTATTCTTTATGAATCAAGTCTGAATTCACTATTACAATTGATTGAATTACAAATATTTGTAGGAAATAGTGTAGTTTGGAGTTCAAGTCGTTTGAAATAGTGAATGGGCATAGTTTAAGTCATTTGATATCTTGAATGGGCATAGTCTGATTGGTTAAAACACTTGAAGGGTATAGTTTAGACTTTTTGAAACACTAAATGGGCATAGTTTGGTTGGGATTATGTCGAGCCATTCATGCTCAACAATACAGTCGATCGTATAATAAACAAAATATGAAATAATAGAAGACTAAAATACTTACCAATACTAACAACCGAAACAATGTTAGTATTGGTAAATATTTTAGTACAGTACAGTAAAAGGAAGGTACTGTTGTCGCGAATAATTTAGCAAAAAAAATAATCAATTTTCTTTACGTTTTATGCCTAAAATAGTTGAAATAAACCCGATTTTTGCATTTTGTATGTCCGTTTGTCTGTAAATAAAATCCGGAAAAACCGAACAAATGATTGCAACCAGATAAGGAAATTAGCTGAAAACCGAACCCTAACGGGGTAGATCCAGTAAAATTTGAGCAAAATCGGTTCACTAACAGAGAAGAAAACTCGATCAAAATTTAAAAAAAAAATGTGGCCAGTGTAATAGTTAAGTTTTAACTATTGTGAAACAAGATTTGAAAGGGCGTCGCAGATTGGCCCTTTTAGTTTTGTTTATTAAATCCTTTAAATCAGTCTGAAATTTAAAAAAAATCAGATTGGTCTTTATTGTGCTACACTGTCGATATAATAATATCTTATATTTGTATGGTTGTTTGGGTTAAAAATATTAGTAAACAAAGAAGTTAAGCTAATAAAAATTGCTTTAAATGTATGGAAATAGCTAGGCAATTAGATAAAAAAATAATTAAACAATTTTCATTCAGAAAAGTTATTAGTTAATATTTAAATATAGTGAATATTGCTTGGTGTATAACAAACATTATGCCTGATCGCGTTTCTTTATACTAAACGCATAATCATCATCATCATAAAAGTGCATTATAATTACCACTCTTAATTAAACACTTAGTGGTTCAACAATAAGATGCCATTAATAATGCAAGCGTCAAACAACCTGCTTTCTAATTCTCCTCTAATGGACAGAGTTAGATGTGTGTAATTAATAGTGATACTCGTTTGTTTCGTGTTTAATCATTAGCACCGAGTTGGTGATAATCTGCATTTATTTATTTCTACGCAATTCTTGCGGTTTCTACTATTTATAAGTGTCAGTTTATCATTGTGATAATTGCATGAATTGGTGTGTCTGGCAACATTTAATTCAAAGAGTTAAATAATTTTATGGTTGTCGTATCAATCGTATTTACATTATTGTAGCTATCCATCTTCATTACTTTACTCGATCACTTGTATTTACTTGTATTTATTTAATTTATTTAACTGTTTTGTCTAATTGTATAATATTTTGTTAGTCCATTTCGCACGATATGTGTATCATCACTTCTGTATATCATTTTTATTCAAGGCGCTTGCCGTTAATAAAGTTAGAAGAAGAAGATATATTTATTGTAACATACATACATACAAGATATACATACATGTACAAGAGGCCATCGACCGTGGTGTTTCAGCCCGTTAATAAAGTTATTATTATTATTAGTCTATATATAGACCTATACTATATGGGAGCTAGACGTGGAAACTAACGAAGAGGGACAAAAGTAGAATACAGGCAATGGAAATGAAATATCTCAGAGGAGTAAAACAAGTTACGAGAAGAGACAGAATAAGAAATGATGACATCAGAGAAGAATTGGGAATTGAAGCTATAGAAAAGTATATAGAAAAGAAACAAGTAAACTGGTGGGGACATTTAATTAGGATGGACAAAAATAATCAAACAAAACAGGTATGGGAAGCAAGAACTGGAAACAAAAGAAGAAGAGTTAGACCAAGAGTGGTACAACAGAATAGAGGAAATAATAATCAAGAAAGGAAAGACAGTTATACAATTATACAAGCAAGAGAACTGGCAATGAACAGAAAAGAGTAGAAAGAATTTACAAATGTATAAACAACAACAATAATTATTAAGTAATGTAAATGTAATAGCCTACACCGAAAGGTAAAAGGCAAATAGATTATATATATATATATATATATATATATATATATATATATATAGAGTAAATATTTATATGAAGTAGCTAATTAAGCTACGAAATATTGGCAAAAGGAAGTAAAGTGTACTTCAAGTAAAAATAGCGTTTTAATTGCTGCACTACCCTAATAAACTATATATATATATATATATATATATATATATATATATATATATTATATATATATATATATATATATATAATTATTATTATTATTAGTTCTACCCTATTTAGATAGTTGTAAAGTAATGTTTTTAGTTAAAATCACATATCTATAAACACAATAAACAATTATATTTTCTAGCTCTATTCTTCATCATTTTTCTAGTTTTTGTAATTAAATTTCAATATTTCAAATAGGCTTTATGCCCGTTTTCGCCATAGCTTTGTTGTTCTAGGGGTTTCTTAGAAAATATGGTTGCCATCCAGGGGTCCACCGCTGCGACTTTCTATCCTTAACTTATCAATTGATTACTACGTCGTCGGCATAAGCCTTGTATATAGGCTTATGCCGACTTAGGTAGTTAGGGTATGGCCCCGTTCCCTGCCTGCTATACCCTAGTAACGCCTCTGAGTATACCATCCCATTTTCATGTACTATTACTCTGTTTATTTAACACTTGTTTCTGCTTCCCATATTTTTCGTACTGGCTCAATATCATAGTATATAAATAACGCCGCGCTTGGTTTCCCCCGCGAGTTATTCGCTATATATCCGTTGGCAATTTGACGGGAAATAATACGCCGCAGTTTATGGATTTGGAACAATGAACGGATAAACTCTACTAGTGAAAGATAGCCCCGTGATGGCTATCTAGCGTTGTATAATTATTTCTCAAAGATTCCATGATAATGCCGCTCATAAATAATTTATTTTCAATTGCACATTCGCCTGCACTAGAAACGCTGACATCGTTTAATTACGTCCGTAATTGCCCACCTGACAATTGGAAGGGCATGATGAATGCTGATGATTTCATGGGGGATGTCGATCAGGTGTTGAAATTGATTTTAAAGGAGCTAAGCTGAGGAAATACGTATGATAGATTTATTAAAGAAAGTTATAACTATTGATACCTATTATAGGTAGGGTTATTTAGCACGAAATGGGTGTTTATTTTAATGTACATTTCTTTAGGTTTTCATGTTTTTTATCAAAACAATAAGTATCTGTAGGAATATCACAAATTGAGATTTATTCAAATTAAATTATATTATTAGTAATCATATATATATATATATATATATATATATATATATATATATATATATATATATATATATTATATATATATATAATTTGTTTGGGTCTCTGAATTTGCGTAAAAAAATTGAGAGTGAACTGAAAGCTTCAAATTATGCACAATGTCTGAAAACACGTTAATTTATGCGAATTAAATTAAATCAACCCATTATCAACAAATCAACAAATGATGACATCAGATAAGAACTGGAAATTGAAGCTATAGAAAACTATATAGACGAGAAACAACTAAACTGGTGGGGACATTTAATTAGGATGGACAAAA
The DNA here is from genome assembly GCA_963942505.1 of Lordithon lunulatus. NCBI lineage: Eukaryota > Metazoa > Arthropoda > Insecta > Coleoptera > Staphylinidae > Lordithon > Lordithon lunulatus. The sequence goes on from OZ012666.1 coordinate 68,885,343, forward strand.
CGAATCAAACAAAACAGGTAAGGGAAGCAAGAACTGGAAATAAAAGAAGAAGAGGCAGACCAAGAAAAGAGTGGGACAACAGAATAATCGAGGAAATAATAATGAACAAAGGAAAGGTAGTTAAACAAGCAAGAGAACTGCCGAAAAACAGAGAAGATTGGAAAGAATTTACAAATGCATAAACAACAACCACAAATTGTAAAATATAATGTAAGAAAGAAAGAAAGAATTTATAGGATGAACCTAAATACATATGGAAACATTTAGTAATCACCATAATGATCGTTTTGAAATTTAATTTTCCACTAATATAAAAATAGCGAATAATTCCATGGCAAAATCAATTTCACAAACAAAAATCATTAATGATTCACTAGTAACAGTTATAAATAATCATGAAATCAGTAAACACACACACATACATGTATAATTTAATTGCCCCCAATTAAGCCATGATAGATGTTACATTAATATCTTTAATTATATTGTAAGTAGTTACATCAATTCCACGTGGGGCAATAAGACTCACTTAAGTTTTTCACGCATTCGGGTTACATCTTGATTACAGTGTGGCTATGCAGGTCAGTTGATTAATTCGATTTAAATTTGTACATCGCAGTAGTGGCGTTTGAAATCACACGCTGGCACGTAATTTTCAATAAAACATTGCAAATAGCACGGTAGACTCTGAAAAAAAAAACATAATTGAACCAGGTACCGTTAGCACTAAGGAGATAATTAATTGTATGGAAATTATACAAAACAAAGAAAAACTTGTGGTAACTTCAGGTAACGGTTGTTAGGGAAAAAAATTATGTGGGTGTTCACTGTTAACTGGTAGCAAACATATTATTTATTAAGAATATCTATATACGTTGTTCAGCGTAGGATGATTTTTAATGAAAACGAAAAGACATAAGAAATTAGTCAAAAAATCAGTTGTTTATTTGGCTGGTTAACATGAGTAACAGAGCAGTCTAATTTTTACCAAAACGCACAGTGGGATAGATACTCGATCTAGAGGGAAATAATTCAAACAGTGACTAAATATTGAAATATTGGATTGTTAAGGCGTCTACTTTGTGATAATTCATTTTAAAGGATAAATAAAACGATTTTTTACTTTCTTTTTTCATCGGAGGAGCTCGAAAATGGCTAGAGCTTAGCCGAAACTAGTTGTAAAGTGTAACTGAAGTGTGATAAAAAACAAAGTAAAAAATCGTTTTATTTATCCTTCGACTAAATATTGGTTTTAATTGTTATAAAAAATAACTGGAACAATAATAATAATAATAATAGTAATAACAATTGTTTAATTTATTTTTTGTATATCTTGTATATTGTTTGTACTCTTTTGTACTACTCTTACACCTATTCTATTGGATACAATGAAACCTCACTACCAATTATGACTTGCCAACACTAATAACATTTACATATTAATGATTCCTATTAATATGTTTTTTTTAATCATAATTTAGAATAGATAATAGCATTGTTAAAAGGCATTTCAAAATAGTTTAGATGCAAAACAGGTGTTAATGGTTCATTATTGTAATGTATATTTTATTGAAAATATGAAATTACAAATTGCCAGTATGCTAATAAGGTAACGTTCGTGCATAATTAAAATCAATCCTTTGCGAAACAGGTAAACGGAGTGTGATAATTAAATATATAGTGCTAATTACCTGCAAACAGCATATGTTACATAATCGTAAATAAATATTCACGATTTTTCAAAAAAACCTTCTATCTTTATAGGGCTATCAGCCGTAAGGCTTTTCCGCCGGTTAAGGGAGAAGCTCAGAGGAGTTTAATCACCCGGTATTTACCTAAACTTTACAGAAAACCTCTGACAAACTGTGAAAGTGATTCGTGAAAATTCGCTCCCCGCTAGGGATGAACTCAGGCTCAGTACCAGACGGGCGACGCCTCTAACCACTCGGCCACTGAGCTGGGTACGATTTTTCTTGAAAAATAATAATGTGACTACATCTTCTATAGTAGACGATAGACGCTTTTTTCCTAGCTCTTACCGATTTCGCGCAATAGTGGTGAATATTATGAAATATAATAATAAATAATGGTGTGAATATTATGAAATTTCATTTTATTTTCAGTTTAAACTCTGTAGCGTCTCTATTTCAAATGATAGAGGTATGATTTATATGTCAAAATGTAGAGTATTTCGAGTCCTACAGATTAGTGATAGACGTTTTTTCTGTAGCTGGTACCGTTTTCGCGCTGTAACTGTGAGAAAATATGAATATGATGAAATTTCATGTTTTTCCTCAGTTTCAACTATGTAGCGTCTCTATTTCAAATGGTAGAGAGATGGTGAATATGACAAAATGTAGACTATTTCTAGCCCTACAGATTGATGATAGACGATTTTCTCTAGTTCTTAATGTTTTCGTTGTAGCGATGAGGAAATATGAAATTTCGTGTTTTCACCATTTTAAGCTCTGCAGAGTCTATTTCAAATGATAGAGAAATGGTTTATATGACAAAATATAGAGTATTTCTGGCCCTACATATAGAAATTTACGCGTTTTTCTCTAGCTCTTACCGTTTTCACGCTGTAGCGGTGAGAAAATGCGAATATGATGAAATTTCATGTTTTTTTTCCCCAGTTTAAACTCTGTAGCGTCTCTATATCAAATCCTAGAGAGATCGCTTATATGCGTAGGGTTATTCGAGCCCTACAGATTGAAAAGACGTTGTTCTGTGGCTGTTAGAGTTTTCGCGATGTAGCGGTGACAAAATGTGAATATGATGAAATTTCATGTTTTCTCCCAGTTTCAACTCTGTAGCACCTCTATGCAAGTTTAGACAGCAGCTGTCTTTTTCGTGACTCCTAACAACATTTATGAAAACTTCGCCACCGACAGGGATATTTTTATGGAAGAATATAAGATATACAAGAAGAAACCTAAAATATTCTCAATTGCCAAGCAGTACGTAGTTAAAATTCAGCCTTCATCCCATTCCGTGTCAAGAACTTTATGTACATATTAACTCAAAAAACCTTCTACAGAAGTTTATTTACATACTAAGGTTAGATAATCCTAAACATATAAATAAATTCCGTTCATGTAGATCAAAATAATCACCGCTTTCTTTCTAGAATTATTTCCATTTGAATTCCACAATACAAATACAGAGCGATATCGCAATTATTACAATTTAGGCGTGTTGCAGTAAACATTCGAGAGCGCGATCATGCACGTGAAAGCCAATTTCAGTTTCCAATTTAAACGCGTTACCTCCTGCAAGACTTGATCTTGAAAGAAAGTGCTCGTCGCCGGTGTTGATTACAATAAACATGTTTTTCCACGATTCATTCATTCATTAGCCCATGAGAACGTCTTTTCAAGAATCCACCCATTGAAATGCCGCTCAATTCGCGGTTTTCCATTTTCGTTCACCTTGGACTAGATAAACGTTGTCTGAATGCACGAATTTCACTTTTTAGTGTGTGTGTGTGTGAGAGAATGATTAAGTGGCTGGTTATTTCTGTAATTAACCACAATTTCGGTGACCGCGAAAATAAAACCAGTTCGAGGTGAAATGCAATAGTAAAAAAATAATAAGGCTCGGTTATTGTTTTTTTATAATAGTTTATGAATTGCTAAGATTTTTTATGTAGTGAAATGTATCTTTTAGAAATATATTTACAATCAGAAAACTGATCTATAGCATGGATACAAAAAAATTATAAAAAATCACACTTCATTAATAAATAAATAAAAAAAAAGACCTTTATTGGCATTTCCCTCACTGCCCCTCCACATCAGAAACCTCAACAAAAATATACAAAAATAATAAATAAATATAAAATTATATTAGTAAGAACCCAGCTCAGTGGTTAGAGGCGTCGTCCGTCTTGTACTGAGCATTGGGGAGCCTGAGTTTGATCCCCAGCGGGGAGCGAATTTTCGAGAAACACCTTTCACAGTTTTTCAGAGGTTTTCTGTGAAGTTAAGGTAAATACCGGGCGATTAATCTCCTCTGAGCTTCTCCCTTGACCGTCGGAAAAGCCTCACGGCTGATAGCCCTATACAGATAGAAGTTTTTTTGTATTAGTAAGTACCTCTATAACGTTTTAATTTGTCATTGAAAAGTGACTTATTATAAAATGTTTTGCTTTTTATAAAACTCACTTTACCGTGAAGAAATTTAATAACGCGAGTAGATTTTAAGACAAACAAAAGAGAAAAGTCTTTTTGTTGGAGATTACCGGAAAAGTTACTTGTAATCAAAAAATAAGCCAAAAGTTCAAAATTTTAAATTCATATGACAAACTTGTATACTTAGCTTGTAGTAGTAAAACCACAATACACAATAATAAAAATAATTAATGATATGGTCTAAATAAAAATGTTCTCGCGGCTTGAGCATCCTTATTTTGAGAGACCTGTTACAAGTTTGTTTAATCTATATTCTAAACTATTTTTAAGCTAATAGATCTGATTTTAACAAATAAATTCTAAAAAATAAATTCCATTTGCAATTGCTTAAAATGGGGATGCTCAAACCGATGTTTACCTATATGACTTTTTAATTTTTCATTGAAAAATTATTTAAAAAATGTTTGCTTCTTATAAAACTCACTTTACCATGAAGAAATTTGATAACGGGATGAATAGTTATTAAGAAAAATAAAAAAGAAAAGTACCTTTTTGTATGAGATTACAGACAAAGTTACTTGTAATCTGTTCAAACCGCTGTTTACCTTTACTGAAAGTATTTCTGGGATTTTCAATTAAAAGCAATTGAGTGTAGATACCTAAAAAAATACAGATTACGTCCCCCGCAAATAAAAACTATTTAAAACTGTCCATTTAGGGAAGATTGGTATCTACAAACTATAATTTACACACCTTAAAATTTTACAATCTACTCCAACTTAAAAACGTTTGATCATCACGAATATATAATTATAACAACCATTCACAACAAAATCAACAATCGCACGCGTATCGTACTACTGATCCCCCTCTTATAGCCGTCTCAGTTGCAAAAGTATGTCAACGCAGTAGAGATTAAAAGCCTCGAGGGTGATAGAAGTCTAATCTTACACCTGTAGCGCGAGTCCTGCTGCGGCGAAAGTGAATCGGACATCCTCCGGCTAAATAGCCCCCCGGTGCTTTTTACTTTCAGTCGCAGCCTTTTAAAAACATTCTTATTATCATATGCCCTACATTACACCTATTTCACTTTCTCGTCCATCATCGCATTGTTTCCACAGACCAAATTACGCGTGTAGTTTTTTTCTGCCTACCTGCTAGGTAGCATTTAGTGGCTGTTGTAGGAGGCGGCTCATTTGAATAATAACGCCTGTTATTGTGAAATTTAGCCTGCGAATATATGGTGATTTGTTGGAGATCTTGATTGGTTAGGTTGATTTATAAACGTTTGACAGATTGAAAGGAGTGAAACTACATCGTGATGTTATTTAAAATTTTATTTAATAATAATGGTCGTGATCGGCTTAAGGCAAGGAACGGAATTTTATTAATGTAAAATTAAATTTATTTGGTACATATAAATTATAAATCTAAAATATTTGTCCAGTTTGTGTACACACAAAAAATAGTTTATTTCTTCTTGCTGTTTCTGACATAAACTGTCTTAAATTCTATTAAATTCCTCACGAAGTAATTTTATCTTGAAACCATTAATATACTTACAATTGCTACTACCAAATACAAATTGCTATTTTTTGAAATTGTGAGGAAACAAGTAATTACGCTTTTTAAATTTAACTTCCTTGGTAAATTCTGCTTCAGGAAAGTTGCATTATCAAATAGTATTCCAATTAGTAACTAGTGAAAAATGAGTTTATTTGTAATACTGATGTATTTTTAAATAAAATTGCTACTGCCAACTTTAAACAGCTGTTGCTTGAAAATAATATGAGATAAATGATTAATCTCTATAAATTTAACTTCCTTGTTAAATTCTCATTTGGGAAAATTCCACTTTCAAATATTATTCCAATTAGTAACTTCTGAAAAACGGATATCCTTGCAATACTGAGATGTTTTTTTAAATAAAATTGTTACTGTGAACTTCAAACAGCTGTTGCTGGAAAATATGAAGAGATAAATGATTGCTTTGTATAAATTTAACTTCCTTGTTAAATTTTGCTTTGGGAAAGTTGTATTTTCAAATATTATTCCGATTAGTAACTTCTGAAAAACGGATTTCCTTGCAATACTGAGATGTATTTTAAATAAATGTGCTGCTGCCAAATTCAAACAGCTGTTGCCTAAAAATGTGAATAGATAAATCAATCTCTATAAATTTAACTTCCGTGTTAAATTTTACTTGGGAAAAATTACATTTTTAAATATTATTCCAATAAGTAACTACTGAAAAACGCGTTTTTTGCAATACTGAGATATATTTTTATATACAATTGCTACTGCCAACTTCAAACAGCTGTTGCTTGAAAAATTGCGTAGATAAATGACAACTCTCTATAAATTCAACTTGCTTGTTAAATTCCGCGTTGGGAAAGTTGCATTTTCAAATATTATTTCTATTAGTAACTTCTGAAAAACGGATTTCCTTGCAATACAGAGATGTATTTTTAAATAAATTTGCAATTGATAAAAAAAATTAAAAAAAAAAATATGGAGAGATAAATAAATACTCCCTATAAATTTAACTTCCTCGCTTAATTCTGCTTTGGGAAAGTTATATTTTCATTTATTATTCCAATAAGTAACTACTGAAAAACGCGTTTCCTTGTAATACTGAGATATATTTTTAAATAAAATTACTACTGCCAGCTGCAAACAGCTGTTGCTTGAAAATGTGGGGACAAAAATTACTAGCATTAGTAATATACTAGTCTATTATAATAAAAACTGACGGGGTTGCTATTTTTTCATGCTATTTAAAGTCAGTTTATAAAAAAAGGGTTTGCGGTTTAAACATGCAAGCAAACGCCCTTTTTTTATAGAATTTTAAAATATTTCAAAAAATTCTCGTTGAATTTGTTTATGAAATATTAAAATATTTCAAAAAATTCTCGTTGAATTTTTTTATGAAATTTTACAATATTTCAACAAATTCTCGATGAATCTTTTATGAAATTTTACAAAATTTCAAAAAATTCTCGATGAATTTTTATGAAATTTTATAATATTTAAAAAAATTCTTGATGATTTTTGTATGAAATTTTAAATTATTTCAAAAAATTTTCGATGAATATTTTTCAAATTTCGCCACTGAATTAGCTATTACTATTTATTGCACGATTTCAACTTTTACTAAAATCTGACATGTCACAATGATGCCTGATGGCAAATTATTTTTGCTCACCTGAAATGTGTATATCAGCTTCTGCCAAATAGCCTCAGAATTAATAATAAACTTACACTTCTATTGTATTTTCATAAAATTTTAGTTAGATGCAATAGAGCAAACTATGCTGCGTTGCTTGCTACGTTATGTTTGTGAAGAATACATATTTCATAAGCACACAAAAAGGAGTCCCACAGCTACACTCTCAGACAATATTTAATCTTTTTTTACAACTGCACAACAAATATTCAGCGTTCGTATTGCAGCTATCTATTTTTATCATCGTGCTTTGTGAGAATGCGTGTATGTCAAGTGCATTCAAAGGGCCGCTTTATATAAGAACTGTTTCTAGTATTGTAGCGGTCATAAAGCCTATGCGCGCTCACGAGATGATTATCAAGTGTACGTACGTGTGGGCGGCTATCGTCTGTGTTCTCACAGCTTTATTAATATAATACTGTCACACGAGAATATAATGGTTGTGAAGAATTTGAGCGAATTTTCGTGAATCACCTTTCACAGTTTTTCAGAGGTTTTCTGTGAAGTTAAGGTAAATACCGGGTGATTAAACTCCTCTGCGCTTCTCCCTTGACCGGCGGAAAAGCCTCACGACTGATAGCATTATAAGGATAGAAGTTTTTTTTTACTATTCTAATCAATATTTACATTTCTGTATTTACAACAAATGACCATCAGGTGGATGAGATCACACAGAATTTGACGATAGGTAAAGATGCATGACCGCAGCTGTTATTTCCTAATATTTCCAGCTCCGGTTTCAACTGTCACACACATTCCTGGCTGACTTCTTTGATATTTTCATTGTCAATGACATTGCGATAATATAGTTATACATTATTCATCTATATTAAGTAATGTATATAAAAATTACATCGTGCACTTTATGAAAAACGCCATTTGTACTGGAAGTGATTTTGCATATAATGGCGAGGTGTTGTGAAGTGACAAGTACGAACAATACACCTCCTGTCAGGTTTGTTATGATTTACGAGGAATGCATTTCAGATGAGACTATTGTTCTGTTCTCGTGTTGTTATACTTTTTTTTGTTATGCAATGATATCTGTAATTGAAATTGCTATGTTCGATTTATACAATGGCATTCGTCACCATTTTTATATTGATTGAATAAAAAAAGGACCTTTATTTGGCATACTGCTCAAAAAATACACTCCTCTCCCAATACAATATTGATTGAATATATTTTTGCTATTTTGTTAGCTAAAGTTCTCACTAGAATACCAATATTCAGTTAATTAAGGGAACGAACGATTTTGTTTACATCAAATAAAATCTGTGTATATATATATATATATATATATATATATATATATATATATAATTGAAATTGTTATGTTCGATTTATGCAATCGTATTCGTGCTATAAATTTCTCCGGAGATAAAAACGGAGTGAAAATGATACTCAGCAAGCAAACCAATGAGACTGTAAAAGGTTTCATCCCTGTTTCAAATAGACTAGCATTATAGAAAATCAATGCAAGACCATTCGACCTACACATCATACAATCATATACCTACATCTGAAATCACTTGACCATTGGCCAACCAGAGATCGAACAACATTGCTATTTTCGCAATCACTGTTTTCAAAGCCTTTTATGTGAAATTAAGGTAAACAGTAATAGGCCTAAAATGATACAGGTTTTCATTTGAATCAGATAAAGTTAAAACGCGATTATATAAAGTTCTTCTCTTTTTCTAATTCCTGTAAATAGATTTTAGCCTGTTGGTTCCATCACATTTTCGCCTCCTCCGAAATCGAGGTCCAGGATCTTTAGGGTCTTCAGCACTCTGTTTCCAAAGTTTTTATTTTATGAATTGTTGATCTATCATTCTTAACAAAGAATGAAAGACCTAAAAGTGTGGTTTTTATTTGAATCACACAAAGTTAAAACATCATTATGTTGTTGTGTCCCAGACCACCCGTAAGATATACATGCCGCGTGCATTCCTTGCAGTTTAGTTTTGTCCTGTTAAGCCCGACATTAAAATGTAATCCAAATTCACCCCTGAAGACCATCTATAAACACGAGGCTACATGTGAGGACGCTTTTCCAATAACCTACAATACAGACGACTTTAGATGACTCCATCCAAACACCCCCAAAAACGGAGCAGCAGATAGGACGAGAAACAATATACAGTCCTTCTCTTACGAGTACAAGACGGGCTGCTAAATGTTATTCTATTATAGTCAGCTTAATCCTGAATGAATTAATTTTATTTTTATGTTAGTTTTATTTACAATTAAAACTTCAATTCACAATGTCTCGTCAAATAATTAATTAATTTACGGAAACGATAGATTTCGTCCGCGGAAACTCGCATGTGTAGGTCATGGCTGGATGACGGCAGCCGCGGGCGTAGAGAAACCTATTGCTATTGCCACCGCCGCCAACACAGTCGCACCCAAAACATTCACATATTAAAAGTAAAAATAAAAGTTCGAACTTGGCCTTCGTGAAAGTATCTATTCATTATTTATAATGCTCGAGTATATGGCACACTACTGTGCAATTACACCGGGTTGGAATCGAATGATTTATCGAGACGCGCGGCCCGTTTTAATGGGAGAAATGTGCGTAACGCAATTTGTAATTTGCGGCGCGAAATTACGGCGTAGAATGTATGTTAATAGAGTTTTTGCGTGAGTTACTACTTAAAAAATTTTAATTTTGTTGAGTGTTCAATATATGGACCGTTTAAAGCCAAAGTGGTCTAAGTCAAAAAAGTAAAATGTTAGGAAATTGGCTTTAAAGAAATATTTATTCTTATACAGTTTGTTACTATTTTTTACATTGTTCTGTCAATATTTTTTTACTTTAGTTACTTTTTAAAATTCCTTAACTAAGTATTCAGCTCCTATATAAGGTGTAATCACATAATTATTAATTAATTAAGTTAAAAACTTACACCACTTTGTCATCAGGAATGTTGAATTTGAAAATATAGACTACGATACAAAAAATACACCACTTTGTTGTATCGTAGTCTATATTTTCAAATTCAACATTCCTGATGACAAAGTGGTGTAAGTTTTTAAGTTAATTAATTAATAATTATGTGATTACCCTCAGGACTGTTGAATTTGAAAATGTAGACTACGATACAACAAAGTGGTGTATTTGTTGTATCGTAGTCTATATTTTCAAATTCAACATTCCTGATGACAAAGTGGTGTAAGTTTTTAACTTAATTAATTAATAATTATGTGATTACACCTTATATAGGAGCTGAATAAATAACATAATAACAAAATATTGACATAACAATGTAAAATATGCTTATACAACAAAATGATGTAAGTAAGGCACTTCACCACTTTTCCTAAAACATCCAATTTGGCATAAGTCAAATTGAACGATATTCAATAAAAGTACGGTCAATAATAGTCATTCCTAGTACCGTCAGTATTTGCTGGAGCCCTACTTCAATATGTATCAATTATCTCGATAAACATCAGTATTCTCTTCATTCCATCATTACTATACCTTACATGATCAGTAATACTGTCTATATTTTAGAATATTGATAATTTTAAACATGTTATCGTATAATCATTATTCTAAAATATTGACAGTATTATTGACTGTGTAAGGTGCCTTAAAGAATACACGAGTTTATTTAAGCTTTAAATGCATGATTTTTTAAAAATTGATATTAAATAATGGTTTGTAATATCATAGATGTAATATCTTGCTACAAAATATAAGAATCGCATATTACCAACATCATAAATCATATGTATGCAGATATCTATACAGAATTTTAAAATAACGTTTTTAATTAGGCAGTGAACATTATGATATAGATAATGTTGGAGTTCTGCAACAATATGCATTTAAGAGTTAATAAAATCTGTATAGCTTATAGGGCTATTAGCTGTGAGGCTTTTCCCCCGCTAAAGGGAGAAGCTCAGAGGAGTTTAATCATCCGATATATACCTTTACTTCACAGAAAACCTCTGAAAAACTGTTATTAAAACTAAAAGGTGAAAATTCACCCCGATGGGGTTTGAACTCACGCTCCCCAATGCTCGAGTACGAGACGAACGGCGCCTCTAATTACTAGGCCACTGATGCCCGTATTCACCAACATCCCATAAATTTTATAGGTCCCATAAGCTATTGAATAGATAAACTGACAACATCATTGTGACAGAATGTGCTAAAACAAATGTCAAACACCTTAAATAGCGCTTGCAATTGGACACCTTTTGTTTAATTATTCAGTGTTTCCAATAGAGAGAATCTAAAGTAACTACATTCCCTAGATAATGTATTTATTGTTGCTATAACAACGAATACTTATGGATTCAATAGCTATTGATAGATTTATGAAACCTCGGTGAATACGGGGGTGAGCTAGTTATATAGTGAAAGTGTAATTTATTTATTTTCATCCAGAAAAACAAAAATGTTGCAACATTTTTGTTTTTAACCAGCACGCAAGTAAATTTATTTCACAAAGTTTATAAAAAAATGTAAAAACGCAAGTAAATTTATTTCACAAAGTTTATAAAAAAAAATGTAAAACACGATAATCGTACTAAAATATTCGTTAGTTACTCGCGTCGATTTGAATCAATATAAGCCTGCCCCTTAATTATCGCCTTCACAAATCAATTTCCTCCATCAAATCCGTGACATAATCAGTACGTTGCATTTTATTTGTATACCGTTACATAAATGCAGGTGGAGAGCTCGTAGATTTGGTATGGTAACTTTCACGATTGAAATGTTGGCTTGATTTATAACAAAAATAGATTTGCTAGGAAGTTGTGGCGTTTAGGAATGGCATTATATGCAGCAAACGGGCGAAGTAAATGTCGGTGCGCGTTATGGGAAGAAAATTTACTATAACAGGCGACATAATTGTTGAAAAATCGCTCCGGAGCATATTTTCCCATGACACAGCCTGACCTCAGCCTGTGCAACAGGTGCGAAGTGCTAATTCAACTAAAGAACTAATTATATTTGAGTTAGAGATTATTATAGTAAAAATTATGAATGAAAATACCGTATTTCATTGTTATTAAAAAAATGTACTATATTGTTATTAAAAAATTGTACGAATAGACCTTTATTTGGAATATCCGCACCACCACAAAATTCCCCCATAAACAATACTTTCATAGAAAGACAAAAAATGCAAATTAACATAAAATAGATAAAATATAAATTCACTTGTGTTAAAAAATTGTATATTTCATAATTTCACATTTTAAAATTATAGTAATGTCTGATCAGGGACTGAACAACATCAAACCATCCTACACTAATTAAAATGTTACAATGATTATATATATATATATATATATATATATATATATATATATATATATATATATATATATAAACATATAAACAATCTTTATTGGGCTATCGACCCTTCCCGGGTCTTTCCGCCTGTGTGTACATTTTAGTATAAAGTGAAACAAATATTGATGATTAATATTTACAATATTCAATTTGCCAATTTCGATTTATTACTGTCATCGACCTGTCCTCTATTTCTCTCTAGTTATTCTACTTGTAGCATTCATTTATTATGTAATATATATATATATATATATATATATATATATATATATATATATATATATACATATACATCGGATGATTAGATCTGAGTTTCTCCCTTTAGCGGAGGAAAAGCCTCACAGCTAATAGCCCTATAAGCTATACATATTTTATTAACCCTTAAATGCAGAACTGCAACATTATCTTTTAAAATGTTCGCTGCCTTATTAAAAACGTTATTTTAAAAACTGTAATTCTGTATAGATATCTGCATACATATGATTCATGATGTTGGTAATAAATGGCGATTCTTATATTTTGTACCAAGATATTACATACCTGATATTACAACCATTATTTATATCAATTTAAAAAAAATCATGCATTTAAAGCTTAAATAAACTCGTGTACCTTACACAGTTAATAATACTGTCAATATTTTAGAATAATGACAGTATTATTATAACTCTCTAGTTATTCTACGTGTAACATTCATTTGTTATGTAATATATATATATATATATATATCCTCATTTGGAGAGGCTGCTAATTTTTTATCTAAATAAAAATGAATGAATTCACAAAAAACTACATCAAAATAAATATGTATAAATGCACAGTACCCTTTACTCATATTTAAATGGCTAAATATCTATTTGTAAATTTGTTAAGTTAAAATAGTTTTAATTAAAGAATAATATTACACATAACGACCTATTAAAATTCCTTGAATATCTTAACTGGACACATGATATAGCGTAATAACATAATAACGTGATGCGTGAAATTAGTCAAATAAAATTTCATATATGAAACATACTCAGTGTTTCGTTGAACGTGATTTATGCCCCTGCTGTGCCGGTGCGAACTACAACCGTAGGCATTAGTGTCGGCCGCATTTCCAGTTAATAGGTTTCATCAATTAAATATTTACAGCAACGTGGAAAAAGGGCACGCGCAATTATGCTGTTAGAAAGGCCGGTGTAATTGCAGGCGATAAGCAAATAAACTGAAAATGATAATTGGTGTTGTAATGTTCATGGATTATACGAAGACTTTATTGGTTTATAAAATGCTTAATTAAATTTCCGTTGTTACTATTTTTTTCCTTTAGATTCTCACGTCACATTAATAATAATAATAATAATATTCGTTTTTTATGAACGATTTCGATACTGTACAAAATGTAATTATGACAATTTTATTCCCAATAGCAGAAAACATGTAGATTGAATTTCTTCTTCCAGTAATATTGAACATTCCTGTTTTATTCAATCACCTCCAAAGCATATCAAATCTGAAAAGTGCCTATATAAATATAAGCAAGCAATCCTTGCACATGCAAGACAAACTTAAAAATAATCGATTTTATGTATCGCGTTGATATAAAAGTGACACAACTAGAAATCATCTATTTTAAAGTAGAACTATATATATATATATATATATATATATATATATATATATATATATATATATATATATATATTTCACACGTCTCAGATTTAATATAATTTTATTTCAAATGACTTGAACTGAATTATGTCATTTATTAATTTAAAACTAATTAAAAAAATATATGTGAAAAATAATGTACTGCATAGTTCAAGTCGTTTGAAATAGTGGACGGGTATAGTAAGGTTGGTGGGGGACGCCCGCCCACCCCACCTTTGTTCGCATAGTTTTTCCATAGGATAACACTCTTCTTAGAATAGTTTAAACAATATAAAACGTCTGTATCCATTGAAAAAAGTATGCGAGCAAAGGTGGGGCGGGCGGGTGGTCCCCACCAACCAAACTATGCCCGTCCACTATTTCAAACGACTTGAACTATGCACGACACTATTATCTGTTATTTTCTATGATTAAATTCATGTCATTTATTAATTTAAGACTAATTAAAAAAATATATGTGAAAAATAATGTACTGCATAGTTTAAGTCGTTTGAAATAGTGGACGGGTATAGTAAGGTTGGTGGGGGACGGCCCGCCCACCCCACCTTTATTCGCATAGTTTTTCCGTAGGATAACACTCTTCTTTGAATAGTTTAAACAATATAAAACGTCTGTATCCATTGAAAAAACTATGCGACCAAAGGTGGGGTGGGCGGGTGGTCCCCACCAACCAAACTATGCCCGTCCACTATTTCAAACGACTTGAACTATGCACTACACTATTATCTGTTATTTTCTATGATTAAATTCATGTCATTTATTAATTTAAGACTAATTAAAAAATATATGTGAAAAATATTGTAACATTTTAAATTGTATATTATATTTTCAATTATTTTACCAACATGGAACACCCTTTGAAAACCTAATATATACATCGTAACATCTGAAGGTTTCAATATAAAATAATATCTACTTATGTATAATATATGTATTATGTAATAAATTGAATTGAATTGAAAAAACATTTCAATTACAATTTCTTTAGAATCTAACATGATACGAATAATTTTGCACATAGTTTGTGGTTTTTACAGTAGTATAATAATACCATTGTACTCGCAAAACAAACTTGTCGTTACTTTTGACACACTGTTCCAGATTTTACTTGTACACACAGAAATGTTTGCTTAATAATATTGACCGGATAACGTGAGTGCATCCGCGTTAATGAGCATGAGCACCCGTGTGGCGTTGCAAGTGTTTTTTTTAAACCATAATTTCTTTGTTACAGTGATGCCGCATTCGATAACCTTCCATGGCTACAGTGGTTAGCCATGCGATGCGCCGATTTGCCTCTTCGCCGGATGCAAACTACTCCTCCTGTGGTTTAAGGGTGAGTACTCACATTAATAAAACAATATGGCAAAAGAAATACTGATTGGAATCATACAGGCGCTTCAAGGTTGACAATACTCAAACTGGTAGATGAAAAATGGAATATATATATATATATATATATATATATATATATATATATATATATATATATGTATATATATATATATATATATGTATATATATATATATATATATATATATATATATATATTTGAGGGTAGTTTTTCGCCGAAAAACTAGTTAGAGGGAGAATGTTGGGATCGCGGCGACTAGGGCTGAAAGAAACCTCTTCTCTTTAGATCGATATTTCGCTCTGACTCCAGAGCTTCATCAGGATTTACTAAAAAACCAGACTGTTAACAATTATATGTCTACAAAAATTTTTTGAATAAAGATAATGAATTTAAAGTTAAGGATTATTAACTGTACTTTACATTCATTATCTCATCTCTTCCACATTTCGGTTTATAATCTCCCTGATGCAGTGGGTGTTGGCTTCCCATTTACCATCATCCTCTAGCATCAGCGACACCATCATTTCTGAAGAAAAAACAAACTTTTTGCATGTTAAAAAATACCAAATTACTTACACAAAAGTTTCTAATATCTAATATAATTTCACACCAATTAAAATTTGTTTTGGGTCACAACTACACCTCTTGCAGACGAAAAGCTGGTCGCATTCAGGTCAGTTTTTGTCGCGTTACAACAGACTGCAATTTCAACCGCAACTGTTTTAGAGTAATTAATTTTTCACATTTCGCGGCGGGCCTTTATAAGGCTTGGAGGTATGCCGCTTGCGCGGGTTTCTCCAATATTGATGAAATTAATTATAATTTATTTCCACGCACAGCCATCAATGCTTATAAGGCAAATTGTATTGATTGAATAGACATTATAGTTGTAAAGTTTTAAACTATTAACTTGTTTTGGGTAAAAAACATCAAACATAACTCAGTGGATTAATTTAAAATAGCTCGTGCGATAAAAACCTTTCTGCAGACTTTATTTTTGGGTGAAAATGATCAAAAAATGGTTTATTTTGAGCTTAATTAAGTATAAAATGTAAAATAATATTGTAAATTTAAATATCTTAAATCTCTGATTTTTTTAATCATTTTTTATAACTCAGTCGATTAATTTAAAACAGCTCGTGCAATAAAAACCTTTCGGCAGACTTTATTTTTGGGTGAAAATGATCAAAAAATGATTTATTTTGAGCCCAATTAAGTAAAAAATGTAAAATAATATTGTAAATTTAAATATCTTAAATCTCTGAATTTTTTATCATTTCTTATAACTCAGTCGATTAATTTAAAACAGCTCGTGCAATAAAAACCTTTCTGCAGACTTTATATTTGGGTGAAAATGATCAAAAAATGGTTAATTTTGAGCCTAATTAAGTATAAAATGTAAAATAATATTGTAAATTTAAATATCTTAAATCTCTGATTTTTTTTATCATTTTTTATAACTCAGTTGATTCATTTAAAACAGCTCGTGCAATAAAAACCTTTTTGCAGACTTTATTTTTGGATGAAAATTATCAAAAAATGGTTTATTTAGAGCCCAATTAAGTACAAAATGTAAAATAATATTGTAAATTTAAATATCTTAAATCTCTGATTTTTTTATCATTTTTTATAACTCAGTCGATTAATTTAAAACAGCTCGTGCAATAAAAAACTTTCTGCAGACTTTATTTTTGGGTGAAAATGATCAAGAAATGGTTTATTTAGAGCCCAATTAAGTATAAAATATAAAATAATATTGTAAATTTAAATATCTTAAATCTTTGATTTTTTTTATCATTTTTTATAACTCAGTCGATTAATTTAAAACAGCTCGTGCAATAAAAACCTTTCTGCAGGCTTTATTTTTGAGTGAAAATGATCAAGAAATAGTTTATCTAGAGCCCAATTAAGTACAAAATGTAAAATAATATTGTAAATTTAAATATCTTAAATCTCTGATTTTTTTATCATTTTTTATAACTCAGTCGATTAATTTAAAACAGCTCGTGCAATAAAAACCTTTCTGCAGACTTTATTTTTGGGGGAAATTTATCAAAAATGGTTTATTTAGAGCCCAATTAAGTATAAAATATAAAATAATATTGTAAATTTAAATATCTTAAATCTCTGATTTTTTTATCATTTTTTATAACTCAGTAGATTAATTTAAAACAGCTCGTGCAATAAAAACCTTTCTGCAGACTTTATTTTTGGGTAAAAACGATCAAAAAATGGTTTATCTAGAGCCCAATTAAGTATAAAATGTAAAATAATATTGTAAATTTAAATATCTTAAATCTCTGATTTTTTTAATCATTTTTTATAACTCAGTCGATTAATTTAAAACAGCTCGTGCAATAAAAACCTTTCTGCAGACTTTATTTTTGGGGGAAATTTATCAAAAAATGGTTTATTTAGAGCCCAATTAAGTATAAAATATAAAATAATATTGTAAATTTAAATATCTTAAATCTTTGATTTTTTTATAATTTTTTATAGCTCAGTCGATTAATTTAAAACAGCTCGTGCAATAAAAACCTTCCTGCAGACTTTATTTTTGGGTGATTTATTTAATTTATTTTAAACATTTTAATATTTTATAAAAGAATATTCTAATTATAAACTATGCTCATACGAAGCTTTTTTAGTATATTAAAACAATACGTGGCGCTGAAGGCTATCCATTAATTTATCTATAATATTTCGATAACATGCCAGATCAACAATAAAAAATTTAATAGTTATAACTTATTAGAACCTGCAAAACTTTCTGCAACTTCTCAAAAATAATTTCCCTATTACTTTCTTATCCTATTGCATTCAATATCCTCCATTATCCCACGTACGTGCAGCATTCTAAGAATCTCGATGATATGCCAATTGCGTGGAATAAACGCACGAGTTCAAAACTCCCAGGACGTTAACAAAACAGCATATCTGATTCCTACCTCTCAAGTTCGATTATCCGTACAAGTCCTTTCCTAATAGTGAAACGAGCAAATACGGACATGAAATGTAAATAAGTGCAAAAGAAGCGAGAGCGCCGGATTCGATACGCCTAATTCTGTTCACTTCTCAGCCGGAGAGAACGCAAAAACGTGTATACTATAATACAACGAGGTTTATTCAGAAATAATTTAGTTAGTTCACACAGGAATTTATAATGTAATAAATATTACAAATGATATTACATGTATAGAGCAATGTACATGTATTTGCCCTTAATGAATGAAATTTTTGATATTGGGTGATTAATAATTAACGACGATACATGTGATATTTATAATAATTCTTAACAGATAAAACATATTTGACGACTGTGATTGAGGATGGGATTTTATATCTACCAGTAGACAATAGAAAATAGCTGTTTTCAAAATTTGGTCGATCATCAAGGAAGTTGCATTTCTTACCTGTTTTTGAGAACACTGAAAAGTTACTACTATTACTATTTATTATTTAATAATAATAAAAAAATCTATCATTATTAGCCATGAGGCTTTTTATGCCGTCTTATTTAATAATATTTTAACATATTCATTATTTTTGTATATAATTCTTGCTTTAATTTCCATTACTGAATTTAATAATAAAAAAATCTATTTTTATTAGCCATGAGGCTTTTATGCCGTCTTATTTAATAATATTTTAACATATTTATTATTTTTGTATAAAATTCTTGCTTACAAATTAATGTCAAATTAATTTCCTTTCTAAAAGACTTCATTATTTGCTTTATATATCTTTAATTTGATTCAATGAAATATAGCAATACGTGTATATTAAAATATTAATGTTTTTAATAATAGCAATAATATAACAAAATTCAAAATCCTAAATTTCTAGGGAAGAAAATAAATAAATCTGCATTATTTTTTATTTGCACTTGTTGTGTGCTCTTTTTTTTGCTCATGTATCGCTAGTTATAAATTACACAGAACAGAAGCAGAATCAGCGTAGTTGACAACAGGCTAAAACAGAAAGCAACAGAAAGCATCCAAGCCACTACTGTTAAAATACAGACATTGAGGTTCCATTGTGTGGTATTAGGAATATACAATATCCTCCAAAACAGAAAATTATTATTATTATGTCTGATTTGTTACACTTTCTCCAGCTACTGCTGGGAAAAAAATCACTTATCCTGGGGCATTTATGGCCAACAGGATGAAGCTCTGATGTCAGATTTGTTTAAGTATTTATGTTCAAGACCTTCCTCACAATAATAATAATAATAATTATTATTATTATTACTTAATAATAAAAGATTCGAGTTTTTCTAATGCGACATATTTATGTATTTCTTGATTTATTAATGAACATTAAAAAAATAAATAAATCAATAAATATTTAATAATCTGTAATATTATTATAAAAATATTTATTAATATATACTAATTAAGAGATTATGGTACATAATAATTAACTCTGCGAATTGTAAACATCTCGCAGCGAATCGTGATATTTGTACAATACAGATTTTGTTTCACATGTCATTACTTTCAATTTCCATTTTGCCTGATACCCTCGAATTAACGTTTGTATTTAAAACACGCTCGTTTCAACTTTATTTCGCGGTGAATTATGAGAAACTTTCATTGTCACTTGCATTACAGCGTGGGAGGCTTGAAATTGGCACGAAAACACTGACTGTTTTACGCACGGCTTTGAGATTCGTATAGAAAGTGTTTGGATGGCGAATTAATTTTAATGAATTACGTGCGTTGAATAAATTAATGCAGTGCGAAACAAATTATATTCAAAATCACCCGAGCAGATCTCAATTCACGGATATATTTTAGTTAGTAATCAAGTCAAACAAATTATAAAGAATTAATTAAAACTGCTATTTGAATGAATTTTTGTTAAATCATAATTATTGAGTTTCATGGCAAAATTTATACATACAACAATAATCTATTTACTTTTTCAAATGACTTGAATTTTGCATAACTGTCCAACTGTCCAACTGTCCAACGTTGTTACAGGGCAAAGAGTGAACCAAGACTCACAGTCTGACTCGTGATATGAGATGTACGCAGGACAGAAACTATAAACATACAGACCGACTAGCTGGGCCCTTTTTGGACTCGAGCTAAATGCACTCATACCAAATAGACTCGAATGAACTCGAGCCGTTTGGCTGAATTGACACTATTATAATTCCTATACGATTTTGAATTCAATTCTTATCAAATAAGTGTCACGAGCCAACAACGAAGTGTTTTTATTTATACTATACTATTTATATTTTTTTTTATAACTTCAATAAATTGTAAATAAAACGATTTTTTACTTTGTTTTTTATCTGAAGTGTGATAACACTTGCAACTAGTTGCAAGTATAACTGAAGTGTGATAAAAAACAAAGGAAATAATCGTTTTATTTATCCTTTAGAATTATCACAAAGAAAACGCCTTAACAATCAATGAATTGTTTACCATTCCGTTATTTAGATTTTATTTAAATCTCACTACTATTTCTCTTTTTACTGAACAGTAGGGTCAAGCCTATGCTTATGGCGTGAATAAGCATAGGCTTGACCCTACTGTTCATTAAAAAGAGCTACAGGTCTCTTTGTGAGTTTTATAATAAGATAGAATTAAATTGAGTTGATAAATTCGATATCTAATTGACTTGAAAGTGAACGCAGAAACCTTTCAAACAGATACAAATATACTCATCCGGCAAAAGCGAGTGTTCTGCGCATATAAATAGCGTAATAAGTTTCGCGAAATAAATGTATAAATTAATAACAACTCATAAGCCATTTATATCTGCCCATCGCGTTTCGTTGCAGTTTTACTTTTAGAATTCATAATCGTGTCTTGCAGCGTGAAAAATCACCATACCAAATCGAAAAGTGCGCGTTAGCGTTCACAAATCACGTTTAATAATCTGCAATGATACACGGCTACTTTTACTTGTTTTTTTTTTGTGTGTATGCGATGAATGGTGATACTTTAGAAATTATTATTTATTTTATATATTACAGAATTTAGCTCTTTCATGTATATAATTAATTATGATATATTGTTAAACCATCTAAAGCCTGTATGACATTATCTAGTTTTTTATATCGTTTTCGATGCAGACACAAACTACATAGTGTCATACACACATGTAGAAAATGATATAGCGGCGGAATAATAATAAATTCACTTAACAATAACAGCACTGTAATACACAATGTTAATTTTCCATTTAGATATAGTTATACAGTTTAATATATCAATTCTTATATATAAAACGATATAGGAAACTAGATGATGTCATACGGGCTTTACACTCTTCTACTATTAATCTAAGACCAATGCACATTACTTAAACATACATGATAACTGTTCATATTCATGATGTGTCTGAGCAAAAAAATTCTTTAGTATTCTAAGTAACATAACACCAAATGCAAGAGGAGTTAATGACCTAAATTATAAATGTGGTAATTAGTTATACTATATTGTATTACACAATTTACACATATTATAAATTACTCGGTTTTAATTCGCGATTCAAATGCTAACGGTTTTCTTTGAGTTAGTAGGTTAACAGCTGATCTTTGAGATTGTTTAATCATGACATTAAAATCACACAATTTGAGTTACTTCTACAGTAATGCGTGTGTAAATTATACCGTCCAAATGATGACCTAGGCGATTAATGCACATTTCGAGACGTCTTTTGAAGTTTTTCATTACTTTCACTAACATATCGAGCGAAATTCCTTCATTTTTTTCTCTAATCGACTCCTTTACTGGGCCCAAGGACCTAGAACAATGTTTGAAAATGTATGGACCGTAGCTCCATGTTATTGAAATTATTGAAACCAGAAGTCCTCTAGGTTGTGTGCTTCTCTTATTCTTCAACTTTTGGGCGCATCAAATTCTGCAACATATCGCAGTATCGAAATATGAATCGATCGTTATGGCTACCATTTGGACGGTATAATTTTTAAAGCTGTGCAAATTTAAGAAGTAAAACTTCTTTGATGATATCTCGTACAATTCTGTTTCAATGCGTCGTTTAAATGTGGGGGTAATTTCGTCTGCAATAAATATTATTATTCGAATTCTAACAGATTATATTATTTATTAATCGACCGCAAATAATCTTAATAATTTCAAATTGAAATGTTTATTTATTGTGGATTAATTACTATGTGCTTAGTAAATTTAAAATAACATTTTTTTGATAAAAACTTCTTTATAATTTCAGAGTGACAACCAACGGTTGAGTTGGAATAGCGAAAGCGAGAGTGCGTTAAGTCGCTCTATGAGGTACGCTGACCCCTGGCTGTACGACAGCGTCAGAGCGCCCAGTGGACTGCGGCTGGCTCCTGCTCTGTTGCTCTGCTCCTGCCCTGACTACCTCAACGGCACTAAGCGGTCAAACAAAAAGGGCCCTACGACATGCAAGAAATGCAAAGCCACCCGAATCCCCTTGACAGGGGAATCAAAATTCGGCACAGTCCGTTGTTTTCCAACAACCACGCTCGCGACGACACCCACGCGAGCGGGCACGGTCAGAGTGACATCAACCTCAAGACCTTCCATCCTCCCGACGGCGGATCCCTATGATCTCATGCGCCGCTCCCGCCTCACAGTCGCAGAGAAGACCAACAACCATTTCCGAGCCCGCTCCGTGTCGCCCAATAAAGCCCGACCCGGCGATTCCCGTAGCTCCAGCGCCTCCAGGCCGAAAAACAAAACAAAATACTCCACAGTCGGCCGAAAATCAATTCTGGAATGCAACGTCAACCCCTACGAGCTCATGTCGGGTGGCGTGGAGCCCGGCATCACCCTCGTGAACGGCCAACGCATCCGCACCCGGCCTCCGATCATCGAACCGCCCGACTACGAGGACGTCCAAGTGCGAAAGCCCCCGCAGCCCACGCAAATCCCAAAATTGATCACCAAAATTAAATACCCCAGCAAGCCAAACGAAAAGGAAACCGAATGCAACCGGTTCAAGTCGATATTGAAGAAGCCCACGACAACTTTCAGTGACACCGATTCGAGCTATGGCCCCGAGCGCAGCCCCTCGCCCGCGCACAAAAGTGGGTCACACTTTTACCTGCCCATGCCCAGCAACGCGCCCAGGAAAAAAGTGCAGTTTCTGGTGGAAAACAAGCGGAATGTCACACCGATTACCACCGACACCGAGCCCTCGGAGGAGGATGATGATGAGGACGAACCGGAACCGCCACAACAGCCCGAGCCGCCACGGGCCAGACCGCCAGAAGCCAGCAGCGCAGGTAATCATCAATCAATCGATAAACCCACTTTCGTTTTTTAAGGACCGACGATGAATGGAAAGTGATGACATACTATTTTAATCACTGTCGTGTTTTCATTGCAAATTGAAAATGTGATTGAAAAAAAAAAGCTATTTTTAGTAACGTAATATTTCAACAACCTCATAAATTCATAGTCGTATCAAAAAAATGTTCTTTTTTTCATAAATTAGAGTAACCTGTTCAGGCACAATTCGGCGTGTATTGAGCATTGGGGATAGAAATAATAATAATAAACGAATTGTGTCTGATAATTTCGACGTACGTAATATCGGCGCGTGCGAGTCACTCTTTCACTGCTTCATGTGGGCCATGTATAAACATCCAACCCCTCTAAACTATGCCGTTAGGCTCTTGTGGATTACCACCACTAATTGCATGGTACTTTACTTTTTCCAAAAATGAAGCTTAATTTTTCATATTTTGGCCGCTAAAAGGCGATCTGGCCCCACTGCGCGTCGTGTTGTATGGGCCGTAGCTCCATATTATTGAACCAGAAGACCTCAACACAACCTCCTTTATTCTTCAATTTTTGGACGCATACAAATCTGCACAACATATCGCAGTATCGGTCTGGAAATATGAATTGATCGTCATGGCCACCATTTGGACGGTATAATTTTTAAATGTGGGCCCAATTTCGTTTGCAATAAATATGATTATTCGAATTCTAACAGATGCAAACAGATTATATATATATATTTTTTTTCATAAATTAGAGTAACCTGTTCAGGCACAATTCGGCTTGTATTGAGCATTGGGAATAGAAATAATAATAATAAACGAATTGTGTCTGATAATAGCAAAAAAGTTCAGGTATTTAAAGGGTGTATGTAACAAGGACGATAATAGCAAAAATGTTTAGCAATTTAAAGGGTGTAACAGGAATGAAAGTGTCGAGGAAATGAACATACGTCCAAAATTAACTAGTTAAAAAAAATTACAACTAACCCCTAGGAGGAAACTTAAACGCCATCTGGCGGCACCACATTAATTAGCAATGAACACCCATATGGTAATAACCGTCAACATGCTCATGCCATCAGGATTAACTTTCCTCCTAGGGGGTTAGTTGTAACATTTTTGTATGTAACTAGTCGAGATATTGTGTGAATTCATCCTCACTAGCTAAGCTACATTGACGAGATCTAATAAGATCGAAATCTAGATATGTAGATTGCTAAGAGGTGGATTCACACTTATAATGTATAACTAATTTTATTTCTTTATTTAACATTTTAACTGTTTATTTGATTGCTATTTCCTCCACCCAGAACTATTAAATAGGTTTATTGCTTATTGCTAATTTGCAAACATTAGCAACTAAACTCTAGCCATTTTCAAAGTAATTTATTGACTAAAGTAGCAATAAAGTGATACAAATAAAACAAAATTGTTTTATATTAGTTCCAAAAGGAGCAAGTAGCAAACAAATAAGATGCTGTAGAAAATATTAAAAAAAGAAATAAAACTAGTTAATTGGAGAACGTATTTACGTTTCCTCGACACTTTCATCCCTGTTACACCCTTTACATTGCTGAACTTTTTTCTATTATCATCCTTGTTACACCATTTAAATTCCTGAATATGTTTTCAATTATCACAAACAGTTCGTTTATTATTACTATGTCTCTTAACATCCCCAATGCTCAGTACAAGACGGAGTCCGCCTGAGCTGGTTCTTGCATAATTTATGGGGGAAATTTTTTTAATTCTTGAAATTACAATTATAAGATGATATAATTATAGTTGGTCCTTATTTAGCTTCAAAATGAAGTGTTATTTGTTTATTTTCTCCAATTATTATCCATGCAGGAAAATTCAAGGCACATAATTATTCGATTATAATTGTATGCATAAAAAAATCCTAAAAAAATTCTTTCTTAAAATTATAATTATAAGATGATATAATTATAGTTGGCTTTTATTTAGTTTTAAAATGATGTATTATTTGTTTATTTTTGCCAAATAATAACATATCCATGCAGGAAAATTCAGGACATATAATTTTTCGATAACAAATGTATGCCTGAGCTGGTTCTTGCATAATTTACGGGAAAAAAACATTTTTTGATAAATTCATGAGGTTGTTGAATTATTACGTTACTAAAAAATAGTTGCAAAAATTATACGGTTGATGTAATCGTGCTTTACATAATTGCCGCGCGCGTGTTTTTATGCTTTTTGTGGTTTTGACAAACAGTGTGCATTTTTAATGGGGAAAAATATTACCAATTCAGTCGGCATGGCGATTTATTATTATCACAGCCAGTGCCGTTTAAGGCGCAAGGTCTTAGCGCCGCCACAACTTTCGCTAACAAGAAACAGTTCATAATGTGGGGCATATTCGCGTTTTAACAATATTTATGCAGCTGAAACGGTGTTATTGCTGTTATGCAATCTGCATGAAATAAAAAAATATATAACATGCGACGTGTGTTTTCTTTACTTCGTATATTATGTGATATTTAAAAGTATGCAATGGTAATAAGTAAATTTTAATATAGTCATATGAAATAAGATATCATATGTGGTAAAATTATACATATAAGATATTTTGAAATAAGAAAAAAAATTCGCTACTTGGCAACAAGACGGCATAACCCAAAAATGTGCGAATTTTTGATTATGATATAATCAAGTTGAAAATATGGTACATTTTTTAAATAAATTTTATTTATTAAAAATATTTTACATATTGATATGTACAATATATATTTATAAACCCACATACATACAATTATGCACTTATGTCAACAAAAAAACCAATACATGGTGTTTTTACCTCTGTCTTCACCTCGGGATTTGTGGGCTTTATCCCATCCCGGGCTATCGGCAGGGATGGGATAAAGCCCGTAGTTTGTCAATTCCTTTTAAGCTATTTTACATTATGTTTTGTTTCATAATTTCACGTATTCGGTCGCTAGAGAGTAAAAAAAGACCTTTATTTGGCATTTCCCTCACATAAAACTGCTCTTCAACATCGACACAACCACAACAAAAATACATAAAAATAAAAATACAAATCGAAATAAAAGTAACACTCCGCAAAAATTAAAAATTAACATCATATATAAATAGAGAGTAGTTATATCTGTGTTGAATTGTTAAAACCTACTAGCTAGCTAAATATTTGAATCGGATTTTCTCTAAAACTGGTAATTTTGAGTTGTGCTGGTATTCTTCGAGAAATGGAGAATTTTTAATTGATTACACTTTTCAACAGACATTTTTGTACCTGCGTTTTTTGTACTATTTTAAACTAGATTAGATATACAAAATCTAACGTCTATATTGAATATCTAACAATCCAACGTCTATTTTGAATTGAGCATCCAGAAATAAGATACTTTACGTCTATTTTGGATTGAGCATCCAGAAATAAGATACTTTACGTCTATTTTAGATTGAGTATCCAGATATAAGGTACTTTACGTCTATTTTGGATTGAGCATCCAGAAAGTATCTTATTTCAATATACTCAATCCAAAATAAAGTAGTGTTAGGCTACATATTCCTGGTTTTAGATAGAAATTAACGGTTATTAAATTGTCCAATGGGATTTAATAAAATTCGTATTCAATATATTTGGATGTTTATCATTTTTTTCATTATTTCATATCTCAAACTCTTAAATTAGTTTAAGAGTTTGAGATATGAAATATATTTCATAACTTAAACTATTATTTCATATCGCAAACTCTTAAATTAGTTTAAGAGTTTAAGATATGAAATAATGAAAAAAATGATAAACATCCAGATACATTGACGGATTTGATGTCTGTAATGTCCGCAAACATTTTAACTAATTCAATTTTCTTATAGACTTGTTTAAAGCAAAACAAAATATGCGACTGCATTCACAAACCTAATTTTTTTAGATCTATAAAATGTGTACATATCTACACTGTGACTATTAAGCTGCATATAAAACATCTCTTAAACTAACTACAGACATCAAATCAGCAGACATTTTAACCAATTCAATTATCTTGTAGACTTGTTAAATAAATATGCGGCTGCATTCACAAACCTAAATTTTGTAGGTCTATAAAATGTGTACATATCTACACTGTGTATATTAAGCTGCATAAAAACATGCAAATTTCTATTTGTCAACTTTCTATTTTTTTGGAATTCGCGTATTAAATCATACCACTGCATCCGTTTCGCTGGTTTCGTAAAATTCCACCAGACCGTCACATCCGCAATGTTCATCAATTTGTGTATACATTTATCGTCTACCAAATCCATTCAAATAATAAAACTATAAGCTATATTTTACGTGTGGCTAATTATAAAAATTTGATACGCTTTACTCTCTGCACGCGACGTATAAATTTTGAAATTTCCTTATTGCCACTCCGGGAGCACATGTGCGTGTATTGGAATGAAATGTTATAAATGTTTATTATAAACTGTGAAATATGAAACTTCATCCGGATAGGATAGATAAAATCAACATAGGAAAGCTATTATTAATTAATGATTGCGCAGTTCCTATACATTTAAATTAGTCCGTAATATGAAATTCATATACAGCTGTATATGAATTTCAAGTAATATGCGAAATAAGGAGCGGATGCGAAATAAGGAGTGTTTTTGGAAGAATGCTTCTACAGGATCAAATGTAATTTAATTAAAATATATTCGTTTAAAAAAATTCCATTGACCGGTCAAAAAGTATTTGGGTTAATTAATTTCTTATCTATTGAACCATGCTATGTTGGGAAAATTTTAAATTGCAAGTTATTGTGAGAAATGTTCACGATGGCGATAATTTGGAGTATTTAGGACAACACAAATTACATTATCTTTAATATCAATTGATAGTAAACCAGTAGAACCTTATTTTTTAGGTTGATTTGGGTCTTATATTAACTTACCATACATTAAAATTGTATTTTAGAGCACCGGTTAAAAAACCATTGATTAGACTCTATTTTTTTTGGGTGACAATTATCAAAAATCAGGTTATTTGAAGCTCAATTAAATATAGAATATAAAATAATATCAAAAATTTAAATATCTTAAATCTTTAATTTTTTATCACTTAGTCGTTTAATTTAAAACAGCTTGTGCAATAAAAACCTTCCTATAAACTTTATTTTTGGGTGGACATTTTTAAAAAAAGGCTTATTTTGAGCATAATTAAATATAAAATGTAAAATAATCTCATAAATTAAAATTTCTGAAATCTTTAATTTTGTATCACTTAGTCGTTTAATTTAAAACAGCTTGTGCAATAAAAACCTTCCTATAAACTTTATTTTTAGGTGGACATTTTTAAAAAATGGCTTATTTTGAGCATAATTAAATATAAAATGTAAAATAATACCATAAATTAAAATTTCTTGAATCTTTGATTTTTTCATTTTTTATAACTCAGTCGATTAATTTAAAACAGCTTGTGCAATAAAAACCTTCCTGCAGCTTTTATTTTTGGGTGAAAATTATAAAAAAACAGTTTATTTTGAGCCTAATTAAATTTATAATATAAAAGAATATCATACATTTAAATATCTTAAATCTTTGATTTTTTATCATTTTTTATAACTTAGTCGATTAATTTAAAACAGCCCGTACAATAAAAACCTTCCTGCAGACTTTAGTTTTGGATGAAATTTTTTTTGAAAATGGCTTATTTTGAGCATAATTAAATATAAAATGAAAAATAATACCATAAATTAAAATTTCTTAAATCTTTGATTTTTTATCATTTTTTATAACACAGTCGATTAATTTAAAACAGCTCGTACAATAAAAACCTTCCTGCAGATTTTATTTTTTTATGGATATAATCAAAAAATAGCTTATTGTAAGCCCAATTATATATAGAATATAAAATAGTCTCATTAATTTAAATTTCTTAAATTTTTGATTTTTTTCTTAACTTAGTCCCTTAATTTAAAACAGCTTGTGCAATAAAAAGCTTCCTGCAGCTTTTATTTTTTGGTGAAAATTATCAAAAAATAGTTTATTTTGAGCATAATTAAATTTAGAATATAAAAGAATATCATACATTTAAATATCTTAAATCTTTGATTTTTTATCATTTTTTATAAAGCAGTCGATTAATTTAAAACAGCCCGTACAATAAAAACCTTCCTGCAGACTTTATTTTTGGATAATTTTTTTTTTAAAATGGCTTATTTTGAGCATAATTAAATATAAAATGTAAAATAATACCATAAATTAAAATTTCTTAAATCTTTGATTTTTTATCATTTTTTATAACTCAGCCGATTAATTTAAAACAGCTTGTGCAATATAAACCTTCCTGCAGCTTTTATTTTTGGGTGAAAATTATCAAAAAACAGTTTATTTTGAGCCTAATTAAATTTAGAATATAAAAGAATATCATACATTTAAATATCTTATATCTTTGATTTTTTATCATTTTTTATAAAGCAGTCGATTCATTTAAAACAGCCCGTACAATAAAAATCTTCCTGTAGACTTTATTTTTAGCTGAAAATAACAAAAAAAAATAGCTTATTTTAAGCCCAATTATATATAGAATATAAAATAGTATCTTAAAATTAAATTTCTTAAATTTTTGATTTTTTATCCTTTTTTCCTTCGAGTTGTTTTAAATTAATCGACTGAGTTAGAGTCGATTAATTTAAAACAACTCGTACAATAAAAACTTTCCTGCAGGCTTTAGTTTTGGGTGAAAATTATCAAAACTTGGCTTATTTTGAGCCCAATTAAATATAGAATGTAAAATAGTCTTATAAATTTAAATTTTAAAAATTTTTGATTTTTTATCATTTTTTATAACTCAGTCGACTAATTTAAAACAACTCGTACAATAAAAACTTTCCTGCAGACTTTATTTTTGGGTGAAAATTATCAAAAAACGGCTTGTTTTAAGCCTGATTAAATATAGAATGTAAAATAATATAATAAATTTAAATTTATAATTTTTTTTATAATTTTTTATAGAATTTAAAACAGCTCGTACAAAAAAACTTTTCTGCGGACTTTATTTTGAGATGAAAATGATCATAAAATGGCTTATTTTGAGCACAATTAAATATAGAATATAAAATATTATCATAAATTTAAATTTAAATTTCTTAAATCTTTACCACCTTTCACAGTTTATCAGAGGTTTTCTGTTAAGGTAAATACTGGGCGATTAAACTCTTCTGAGATTCTTCTTTTACGAGTTTTTTAGTGAAACTCATACTGGATACAATTGTATCCAATGCTTTTATAATATATTTTATATAAAAAAACGAGAAATATATTCAAACAGAACATAATATTGCGACACTAATGTAAAATACAATCTCAGCAAATAAGAGAATTGAATTGGTCAATAGAGTTTCTGATAAAAAAAACATATTTGCAACACAAATACAAACAGTATCCCTGAACATTATGCAATGTGAAAGGGAATTCCTATATTTTCCTTAGAAAATATGCAAATATTTTAGATTTACTCCATCATGTTTCCTCAAGACATTACATTTGCTAAATGTTATTATACACAGTACGTGTTATTAGTATAATACACTAACTAATATTTATACTTCAGAAACGCCGCCGGTGCAATGCAAACTCCGCCGGAGCGAAAGTGCAAGGACGATCAAAGAACAAACAGCCCAGAAAGTCATCTTCCATGACTCGATGGCGTTGCGTTCCCACCAGGCACGTACCGATTCGCGTATAATATTCACCGACAAAGATCTTGAACGTTTGGACGGCCTGTCGTACACAAACTTAACAAAAAGCCGACCGAAAGATCCGCCGCCACAGCCTCCTGATAACAAAACAAATCCTCCGGAATACCAAGCGCCGGTGCAGTTGCAATTGAATGAACAAGAGATTGAAAACAATCCTCCATCGGCACCGCCTAGAAAACGTAGCGGCGGCAAACAACCCATAATAACACCAATTATACCCGTTGAAGAAATCACAACATCTAATGAACAATCATTTGATGAACAAGATAATATTTCCATTAACAGCACGTATGAAACCGTTATTATAAACACAACCACCGAAGAAAACGAAAAAATTTCAATCAAAACCGACACCAATCGTAAAGTTCTTCAAATCAATCCAGCAGAAAACATACACAAGTTAAAAATTAAAAACGAGTTTCCAGAAACCAATAACATCAACACAATTGCGATATCTGATAACAATTTAGGCAGAACCTCCATTATGATAAATGGCGACGACTGCTACTCGACAATTAAAGTCTGCGATGAAATCCCTTTATATCACTCATCCGTTGTTGTTAAAGACACAGGCATTGTGATTGAAAACCGAAAAAGTAGTTCTGTGTATATAACTGGCAATTTTATAAACACTTCGTTCGATTATGAGGATAGTAATAACAAAATTATTGAAAATAATGATACCAAAGATGTTGATGAGGATGTTGTTATGCGGAAAAAGAATTTCTCGAATGTCGACCTGATGCGGTGTTTGAGTGATCCTGTAGAGGCTGTCCGTAGGAATCTAGTACCACACGTGTGTGGTCGATCAGATCCTCCAATACGACCCAAACGGGGCGAACACCGTGCACCTCTTACAGAAATACAACAGTTATCCGAAGAGGATAAAGTCGCGAAATTCATTGAGGAATCGTTTATGAAGCTGCGCAATAATAATATTCTGGATGATAAGGACGATAAGGATGTTTCATCCGAGCATAGTTCGTCCACACAGTATGAGATTATGGATCAAAGTTCTGAGTGTTATACGGATCATAGTAATCGGAGTTCGATTACGGAGGAGGAGTTGACTGCGAGGACGAAGTTTTATGAGTTGCTTGCTGATTCGGCGATAGTTGAGGTGTCGGAGAGTGAGGATCACCATTATGAGAGTATTAAGATCAATCCGGATCCGATTTATGAAGAAATTGAGATTCCGCCACCTCTTCCTTCGAATCCACCGCCATCAAGTTTGCTGGACGATTTACAGCTGGACAAGGAATATACTACAAGGTTGGTTTAGTTTAGTTTTGTAATCGATTTGTCGAAAACGTTGTTCATATTACCATTATTTTATTTAGATTTAGATCTCTTAAAATAATACTTTTATTATATTAAGAGAAAGGACGCACGGCGAACAAACTTATACTATACCTGTTCATAATTTCAAAGGACTTGAACTTTGTACTACAATGGTTTTCAAAGATTTCTATGACAGAAGTTATATTAATAAATCAATGTGTGTATGTCTTATAATTCCAATATAGGAATATTAGGGGCCCAGATCGCTTCCTAGTATGCTTGGTTTGTTTGGCCTAATTTTTACATTTTTTTGTGTGAAGTGTGAAGTTCAACCTTTTTGAAAGTGAACGTGTATAATTTAATTAGTATTTCTATAAAATACCTAACATATTCAAATTAATTTATGAATTTTGTAATATAATAGTCACCACCCCGATGGCCATTCGAAACAACGACTCTCACTCTTGCAAAATTGACAGGTCAACTTAAAAAAATGACTTGGTTTTAATATAAAGGATATTGTTATATTAAACCCAATTGCAATTTAAAAGGATGGTTGTTGTTTTTTATAGTGTATATAATATATTGTGATATTCTGTTTTAAAGATCCATTTTTGAGGGAGCATCAAAATATGATATCTTGAGCTACTTGGTGGACGCAAAGGAGCGTGGCATCGTCCCCGAAGACAGTTACACGTACAACTTCAACAACACAGACGTTGTAATAGAAGAGGAAAGCAAGGACACAAACGAAACACCCTACAATCGCGTATCCCACCTCAGCACCGTAAGCGACTCCAGTGAAGACAGTTCACTGGTACTCCCGTGTATTATAACCGATGATAAAGTACAAAGAACAGCAGAGGTGGAAAGAAACGACTCAGGTGTAGGCTCGGAAACCAGCAAATGCTCGTTAAGTAAATACAGAACAAAATCGGATGTAATCAACACGTCTTGTGAAGATTGCGAGTCTACATTAGACTCCCTTCAAGAAAACGAACCGTTGATATGCAGAAAATGCATGAAGAAACGATCCGAACGCAAAGAAATTATATCAGAAATTGTTGAAACTGAAGAAAAGTACAGTCGCGACTTGCAAATCATTTTGGAAGAATTTTATCAACCCATGCTAGTAGCAGGTCTACTTACATCCGACCAACTATCAGCAATATTCCTAAACGTCGAAGAACTATTAGAAAATAGTCAGGCCCTCGCGGAACGTTTAAGAGACGCTGTTGAAATCGCCGCTGATCAAGGAGATGAAGATCTACAAACCGTTAATATCGGAAAACTATTTTTAGAAGCAGCACCTATGTTGCACGGTTTCGAAACGTACTGCGTGCGACAAGGCGCCGCCAGTTTACTCCTAGCTAGTCTTGAGAAAGAAAAAGAACTGCTCCGGATATTCCTCAGGGTGTCCCAAATGGAAAACACGGTGTTGCGACGTATGAATTTGAATTCCTTCCTAATGGTTCCTGTGCAGAGGGTTACTAAATATCCGTTACTACTAGCCCGATTATATAAAGTAACACCAAATCATTACGAAACTAGAGAACAGTTGAAAGAAGCACAACATAAAATTGAGCTGCATTTAAGTCATATGAATTCCGAAACTAAGGATGTTCCGAGTAAGTTGTGGAGGAGGATTAGTAGTCTTCCGGGTAGGAGATCAAGTTCAGAAATGGATTTGGTTAATATAAAGCTGAGGAAAATCGCTGTGGATGTTCTCGAGTGGAACCACGATGAGGCTAAATTCGCTCTAGAGGGACGTTTGCTGTTCACACAGCCGACCGATAATAATTGGAGGAAAGGAAGGACTATTAAGTTGACGCCAGTCAATGCGTTGCTTGTGACAAATGGAAAGGTATGGTTTTAAACACTTCTAGAGGGTTGGTTTCAAACCTGTTTTTTATTTTGTGTAGTCGGCATCAAGTAACCGGTCCGATCCTGCCGATGAAAGTTTGGTGTTCTCCCGACAGGCCGGAGTACGTGACGCAGCGTTGCTTCTAGTTCGCGACAAGAACGGACGTTACACCCTGCTGCGAGAACCCTTGTATTTGGATCGATGTGTCATAGCGGCGGATCCTGCTTGGCAGAGCTACTTTGAAGTACAAGAGTTGTTGGGGAAGGATACTTTTATATTTAAGGTATACTTTTAATGTGTTCTTGCTTTGAGATATCAAATGTTTGTTTGTATGTTTGTTTGTTTGTATGTATGTATGTATGTGTGTATGTGTGTATGTATGTATGTATGTATGTATGTATGTATGTATGTATGTATGTATGTATGTATGTATGTATATGTGTATGTATGTATGTATGTATGTATGTATATGTGTATGTATGTATGTATGTATATGTGTATGTATATGTGTATGTATGTATGTATGTATGTATATGTGTATGTATGTATGTATGTATATGTGTATGTATGTATGTATGTATGTATGTATGTATGTATGTATGTATGTATGTATGTATGTATGTATGTATGTATGTATGTATGTATGTATGTATTTTGTCTGGTTTCAAGTGGGCCTCACTGAAAAGATACCAAGAACAGAAAGGGGGATAAGTAATGTGCATTAGTCACCTAATTTGTTTAATACATAACCCAAGTTTGGGATAGAATTCGGGTTATGCATTAAACATTATGTGGTTATTGCAATTTACTTTGTTGATCCTTCTTCTGCGGTTTGGTATTACATTAGGGAGTCCCACAGAACTCAGTATTAGACTTTTCTTCTTCAGCCTGAAGTGGTCCTCTTCCAATAGCAATAATAACATAACATTACAAATGGTGAAACTGGGCGCAAACAGCGCAGGACAGAAGGACGTGGATTCTGTCCTGCGCTGTTTGAAAAGAAAAGTAGAAAAGGGCGTTAAGGAGTGGATTTTAAGAAGATAATACAAACATTTATTGAATGAATTACAAAAGATCCAGAAGAGTTTAGAATTTCATTCAAATGTCTGCATTAGATCTTCATCAATTTTATTTAATTTATTTTATTTATATATTTTTCCATCAATAACAATACCAAAAATGGAAATAACAGACTTTACAATAATTCTTTCTGAGTGGTACACTTTTTAGTTGGGGCGCAAAAAATGTCATGGTCTTTTTGAATCTTATGATATACAGATATCATTTTTAGCACTGGTGAGTTGGAGTAATGCGTTGTGGTTGGCACTTTGTAAGTAAATATCAGATTTTCACGGAGTGCAGAGTATGGCACATGGAAGGATTTTTATTTTTAAACTTTTTATTTTTAGTATTATAATCCTGAGGTAATTACTACATTAATATAACATTATGTGTCTTGTAGGCTGAAGATGAAGAGCAGACAAAGTTATGGTACAGACAACTACAGTATTACGCCCAAGGGATGGGCGCATGGAGAAAGAGGAGGAACGCCCTTGCCAACATAATGATCAACGGAATGGGACTGCGATCGTAGTATACAAGCTAAATTATATATTTCATAAATGTTTAAATAACCTACTTTTCCTATGTAGCACCCTAATAATTATTATTTGTTCTCCGGTTTGTAAATACGTTAGTAATTTAGCTGTGATATTTTCCGTGGATGAGGTTTTCTTATTATTATTATTATTTTGGGATAATACTATATATATATTTCACCTTTATTCTATTTTTTAATTATTTAATGCCTTAATTATTATATTTTATTATTATCTGCAAACAATTGTAATATGTATGTATAAATTTATATAATCAAATAAAAAAAATCTTTTAAAATAATAAATGTGTATTGTATCGTGTATTATTGAAAGCCTTAAAGCATGCTATAGGCTTTCATATATACAGTTACATAAATAACAGATATGCGCATTTGATCAACGAAATCCATACTTAATTCGTATTGAATAACATAAATTCGCCGAAAA
Organism: Lordithon lunulatus; assembly: GCA_963942505.1. Lineage (NCBI taxonomy): Eukaryota > Metazoa > Arthropoda > Insecta > Coleoptera > Staphylinidae > Lordithon > Lordithon lunulatus. The sequence goes on from OZ012666.1 coordinate 68,922,213, forward strand.
CTACAAGGAATGATTTTGGCGCACCATTTTAAATTTATTTTAATGAAACAATAGTATAATCAATTAAAAATCGCCTCTCAGCACTGTACAGAAAAAATTTATTACAAAATTTTACAGTAGGATTACATGATGAATAAACTAACAGAGAATATTTCAAGTTAATATTAAGATCTCACGACCGCCCATAGCTCCAACAACGATAAAATTCTTGCGTGAATTGTTTGATGATTGCTTGATCCATTATTCCACTTGCTTCAGAGGAGTTAACTATACCTGAACACTTTTTTACCTAAAAAAAGACAATGTTAAAACGTAATACCGCATACTTGAGAAAATACTCACCCAATTAATCAGGAATATTTGCAATGATTGTACACTACAAGTTTTTCCATTGTTCTACTTGCTTCAGAGGAGTTAACTATACCTGATTGATCACTTCATTTTTTCACCTAAAAAAAGACAGTGTTAAAACGTAATACAGCATACTTGAGAAAAAACTCACCTAATTAATCAGGAATATTTGCACTGATTGTACACTACAAGTTTTTCAATTGTTACACTTGCTTCAGAGGAGTTAACTATACCTGATCACCTCATTTTTTTTCACCTAAAAAAGACAGTGTTAAAACGTAATACCGCATACTTGAGAAAAAAACTCACCCAATCAATCAGGAATATTTGCAATGATTGTACACTACAAGTTTTGATGATCATGAAAACATAAATCATCAATTGTATTGGAATTGGTGGAAGAGGGCATCTATTGTTGGTGTATAATTAGAAATTTCACATTCCTAAGCTTCGGTAGTAGCTTACCTAAGTTGTGTATAAGCTTCTTTCTTTAACGGTGGAATATAGCTTGAGCTACTAGCCATTAAAATAAGTTTATTTTATTTTTTTAAATGACAGTGAATATAGATTTGTTTTGCAAATAAATGGTGAATGCGCGTTTTGAATGCGACCCAGTACTGTCTACAGCTCAAGCCGTTTTTAAGATGATTTCCTGGTCTTCATCATCATCACAATGTGATATTCCAGCAGGAAAGTCTCATAATGGTTTGTCACTATTTCCAATCTCGTTTGTAATTTTTCTTAGTAGGACGTACACTAAGAAAAATTACAAACGAGATTGGAAATAGTGACAAACTATTACGAGAATAGAGATATTAATCTTTTGTTTACGTCCGTATTCCGAGTCAGTTCTGTGGGCCTATATGAGATTTTACCCCATGCAATGTTATTTGAATGTACAAATAATGTTATTTGAAAGTACAAATAATATTGTATGGGGTAAAAACTATACTATATAGTATACGCTCACAGAACTAACTCGGAATACGAACGTAAATAAAAGATGACGACGTACACTAAGAAAAAATACAAACGAGATTGGCAATAGTGATGAATCAATACGAGAATTGCCTGCTGGAATATCACATCATGATGATGATGATGAAGACCAGGAAACCATCTTAGAAATGACCAAACAATTTGTGGAATAGCCGAAACAAATAACAAGGGAAATGTAGCAACTAACTTTGCAGATTATATACTAATATACAGTGGAAAGGAAAACAGGATATAGCTTACTCACGCGTAGGAATAATAATTCACAGAAAGTATTCACAGAGTACCGAAAACTTTAGTGGTTTCTTCCCTCGGTTCTCGCCTCGAGGTTTGTGGTTTTAATTCCTCCTCGGGCTGTGGATATTGAGGGTTTGTGTTTGGTATACACAACATAATCATAATTATATAGAAAATAAAATTAAAATTAATTGTATATCTACAAATAAAAAAATGATGAATGGTGGTTTCTTCCCTCGGTCCTCGCCTCGAGGATTTGGGGTTTTTGTTTCCTCCTCGGGCTGTGGGTGGGTATTGAGGGTTGGTGTTTGGTATTCTCTGTGTCCGTGTCTAAGCTATTTGTTTACCTTCTACTATTGCATTTTAATTTTGTTGTTCAGCAGTAGGTTTTTAAGTTTCAATTTAAACGGAACGTATGCTAGTGATTTAATTTCGTTGGGCAGTTTGTTGTATTTCTGTATGATAGAAACTTAAAATAACAACCGAAACAATACAGCTATACAACGAACTGACTAACAGTACTAGGATTGACAGTATTATTAACCGTGTAAGCTGCCTTTTTAGATGCAAGTCAACCATTTGTATAATATTTGCTTCAGTTATAATAAATAGTGAATGTAACAAAAAAAAAATGAGAACAAACCTTATATTTCACTAATTATATTGAGACTATTCGAAAATCAACTTATTTACAAGCTTCAGTCAAGTACGCTATCAAATCGGCCCGATCGCCGTCCTTCTTCAAACCGGCAAACACCATCTTAGTGCCGGGGATGTACTTTTTTGGGTCCTTGAGGTACTCGTTCATGGTGTCCTTGGACCACGTGACGCCCTTGTTTTTGTTCGCGTCCGTGTACGTGTAGTTAACAGCCTCACCGGACTTCCGGCCGAACACTCCATTTAAATTGGGTCCGACTTTATGCTTGCCGCCCTTCTCCGTCGTGTGACACTGGGAACACGCCCTCGTGAATATCTTTTTACCATTCGCGGTGTCTCCCATCTTGAAGCTGCTACGAGAATTTGACAGTGGAATAACTTGGTGAGTGATTTAGTTGTGCATAGGTTACTATGATAATTATTTTTGTTTGATAGCTTTAAAGTTTACTTTACGTCATAGTTAATATTTCTCTTGTGCCGATCATTCACCAAAAAAAAGTATATAAAATGATCATCACTAAATTTTATCATAACATTACTAAATTATCAAGAGTTGTAATAACTTTCTTATATATCAGTAGACAAATTGTGGGTACTTTAATAAAATATCTCCAATAATCTGTTTATCATCAGTTTTTCTCTCCCATATCAAGCTTAATTTAGATGTAAGGTATTGCTGCTTAGGCGACGATATGTCAGATATTTCATAGCACGTTGATAGAAAAAAATAAAATTTAAGAAAATAAAGTGATGCACATCCCATAAACTGTATAGGTCCCATAAGCTATTGTGTGAATAAATTGACAACGTCATTGTGACAGAATATGCCAAAACAAATGTCGAATACCTTGAATAGCGCTTGCAGATTGGAGCTTTGATGACATCTTTTGTTTAAGTATTCAGTGTTTGCAATAGAGAGAATCAAAAGTAACTACATTCCCTAGATAATGTATTTATTGTTGCTATAACAACGAATATTTATGGGTTCAATTGGTGATTCAAACGTTAACGGCTTTCTTCAAGGTAGTAGGTAAACAGCTGATCTTTGTTCTTGTTTGATCGGCTGATTGCATTAAAATCATATGATTTCAGTAATTTCTACAATAATTTCGAGATTGTTAATATACTTTTAAGGTATAAATAGCCTAATAACCTGCTCTATTAGTCATGTATAAGAAACAAATCCCCTACTAAATGTAGTTCATTTCCTGCCACCAGATGGATATATATATATATATATATATATATATATATATATATATATATATATATATATTCATATATTCATATGGTAAGTTTAAGACACTATAAACATTCCCCTACAACATACTTTGAAATAAATGCGCCATTTTATACTTACTGTGTATAATTATTGAAATTAATTACCGAATAAAATCCTAAATAAGAGTAACACAGTAGAAGATAAATATTTAAAAATCATATTATTTTATTTCTATGTATAATAATTATCATAATATAATTATAATTAATTATTACTTAACAATGTTATGTAAGGGAAGTTGTATTTAATTTTTATTTGTATTTGTATTTAATTTTTATTTGGATTTGTATTTAATTGAATTGTTTTTGGTGGAATTCTGTATAGGGAAGATGTTTGAATTATTTGTGTTGGCTATGCCTAATAAAGGTCCTGATTTTAACATTTTTTATTTAGAAAACTCCGTATTTTCAAATTCAATCAGGCTTAAATTATTTCAAATTCCAGCTATCCATTTCTGCATACGGATCAGTTGACGAACGAATAAATTTACGGCATAAATTCGAGTATAATTGTAGAATGTTTCTTCTATCTCCAAGGAAATTTTATTATACAGGAATAATGAGGTAACCCATGTAGAATGCTTGGAAGTAAAAATTTAGTATATTTTACAAACTGTTCATATAAAAATATAATCACTAAACATCTATCACATTAAAAATTAATAAGAAGAACAAAAACAAACAAACCCAACAAATTTATTTCCTGCGTTTCTATTTACATTGTTAGTACCTATGCAGTATTGTAATACTTAACGGGAAATAATAAACATAATAAAAAAAAGTACGTACGTCGAATTTGGAAGCTGATTTATTTACATACCCATTGTCAATTAAAAATGCACAGCATTTGCCAATCGGTGATAATTAGGAGGGAAGAAATATATATATTTTTTATTTTTCTGTTATTTTTTCTTAGTCACCAAATGTTATTTGGTGTTCAGCAGGCGCAATCGCAGTTGCATCTTTTGACGCGCTTCTGACTCTTTGGAATCAACGCGTCCACTGATCTAATGGAACGGGGGTGCATATCTGAAAATAATAGTAGTAGTTATTGTATTTAATACAATTCTATAACTGGCTATCGACCTTCGGATCCTTCTGTCGTGTGTTAGTGTATATGTATGTGCGTGTTAGAACCTGCTATTTCTGGGAGCTAACCACGCACTACATCGGCGTGTGGAAATAATAATGTCTAATAATTACCTTGCAAATATATATATTCAATTTATCTTCTATACTTTGCTAAATCTGCGACTTTTGAATTTTCTTGGCTATTGTTATATTAATGATTGTATTATACTCCTTGATTCCGGGCCTCGAAGACTATACTATTTATTATAAGTCATAGCTGTGAGGCGGCGTTAAAAATACAGGGAGTACAGCCTGCGCGTTTGTTCTTTATGTGCAAATATCTTCATTCTTGCCAATAAGCGAGCCCATATATGTTACTTAGGGCCGGTTGTTCAATAGTCAGTTAAACTAGCTTAAACCTTTAGACTTAGAAGTTTCTTGTGTATGTGTGTATGTGTGTATATAAACCTTGTCTTATTTCTACTTGCCTCTAGAAACCCAGTTAATGAATAACATCGTTTCCAATGTTTCTCTCATGTAATTAGAGTGTATCTTAAATTGGTAGTTGTACAATTTATTTTTAAATAGCTAGTCACCCACAATTCCACCTAAATGTTTAAATAACCGAAATGATAAGCTACAATCGAAAAATAAACAAACGTTTCGTCCTTATCTTCACAACAAAGCATCTTTCAGAAAATCATACAAGGACACACACAACTTAAAATAAGAATTTGTGCCCGCTCTTATATATAGATATATATATATATATATATATATATATATATATATATATATATATATATATATATATATATATAAAATCCAGTATTGATATCACCTAGCTACAACATTAAAAAAAACCATTTCGTCGAAAATTTCTTACAAATGACACGAATTACCGCTATTTATGAAATTATATGTAGTCAAATTTATTGTTACTCACAGTGTGGTCTAGTTTCATCAGCAGAAGCATCCTGCTCCTGTACAGCTTGTGGTGCCTGCTGTTGCATCATCGGCACGGGAACATCAACAGGAATGCCTCTACCGTACGACTGCCTTCCGTTCATGCCCTGTGCGCTCTGCCTTTGGTGCTGAATCACCCTAACGTCCTGACTCTCATCAGACTCCTGCGGGGCGGACACGGCAACAATTACATCGCGATTGGGCAGTCTGTTGATCTGCGACAAAATTTCCTCAGGGATGGGAATGCGGTTCATGCGTTGCTGTACGTTAATTCTGTGGAGAGGCGTTGTGGGCTCCTGCTCTTGTCTCAGCTCGTTGTTCTGGACTTCTTCTTGTGAGCGCTCGGCTTCTTGCTGGAGCTTCTGGGCGATTATTTGCTGTGCGATGTGGTGGAGGATGGAGCTGGGGGGTAGTTGGCTTTGTGGGCCTTGTTGGACTTGGATGATTTGGTTGGGCATTGGCGGGCGCATGGCTTCAATTTGTTGCATTTGTGGGGGCATTGGTTGAGCTTGCATCGGCATGTGCGTGTGGAATTGGGGTGGTGGTAGAGGGATCATCACGGGTTGGATCATAATGGTTTCTTCACGATCTTGAGGTTCTGGGGCTTGTCTATAGAAATAAAAATAATTTAAATGGTTTATGTAAGGTATAAAATAGAATGCGAAATTTATTTTTACCTTTGTATATTTCCACTTTCGCAAATAATAGCGATCCTTTCGCCAGTAATACGCTCGTATCTAGGATCAGTGGTGATGTTGAGTCCGAATGGTAAACTGACCGTTTTCGCTTTGTGGTCCACTACCTCTTCAGCGCGTTTTTTCTCCACAATGCAGTTCATCTTTGAGCGTTGGTTCTTCTCCATCATGGCTCCCGCGAGGTCATCAAAATCGATTTGTATTGGGAGTTTGATTTGTACGCGATCGTCTTCATCTGACTCCTCGGAGGAGCTGCTTTCTGTTGTTTCATCTGATGAGTCATCGGAGGACGAAGGGCTGCTATCAGTGGAGAGGTTGTTATTGACTTCTTTGGCAGCTGTTTTAGATTCTTCTGCTTCCAAAGGTTCTACAGCATGCTTTTGTTGTAGAGGCTCTTCCTACAATTATATTTATTTTGTCATTTTTTTTAATACATGCATTTTTTAAATTTTACGTGTATATAACAGTGATTCTAAGCCTATTAGTCATACACTTTTAAGTGCCTTTCGTTTAACCACTCTGGGCTGGTACGGGCTTATTGTTTCTTGTTCTATTTGCCGCTTCCGATGCGCATAATTCTACCTCGGCCCTTACAACTGGCGGCAAGACCTAAGCATACTGCACGTTACGAGGGCGACTATCAATGATAAACCATGTTAAACGAAAGTGCCTTTAATAAGTCTTGATTTAGGCACAGTGCTGCTATTTATTGGCTCTCTGAAGAACTATGACTTAATAAATTTAAAAAATTATGCCACACCTTTTCTCTTTCATCTTTATGACACCATTAAGGCACCTTACACGGTCAATAATACTGACAGTCCTAGTACTGTCAGTATTTACTTCAATCCTACTTTTATATTTACGAAGTAATCAATATGGACAAACATTCGTATTCTCTTCATTCCATCATTATTATACCTTATATGATCAGTAATTCTCTCGACATTTTAGAATAAAGAACATTTTAAACATGTTTACTTATAGTAATACTGTCATTATTTTAAAATATTGACAGTAATATTGATCGTGTAAGGTGCCTTATTTATTTAACATAGAAAATTATTTTTACTATCCGAATGCATCATTGATGTCTAAGGAAGGCAATGAATGGCATGGCGACAATGTCTTCACGTTTTCTAACTAAGATTGTCGAATAATGCGATAACTTTCCGGGGGAAACTAACTATAACCATAACTATAATGAAGGTATTGTTGTGCCGAACAATTTAGAAACAAAAAATTCAATTTTCTTTACGTTTTATGCCTAAAATAGGCGAAATAGATCCGATTTTTGCGTGTCTGTATGTATGTATGTCCGTCTGTTTGTGAACAAAATTCTGGGAAAACGGGACAATCGATCGCGACCAAATTTGGAAATTAGCTGAGAACCATATCGCCCCGAAATGTTATGTAAAGTATAAAATAGAATGCGTTTACTGTGTTTCTTTACATATTATATGTCTGCGATTCTTTAACTGTAGTTAATTTTTCAGTTTGTGTGCCAAAAAAATACAATCCTTATTTTTAAAATAACTGACGTGCCATCCCATTGGTATTATTGAAAAACACAATGTACCAGCACATTTTTGGATGCCAGCAAATTTTTTATACGTGCCAGCACTTGCATGCGTGCCAGAAGTTCGCTACCCCTGCTCTAGTGTATCTTGTATTAGTAAATAATAATGGGCTGAAAGACCACGGTCGATGGCCTCTTGTATATATATATATATATATATATATATATATATATATATATATTATGTATGTATGTTACAATAAATATATCTTCTTCTTCTCATCAATATAATTATACAATCTACCTTAGTATTATTTTCAAAGAAATTGTTTCTATAATTTTTTTCTGATAGCTTATTAAAGGATTCATTTTCTATTTCCCGAAAATAGGTTTATTTTCATATATTTATACTTATTTAGATAATTATAATTATAAAAATATCTTGATTACATAATTATTAACTATAATACGCCTACACCTTACGGTAGAAGGCATATGATTAAATAAATAAATTAACTGTAATAATAATAATAATAATAGGCTTTATTGTCCTACGGAAAGAAAAATCAATTTCAGGACAACAACAATAATATGCAAAATGTATAAATATAAATATTTAAAAAATAATAATAATTAGAAAATATAACATATATTAAACTCGCTAACGTAATGCTGCTCTTATGAAATCATATACCCATCACAGATGATCTAAAACCAGTCAACCACCTCTAGTGTTATTGATAAGAAATCGAGCTTGTCATATATTTACATAAGTTGTACTCCAAAAAGTACAACTCTGTTTATGGTAATAAGTAGCATTTTATTCTAGCAAACATTGAGCATTGAGTAAATCCTACTCTGACACAGCTGTGACCTGCTTGCGCTCCGTGCCGAGTAAAGACCTCTCGCTTTCACCGATGTCCCAGTAGTCATGAAGACATTTATTACATATATGTGTTTATAATTGCACATCCTTGTTTTATTTACTGAAAATTCACGTCTGGAAATTGAATTTCATACTTTAGGTCTTAACGACGCCGCATGGCTTTGTCGACAACGGTGCAAATTGTTTTGTAATTACTTATGTTTTAAGGAAGAGACAAATGAGATTTAATAGCAGCAGCGTTAATGTGTTTTGTTAATAAATGTATAAATCTTGCTGTAGCGGTAGGTTTTTGTATTACATTACTTTATTATATGCAATGAGAGCAAAAGGAACTTTGTCCGTATTCATAAGCGTCTGTTAAGGTCGTTTTAAACAAGACAATTTCTTCGCTCAAGAGTTGTTCAAAAATTTCATTCATAAATAGTAGAAATAAAATTATGTGTGGGGCACACAAACAGGAGTTAGCTTTAAGGGTGGCATCACGTTTATTCTTCTCTTAAGGCGTAAATAGATTTCGGTTTCTATTGAGATTTTTGCAAAAATTAAACAACAGAATAGCAGTTTATTTTTAACACATTATTGTTAGCTCCAAATTCATATATCCTCCTCCCATACAATTTGTCCTTGATAAATAGAACGTGTTATATTTTTCCATTCGATCTACCATCCAATTCAATGTTACAAATAATTTGCTGTATGATACAAGACAATTTAGATTGTCTTGTATCTTGACTAACTTTTGAGTCATGAAATTGTCTTGTCTAAAATCACCATTAGTATTAAGTTCTTTAATCAGTTTTTTTCCTTTTGTCAAAACGCAGATTGGCCCTTAATGCGCTACACAGTCGATATGTTATGATTTTTAATAAATATTAATTAAAATAAATTCCACATCATCATACAATACATTAAATAATTAATTAATATCTTCCTCTTACTTTCTAAATTTTATAATTATTGTTTAATTGCATTTTGTTAATTTAAAGACGTGCCAAGAAATACAATATAAAAACCGATGTGTCTTTAGATTTATAGTGATTTGATATATATGACAGGACTAATTACAAGCGGATTAAGTTCGAAAGAGAAAGCTATTACTTTAATTAAATTTTATAGGATTTTCCCCCAATTTAATTTAATTGTCACTGGTGAGAAATTCTAAATTAGCGTTTACACTTAAAAAAAAACTTGCAAAACTAATTATAAACAATTTTTAAATGTAAGCAATGTTAGTTAAACATGATTTTTAAAAATTGGATTCGGCGTTTACTTTGGGATAATTCAGTATAATAAATAAAACGAATTTTTCTTTGTTTTTTATCACTTGTTTATTGCTGTTTGCGAATATTTTCGGCTACGCTCTAGACACAAGTGATATCGTAAATAAATATTTAAAAATCATAAATAAAACGAATTTTTTCGGCTAGGCTCTAGCCATTATCAAGCTAATCCGATGATAATGGTAATAGACCATTATCTTCGGATTAGCTTGATAATGGCTAGAGCCTAGCCGAAAAAATTCGTTTTATTTATGATTTTTAAATATTTATTTACGATATAAATGTGAATACCATTATTATTACTGAGTAATGGCCGCGATTGCCAACTGGAGTAGAAAGTGTGTGATCTATTAATAGTGTGCACTTTTAAAGAGAAAATATAAAGCAGTCGGCTATAAAAAAAATATATACAAAATTCGCTGGCTTACTTTAGTAACATTACACATGTTTTGCATTATGTTGATCTAGAATCTAATGAATAATTTAAAATGTTCGTTATCTTTGTATTTGGATAGTATTTCTTTTCATATCAAACTTATCTGCATACTAAAATAAGGATTGTCTATTAAAACATGTGAGATACTTTATTTTAGTTTTTAAAAATTTCTATCTTTAGGGGACGATCAGAATATGTTTCTCATAGAGTAGAAAAATGGTAAATTATTATTAATAACTCAGCTCAGTGGCCGAGTGGTTAGAGGCGTCGTCCGCCTCGTACTGAGCATTGGGGAGCCTGAGTTCGATCCACAGCGGGGAGAGAATTTTCGCAAATCACATTTCACAGTTTTTCAGAGGTTTTCAGAAAGTTAAGGTAAACACCGAGTGATTAAACTCCTCTAAGCTTCTCCCTTGACCGGCTGATGTATAAAATATAGAAGTTTCTTTTTTATTATTAATAAAAAAACTTCTATCTTTAGAGGACTGTTCAGCTGTTCCGCTGGTAAAGAGAGCCACTCAGAGGGAGCTTAATCGCCCGGTGTTTACTTTGACTTCAAAAAGTCTCTGAAAAACTGTGAAAAGTGATTCGCGAAAACTCGCCCTCGATGGGGGTTTGCTCCCCAGTGCTTAGTACAACAAGGACGGCGCTTCTAACCACTATAGTGGCCTATAGGCGACTGGGCTGAATATGCATTGTGTAATATATGCAAACTAGTAAGTATTTGAATAATTTTCCAACAAATCACCAAAAGAAAAACATTGTTTTGTAATTATTAAGTAAGTTTACGCCCATTACCATTACCTGCACTAGCTGTGACTTTTTGAATGAAATCACGAATTTCAACGTCCCCAAAAACCAAACCGGTCTTATAAAAATTATATAACTAACCCCCTAGGAGGAAAGTTAAACGCCATCTGGCTGTACCACACCAATTAGCAATGCACACCCATTTGGTAATAACCGTAATAACCGGAATATTATTCCATAGAGGGCACTACCCGGTGTCCTGATGGCATGAGCATGTTGACGGTTATTACCATATGGGTGTGCATTGCTTATTGATGTGGTGCCGCCAGATGGCGTTTAACTTCCTCCTGGGGGGTTAGTTGTATAACTTTTGTATAAAACCACTCGAGATATTGTGTGAATTCATCCTCACTAGCTGAGCTACACTGATGAGATCTAATAAGATCGAAATCTAGATATGTAGATTGCTAAGAGGTGGATTCACACTTATATATATCAAACCGTTTTTCATATGGCGAAAAACTTATTTAATTTATTCTTTGATATTGATTGAATATGGCGAAAGGTACGTAAACTAAAATTCCGTATAAAAATGTATGATATTTATATTATACACCAAGGTTATGACGACTATCATTGTACACCGAGAATCGAAATTGTAGTTATGTGACGAATGTTTTAACCGATAGCATTGCAATTAAAACATTCTTTTAATTGCGATAGGTTTCGCCATGTGTTTGATAAGCAACAAAAGCGCGGCGTTTCCTTATTGCACTATTCTTATTACCGCATCCACGGGCGGCAATTAAATACACCATAGCGGGTTGAATAATGACGGATTTTATTTCTTATACCATAATTCATAATTAGTGACGTATTAACACTAGTAAATTGCACGGATTAGGATGAACCCGAGTTGATTGCTGTGCAATTTGTGCAACGCAAATTAGTTCCTTGGCGGGTGACTGACCTTTTGATCGAGTTTCTACTGCATTTGTAGATGTTTCCTGGATAGATTTGATGATATTCTTGTGTGTGCGATCCGACTACGCCGTCGCAAAGTTTGAAATTTTTTACAGTATTAAAGAATTATTATACATTCATTTTCTTATTGTCTTCGACAAACTGAATGCCTTCGAAATGTGGACCCTGTCCGTTTGGCTACTACTAGTAACTAGTAGTGGCATAAAGAAGAGAAAGTTAAAATACCTAGGCCACATAATCTTCTTCTTCTTCACGTGCCATCTCCTACTCGGAGGTTAGCTATCATCGTGGCTATTCTGATGTTTGAAACAGCAGCTCGAAAAAGATCTTTAGAGGTGCAGCCAAACCAGTCTCTTAGGTTACGCATCCAGGATATTCTGCATCTTCACACACTTCTCTTGCCTGCCATTTTCCCCTGCATAATTAGCTGCAGCACATTATATTTATCCCCTCGCATGGTATGTCCCAAATAATAATGAGAGGACCCAAATACACGCAGCTACAATTGATAGTACAAGAAAAGATCAGAGGAAGAAGGAATATCGGCAGGCACCGAATGTCCTGGTTTAAAAACCTAAGGGACTGGTTTGGCTGCAGCAACACTCAATTATTCCGAGCGACAGCCAGTAAGGTTCGGATAGCTGTGATGATAGCAAACCTCCGATAGGAGATGCACTGCATGAAGCAGATACATTCTCAATACATAAATAGCAACCCACGTACACAATTTCTAATCTAATATTATCCTATGGCAAATTGTCAAAGAATAAAATTGGTCAAGTTTCAAGTTTATAATTATTTATATTTTCTATTGTTTATTTCTTCACATTTATTGTTTGTATTATTAAAAAAACAAAAAAACTTCTATCTTTATAGGGCTATCAGCCGTGAGGGGAGCTCAGAGGAGTTTAATCACCTTAACTTCACAGAAAACCTCTGAAAAACTGTGAAAGATGATTCGCGAAAATTCATTCCCCGCTGGGGATCGAATTCAGGCTCCCCAATGCTCAGTACGAGACGGACGACGCCTTTAACCAGCCGCCCACTGAGCTAGGTTTATATTATTATTTTTATAAAAGTTTGTTATTCTTTTAATGTATACATTTATAACAAGCATTGTTACTCAATAAATGATGTAATTATTATAATTGTCTTACCTGAATCAGTGCTTCTGGCTGCAATGGCTGGTAACGGTCCATAGATTCGGTGAGAAGTTGAAGTTCTTGCTCAAGATGCCTGCAGGAAGCATTCGCGGTAATATACGCGGATGAGAGGATGCAGCCGCCGAGGACCACAGACACCAGGACTACCGTGACTGCGATGATTTTAGCTACCTGCACGGATGCACTCTTCGGGCGATGGTATGCCTGGAATGAGAACTTATCATTTAATTAATACTGAGCTACAAAAAAATAAATGTGTATGAGCAATTCAAGCTAATCGGTACTCTATCTGGTGGCAGAAAATGAACTTATCATTTAATTAATACTGAGCTACAAAAAAATAAATGTGTATGAGCAATTCAAGCTAATCGGTACTCTATCTGGTGGCAGAAAATGAACTAAAATGTAGTGGGTAATCTCTATGCATAAAATGTATTTTCTCAAGGTTGTTTTGAAAATGTAATTGAAAAGAAAATAAAGACAATTTATTGTTATTATTATATGTGACAATATGTGCAAGGTTTGTCTAGTTATACATTAAATGTTTATTGACAACCATCCATTACTTTTTTAATTATTATTGATTATATTTAATTTATATTGTATTATTATTATTATTATTTTATTCAATAAATATTTACAAAAAAAAATGCAAAAACGATTGATACAATTACAAAAATAAACTAGTGAAAACAAGAAAACATATATTTTTAATTATTATTGATTATATTTCATTTATATTGTATTATTATTATTATTATTATTATTATTTTATTCAATAAATATTTACAAAAAAAAAATGCAAAAACGATTGATACAATTACAAAAATAAACTAGTGAAAACAAGAAAACATATATTTTTAATTATTATTGATTATATTTCATTTATATTGTATTATTATTATTATTATTATTATTTTATTCAATAAATATTTACAAAAAAAATATTGCAAAAACGATTGATACAATTACAAAAATAAACTATATCCTAGCGAAAACAAAAAAACATGTATTAGTGCATGGTATACATGTTTTCTTGTTTTCGCTAGGATATAGTTTATTTTTGTAATTGCATCACTTGTTTTAGCGTTTTTATTTAATAATTTATTTAGTTTCAGGCTCATATTATAGTTAATTATTTAAAATACAAGTTATTTCTAGTCTAGTTGAGTAATCAAGTTCATTATAATGCCAATGACTGCAAACGGTACGAATTTCTATAATCTCCATAATTACACGACCAATATGAATAATAATAACAAAACATAAAAAGTGTCACGCTCCACTGAATTCGCAACGCATAACATAATCACTCCCGACAATAAAAACTCGCTGTGACTGTTCGTTTTCACGCTAAATTTGTTGTGAAAGTGCCAGGAAGCGCAGAGTTCCTAATATTACAAAATACTTTCATTGCACCCAGCCGAAGTGGGCAGGAAGTTGTCTCCGGCGAAAGTGCGTACACGATGATCAATGCATACACATTTACATACAAAACAATCCGTTGCGCCTTTCGTAGAAACATTGCACGTCTTTTGCATATGGTATGAATGGCTTGTCCGGAGATTTATGTGAGATAATTTTACTAGAGGTCAATTATTTGTGTGAATTGGTGCCAGGACACGGTTAACGCCAAGTAATTACGTGGCGAAACTGAAAGAGTAATTGCTTAAAATAGTGTTTTAATTGTGTGTGTGCTGCAATTCTTGCGGTGGTTTTAATGAATGGCGGTAATGTATAGCAGGAAATTATGGTAAGCGTGTCGCCTTCGGAAAATAATTGAGTGGACGGCGTTTAGCAATAAAGTTTAAAAGTAAATTTATTTAATCTAAATTTTGTCATATTATTGTTGGTATGAATTAGACATAAGTTTGGGGCTTCACTGGATCAACCCAAGCAACTTCATGTTAGCATTTAAGATAGTAGAGTATACTAAATTACTTCAGCAAAAATATTAATAGCACATCTATTATCATATAACTTTGCCGTTTATTTCTTCGACACACAATAATTTCAGTTTTTTTCTTCTTCATCAAGTTCAGTTTCAGAAATTGGTATGTAAAATGTGAATGCCATGTGTCGCGTTCAATTTTACGCTTACATATATTTTTATTGTCATGCATGTTTATATATATATGTATATATATATATATATATATATATATATATATATATATATATATATATATATATATATAGTTCTATTTTATTAGGGTATTTCAGCAATTAAAACGCTATTTTTACTAGAAGTACACTTTACTTCCTTTTGCCAATATTTCGTAGCTTAATTAGCTACTTCGTCAGGGCACGGAGTATGTGAAATAGATATCGATCTAGATGCAATATACAAAATGTATTGATAGGAAATTATTAATTCAAAAAATGGATGACGTTGAAATAATTTAAATTTGATATATAAACATCATTCTAACGTTTGACGTTTTCTGTTTATATATCAAATTTAAATTATTTCAACGTCATCTATTTTTTGAATTAATAATTTCCTATCAATACATTTTGTATGCTGCATCTAGATCGATATCTATTTCACATACTCCGTGCCCTGACGAAGTAGCTAATTAAGCTACGAAATATTGGCAAAAGGAAGTAAAGTGTACTTCTAGTAAAAATAGCGTTTTAATTGCTGAAATACCCTAATAAAATAGAAAAATATAATAATTATACAACAAAATAAATATTTACTCTATATATATATATATATATATATATATATATATATATATATATATATATATATAACTTTCAAATCAAGTCATTTATTAATTATAGTGTAACTGTTGACGTTGACACCAAAAAAAAAAATTTTGGCTATATATAAAAATAAAGATTATTATTATTATGAAGGTAATGCAAACAATAATGAATACTAAAAATGGGATTATTCTGACAAGATAACACGAGAAATTAGTTGAAATTCGAATTATTTTGAACCTTTTATAAAATACAAAATTTTACAAAATAGGAATATATATATATATATATATATATATATATATATATATATATAGATTTGGTGAAATCTGAGTTACAATATTGTTTCATTATTTTAAAGTGACAAAATGTTGTTAGTTGTATATATTTATCAATTTTAAATATAAACTATGAATATGAACCCATAATAAATAACGATTTGCAACAGCTGTGTTGTTCACAGTGACAAAAACAACAACAAATCGTATTCCCGGAAAGCGTTTCCCAATGCGGTTGCATTAATTCGCGACGCTTTCCTTGGGAGATACGTGTCGATAAGTAAAACACGTCTGCAACGATATTGCAGCAAGAGGAAACTCTGTAAAGCGACTCCGGTTAGTGATTGCAATGTGTTCATCCTACTGATCCCGTTCTCTTTTTTTATGCAATAATCTACATGTTGCGCATGTACGTGATTCATTATGGCCATTAACTGGTGTAGAACACTATTATCAAGGTCTAAAAAGCATGCTGGTAGCATGAAAGAATAAATAAACATACTTTAACTCCGTAAATAATGGAAACTGCTGGTATTAGTTTTATATTAATTTCAATCTTCTTTTATACTGTGTTGCCATTTTTTTTAATTATGAAAAGTGATGTGTGAACAATATTAGGTTGAGAATCACTGAATTAGACATAATTTGTTTATAATAACTCAAGAAGTTTTAAAATAAATTGGCTGAAAATCACCTACGACATCCAAAATAACATATATAAATATTATATAAAATTTCAGAATCGTAAATAAATAAATATATATCCAAATTTGGCATTTTTTTATTTGCGTCAAATTTTGCAATTTTATTGCAACCCACTAGATACACATATTTTGGAGAGTTTCAGGCTTTTATTTTTCAGTTGTGACTGAAAAACTTTGATTTGCGTCAAATTTTGTAATTTTATTGCAAATCGACTATATACATGTATTTTGGAGAATTTCAGGATTTTATTGTTCTCTTATGACTGAAAACCTGATTTGTGTAAAATTTTGCAATTTTATTTCAACCGACTAGATACACATAAAGTTTCAGGCTTTTATTTTTCAGTTATGACTGAAAAACTTGATTTGCGTCAAATTTTGTAATTTTATTGCAAATCGACTATATACACGTATTTTGGAGAATTTCAGGCTTTTATTGTTCCCTTATGACTGAAAAACTTTGATTTGTGTAAAATTTTGCAATTTTATTGCAACCGACTAGATACACGTATTTTGGAGAGTTTCAAGCTTTTATTTTATAAATGCATACATGTTTTGAATTTATAGCAATCTTTTCTTGTTAAGTAAGAGTTTATTTGTTTATATATTAAAAAATAATGTATTATTCATGTACTAAGCTTTTGGTAATTGATTCATTAAATCCGGTCGAATGACGAGAATTTCACCTAGTAATATAAATAAACATTAAACTATGTGTATACATATTGTAAGTAGTAAACCTGTTCATATAATGTTTTATATATTTTAGATGGTTTATGACATAACAGTGATTATCCACAAATGTGTACGAGTTCTAGAAACTACTAGTCTTAAAACAGATAACTGAGATACAGTTGCAATTAAAACGCCGGTAGAATGTAAGCTTTTACCAATATCTAATGATTAAATAGTTGAGATTCTAGACAGCAATATCGTTCCGTAGTGAAAGTCCGATTGGTAAATATCACACACGAGCGACGTGTAGGTAGAATCTTAAGAGCGATTTAAAGGCTCATCAGTGTGCATCGTGGAATTATACATACACTGAAGGGAAAACACCGGTCATTGACAGTTGATAGATTGGGATTTTCAAAACATTACGTCATGCTATGACTTGTTCGTGTGAATATATTATTATACAGTTTTATGTATAGTTAATTTATTCATACACCTACTAAAATCAAATTTAAACCGATTTTATGACAAACGCAATTGGTATAGAATTGAAAATATCATTAAAATTCTGATTTGGATATTTAGTTGGATGCAAAGCGATTTTGAACCTCCTGCTAAAACCTCAGTTTCCTAGGAAGCTGTAACAACCGTAAAACGGTTGTTTTTAATCCAATTTTTACGTGTAATTACTTTTTTCTAATTTTGTTTTGTTTAAGGCGGGTTTTTAGTGTAACATCATCAGCCATGAAATCAACTATATAATTTTATTTGGTTTCATGGTTGATGATATTATTCAACTGTTTACCTTCTTTAAATATGCAAAAAAATGGTTGATTTTGGAATTTTAGCTGCAAAAGTCAAACTGCGGATTAACATGATATCCCGAATCTTATTACAAATTTTCCAGGATATTTTTGGGTTTTCTATCAGATTGTCATTTTTGTTTTGCCGATACATCCGCACAAGGATATCCTTTATCATATTGTAATTTAGCCCTATGCCAAATTCCTGACAAAATTAAACGAGTAACAATAAATGAGATGAATAAAACTACTATGTTTTAAACAATTAAACAAATGGTAAAAAAACATAGTAGTTTTATTCATCTCATTTATTGAAAATGAATTACTACGTAGTAGACGCCAAAAGCATTCAATTTCTAATCGAGTAACGTCGAGTTTGATGTAGCTTCGTTAACAGGACTGCACTGAATTTGATCTTTTCTTTATGTTGCAGATAAAGGCACCTTACACGATCAATAATACTGTCAATATTTTAGAATAATGACAGTATTTCTGTACGATAACATGTTTAAAATGTTCATTATTCTAAAATATTAACAATATTACTAATTGTGTAAGGTATAGTAATGATGGAATGAAGAGATTACTGATGTTTATCCGGATAATTGATTACTTGATAAATAGAAAAGGATGATTGAAGTAAATACTGATAGTACTAGGACTGGCAGTATTATTGACTGTGTAAGGTGTCTTATAAAGGCACCTTACCCGATCAATAATACTGTCAATATTTTAGAACAATGCCAGTATTACTGTACGATAACATGTTCATTATTCTAAATATTAACAATATTACTAATTGTGTAAGGTATAGTAATGATGAAATGAAGAGAATAGTGATATGTATCCGGATAATTGATTACTTAATAAATATATAAGGAAGACTAAAGCAAATACTGACAGTATTAGGAATGACAGTATTAGGAATGACAGTATTATTGACCATGTAAATTGCTGTAAAATTCCATTGCAGTGGTCACAAGTCAAATTTTTCGTTTTCTTCTGATACAAACATAACTATTTTCTTTGATTATAACTATAACAGGGACGATTTTGTTTTTCTGCTTCTTGTGTTTTTTTTCAAATAACCGAGTTGCAGAAATTTATACCATAATATGGAACAGAGGGAGTAACTTATTTTTTATTTCAGCCTAAACCCGCCTTAAATAAACTATATTAAGTATCCGGTCAAACATTGAAACAGCTTTTCGACATTTCCATGAATTTATATTCGAACAGGATGTCGACAGGTTACGTCATGGCAAACAACCGACAGCCGTTTACCTTTCAACCCATAATAGCCGAGATGTTTCAACTACATACGTATAAAAGCAAATTAGATATTTACAATTCAAGGCTGCGAAATGCAGGCTTTAATTCGACATGCCATTTAATGTGCGTTTTTATGCTCAAATTATGCTGTTGGTAATAAACACAATTAAAGTAAGTGGAGAAGAAATCAATGAGACGTGGAATTATATTATTAATAATTAACATGACCTGATTTTCATGTTACATGCGCATACATATAATTGTCACAGTCTGATCGTTTTCTATAGGCCAAAATGCAGGGCAAATGCTAAAATTCTATAAATAAATATCTGATATTGAATGCGCGTATTCATCAACACCCCATAAACATTTCTTGAACAACTTTTGAGCTAAGAAATTGT
Organism: Lordithon lunulatus; assembly: GCA_963942505.1. NCBI lineage: Eukaryota > Metazoa > Arthropoda > Insecta > Coleoptera > Staphylinidae > Lordithon > Lordithon lunulatus. The sequence continues at coordinate 68,942,330 of OZ012666.1, forward strand.
CTTGTCTAAAACGACCTTAAAACTTATATTTATAAGGTACAATCTTAGCATGAGATTTTATTAACTACTATACAAATTTAATGTTCATTATCACAATAACTTGTGTCGCCGGTTGGCCATTTTTGAAGTGGCACTTGACACCTTAAATTGATTGGTGGAATGATAAATAAATAAACATTAGTTTCCACTCCAACAGTTGAATACAATTACTTGTTCATATTATATCACAAACTATTAAATTTATAAATAAACTTGTTTTTGTTACAACATATTTTTTATTATTACTTAAATGCATGAGTCATATCTAGTTTCACATTTTCTAGTAACTATAAAAATAAATCATCCGTACTATATCAAACCAATATTATTCACTGTACTCTATTACAAAATATCGTGAGGTTTTGTGTTATTTAATACTGCCATTACAGTTTTTTTTTTAGATAACCGACACTATTTCAATTTCACTTTGATTTAAATGAAAGTGTACAGTTCGTGCCATTCTATTATTAAAATCAGAGAAACTGCTATTAAAGTAAATTGTTCTTCAAATAGACAAGCTGTTAATTAATTATCATGTTCTTAATATTAATAATACACAAGAGAGAGTATATGTGTATATATGAAACATAGAGTGGGAGAGAAAGAAGTAGGAGAAGAAAAATAAATTGAATCGAAGTCTTAATTTCCTAAATCTACGCCAGTGGTTTAGCATGACATCCCTGCAACTTTTTCGTAGTGCAAGTGCAGATCGTGATGATGATTATTACTAATATCCAGAACGGATAAAGCATGCTAAGAAGAAGAAATGTGTATCTCTGTGGCCCTTTTACAGCTACATAGTATTAGTAGATTTTAGTTGAATGTTATTTATACTATTATTATTGTGACTATTTTTGTATTCTGTTTACTTTAAAACCTTATTTGAATTATTAATCTGTGGTGTTAATATCCTTTCAGGCTGATACACCCTAAAATTAACAATCGATCAATCTATTCAAACATTTATTACAACTATTAATATTGTATAGTTTCAAGTTTTTAAACATAAAAACGTATGATTTTGTTGAATAAATATATATTTTCCTCGCATAAATTAATCCCTTTCCGGTATTCACAAACACATTACTTATACATGACGCAAAAAAAAATGTCTGCAGACCTTGGTTAGTAGCAATTACACACGCACCTACACACCACCATCATCAACAATGGCCACAGCCTTGCATCTTTTCGCAGCGCGAAAAATTAGAAAATGCATAAACAATGGACTGTGAAAGGGTACTAAAAAGTACACCACAATGACGGTGTTAACGAACTTTACCATCCGACTTTCTATTTTGTGCTCGTACATAACGCCCGTGACCCGCTAATGGATCTCCAGCGCACGACAATAAGTCATCCAGCACACGCGTATTAATTATTATAATCACGATTTCATTTTTGGATTAACGCTTTAATAATAGTTCAATAAACTTTAGAATTTTATATTTAAAAAAAAACTATAATTAATATACTAATACTAACAAGTAGATAGTTCGCATTTATTTATGTCTGTTTTGATTGTTCTTTTAATTAATTTGTGTCGTTAGTTTATTTTTAACTCAACTTGTTTTTGCTCAATTGTATCTCATTAATTTACGTTTTATGGACAATTAACCTTGACATCCGTCAATTTGCTTTGTCTTATGGGCTTTTTTATTAGTTACTAATGAAACGCTTGTTAATCTACCGGCGACGATCAAGAAGGATTTAGTTTTGTGAAATCAAATCTATAAGGCACCTTACACGGTCAATAATACTGTCAATAATCCTAGTACTGTCAATATTTGCTTCAATCCTCCTTTTATATTTATCAAGTAGTGCATTATCCGGATAAAGATCAGTATTCTCTTCATTACAACATTACTATACCTTACACGATGAGTAATACTGGCAACATTTTAGAATAATAATCATTTTAAACATATTATCGTACAGTAATACTGTCATTATTCTAAAATATTGACAGTAATATTGATCGTGTAAGATGCCTTTATTACTAAAAAACGAACTTAGTGTAACCATCACAAATAATAATATTAATATTATTATTGGGACATTATATTGTTGTATATAATTGACGTACGATTATCCCTGTTTTTAATCGTCGTTAAATAACAACAAGCCGACTTAAGCTCCTTAGCACCCCTGAAGAAGCAGGCGCATTTGCAACCCCATTAGTGGACAGGCATTAGAAGAGTTTTACCTAAACCTATTATCGCCTTTGAATAGAAACGATATTATAGGACACCGTACTCGTAGATCAAGATATGCATTCATTCATCATTCTACCGTTGAGTGAAGGAATAAATAAACATTCCTTATTCAATGATTCTACCTACAACATTCTTTCCACACATATTCCCCGAAGACATCAGAACCAGTCAACATCGCCGAGCTACAGGAGCTAGCTCTCACTTTAAATAGTTAACAATTGTACATTAAACTTGTAAAAATGTTCCTCAATTCTTAGGTGGTGGAAGCGAAACCCCGGTGTTCTACACATCACTATTTATAGTGGTATTAAATTTAAAAAAGGATGTAAATCTAGATAAATGTATCCTGACTTTATTTATTATAAATAAAAGTCTTTATGACTCAACTTATATAACAAATCGCAAACTATTTTGGGACCTCATTTCCACCCAAAGAAATAGGATAGTCATGAGGATATCGCACACTGAGATGACAAATGTTGTATCTACCAAAAAACAGTTTTTAAGATAAATGCATTTTAAAGATTGCAATAGTGTTTATGACTCACACAATAAAAAAAATCTAGTTTGTGTAATCATGCGGGGTAAATTAAATTTTTTAAATAATCATAATATCGCTCTAAACACAAATAATTATATATAAATAATTTATATATGTTTATTTGTAGGTAGCGGTATTATAATTATTCAAAAAATTCAATTTCCCTCGCATGGTTACACAAACTATATTTTTTTATATTGTGTGAGTCATAAAGATAGCAAGCGAGGTGAATTTAAACAATGTAGCATTTGTTCAGGTGTGTTTACGCCGAAATAAAATAATTTTAGAGGTTTATTTCTATTATATTGTGTATTGATACCCATTTCACAATGGTCCTATAAAATTTATAGACGCCATAAGCTTTTTAATGGACACATTGATAATATGATACTGGCAGGAATTGTGACTTATCAAAAAAACTGTAAAAGCGCTTGTTGATTGCTGATCTGATGGCGTTTTATTCAAATTTGGCAACGTTTCGAGAAGGGAGGTACTAGATCTATATAAAATCAAATAATTGTTGCTATCAATACTGATACTTATGGGTTCGATAACAATTTGATAGCCGGATTAATCTATTTTGGGGACCTAGACATTTATTTCCTACCTGCCCCCTACAAGAAATAAACCACACGAGAAAAAAACTATATAAAAGAACTCTCAAAACAAAAATCAATACCTGAAAATAATTAGTTACGACACTTGTCATCTCACAGTACAATATGTTCTATAATAAATATAATAATCGACATGGATTGTTTATTGTTAATTTTCTACATTTTATTCTATCATACATATGTATGCATATTTTAGCATGATCACCTTAAAGTATTATCATTGTTTATATTTATATATTATTAATCATCACTATTATTGTACTAGTGGCGTCCATAACACGATAACCAATTGTCACTTAGTATTATGAATTCGTGCGACTTGCGTCACCTTGTTTAACATTTCGTGGTCGCACTCGTGTTTGCGCATTCCATTTTCATTTCGCGAATTGTTTGCGTGCATACAATGGTCGTCTTAAGAAAGATCCTCTCGTTGTTGTTACGCAACCGGGCCGTTTCTACATGTTAATTAATGTGTGTGCTAACCCATCTCACGTACTGGTTATAAATAATGCTAATTTGCATGACTCCTTTTTTGAAGGACGACTTGCATACATAACATAAGTTATCTCCAAGAAGTAGCCATAAATAAGATAAATTTTATATGTAAACGTGTTTAAAGACGTTATTTTTTGTGTGTGACAACTTTTTTTGGGAGTTAAGCAAGAAAACTAGCGCTACATAATTTTTGATAATCACGTTAATGAGTGGACTAGTATAATATTAATGCTTCAGCAAAGTTTGAAAAATATCCATCAAGCGATTTTTTAAATATTCACAAATTTGCTGATAAATCATATTAATTCGTATTTTTTTTTGAAATCCCAAATTTCGAATTAAATAGCAAGAAAACTAGCCACAACATGATTTTTTATTATCACGTTAATGAGTGGACTAATATAATGTTAATGGTTCAGCAAAGTTTGGAAAATATCCATCAAGCGATTTTTGCAATATTCACAAATTTGCGGATAAATCATATTAAATCGTATTTTTTTTGAAATCCCAAATTTCGAATTAAATAGCAAAAAAACTAGCCACAACATAATTTTTTATTATCAAGTTAATGAGTGGACTAATATATTGTTAATGCTTCAGCAAAGTTTGAAAAATATCCATCAAGCAATTTTTGAATTTACGGATAAAACATACCAACGTCACAATATTAAATTACAGTTTTTCAGTTTTCTTGCTATTTAATTCAAAATTCAACTGCTAACTGAGGCCTAGCTATAGGGTCTTCAGATATGAAGGTAAGCTGGGATATAAGCAGGCAGAATACTTTGCTTATTTTGCATTTTCGCGGTTGAAAATAAAAGATTTTATCACTTTGGTTAGTAAAACTAGACGGGGCGGAATAATAATGTAAAATAACTAATGAACAAGACATAAATAAATGTGAAGATGATGCTAATCTGTAAGATTCGATTGGATCAAGTAATAACGATCCCGATTTCTATTAAATTGGTGACATGCTCCAATACCGAATAGCAGTAAGTTATTAATGAAATCCGCCGGTGTTACGATTTTACAGCCTGATGAGCAACGTGCGGCTAATTAATATGAATTTCTTATGGCTATTATAGAGACCCGCACGCGACTGCTTTTCCAGCGTTTTCTAACTTAATTAGTCCCATTCGGATCGCATGTCTTTCTAACGATGAAACGTGTGTTTGCGCACATTGTTTGATACGAAAACAAAAGATCGTTTACAGGGAAATAATGATGATTCATGTTTACCGGGAACAATTGGAAGTGTGCTTTGTAATTATTCTCAAGGGTTGTTCAATGTTAGTTGATTGTTTTAGTTATTACTAACAGTTTAATTAACACTTAATTGGGCACGCCGTGTTTTCATACCATCGGTGGTCGCACGGGGGTTTATTTTGTGTCCCATCTACTTTTAATAGTTTGTAAGGCAAATAACAATGATTATATAAACATTATATAAAAACTTGCACATAGATAGATCTAGATATACAAGATACAAGATGTAATAAAAATATCGCATAATATCTCGGAATCTGGTTCATTATACATTTAGTTAAAGAGTGACAATATGTTTTCATCTTTACAACAAAATACAATGGTCTGAAGTGACAAACTAAATTTGATTTAAAACAATACCGAAATATATCGAAATGAGAGCCATGTTTTGTTAATTTTGGTATATAGCCATTAATTAATCATGTGATGATTTTATATACCAAAATTAACAAAACATGGCTTTCATTTTGATATATTTCGGTATAGTTTTATATCAAATTTAGTTTGTCACTTCAGTGGTCTGAAGTTGTATTTTGTTGTAAAGATGAAAACAAAATGTCACTCTTTATTTATTTATTTTAACTAAATGTATAATGAACCAGATTCCGAGATATTATGCGATATTTTTATTACATCTTGTATCCATAATCAGGTGATGATTAATCAATGATATAACTCACATAATATTGTGAATTCAGTTTATGTGAATTCAATTTATGTGAATAACTCGCTTAAGAAGGTCAATCGAAATTTGTATGTCCCTTCTTTTTCGATTTATTTTAGCTCAATTAAATTTACATTTACACTTGTGTTGCCTCTGTATATTGTCTATATCCAAGTTTTTCAATATGTTTCTATAATTACAACACAAATCAATCTTGTAGTACCTAGGATTTCTTCTAGATCCAACTTAGTTTTTTACTGTACTCTAGGAAAAACCAACTTAGGTGTTAATACCCCGATTACAAACTTGTGCAGAACTTTTAATAATATATCACATTACTGTGATATACACAACGACACCTTGTCACATATAAAAAACGTAATACTAACATTGGTGTAGTAATCTTTAAATTTCTTATTCGGTATATACTTTTATATTTATTTTTATTTTTATATTAATTTATAATTCGTGTATTATTATTAGTTCCTTCTGTGTATATTTTTCTGTAAATGGGCAACTGTTGGGAAATAAAATGTTATTATTATAATAATGTTACCATATGATTTGAGAAAAACGTATAATAGCCTTACGTTTGTTACAGCCTGTGTAAGAGAATATGGCACCAGCCCTCTTAAATCATAATTTGATAAATTTTGTACGTTACATTTTTTAAATTAGTAATTAACGTTAATATTCTTGTAAAACACACATATTAGTATATAATAATACTAATTATATATACACTTCTGTTCTCTAAATTACATAATTAATCCTCTAAACAAACTAATAATGTGTTATTACACAATAATATTTACTTAAACAATTTACCCAAATTATTTTTGGATATAAATAATAAATAACAACAGACGTTACATAACAAATGCGCGTTTCTTCACGCTAAATGTAACCTTCATACTATTGTGACTTAATTTAGAGTCTGTCAGCTAATCATTAAGGGCACAACAAGCCGCCGCGAAAATTATTGCTTGCCATTGTTTAGCGCAGTTGCTGTTTAATGATAATTGATACGTACTTGGTACGAAGGTTGTGCAATAAGTTAATACCTATAATATTGTGTAAGTGGTTGAAGTGTATTTCCGAATCAGTCAGATTATAGTTAATATTTCGAATGATTATAGCAAATTTAATAAATGGATAGTTTTATTGCATTATATGCAATCACAATTTTCGATGCAATTACATCCAAGGATTTCATGAAATTTCGTACATAGGTTTCTAGATATAAGAAATGTGACTGTTGTTTTACTACTACAACTATTAAAAGAATGTAGATATAAAGAAGATGAATAAAACTACTATGTTTTTTACCACTTGTTTAACAACAAGTGGTAAAAACATAGTAGTTTTATTCATATCCTTGATTGAACATAAATTACCACGTAGTAGATATACTATGTTTTTTACCACTTGTTTAACAACAAGTGGTAAAAAACATAGTAGTTTTATTCATATCCTTGATTGAAAATGAATTACCACATAGTAGACGCCAAAACCATTCAATTTCTGAATGTAGATATATTATATTTAGCAGATTCTACGGTGATAAACTGCTCACATCGATCTCAGTGTGCAATGTGAGCATTTTGTCACCCTACAATCTGTTAAATATAATATATCTACATTCTTTCATTATCACGCACACAAGTGTGAGTTCCTTATTGACTAACCTTTGTTATCAGATATAATTTCTCAGTCAAGTCAGTATTGAAAACCTCAAGATATGTTACATTTTTTAAAATAGTTATTGGTCACATTTTTGTAGAATTTTGAATAGAATGAAGACATTTTTGAGTTCCTCATTGAATGAAATATAACGTTTCGCCAGTTTTAATACTGTCAAACTGCTTGAATATTTTTGAAACAAAAAAAACAAATTATCATCAACAAATATTCATCTTTGGAATGAAATATAATTTGTTTTTTTTTGTTTCAAAATTATTCAGGCAGTTTGTCAGTATTAAAACTGGCGAAATGTTACATTTCAATTAACAGTTGTAGTAGTAAAACCAAAATGTCGTAACACTAACACTAACTAACAAAAATAAATAGAGATAAATACTTTTTAAAGATTGCAATCGTTTCAGTAGTTTTACCATTGAATGTAATGTTATCTAATTTTTTTTAAATAATAATTTGGTTCATTTTAAACGCAAAAAAGGATTAAAGGAGCTTTAAAATATACACAAAAATCATCAAAACAAATATCAAAACCTGAAAATTCATTTTGTAAGTTACAATTGTATACTATTGTGAATTACTTTCAAAAATACCTTCTGTCTATTTAGAGAAATGTTACGGCTACAATACTGAAGCGGAATTTGATGAATATGGTGTTACAAACAGTAGCACATCCAACAAACGGTTGATTAATCGTAATAATATCAACCAATAAAAATATATGTCTACGTATAGTAGCATAATAATAGTTTACAAAACATGAAATTTACTGTTTTCAATCATTATTACGTAATATTACATTATACGCCTGCGTCCGTTATGAAACTGTAATTAAAATCGAAGGCATCCTATATTTAAATTAATTATAATGCAATCAATTCTAGGCAGATTGAGCAATATTGCAGTGTGCATGTGTTTTTTGCAACGTAGTATAATATTTCTAAAAACAAATATTTATCGTTTTTATTTCGCTTAATATTTGTTATATTATTGTTTTTAATTTCATTTAATTTCTAAATAAATGTAATTATTAACCACACACCGACTATCTATCTAACTATAAATCTAACTATCTATCTAACTATCTATTTAACTATATATCTAACTAATTATCTAACTATCTATTTAACTATCTACCTATCTATCTATATATCTAACTATCTATCTATCTACCTATCTAACTATCTAACTATCTATCTAACTATCTATCTATTGATGTATATATAGCATTTATTTCGGTTTCAAAACATTAACTTTGCTTTACTCAATAAATATATCTGAATCCATCTATCTATCTATTTATCTACCTATCTAACTATATATCTAACAATCTATCTAACTATATATCTAACTATATATCTAACAATCTATCTAACTATATATCTAACTATCTATTTAACTATCTATCTACCTATCTATCTACCTATCTATCTACCTATCTATCTACCTATCTATCTATCTATCTAACTATCTATCTAACTATCTATCTAACTATCTATCTAACTATCTATCTAACTATCTATCTAACTATCTATCTAACTATCTATCTAACTATCTATCTAACTATATATCTAACTAAGTATCTAACTATCTATTTAACTATCTATCTACCTATCTATCTATCTATCTAACTATCTATCTAACTATCTATCTAACTATCTATCTAACTATCTACCTAACTATCTATCTAACTATCTATCTAACTATCTATCTAACTATCTATCTAACTATCTATCTAACTATCTATCTAACTATCTATCTATTGATGTATATATAGCATTTATTTCGGTTTCAAAACATTAACTTTGCTTTACTCAATAAATATATCTATGAATCCATCTATCTAACTATTTATCTAACTATCTATCTACCTAACTATCTATCTAACTATCTATCTATTGATGTATATATAGCATTTATTTCGGTTTCAAAACATTAACTTTGCTTTACTCAATAAATATATCTATGAATCCATCTATCTAACTATTTATCTAACTATCTATCTATCTAGCTATCTATCTAACTATCTATCTAACTATCTATCTAACTATCTATCCAACTATCTATCTATTGATCATATTATAACATAAATATTTTCCAGATAGGATTAAGATCGATCACACGTTGATTATGATCAAGCTTCACGTAATAATATAAAATCATAAACAAACGTGTTCTTTAGTTTATATAAATATTAAACAAATGTTTATATAATTAGTGATGGTGTTTTTTTTAATATATATATTCTACAACATGTATATGGATATAACCTTCGTACCCGTCCGTGCACGAGTCACGCAATAATTGCAACAACTAGAGTAGGTTTGAAATAATCACTACCACAATCTAGAAAGTCATTAGTCATAAAAAACAGATATAAATAATTTATTAAAACAGAAAAATATAATGCAAAATCATCATAATAGGTGAAATCAGGACCGGATTAATCTATGTTGGGGCCCAATACATTTTTTCAGGCATCCCACAAGAAATAGCCCAGATTGAAAAATATTTAAACTTGCTATAGGAGTAAATATTTATTTTTTATAATCCATATAATATAAAAACGAAGACAATGTTTCGAAGCCGATCGACCTGTGATTTATGACTTTTGTGCTGTCAGTGAAAAAATGTGTAGATGTTAAAGAAGAGTATTTTGAAAAATAATAAAGAAATTTCTACACTCCAATCATTGTTATTCATTCTGAATACATAAATAGCGACCCTCGTAAACTCGATTGATAAAAAGATGTTTCAGACAAAAATAAGTCTCTAATCAAATATTTATCAAAGCATATACCAAACTCAAATTGAAAGAGATTTAAATTCGCTCTCAATAAAATCTTTACAGTGCTAGATTTTTTTAAAATTTAAATTCATAAAAAAAGTTTCAATGCAAACTAAACTTAATTTATCAAAGCATATACCATGTATTTATGAAAAAACTCAAATTTTAGTAGAGATGTAATAACTTAAAACCTTAAATTCGCTCTCAATAAAATCTTTATAGCGCTAGATTTGTTTTTTTAAATTTAAATTCATAAAATAAGTTTCAATGCAAATTAAACATAATTTATCAAAACATATACCATGTACCAATGAAAAAATTCAAATTTTAGTAGAGATACAATAACTTAAACCCTAAATCCGCTCTCAACAAATTTTTTACAGCGCTAGATTTGATTTTTTAAATTTAAATTCATAAATTAAGTTTCAATGCAAACTAAACCTAATTTATCAAAGCATATACCATGTAACAATGAATAAAACTCAAATTTTAGTAGAAATGCAACAACTTAAAACCCTAAATTCTCACTCAATAAAATCTTTACCGAGCTAGATTTGATTTTTTAAATTTAAATGCATAAAATAAGTTTCAATGCAAACTAAACCTACTTTATCAAAACATATGTCATGTACCAATAAAAAAACTCAAATTTAAGTAGAGAGGCAACAACTTAAAACCCTAAATTGGCTCTCAATAAAATCTTTACAGTGCTAGATTTAATTTTTTTTAATTAAAATTCATAAGATAAGTTTCAATGCAAACTAAACCTACTTTATCAAAACATATGTCATGTACCAATGAAAAAACTCAAATTTTAGTTGAGATGTAATAACTTAAAACCCTAAATTCGCTCTAAATAAATTCTTTATAGCGTTAGATTTGACTTTTTAAATTTAAATTCATAAACTAAGTTTCAATGCAAACTAAACCTAATTTATCAAAGCATATACCATGTAGCAATGAAAAAAACTCAAATTTTAGTAGAAATGCAACAACTTAAAACCCTAAATTCGCACTCAATAAAATCTTTACAGAGCTAGATTTGATTTTTTAAATTTAAATTCATAAAATAAGTTTCAATGCAAACTAAACCTACTTTATCAAAACATATGTCATGTACCAATAAAAAAACTCAAATTTAAATAGAGAGGCAACAACTTAAAACCCTAAATTGGCTCTCAATAAAATCTTTACAGTGCTAGATTTAATTTTTTTTATTTAAATTCATAAGATAAGTTTCAATGCAAACTAAACCTACTTTATCAAAACATATGTCATGTACCAATGAAAAAACTCAAATTTTAGTTGAGATGTAATAACTTAAAACCCTAAATTCGCTCTAAATAAATTCTTTATAGCGTTAGATTTGATTTTTTAAATTTAAATTCATAAAATAAGTTTCAATGCAAACTAGACCTACTTTATCAAAACATATGTCATGTACCAATGAAAAAACTCAAATTTTAGTTGAGATGTAATAACTTAAAACCCTAAATTCGCTCTAAATAAATTCTTTATAGCGTTAGATTTGATTTTTAAAATTTGAATTCATAAAAAAAGTTTCAATGCAAACTAAACCTAATTTATCAAAGCATATACCATGTACCATTAAAAAACTCAAATTTTAGTAGAGAGGCAACAACTTAAAACCCTAAATTCGGTCTCAATCAAATATTTACCACGCTATATATGATTTTTTAAATTTAAATTCATAAAATAAATTTTAATGTGAACTAAACCTTATTTATCAAAGCATATACCATGTATCAATGAAAAAACTCAAATTTTAGTAGAGATGTAATAACTTGAAACCCTAAATTCGCTCTAAATAAATTCTTTATAGCGCTAGATTTGAATTTTTAAATTTAAATTCCTAAAAAAAGTTTCAATGCAAACTAAACCTAATGTATCAAAGCATATACCATGTATTAATGAAAAAAACTCAAATTTTAGTAGAGATGTAATAACTTAAAACCCTAAATTCGCTCTCAATAAAATATTTACCGCACTAGATTTGTTTTTAAAATTTAAATAGACAAAATACTTAAAAAACCGTTACCCCAATACATTATTATAATTATTACCTGATAATATTAATTATTATTCAGCTAGACTCAACTTTCTTACTGAATACTAATACTAATTATCATATAACAATCCTAATTTCACCTTAAATTTTACAGTATGAAAAATAATACGCGGGTAATTTGATTGAAATTAGCATTAAGCATGGAGTTTCAACAAAACAGAAAAAACAAACTAATAACACACATGCTATCGCACAATAACAATTGTAACCATACTCATTAGAAAGGCATTACATTTTTGTTCTAGCAGACTCATTTAATGAAATGGTACGCATCAGCTACGCTATATCGTTAACAAAGTAGATATTAAATATTTTGTATGAAATTTTATGTTGTTTAGAAAAACAGTTGGGACAATACAGGATACCTGCTACAGCTATTTTAAATGTAAATATATTTTTTTGTAAAAATAAATATTAATATATTATATTCCCACCATTCACCAACCTCTCATCCTTTTTATTCATCGCATAAGCTATTAAATGAGTAAATTGAAAATTTTATTGTAATAGATATAATATATATATATATATATATATTATATATATTTCCTTGTTGATTAACTCTGTTTAATTATCCTGATGATGCTCGAAATTTAACGAGCGAAATATATTGATATATTAAAAAAGGAGTTTTTTTTTACTGCCCTCGCTGTTTCCCTATAATAACTTGCACACATATATATATATATATATATATATATATATAAATATATATATATATTGCAAAAGATATAATAATAATTGTTAAAACCTAATGTGAAGAAATTAATAATACGTTTAAATGTATCACTTTAACCTCAGACTAAGAAATATTTATTTATTATTTATAAATATTTATTTATTAGTCTGAGAGTTTAACCACCAAAATAATATGCTTGAACAAACGACGAGGATCGTTTTTTGCTAAAAACAATATATCCTGAATTAAGTGCAGGAGGAAAATATTTCACACTAAGATTTATTGTTTGAATTGAAGTATTCTACAATAGAACACAGTTCCCATATTGACAAATGAATTTTTGAGCTCATTTTAAAATTCTTTTAAAGTTGTGTTCGTTTTTTGCTAAAAAAGTAACAAACAATATGCTACTCTACTGCTACTTTCAACAACTCCACTGAGTAACATCTATTTAACATTAAACTATAACTATGTAATGTAGAAGTCTTTCGGTGTTACGTATAACAATGTAATGGAGATATATGTAATTATAATATATGTACTGGGCCGAAAGACTTCGTGTCGATAGCTCTTTTAAGGGTAAAAAATAGAAACATAGTCTTTTTTACTTTTAAAATTAAACTGAAATTTTTTTTTATACATAATTACAGTTCGAAATTATACTTACGTAATTATCTATAAAAAAAATTTATTTGATTTAAATAAAGATAAATAATTAATAATATTTATCACTCTAAATTTAAAAGTGAAAAAAGTCTTTGTTTCTATTTATAAATAGTATTTTTTCTACCCTTACTACGTGATATTTAATTTTAAAGATGGAAAAAAGAACTTCCCTTCAACCCCTGTAAGTCATTCTCAAATCTATGGTATGTATATGTTTGAGAATGAGCTGCAGGAGTCCAAACTAGTTATGTAATTATTGTATAATGTAAAACAAAAAAGGTTTACTTTTCCTATGGTTATTTCTATTATTAGAAAAGCATAATTATCCGACGTTTTATTATTATGCGAGAGACTTCGATGCTTAGTCAAGAAGGAAACTTGTTTATTTAATTTAAATAATTTAAAGAAATCACTGATAAATGCAATTCATCATCCACATTACTTTGAATTGTAAGCTAAAAACAGAAAATATTTTTTTCCCGGACACGTTTTGTTTATAAATTTCTGTTTTCAACTATACATATGCAGCAAAAATCAAAATAACTATAATATAAATATATATATATATATATATATATATATATATATATATATATATATATACACGTGTATAGATTGTATTTGTACATATATTTATGGAAAATAAATAAATAAATAATCCAACATATTCTGAATTAAGTGCAGCACATAGAGGAAAATATTTCACACTAAGATTTATTGTTACAGTTCCATATTGACAAATGAATTTTTGAGCTCATTTTTAAATTCTTTTAAATTTGTGTTTACACGTAAATGGAACGGTAGTGCGTTGAATAACTTTGTGCACATAGCATGCACTGCTCTCAGTGATTTCCAAATTATGTTTGGGATACAAATTAATATTTATGGCTTGTTGGGTATATGTTTGATTTTAAGTATGAGTTTGTATTTTTTGTTTTTGTGTAAGAACCAAAGGCACTCAATGTACTGATCCGGGTAAAGTTAAATTATTTTTTCTAAACAGTCCTCTACAGGATTCATTGTAGAGCTTATGAATATATATATATATATATATATATATAAACATTGCGAATTAATAATCGTAATTTCTAATTAGTGTAAGTGAGAGAACGTAGACAAATCGAAATTAAGGCCACAGCTACGTTCTCTCGGCATTGCCCGAAGAGGTTTCTAGTTTACCATAACATTTATTGTTTAGCACCACGAAAGGGCCATCGACCCAGATTTCTACACTTTATTAATTTCCGCTGCTAACACATCTCCTGCTAGCTAAATCATAACAACATTTCCACGCACAGTGGGCATTCGGGCCTTCTCAACTTTCACTTTTAACATCACGAAAAAAATTATGTGTCTACTTACAGGTGGGGGCTCGGAGGAATAGACCTCAGAGGGTGCGTAATCCGGTTTCATGTTGACGGTGGCGATCGACTCTGGGGGCGGCAGCTCTTTCTCCATTCCTGCGTTCACGTAGCGCTCCAGATTGTGCACTGAGTGGGTGAGATAGAAGCGGTCCAAAAGTTCACTCGATGGATCGGCGTGCTTTTACCGGTCGCTGTGACCGACTGGCGAACGGAGTGCCCGCGTGCAGCCTTGTAACCAACAACTGGAACCCCTACTCTCACCTGGATTTAGGTGGGTTTCCCTTGACTGAAACTTTGTGTGTGTATGTGTGTGGTTTTTTCACACACGGGGAGATGCAGCGACTTCCTCGGTATCACTATAAATGTCATAAGAATACAGTATTAGAATGCACCATTCATACCACCAACTTTCTTTTTGCCTTTTTAAACTCATTAGAAGACATGGGAATTATTTTTCTATTTATAAATTACGTTATTTTCTCTAGGAAAAGGTCTTGAAAGTAGTATATAATTTAATAATACTGTTTCTATAAAATTATTTTCAGATTTCATAGTCATTTACAAATATCTTAATAAATAATATTAGTTTAGTCGGAAAACTCACATATGGGTCGATATCCAAATAAAGTTAGATTATATATATATATATATATATATATATATATATATATATATATATATATAATGTTAGTTAGATACAATTTAAACATAATTAATAAATTAGCTATGCATTACACCAATGGTCGGCAACCGGCATGGATCTGCGTGCCACTCATATCACATCTATATTTTTTTAATAATTTTTATAGGCGTTTTTGTATAATATATGTTGTAACGTAATTTTTTTTTTACAAAGTCGCGCAATCGATATGGAATTGCAAAAAAATTGCTTAATGTTTATAACAATATGATAAAGTAAAATGAAAAGTCTCTATCCCTACGAATTTGTTTTCTATCTAGTCTACAAAAAAATAATAACACACCGGTCCCTTTCCGGGCCTTTCCGCCTGTGTGTAAATTTTTGTTTATAGGTATAAAGTGAAACAAATATTCTCCCAAAAGTTGTAAAATAAAAATATAAGTAAAATAGCACAAAAATTAAGTCAATGATAAATAATTACAAAATATGATTCGTAATAATAATAATATCTATGTCGGGTAATTTTGTTATCGTCTATGAAGTCGTTTTATACATAATTCGTCCAGTATTATCCTGTTTGTTTTTGTAGAAATTTCATTCGTAGCCATTCCAGTGTTTCCTGGATAGGTATTATTCTAGTACTGGTAATTAGTCTTATTATCACTATTAATACCATAAATATCCAACTAAAAATATTTGATAGCTCGCATTGTAAACATTTAATCCGTATAATTCCACATGTTTTCCACATGAAATCATTTTCTATAGAAACTTTTTATAAACGCCATGCCACAGTTATTTAGAACGAATTGGTGTTGCACAAATGAGTGCATTCGCTTTTATAAAAAAATATTCTCAGCCAGAACGAGATGTTTCAACTGAACGATTGATCAATCAAATGAGGTCCGATCGGTGCGTGTAAACTAGATTTTTTTAATACTGTTATTTGTGTCAAAACTCTTAACAGTTTCATATTAATAAAATAATAAATAGAAAACTCAGGTACGATTTTCTTTCTGAACACTCACCTACACATACAATAGCACAAATATTTATATTACAAATATATAAAAGACCCTGAATTCTCTATATTTTGTCAACATGTTTAACAATCCCTCCATTCTCCTGCAAATCTGTATGAGAAAAAAATTTCTATCTTTACAGGGCTTTTCCGCCGGTCAAGGGAGACGCTCAGAGGGTTTAATCACCCGGTATTTACCTTAACTAACACAGAAAACCTCTGAAAAACTATGAAAGGTGATTCGTGGTTAGAGGCGTCGTCCGTCTCGTACTGAGCATTGGGGAGCCTAGTTCGATTTTTCGAGCGAATTTTCGCGAATCACCTTTCACAGTTTTTCAGAGGTTTTCTGTGAAGTTAAGGTAAATACCGGGTGATTAAACTCCTCTGAGCTTCTCCCTTGACCGGCGGAAAAGCCTCAAGGCTGATAGCCCTATAAAGATAGAAGTTTTTTTTGTCATACAGATTTTGCAGGAGAATGAAGCAATTGTTTGTAACACTTAAACATGTTGACAAAATATAGAGAATTCAGGGTCATTTATATATTTGTAATTTAAATATGTGTGTTATTGCATGTATAGGTGAGTGTTGGAAAAGAAAATCGTACCTAAGTTTTCTATTATGAAACTGAAATTTTATTAATATGAACCCAGCTCAGTGGTTAGAGGCGTCGTCCGTCTCGTACTGAGCATTGGGGAGCCTGAGTTCGATCCCCAGCGGGGAGCGAATTTTCGCGAATCACCTTTCACAGTTTTCAGAGATTTTCTGTGAAGTTAAGGTAAATACCGGGTGATTAAACTCCTCTGAGCTTCTCCCTTTACCGGCGGAAAAGCCTCACGGCTGATAGCCCTATAAAGATAGAAGTTTTTTTTTTATTAATATGAAAAGGGTGTAGAAATCTGAAAAAGACTGGCATGACACAGAAAATGGGTGAGGGAAGAGAAGGAATAGTACAAGGAATGAGGTGTTTTTTAAGTTGTTACTATTCAAGTTGATTTTTATATTTAATGTAATGCCAAATAAAGGTTGCATTTTTTTTCATATTCACAATAAGGTCCGATATAAATCAATCAATTCGCGAATACGCATAAGTATACAGGAAGTATCAGTTAGTGCGTGAGTCAGTACATAAATAAACATAAAAGAAAGTTCTTGCGTATAAAAACCGCTAGAAATGCAAATTAGCAAGGACAAGCGGTGATTAAATGCGTAATAATATTGATTGTTTATTAGAAACAATAACCATTTCAGATAGATGTTATTGATTAATATTTTTTTGAAACACAATCCATATCCTTGCGATGTCCATGTAACTACAAACCAATGAAATTACAAGCGTGAAAATATTGTAATTAAATTTCTAGCACAACTTAATTGAAAACAACGGCTATTATAGTTATTTATAAATTAGAGTCACGACGAGTAATTAACTTGGAGACGAATTATTATAAACACACATGTGTAATGTGAAGGATGTTGCAATGCTCCACGCTTGCAAATATATACAGTGTGTGCAGCGTTAATTGGTATGCACAAACACAAAAATAACATGTTTAAAATGTTCATTATTCTAAAATATTGACAGTATTACAAGTGAGGAAACTTTGTATGTGCTTTGAACGTGAATTCAGCAATCTTTGGATATTTTAGGCTAAGGTTTGTTGACATTAAATGAAATTTTGGTAGTATGCAGACCACCGCCGTATTCGCGACCTTCCATCCTTTAATTCCGTAATTCTCCAGTGACTAGAATTAAATTGTTGGCAAATTTTTATAATGCAAATGCGGATATTTTACTTTTTAATTCGTCAGTGACAGTCTTTAATTGTTAATTTTTAAAATTGATTTGGTGTAGGTTAAAATGAAATGTAAATTTTCACCAGTTTCTATATATTCATGTTTGTACACTTCTGGATAGTTCTGGATATTTGGCTGGAGGGTAGCATACCTATAGACACTTAGGCCTCAAAATCGGCCCATTATGAAACCTCCCTTTAACGCTGCTCACTCACACCAGTTAATTTTGCGTGCAAGCTGCAAAACTCTGGCGGGTGAGGAGTTGGAAATGCTGACCATACTAGGCCAGCACTTCCCTAGTATGTACGTACACTTAGTTATTTTACTTTACTTTACTTTACTTTACTTTACTTTACTTTACTTTACTTTACTTTACTTTACTTTACTTTACTTTACTTTACTTTACTTTACTTTACTTTACTTTACTTTACTTTACTTTACTTTACTTTACTTTACTTTACTTTACTTTACTTTACTTTACTTTACTTTACTTTACTTTACTTTACTTTACTTTACTTTACTTTACTTTACTTTACTTTACTTTACTTTACTTTACTTTACTTTACTTTACTTTACTTTACTTTACTTTACTTTACGTTATTTTATTTTATTTTATTTTATTTTATTTTATTTTATTTTATTTTATTTTATTTTATTTTATTTTATTTTATTTTATTTTATTTTATTTTATTTTATTTTATTTTATTTCGTAGGTAGACATTTTTTGTATCGTAAATAAAGATTTATTATTATTATTATTATTATTATTACTTATCAATACCAGAATAGGATCAATTCATCCAGATGGGCAATAGTCAGCACGATAGATTTTGCAACAGTATGCCGCCTCTTCACCAATATCCTTTTTGTTTAATTAACAATAAAGTTTAATTAATAATAAAATTATGGGTCGTTAGATTCAATATTTGATAGAATTTAATTTTTCATAAAAAATTTACATCATCATTAAAATTTAACGATAAACATCTGACTACAAGTCGTGTAGTCTCAAAATGATTTCTATAAAACAAATAAATTATAATGGCCCATAAAATTATCTTCACAATCTAATTTTTAACTTTCTCGCTTATTACATTATACTGTAATAATAGAAATTATAACTATATAAATGCACTTATTGTTTTTAAGTTATAATTTCTATGATAACGAGTTTTGCATCAAAATTTACTAGGTTTTACGAGTAGAATTGTGACAAAGCGAGTTTAAAATAAAATTCCCGACAAGATTGTATCAATCATAAATAATATACGTGTTCGCATCCAGCGTTTCACCTGAAAGCCATTTGTGGCTGTAGCTTTCTCCGCCGCCCCCGCCACATTATTCTAGAGCGCGCATCGTCGGATTCGCGATTACCCGCCGTGAACTTTGCTATTTGCGCTCGGAGCACAAAAATGCCAAATGCAGCGTCAATATTTTCTCACGAAACCATATTAATGGATGCACCGTTTACGAGATTTCGCCGCTGTAAATGGAGAACGTTGGTTTTGGCATTAACTGTGTTAAGCGTGACTAATTAACCGTCGCGGCGGTGGCAAATAAGCAGGTAATTTGCATAAAACATGAATTATGGCGTGGAGCTGAGAACGGAATTACTCAGATGCGAAACATTGTGCTATTCGATACACATTAAAAATATTTGTAGGAAGCTATAGATAGCTTGACAACTAAAAGGTGCATATGGTAATCTCATCCTTATCTTTATCTATAGCTTCCTACAAATATTTTTAATGTGTAGAAGCGAGAACAGCTAAGAGAATGGACAAGCAGCACCTGAATCAATTTTAAAGATATATATTTGAATATATTAGCTCAAAAAGCTTCGAATGTGATACGACACAACAGGTTTCTTCAGGGCAGCCGCCATAAAAACAATAGTAAGATATCTAAGGTGTGGATGGAGGAAAAGATGAGATAAATGGGGCGTCTAGAAACTGCGGTCACGGAGAGAATGAAGGATGTTGAGTGGCAAGAAAAGCAGGTGAGAATGGCTCGTACAATCCTGGTTATGTAGAGTGGGAAGCACGGGGGAAATCCCTGCGCTACCTAATCAGGTAAGGGTGGAGCAGGCAGGACCAAATATATATGGTAAGGGTTAGATGCGGTTCAGAAGAGAAGGAAGGAGAGTGTGGATGGGACAGGGATGCGTTTATTGTGTAGTAATGGGAGTGGTTTCACCTCGGCAACGAATGTGAGAGAGTGAAGCAAAGTAGGCGGTGGCTCGCAGCAATCACAGTAAATGGCTAAGAGAAGATGTGAATAGCCTGCAAATCTGCAAAAGGTTGGCGTAAGAAAGAGCATTGGGCTAGATTGGGAATAGAGGGAGGGGGTATATTTAATTTGTATATATTATTAGTTTTTATATGTGATATTATGTTGAGTTGGTTTTTTGGCAATAATTATGCCAAATAAAGTAATAAGTAATTTCATTCTGTTGTCTTGCAACACCAAGACATGTCCGTTTAGCTACTACTAGTCATTAGTAGTAACCAAACGTACATGCCTAGACGTACAGGGCTCAAAATCTTGTCTATGCCCAAAATACAGATTTTAATGATATAAATGCAGTCCTGCCATAGGCAACCCAAATCTCACGTTGGACAAAAACAAATCTTCGAAATAAAATCAATATCTAAAATGTCATAATAATCCCTATAACTACTAAACTTATTCAACATAGTAAACACTATATCTTTTAAGTTTTATAATAGTTTTTAATATAAAAGATATTAAAATGTCTAGTGACTTTATCATTTTCAGTTGGTTTGCCTGAAAGGAAACAGCGGTCCGCGCATGCCTCCTGCAAATTTCCCTCTTTTCTGACCGACATCTTGGCAGATACCGACGTTTACCAGCACGTGTGGCAAATTCACAAGAAAACACTAAAAAATGGATAAACCCGTTGTGCTCGCCCGTGTGATCCGCGTTTTGGGACGTACCGGCTCCCAGGGGCAATGTACCCAAGTCAAAGTGGAGTTCATCGGAGACCAAAACCGACAGATCATCCGCAACGTTAAGGGACCCGTCCGCGAAGGCGACATCCTCACCCTGTTGGAGTCTGAACGTGAAGCTAGGAGGTTACGTTAATGTAACACGGTAAGAATATAATTATAATATTAACATTATAATTTATATTAAAGAAACAAAACGTGTATGCAAGAGACATAACCTCAAATTTGTGTTTGTTTCACAATATGCATGCATTCAGTTTTTATTATTATCATTTATATACAATCATAATTACTCAGATGTTTAAAGGGGTAAAATATGAAATTAATAAAATCCCCAATGTTTTGAAATATTAATGAATACATCTTTTCAGCTTGTTCTCACCATATCCTATTTATGGATAAGTGCTACCTGCTGGTTAAAAATCTTTTAGATGCTATTAGCACTTTAGCTCGAGATGAGGTGGGAAGGAGCATTAAGCTTGCAAATATTTAGACAGTTTCTTGTTAACAATTTTATTTAATCATATGCCTTCTACTGTAAGGTGTAGGTGTGATTGTTAACAACTGTGTTAACATGTTGAGCCCCAGCATGAGAAACAAAAATCAGATCCAACTGGACCAACAATTTATATATATATATATATATATATATATATATATATATAAATAAATAAATAAATGTTGTAACAGTGGATGTTCCACTGCAGTTTTTGCTAAAAGCTCTATACAATTTCAAAAGTATTGCCATAAAAAGTATAGACATGATTTAACCTTTAAGATCCTTGCTTTAAGTATATTATATTCATCAAGGAACTTGAAATAGTTCCTAGTTTCATAAATTATGATAGTTTTGTTCAAGTAATCCAAAATATAAGTGAAGTGCATGTGCTATATTCACTTTGTACTATGTCCAATAATATACTACTGCATATGTTTTCTATAAAAACTGTGAAATTTGATTGAAATTATTAGCTTTTTTCTATTTATCACTGTGTGCTGCTCCAGGTTTATTGTCTCTTGCACACAATTCTATCTCATCATTTATTACCAGCACATGACTGTAAGACTTGGAGCAATACAACACACCATGGAATAACTAGTAATGTTAAATGAAAGCACCTTATATATCTCATATTAAACAGTTCCTGATTTACAGGTTCAAGCTTCAGCTACATTGGTCTTAAATGAAAACTATTTTCAAGTTTCCTAAATCTAGTCCAATGTAATTAATACTTTAGTAATAGTCCTTTGATCTATTAGTAGTCTGCATATTCTTGCTATGGATTGTTGCCCTAATAATTTGTTTTTTTGTTACAGGTTATCCTTAAAACACAAAAATCCAGGTTGCAGGGAAGATGGCTTGTCAACACCTTAAATAATTCCAAGTTTTGTATGTTATAGTTTTGTAAAATAAATTTTTCCTGCAACACAAACTGTGCAAACTTCTATAACCTTGTACCTCTTTAGACATCTTTGACAGACATACTAGTACATGTCAGAAGTACCCAAATGTTGAATCAGTTACAGCATTGTAAGAAAGTAACATTTATTATTTAGAGATTTGTCCTAGATTAGAAAATTGTAATATATTGAAAGGGAAGAGAATCCTTCAAGAGATTTATTTTATTCATTACAATGTTTATTGTTTATTACTCCTATTAATTAAAGTATAGTCCATAGACTTTTTATATGAAAAAAATTTAATATGTATTTGTAAATTAGTCATTTAATTTGTGTTTTTAATTATTTTTGGATAAATAAAAAGCTTTATGAAGAATAAAATGTTCTGAGAAATAAGATATGTGGATTGAAGAATCAAATCAAATTCTATTATGGCAGTTTTAGTCAAACAAGGGTCTGAAAGGTCAACAACATGTAAATAATTAGTACTTTAAATTAAGCACAACAGTTACTTATGTTTCCTTTTTATTATCAACTTCAATGAAGTTAATTAAACTAGCTACATTTGTGTTGTTTGTGTATGTACCTGGATAACCAAGAAAGAATCAATCACCTTAAAACAATTCTTTATTTTCATCAGCTAACCTGAATAAAATCCATGAAGTAATAAAGTATACAGCATGTGTCAGTTTTAAATACCCAAATTGCTTGAATTTGACACATGCAGCAACAAATACACCTATTATTTTTAACCAAAGTACTCCTTCAGCAATTGTTCCACTTCTGGTCGCTTGTTCAGGTGTGAAACTTTTGCTTGGAATCGTGTTCCTTTACCAGCACCTTTTCCACACAAAATATCACATATTCTACAAAAAAATAATATTAAATTATTTATAAAAATATATTAAGGTAGGTTTATGCTTTAAAGTAATACACAGAGTCAATTTTGGAGGGCTTTGTTACAAAATATTGTAATATGAAGATAGCTCTTCAGTTAATTTCCAATTCATATCACAATATTATTGTAATATGTTATAAAATAACTAGAAAGGACTAAATGAAAATTCTGATTTTGTGATTATAAATAAACCAAATGTATTCTTATTTTCACTTCATGATTTCTAATCATAATTTACTCATAATTAAATTAAAAACAATATTTAAATCAACTTACTTATTACCCAATTCACTAATTGCACTTTCATTGCCTGATAGCAGAATATTACCAACACCTTTCTCATCACCAGTTGAAAGAAACAGAAATATGCTTGTATTCCCAACACCTTTTACAATCAAATTCATAAAATCTGCTTCAGCTTCCTTTTTGTGAAGCATAAAGTATTTTGGTGAAAGGCTTTTTATTTGATCCACCTCAAATTTGGCCAAATCTTTCAGCACCATCTGGAGGTTTTTGTTGCTGACCTTGCTGCTTTTCAACAGTTTTTCTATTAAATCAGTGTGCTGGTTTGGACCATTGCTAGAAATTGATTGTAAACATTTGCAATTTTAACATTAATGGCATGTTGAGAACATCTAGAATCGGTTTATAAAGGCGAGTTAACTATAGCTCGTGATTATAATGTTATATTGTTGTTAACTTTCATATTCATATGATCCTGTTTATATATGGCATTGTTATGTGGTAAAATTGACAAAAGTAATGTTTCAATCAACTTTGCGACGTTGCCATATATATATATATATATATATATATATATATATATATATAAAAAAAAAGAGGTACATGAGAAAATACAAATAAAAACCTAAGCTTTCAATTCTAACTTCTGTATATGTTTTACTCTATATAAACTACACCCTACTGTGTAGTTTTTGCTCAAAAACTAGTTAAGTAGACAAGTAGAAATTTCTACTCATCATAAATATTATAGTTACTTTAGTAGAGCTGTTATTTTTTGTTCCCTCTTCAACGACTCATCTAGTCGCTGCAACACACGGTTTCCTATCAAAAAATGTAGCAGGCACTGATTTTTCCGTTTGCCTTTCTCACAGTGCAATAGTTTCACTACCTGCAATTGGCTTAAATTAGTCACATGGGTGCCACAGCACATATTGCTCTCAATCCCATGTATTGTTATTATGCGAATGTCACCCTTGTGATCAGCTGGCAGACCTCTTGCCCTGGCCTATAAAAGAAAACACATCATTTGAATGAAATCTAATTCCTTCAATGGTTTAACTGAGCTGATTAAATACTATGCTTTAACTAAGTGCATGAACTAGGACCAAATATGGATGGATGCTATAGTTAACTTGTTAATACAACCCAATCATAGCATCTTACATCTTTTAATTGTTCAACATCATCCTCATTATAAACATCGACCCTCACATTTGTTTGAGCTTGGATGAGCTCATTGCAAGTTTTCTCCACATTTCGGATTTGTTCTTCAGTTACAGCTGCAACATCTACGGGGACATTGACAGGGTTTTTCTAGCCTTATTAATTATTTTCTATTTCTATTACCAAGCTCAATATGACAATCTTCCTCTCCTAACCACCATGACAGAGTTTTATATCCAAAATCTCTGTCAATTATTGCTGTGACTAGATGCTGACCTGTAATCATTATACTAGTAGTTATATATGACCCAATCTTTATAATAATTAACACCTTGGGGTTTTAGGTAAAGCAATTGGAAGGGATGAGCTAGCACATTTCAAGATGGAAAGAACAAAGGTGTGGATGTTAGCATATGCAGATTATGTAGTTACAAGTTTAATACATGTTTAACAATTATTTTAAGTGAGAGCTAACTCCTATAGCTTGGCAATGTTGACTGGTTGTGATGTCCGAGAGTCAGTGTGGAAAATTCAAGAGTGAATGAAGCTGTTTGGAGGTGCAGTATCCTATTTATATTATATATATTCACTACTCTAGATTCTACAATGCACTACTGGACAGCATAAAAATGCGAAACAAAAAACTATTCAAACATGTTTTGAAAAAAAACCTGATTGCTAAAGCATATTATTCTACTGATGAGTATGTAAATTGTATTGGCCAGGACTTAGAACTCACTAATACTGACCCGTAACCATGTAAATGATTATAATCTTGGCTAGGTATTTTTTTTGTACATTTATTCCATTTTAATTTGAATAACTTTTATTACATGTATCTATATTTTTCCTGATTTTACATATTTTTATTGTGTAAATGTGTATTTTGTTTTAATTTTCATATTGTATTGACTTGTGTAAACTTCTTGAAGTGATAACACTAATAAATGATGATTATTATTATTATATCAGTCATAAATTGAAGGGCAAAGTTCAAGGTCTAGGGGTGTAGATTTTCTAAACAGGCAAATGCCTGTCGCCTATCTAAAAGGGGTTACTCCTTCATGGGTGTATCATTAGCTTGAGTAGGTTTGTGGTTACTTAATGACATCATTATCAATTGTCTACTTAGACAATTGAACACAAATTAAGTACACAACAATTGCTTATAAATGATGATTTTAGTCATTAAGGCACCTTACACGATCAATATTACTGACAATATTTTACAATAATGACAGTATTACTGTACAATAATATGTTTAAAATGTTCATTATTCTAAAACATTGCCAGTATTACTCATTGTGCAAGGTATAGTAATGATGTAATGAAGAGAATACTGATCTTTATCCAGATAATTGATTACTTGATAAATATAACAGGAGGATTGAAGCAAATATTGACAGTACTAGGATTGACAGTATTATTGACCATGTAAGGTGCCTTTTTAGGTCAATAAAGGTTATTGTTATTATCATTGACATACCAGAATGCTGTTGCATATGATCAAACCTCCTCTCCCAGTCAATGGTTTGTTTGACAGTATCACCAGGATTTAATGGTTCTGTTAAATAATGCAATGCTTGATCTCCTTTTCTTAAAACTTGATGGACCTGCTTATCATTCAAGTAGCCTTGATCGTATGGCTAGAAAACAATTGAAGAAGTTGCTTTTGGTTGTTACAAATTATTCATGATTGAATGCAATTTTCTTGATTTCATGACCCAGCTCAGTGGCCGAGTGGTTACAGCTGTCATCTGGATAGTTGGCTGGAGGGTAGCATAGCTACGGACCCTTAGGCCTCAAAATGGACCCATTGTGAAACATATGTATCATAATAAGCATTGGGGAGCCTGAGTTCAAACCTCATCAGGGTGAATTTTCGTAAATCACAGTTTAATAATGTTTTGAAAGGAGCAGTATACAAATGTAACACAGGTTTAGCAGAGTTGGAGAAAGATGATTTATCTTTCAGTCAGATGACAAGAATTTCACAAAGTAATGAGATAATTTGGTAGTTAACAGACCCAAACCATATGCACCACATTCCATCCTTTACTTATCAATATTAAGTATGCAAGAACATTCATAAGTAATTAAAATATAAAACATTGAAAGATAATACCTGTCCACCTCCTTCTGGGAAAAAAATTGTCTCCTTACAAATCACTTCATATCCTGCAAGTTTTGCTTTCTTCCCTTCAATTACACCTTCAAAGTTAGCACTTGTGCAAGACACAACATCAGAAGTAAACTACAAATATTTTAAATATAAAGACAGCCCCGGTAGGTTCTCCTCATTGTTCACGCATTGAAAAAAAGTCAGCAAACTCACCTCTTTCAAGAAACTGTCTTCCTGACATTTTAAAACCATGCTGGTTTAAAATTTGTATTTGTTTTGTTTCGCCGGAATAAATTGTTTCTAGATGTCCACAGAGCACTATAAGGTTATGTCAAAAATGTAAATAAAAATGTAGGTTACGCAAAATGCAATGTTGCCACCAGTAAAATATTAAAAACTAAACTAATTATAAAATCCTAGATTTTCTAATTTTCATAATTAAACATAACTATAAATGACATATTAATGATAATTAGTGATGAAATTCTATGTAGAAATCATAACAATCAAATTTAGGGATTTTACACAATGCAAATTTATTTTAGAAAGTAGTTCAGTGAAAAGCAGATCTAAAATTTAAATCATTATAGGTAGGGCAACAATAACCATAGGGCTAAATGTGTTGGGAGCAAGCTTTTTGGGGGCGCAATTTGTTCACTTATTGAATATAACCCCCTCATAAGAAAATACATGTCATGGCTCATGTATTTTCTTATGTAAATGAACCATCAAATGTATTTTCTTATGTAGAGGAGCGCATTATTGTTAGTAGTCCAGGGTCACTGAATATCTTAAAATGGCCCTGTGTATAGGGCTATCATCCAAAAGGTTTTTCCACCAGTAAATTAAAAAGTTTATATCAGTTTAATTACCTTAACTTCATAAATTTCTGAAAAACTTTAAATGGTGATTCGCCGATTCTAAAATAATATATATTATATTAGAAATTACTCATAAAATGTTTTTATAGCCGAAATATCTTACAGCAAATCCTGCAAATTAAATGTAATCCATTTTAATTGTGCGTTTTCTTACATAATCATAGCATTGGCAGCACTGCAAAGTTTTGAAAGTTGTCCGCGTCACACCGTAGGGGGGGTGCCATGTGTCCGAAAAGTTCCACGTATCACGAGCTGGCGAGTTGGCGCACCGCTCGCGTAGCGCATTAGTTTGGTTATCCTTCCCGTAGTTCACTAGTGCCGGGGCTTTCTTGTGTCAAATACAGCAAAAACAGACTGAAAAAATGAAGAACTTCTTCTTGCTCGCATTGCTGGTGCTGCCGGCGATTATTTTCACTGTGGACAATGGTGAGTTTCACTCAGGTTTAGCCCGGAAGGGCTAAATATTTTGGGCTTGACTTAACCCAAAATACGTGGCATACGGATTTACTTTTTTAATATGTAAATCTAACAGATTGTGATACAGATTTTGCCACAACATACATTTTGTATTAACTTGGCACATATGTTTGAAATTTTACAACATCTGTTTTATGAATGAAACCATTTTTTGTTTGTGTTTAGGCAGCCGTATGCTAGCTTATGCTGAAGAAGATCCTCTGGAGGATGAAGCTGATGTTGAAGGAGAGGCCGATATTGAGGTTGGAGGTACTGAAGAGGAGGAGGACGAGGTGAAAACTACAGCATCACCTGATGCTGATACCAATTTGCTATTTGTTCGCCCTGTTGTAACTGGACCTTCACAATTGGGTATGTTTTGTTTTAAACAATTGCAATTTGTTTTTTTAAATGTATTTTTTGACATATGTCTGCTTAATTAAACATATGAGTTATAATAAGAGTTCAGAGGGGTCTATTCTGTAAGTTCAGACTGGTCTTGTAAAACAGCAGACTGGTCTTGTAAAACAGTAGACTGGTCTTGTAAAACAGCAGACTGGTCTTGTAAAACAGCAGACTGCTCTGTTACCCATGGCAATCAAATAATGAACTGTTTGAGCAATAAGGCACCCTACACGATCAATATTACTGTCAATATTTTAGAATAATGACAGTAGTACTGTACGATAAAATATTTAATATGTTCATTGTTCTAAAATATTGCCAGTATTACTCATCTTGTAAGGTATAGTAAAGATGGAATGAAGAGACTACTGATGTTTATCTGGATAATAGATTACTTGATAAATATAAAAGAAGGATTGAAGAAAATATTGACAGTACTAGTATTTACAGTATTATTGACCATGTAGGGTGCCTTTATGGTCTGCCTCAGGGGATCTATTCTGTAAATTCAGACTGGTCTGTAACCCATGGCAACTAAATAAACAACTATTAATATATGTTGGTATTCTCCATGCTCTACAAATGCTCTACAAATGCTAGTGTAATACTACCCTATGTTAAATGTCACAAATTTGTCAAGAGTGACAGGATAATAACCTATTTCACTATCTTAATGTCTCTTTTGGCAAATTTGTGATATTTGATATTAAGCAGTATTACACCATAGACAAGATATTACACTAGCTAGCATTCACAAAGCATGGGTCGAACCAACACATAGCAACAGATGTTTAATTGGTTGCCATTGGTATCAGACTGAACTTACAAAATAAACCACCAGGAGATACAATTCATGCTGAAATGCATTGAAAACTGCTTTTGTAATGATTAAAATGTCACTCCTTTTCTTTTGTATATCATCAGGAAACTTGATTAAGCTTGGCTATATAAAAATGGATCAACTTTATAACACCAAGTTTCTATTTTGTAATTTAAATGTTACTGTTGAAACTTGGGCTCACCAAATTCAAGGTTGCTAGTTTTGTATCTTTTTCCCTTTTTTTGTGTACATATGCTACACAAAAAAAGGGAAAAAGATACAAAACTAGCAACCTTGAATTTGGTGAGCCCAAGTTTCAAAAGTAACATTTAAATTACAAAATAGAAACTGACTTGGTGTTATAAAATTGATTCATTGTTGATCAGTTGTTGTCATGTTGGTCCATTCTCGAGCTGTACCCCTTGAACTATGTTTTTTTATAAGGAGGGGTTATTTTCGCTCAACCTTCCTCTTTGTCCATCCAGGCTTAGGACCAGCCATGATGGAGTTAATTTATATAAAATAAATATATTAAAATCAAAACATGTGTGGTTTGCCTACAATTTTTAAATTCTGACTTAACTCAAGCCAACTTAATGAATGGACACCACTTGTGTGTTAGTCTTACTGACTAGTGTTAGAAAATCATCCCTGACTTTTCTAAAGAATCTCTAATTATATCCCTATGTGATAAATTAATATATTACTTAATTAAATGTTTCTTTTTTAGAATTGCCAGCTGGTATCCCAGTTGAGTTCCTTGTTGGATTCCGTAACAAGGGCAAACAAGACTTTGTGGTGGAAACCGTTGACGCTTCTTTCCGCTACCCAATGGACTTCAACTTCTACATCCAGAACTTCTCCGCGATCGCCTACAACAAACAAGTCGGCCCATCCCAAGAAACCACCCTTGCCTACAGCTTTGTACCATCTGAAGCCTTCGCTGGACGTCCATTTGGTTTGAACATCAACCTAAACTACCGCGACGCCTCAGGCGCTACCTTCCAAGAAGCCGTCTACAACGAGACTATTCAAATTGTCGAGTTGGAAGAAGGTAATGTTAATTAGCAGTTTTCTTTTGAACTTAAATTTATCTAAATGTTTTTGTTTTTTTTTAATATGCAGGTCTTGATGGTGAAACTTTCTTCTTATACGTATTTTTGGCCGCTGGCGTCGTACTGTTGCTCGTCATCGGTCAACAAACCCTTCTTTCTGTTGGTCGCAAGCACACCAGCCGCAAAGCACCAGTGGAGACTGGCACCAGTAACCCCAACAATGTTGATTATGACTGGCTTCCAAAACAAACTTTAGCTAATATAAGTAAGTATTATTAACATCATCCTTTATTTATGTTGAACCCACGTCTCTGAATATCGCGGTCGTTGCGCTACCAACTGCACCACGGAGTTCGTAATGTCCAGAATTAATCACACAAATTTGATATTTAGACCGTGTGGCTACGGCAATGATAGCCGGAGACGTGGGGTTAAGTCCTGGTTTCCTAGCAAGCGGTGACGATAAATACGGCCGTCTTTGACGTCATTTACACATTACAAGATACGTTTTAAGTACATGTAATTGAAAAACTCGCCAGATTCCAGTGTAATTCATGACATTTTCTCAATACTTTGAAGTATACCTCTTGATTGATTGCCAGATTTATTTAAATATACATAAAAGAAATGTATGACGTAAAATACGGCCGCTTTTGTCGACACCGCTTCCTTAGGAAACCAAGGCTTTAGAATCCCACCGGAGATTGAAATTGTTGAGCGTTAACTCAATCAAACATTTAATACATCTGGTGATTAATCATTCAAAATGGCAATAATTTCTGTCTTAAAAATATTTATATATCTATTTTTGGCAAGTTAAGTTGGTGAAACTAGTCATAAATAAATATTTGTGATTGTGTTTTATTAATCCTTTAGTAATGTTGGAATTGAACTCTGCTGAGCTTCCTACTTGCCTGGTGAAAATGCCCTTAGGTTGATAGCCATATAAAAATGGAATTTGTTTATCATCTAAGTTATGTATTGGATGGAATTGTATTTTATAAATTGTTTAATTTTAATTTTAGATAAGCTCCAAAAGTCGCCCAAAGGCAGCAAATCGCCAAAACAAAGCCCAAGGCAGCGCAAGGCCACCCACACCACAGGGTCGAAATAGACAACAGTGACTGAATTTACATTTAAAAGTTAATTTATTCATCAACAACTTAAAGTAATATTTTTTTTATTTAAAAAATATATAAATCAAAAACTCCACCTCATCATCCATTGTTATTGCTCAAATGATATTTTTTAGAAGAGAATTTTTCTACATCGCAATTCGTTTTTTATTTTGACGTCCACATGAACATTAACTGCTTAGTTTCAAACATATGAGAGAGTGTTGTGATCTTATTGTTATAATATTTTTTACCTGTGTGTAGGTGGGACTGCGTGTAAATAATGCGTTCATTCTCATTGATATTTTTTTTTGTTTGTTTTTTCATTTCCTACAAAAATTTGTAAAACGAATAAAAACGTAAAGATTTTGTAAAGAAATTGTTTCATTCCAATCATCCTCGTCACCTTTTAATAATTGAAAATTAAGTTGTATGAAAATTATACAACTAACCACCTAGGAGGGAAGTTAAATGCCATCTGGCGGCACCACATCAATTACCAATGCTTATAAGTGAATATTATATTCATATAGGCCGATGTTAGCACCCTCGCTTAATAAACTAGCGACCCGGGTAGTTGGTACGATTTCTCGTTGGGATACAATTAACGACACTCATGCCCGTATTCACCAACATCCCATAAACTTTATAGGTCCCATAAGATATTGAATAAATAAATTTAAAATGTCATTGTGATAGAAATTTGCCAAAACAAATGTCACAAACCTTGAATAGTGCTTGTGATTGGAGCTTTGATGACACCTTTTGTTTTTAATAGAGTGAATCTAAAGTTAGTTAAATAAATTATATAGGGAATATAGTTATTCCCTAGATAATTTATTTATTGTTGCTATAACAACGAATACTTATGGGTTCAGTAGCTATTGATAGATTTATGGAACGTAGTAGAATATAGCTATTCCCTAGATAATTTATTTATTGTTGCTATAACAAAGAATACTTATGGGTTCAATAGCTATTGATAGATTTATGAAACGTCGGTGAATACGGGGGTGTGAATGGAAAAGAAACACAAATTAAATTAAAACAATTGTACTCAATTAAAACAGATTTGATATCACAGGAGTTACTGTAAACTTTTTACCATTATCCTTCCCCGCGCTGCTACTACTGGTCGCTGTATTATTAACTAGTGGTTGCAAATTATCCGATCTACGTTCAGCAAACAGTTTTTTGTGCGGCCCCTCAACAGACGAATACAAATTGGGTGTGGTTGGTGTGCCATTTTTCTCCACCAAATTTGCATAAAGTGCCTGAAGCTCTTGCATTGTGGGCCGCTGCGATATCGTGCACGGGGACCACGTGTGCTGATGTTTTTGCACATCAATATGGATGGTGTCGCGCGCGAATTCGCTAGAATGGTGGAGGTGCTCGTAGTTTTCACGTAGCTCCGTTTTGTAGTCGCGCATTTCGCCTTTTAGCTGTTTAGCGTCTTCTTTTTGTAGGGTTTTATTGTAGTCCCTGGCGATTTTTATGTCGTGCTTCCAGAAGCGACGGCGGGCTTGGTCCTTGCTGGCTATTGGGGCTACTTCTTTGATCTACAATTAATTAGATCACTGATTCTCAAAGTGAGGGCCGCGAGAAATATTTGGGGGGTTGCAGAAAACAAATATTTCTACACATACTCATTCTTCAGGGGGTCCTTGAAATTTTAATGTTTTAATTAAGTGCAAAAGGTGGCTGCTGACCAGAAGAGAAAGACTGGGTTAGATTTAAACAGTGATCCATGCCCATTTCCACCAAACAGTTGGAGAAAGACTGGGTTAGATTTAAACAGTGATCCATGCCCATTTCCACCAAACCTTCTCTAAATCTAAGTGTCAGAGTGTCAGTACTGCATTAGTTAAAATGTTAAAACGTTTCCAAACGTCCTCAGTGCTATTAGGAAAGTTACCCATATATATTTTCGGATATACCAAATATACGTATATCCGAAAATATATGTGGGTAACTTTCCTAATAGCACCGAGGACGTTTGGAAACGGGCATGAGTCTTATTATTTGAAGGATATTGGTGAAAACCGACATCAGTGTATTAACCCTTTGTTCCTAGTGGTTTCACAAAGAAACCAACGTGTTAATAAATTATTTCTGGATATCCAGTATAACTTTTAAAAACCAAATACTCCAAAAAAATGTAAATGTGGTAGCATTTGGCTCCTAACTGTAAATTACGTTAATCTTTGTCGGTTACAAAGATTTTCATAATAATATTCGGAAATTTGAATATTATTATTTTCAATAATATTTATTTTGGGCCTGAAAGAGTTACCATGTTCATTAGAAGTGACGTACCTTGAAGACTAATATTCCAGATACATAGATGCAAATGATGTTTACGAAAGTCAGGCACATGCTCACAGCGCCTAGAGAGCTGAGTTCGATAAAACGGTCGGTTGAATAGTATTCGGTGTACGAAAGTCCGATGTAACGATTGGTTTCGTTGCCTTTTATATAGTAAACTGATGCTAATGACCAAAGTAAACCCTATAAATATTGTATATATATATATATTATTGTATTTTTTCGCCGAAGGGATGGAAAACACACAAATGATAATTATAATCACTAAATCAGTAAATTTAAAAGCTAAATTTAAGGTAAAAAATACAGTGTTAAAATTACGATTGTGCACAATTATTTGGTTACACAGTCGTAAAGTTATTTTTGAGAAACAGCGAGGGCAGTGAAACTCCTTTTATAATATATCAATATTTCGTTCGTTTAATTTCGAGCATCATCAGGATAATTATTAGAGTTAATGAACATAGAAATTATGTTAATTGGCAGTTTCTATGTTCATTAACTATGCATAATTATCCTGATGATGCTCGAAATTAAACGAGCGAAATATTGATATATTATAAAAGGAGTTTCATTGTCCTCGCTGTTTCCCAAAAATAACTTTACGACTGTGTAACCAAATAATTATGCACAATCGTAATTTGAACACTGTATTTTTACCTTAAATTTAGCTTTTAAATTTAGTGATTTAGTGATTATAATTATCATTTGTGTGTTTTATATCCCTATAATGAAAAAACATAAAAACGAAGACAATGTTTTGAAGCCGACCAACTTTTCGGTGTCGAGACGGTGTCGCGGATTCGAATTCCCATTTTTAAATTTATATTAAATGTTTCAAAACATTAAAAAAATATAAAAAATAAATATAAATTAATATAAATATTTTACTTCTAAGTAAAAGCAACTCATGGCTTTTACTTAGGAGTAAAATATTTATATTAATTTATATTTATTTTTTATATTTTTTTAATGTTTTGAAACATTTAATATAAATATAAAAATGGGAATGAAGTGAAGTTTTGATTTTTCACAATTAAAAATGTATTTATTAATTATATTAAAAGTACGGATTTGTCTATTACTGTAATGAAAAATTATCCTCGTCGAACGGCAGTCATTTCACCTTGTGTGTACATTATTTATATAGCAGCTAATACTAGGGCAGTCTACTATGCCTAGTATGGCCAGTATGGCTAGCATTATCACCTCCACCTAGTTTGCGCGCAGGATTGATTGCTGGGCCGAGTGAGTTGCCTGAAAGGGATGTTTCTCAATGGCTTACGCGTTTGCAGCTAACAATAATAATTATTTACGTCGCTTTTCAGATTTCAATGAAAGAATAACTTACTGCATTAACAGCCGGAGGCATCAAAGACGTTGAAATAGCAACTCCAACCAAAGAGGCAATGTTATGGCTTAAAATTCCAACAGCCACGGCGGCTCCGGAGAGAAGGGCTATTAAACAGCCTACTCCCAGACTGCGAATTTCTCCCCTACAAACAATAATCATAAATGTTTTGGTATTGATTAATCATCACATGATTAATAAATGATTAATGATTAACGATTAATGAATAATCATGATTCATAAATTAGTCATGATTAATCAATGGTTTTGGTGAGTGGAGATGGCAATCATAAATTAAAAGAATTGTGGAAATATCAATATTTCTTCTGTTTTTTTTTTAATTTATAATCGCACAAGTGTCGTAACTTCCAAAATTAATTTTCATGTTTTGATTTTTGTTTTGATGATTCTTATGTATATTTTAATCCTCCTTTAATCCTTTTTGCATTTAGAAAAGTAATGCAGTTTATTAAACTAAAAAGTAAACATCGATAGGTAATTTACACTTAATATAATAAAAATTAGAGCATTTGCCGACCCTCCAAAACTATTCTAATTTTTTAGGAGCGTTTTGTGTTGCAACTTTTTTTACCCTGCCAAGTAAATTTTGAAAATTGATTTTTTTGTTCCACCCTACTATATTTACTGTAATATCGAATTGACGTATATAAATATTCTCATTTTGAATATTCTCAATCCTGAGGTGGTGGCAGCGAAACCCCGGTGTTCTACACATCAATTCCCACAATTATTATAATAGTTTTAGCAACTTTTAAATTGTCAGTTTTCGTAAGAAGATACTTATGTAATGTTTATTAACATGACACGATTAAATTTGTTAAAATAAAAGGGCTTGATTACTGGAAATATTAGTAATAAAAATCATTTAAAGTGTTGTCAATAAAAATTCTAGGAGATATTTTCCGAATGATATCAACTCTCTTTAAAACTAAAAATTATCTACCTCGATATCATCTCGCTCGTGGGCCAATCGAACTCGCCATATTTATCCGTGCACAGGCAAATAATGGAGCCGTAACAGAACCCAACTAATGTGGCGATACCGAGCCCGATCAATTCGTTCTGCACGCCGATCTTCTGCAGCATCCGATCGCGAATTACGGTTCCGAATGTGCCGGCCATTACAGGACCCTGCGGAGATCACCCGAGGGCGAATTACTTGCCCTCCCGTAAAATAAACGAGGGATGCTTACCATCATCGGGGATATTAACATGCTGGATAGGAGGTAGACGTTACTGTTTTCCACCAAACCAATCGCACAGACAATTCTACAAGAGAAAAAAGTTTTTTTTTGTAGGGTTGAAATGTATTAGTTGTAGAACATTACGTTGCAATGAGCACTAGGCAGATGAAGTCGAATGTTAGGGCTGCTTCTGATTTCAGGACTTCTACGATTTGGGCGACTGTTAGTCGGGCTCGTACTGAGGAGACGAAGCGTGTCCAGGCTGTTTTACGAACATCCTTACCACTGAAATTATATTTGAATTTACTAAATTGTGCGTTAAGGCACATTTAACAACACTAGTGCTGTTATTAATTTCTTAACAGCACTAGTGTTGTTTAATGGTTATAAAACCATTAAACAACAGATTGTATATAAATACATGTCACATAACTATCATCAATTAATGTATTTTTTGAGTTTTAGGATAAAATAAAACGTGTTACCAGGTTATACATTACTTGGGAATTTTAAAGGTTCCGTAATTTAAAAAAAAACGTTTCTTGTTCTGTAAACTACTATATTACTAGCAAAGGTCGTTTTAGACAAGACAATTTCTTAGCTCAAAAGTTGTTCAAGAAATGAATTTATATATCCCATGCAATTTGTCCTTGACAAATAAAACGGTTATATTTTTCCATTCGATCTACCATCCAATTCAATATTTCAAATAATTTGCTGTATGATACAAGAACATTTAGATTGTTCGCATCTTGAGTAACTTTTGAGTCAAGAAATTGTCTTGTCCAAAACTACCTTTAAGCTTGTTTCACACGATCGGTAGTTTTGCCGGCTGCTGAAAAAAAAACATTGCCATTTTATTTACATTGGGACCTGCATCTATGGCCGAATATATACGAGATATGAATGGTTTGGCCGGCACCGCCTATTCTTGTTTTTGCACGGCAGCAAGCACGACTAATAATCCAATCATATCTCATATATCTTCCGCCATTTAGTTGCAGGCCGGCCAAGTCTCTGTATATGGCCTAATGTAAGTCAAATGGCAATGTTTTTTCGACAAAATTGCTGGTCGTGTGCATAAATAAGGCATAAATGCATTTTATTATAAATTGAATGAGAAAATATTCCTATAAATCTTTATACGTGAATCGACATTTTAGTATTGATAATGTATGTTATATAAATTCATTCTGTTAAACTTAATAATATTAATTATTCATGATTAGATTAGAAAACGGTATTAGTAATTCAAAATCAACAGATATTAGTATTGGCGAAATTACTAATTATTTTTTTTATCCAGCAGATTTCGGTGATTATTTGTCACTAAATTCATACTGTACATTAATTATTCATGATTAGATTAGACAATTGTATTAATAATTCAAAACCAATAGATATTAGTACTGGCGAAATTACTAATTATTTGAAATATTGGATTGTTAAGGCGTCTACTTTGTGATAATTCATTTTAAAGGATAAATAAAACTACTACTTTTTTTACTATATTTTTTATCACACTTCAGTTACACTTTGCAACTAGTTTCGGGTAAGCTCTAGCCATTTTCGAGCTCATCGGAGGAGCACGAAAATGGCTAGTGCTTAGCCGAAATTAGTGTAACTGAAGTGTGATAAAAAACATAGTAAAAAGTGTTTTATTTATCCTTTACTAATTATTTGTTTAATCCAGCAGATTTCGGTCATTATTTGTCACTGAGTTCATACCAATTCCTATTAAACAGAAATTTAAATCTCCTTATCTAACTGGCTAGTTGAGATACAATAAATTACTTATTTTTATTATTGAACTATAATATACACAAATATAATTATAATTTAGTATTTTCAGTATATTCAGTATATTCAGTATATTCAGTATATTTAGTATATTTAGTATGTTCAGTATATTCAGTATATTCAGTATATTCAGTATATTTAGTATATTCAGTATATTCAGTATATTTAGTATATTCAGTATATATTCAGTATATATTCAGTATATATTCAGTATATTCAGTATATTCAGTATATTCAGTATATTCAGTATATTCAGTATATTCAGTATATTTAGTATATTCAGTATATATTCAGTATATTCAGTATATTCAGTATATTCAGTATATTCAGTATATTCAGTATATTCAGTATATTCAGTATATATTCAGTATATTCAATATATTCAGTATATTCAGTATATTCAGTATATTCAGTATATTCAGTATATTCAGTATATTCAGTATATTCAGTATATTCAGTATATTCAGTATATTCAGTATAATCAGTATATTCAGTATATTCAGTATATTCAGTATATTCAGTATGTTCAGTACATATTCAGTATATATTCAGTATATTCAGTATATTCAGTATATTCAGTATATTCAGTATATTCAATATATGCAGTATATTCAATATATTCAGTATATTCAGTATATTCAGTATATTCAGTATATTCAGTATATTCAGTATATTCAGTATATTCAGTATATTCAGTATAATCAGTATATTCAGTATAATCAGTATATTCAGTATAATCAGTATATTCAGTATATATTCAGTATATTCAGTATATTCAGTATATTCAGTATATTCAGTACATATTCAGTATATATTCAGTATATTCAGTATATTCAGTATATTCAGTATATGCAGTATATTCAGTATATTCAGTATATTCAGTATATTCAGTATATTCAGTATATTCAGTATATTCAGTATATTCAGTATATTCAGTATAATCAGTATATTCAGTATATTCAGTATATTCAGTATATTCAGTATATTCAGTATATTCAGTATATTCAGTATATTCAGTATATTCAGTACATATTCAGTATATATTCAGTATATTCAGTATATATTCAGTATATTCAGTATATTCAGTATATTCAGTATATTCAGTATATTCAGTATATGCAGTATATTCAATATATTCAGTATATTCAGTATATTCAGTATAATCAGTATATTCAGTATAATCAGTATATTCAGTATATTCAGTATATTCAGTATATTCAGTATATTCAGTATAATCAGTATATTCAGTATATTCAGTATATTCAGTATATTCAGTATATTCAGTATATTCAGTATATTCAGTATATTCTGTATATTCAGTATATTCAGTATATTCAGTATATTCAGTATATTCAGTATATTCAGTATATTTAGTATATTCAGTATATATTCAGTATATATTCAGTATATATTCAGTATATTCAGTATATTCAGTATATTCAGTATATTTAGTATATTCAGTATATTCAGTATATTCAGTATATTCAGTAAATTTTGTAAAAAAAATCATTTTACAGAAAGGTGAGGCAACCACAATAATTTTACTGTAAATTGCAATTTATACTTTATATTATAATCTTTATAATAATTTCTTTAAAATCTTTTAGGTTTGTTATGAATAAATAAAATTGTAACTCACTTTTCCAGAGCATCAAAATTATTAGTATCATCCGGACTCTCACAGCCCTGATAGTACAAACTGCAGGGCACAATACTCATTGTAGAGTCATACCGTTGCCCTACATTATGCTCCCTCAACATATCCAAAATCTCCTCACACTTCTCCCCTGCTTCAATTGCAAACATAATTTGCAGATAGTGCTCATTGATATTCTGCACAGATGCACCCATTTCAATTTTGTACCAACTCAAAATATCCTTCACCAACTAAAAAGCAATATTTATAAACGGATAATAATTTCACAACCAAATACAATTTTAAATAACTTTTTCCATGGATGTGTATTCATAGTTCTCTTTGCTGGGTGAATTATCTGCTGTCGTGGTGATTAAAAAGCTCCTCTCGGCGAGGCTGTCCACCGAGCGGGCGCGTTCCTTAAACTTATCGATCAACACCGAGGCCTCGTACTGCGGCGTAGACGTTTTGAACACCCTGCGGGTTTCTTTGATGAACACCCGCTTCCGCGATTTGCTCTTCAAGTGTTTTTCGTGCTCCTCCGTCGGGAGGCAGATGATGAACACCACGCCGGTCATTGTTAAACGGGACACTAACAGCGAGACATAAAACTGACAAAGGCGCGTTTTTGTTGGAGGATGGGTTTTGCCCGATTTATAAAAATATACGTAGTACGGACACAAATATACGTCGGAATTCTTTAATATTACTCGTATAAAATCTTGACATCATTTGAATCGGTAGTTTGAAGAATTGAACAAGCGCCAAAATAATTATAAAATTATATTAAATAATAATTATTATTTTCCAACAACCTGTAATATGTAACTGGTGAAAGAAATTCACGCATCACTTTTTAAAACATTGAAACAGTTAATAATGAAAAATAATTAAATACTAAATAATTTTTTAAAGTGTGTGTATAATATAATAAACCGTTCCCTTAAGCTCGCCTCAGACGCTCAGTGTTTAAAGTCGTTTTAGACAAGACAATTTCTTAGCTCAAAAGTTGTTCAAGAAATGAATTCATATATCCTCCTCCCACACAATTTGTCCTTGATACATAGAACGCGTTATATTTTTCCATTCAATCTACTATCCAATTCAATATTTCAAATAATTTGCTATATTATACGAGATAATTTAGATTGCCTCGTGACTAACTTTTGAGTCAAGAAATTGTCTTGTCTAAAACGACCTTTAAACACTGAGCGTCTGAGGCGACCTTTACTCAGGCCATGCTGTGCATGCCGATTTGCGCAAACTGGCCTGTGCTTTTCTGGCCCCCACACACGCTCAGGCCATCGTGCAAACATTTTATACAGTTCAAAAGAGAATAATAAAAAAGAAAGGAGAGAGAATAAAATATTCAAAAGACTGGCTACTTTCTTTACATATAACTTTCGAAAAACACGGAAAACCATGGTACAATTCAATTAACTCCGTTAGAAATTCATGTTCATTTTGTCCATTTACTAAAATAAATAAAAATAATAACTCAATGTTACTAAGTTTACTCGGCTTTACGCCGGCTAAACAAACACCTACACACGATGGGGCTGGTGGACAGCCCGTTATGTAGAGGGTGCAATGAAGAACTAGAAACAGCAGAGCATGTAATATGCCTTTCTTGACTCAACAGTTAGTCAAGATGCGAGACAATCTAAATTATCTCGTATCATACAGCAAATTATTTGAAATATTGAATTGGATGGTAGATCTAATGGAAAATATAACGCGTTCTATTTCTCAAGAACAAATTGTATGGGAGGAGGATATATGAATTTATTTTTTAAACAACTTTTGAGCTAAGAAATTGTCTTGTCTAAAACTACCTTTAGTCAAGATGCGAGACAATCTAAATTGTCTCGTATCATACAGCATATTATTTAAAATATTGAATTGAATTATAGATCGATGGAAAAATATAGCGCGTTCTATTTGTCAAGGACAAATTGTATGGGAGGAGGATATATGAATTTATTTCTTAAACAACTTTTGAGCTAAGAAATTGTCTTGTCTAAAACGACCTTAAGTATAAGATTATATATAAGTATAATATTTTATTAATAAATAAGTTCCTGCCCCTTTAAAATGTTCATTAAACATCTGGGGAGATATCCTATTCTTGTACGGGTCAGAAAAATATTCAGGCCCTATATTAAGTACGAATTTTAAATAAAAAAATAATTTGTCCTTTGTATACTAATTTTATTATTAATTACGCCGTGTAGTTTTCATATTTATTTACTTAATTGCATTTAGTTTGCAATAAAAGTGAGAAAAGTGAGAAAATGGATATGGATGATGGTAAATGACAGTGTAGTAGTGACAGAAGTAGCTGCGTGCAAAAAATCAATAAAGTATGTGATTCATCACCCCCCGAAATAATAACTACTAGGTCCACTATGCAAGGGGGAGACGACTAGCGTAGCGTAGAAAACTAATAGATACATGCGTTCTTTTATACAAGTATGAGTACAGGAAATGTATACTTTTGTCAGGGATTTTTGTGGTATGCATTTTCATTATGTAAGCAGAACCCTAAAAATTATTATTTTTATTTAATTAACGCTAGTGATATAATAGTTTACAGAACAAGTAACGTTTTTTTTACATTACGGAGTGCATTAAAATTCCCAAGTAATGTAAAACCTGGTAACACGTTTTATTTTATCCTAAAACTAAAAAAAAGGCATAAATTGATGATTGAAATTATTATGTGACATGTACATTAAACCATTAAAAGCACACTAGTGCTGTTATGAAATTAATGACAGCACTAGTGTTGTTAAATGTGCATTAAAGCAACTCCGTTATACGAAGTTATTATACTATACTATACTATTATCATTTACGATGAACTGGGCAATATAAATAATATATTTATCCCCCCATTTTTTTTTTAAATAACAGATACATTTTTAATTAAAAAAAAACTTAAAATATATTTATATTAACTACGTGTTGATATTATATATATATATATATATATATATATATATACATATATATATATATATATATATATATATATATATATATACATATATATATATATATTTATATATATATATATATATATATATATATATATATATATATATATATATCAATATGTAGTTAATATAAATATATTTTAAGTTTTTTTCATCATACATAGATAGATAAATATGAAACGCAAAGTATTATTTAATAAATAAG
Source organism: Lordithon lunulatus (assembly GCA_963942505.1). Classification (NCBI taxonomy): domain Eukaryota; kingdom Metazoa; phylum Arthropoda; class Insecta; order Coleoptera; family Staphylinidae; genus Lordithon; species Lordithon lunulatus. The sequence continues at coordinate 68,985,961 of OZ012666.1, forward strand.
TTTTTAAGTAAGAATTTTGAATTTGTACTTTCCGAATACATCAGGAATCTAATTTTATAGCGAAAAAAAATCGAAATGCTAAGTTAGATATTTCCTTCTTAAATTTTGAAGGACTTTTAGGTTTATTTTTATATCTTTTCCTGTGATCTTGTGGATTAGTATCAGATTTGACATAATGATTTTATTTGACGCATAAAGTTTTTTTTTTAAATTGTGATCGAGTATAGTACACAGAATACAATGTACAACAGAATTGACAATTAATTAGTAGAATATTCATTTGAATAACCTCTGAAAGGTATTTTAAGCCCATATAAACTCAGATTTATTATTTAAAGGTAGATTGAAACTACCTTCAAATTCTGTTTATTTATGCTTTACAATTATATAAAAAGATAATATTATCCCAACAGTGGGAATAAAGCACGGTATTCGTTTCCCACAACAACAACAAAAAAACACAGTATTAGACTCGACCAGTTATCGTTACCCCAAAAAAGGAGTAGGGTGCAATGGGACATGCGCATTTTCAGGCGCCGCGACGCCGTCATCAGCTGTAAGCTTGACGCCCAGTCTCGGCAGGTGCGCGATGCCTGCAACCGGCTGCCTCCATGGCAGTCCACCCGCGTTCTTAGTCCATATGTGATGTATTTGCTACAGCACGGTGTAAACCTATCGAGGCGGGCATGCAGGGCAGGGGTGGTGGTGCTGCTGCTTGCCGGCCTCGCCAGCGCGCTCCCCAGGCCGGCCGAAAATGCCGGCGGCGACCCCCTCACCTACCCTAGGCCGGACCTCAATCCCCTGCCCCAAGACTATAACAGCCACTATGCGGGGCTGAGGTTCGGCCCGATGGGCCCCGAGAAAAGGGGCCAAGCCGATACCACCACTTCAACCACCCCATCCACAGATAATCCCACGGAGGCTACCGCTGGCACGGAAGAGCCCAAGAAGAAAGTGCAACGGTATCAAGTAGCCTCGGTGTCGTTTTCAAGGGTTGAAATACCCTTCATCATTGGATTATGGATATTTTGTGCAAGTCTCGCGAAAATAGGTAAGGGATGACGGAACGTATTAAAATCAATACTATAAGTATATTATTTAATGTGATACTAATAGTCTCAAATTTATGTTGATACATGTTGTAAGTTTCAGAAGATTAGTATAGAACATGTGTATAGTAAAATCACTACTATAGGAGAATCATAATTCTATATTCGCGGGTCTGTAGTGACTAATATATGTTTATATAACTTTATCAAGATTCCCAAGAGAGATACGACCCTCCTCTTGAGAATCATTGATGTATACTATATAGATTTGTTTTTCTCTCCCCGAGAGTTTCCTTTCGTTCAATATAAATACTGCTGACAGATCCTTGCCATCTTTCAATGTTTATTAACAAATATTATGTTTTCTCTATATTGTTTTTGAGTGAATATTGCATTTGAGTCAATACATCTTTCTATCATGAAAATACAATACAGAAATGGAATAATACACATATAAAATTATTTAGATCTTAATAGATAATAATAATAGATCTTTATTAGCGATTTACGATACTATTTATAAATTAAAAATTATGATGAATCCCTAATATATGGAAAAAATAAAAGATATAAGAGTTAAATGTAAAATTCAATAATATAGGGATTTTTATTTTGAATTGTCGTCTCTAGCGTTTTCTGAATGACAAAACAAAAATTACCACGATTACAATAGTGTTTCCATATTTGCAGTGATAAAGTAAAAAATAATTGAGTTTTTTAAGTAGAGCACTAAACAGAAACATAATAATAATAAAATAATATACGTTTATTAGCATGAAGCTATTTACAATTGACAATGAGAAGATTTTGCGTTTGGTATATGTAAATCAACGTGCGTAGTTACAGAATTGAAATTAATTTATTCATAAATAAAATGTAACTGCGTACATTAATTTACATAAATACCAAACGTAAAATATTCTCAAAATCTTATTATTTATTAATAATTCAAATGTGACTTACGCTACTTTCATTCTCACAGACTCATCTGATAAAGATTTTTTCCATCAGTAAAATAAATCGTTTTCCACAATTCTACAATTTTATGCTATTTTCCAAAATAATTCAAATGTGACTTACGACACTGTCATTCGAAAAAATATAACTTGATAAATAAAATCTATAAATATACACGTGTTGTGTTAAGAGTTCACTGAAACTAGAACATCGATTTTGAGACTTTGAGACTCTCCAAACCGCCGCTAATATTCCTGCGTGTCGAAACACAGTATTCATTTCTACTTTAATTACAGTTCACGTCTCCTTCTCCTCGATAAAGTCGCAACTTATAAATGCAAATCAAAATTACAATCAATGACGGGTTCACATTGTTTAAAGTGGTATCGAAAACCGTGCATTGTTTATGATGTGCCGTCACGAGACATTTAGAGCATACAATCACTTTATGGCCGTGATACAGAGCACACAGAAAAATCAGTTTTACGAGCACTGGCTGCAAATTGCAATTTGTATGATAAACAATATTTTATATAACCTGACTCACAGTGATAAAGTTATATTATAATTGCTTATATTTTGGTGATAAGATTTTTTTGTGAGAAAGATTTAAGGTGATTGCTACCAGCACTTATGCACACACGTATTCGATTAACTGTCTTTTCACAAAATGCGGACAAATCACGACGTGAATTTGTTAAATGATGGAATTTTGGTTTCCTAAAAAAAACAGTAATAAACTATCATGAGCGAACTCAAATCCTAAAATGTCGGTATTTTGTGAAAGTAAAATGAAATATGAGCAAAATTTAAGATATAAGTTCGTTCATGATGGAATCTGGATTTATTAGTTTTTTTATTGTTTTTGTTATTCATTCTTAATAAATAAATAACAGCTTTCATTTGATTTTGAGACTTTCAAAATATTGTTTAGAATTTATCAACAATTATCTGACATAGTTTCACATACCACGCTGGACCTTACTTTTCCGATAATTTCGGCAACCCCGTGGGTTCACGCGGCCGAGTAATTTTTTCTCGGTGCATTGTTACTAAACAGACTCTGCAAAAAAATTGATTTATTTTTATAATTGTTTACTCATGTCTTGGTAACAATAAAATAAGAAAAAAACGAATTTAAGTTCATGATGTTATTGAATAATATCCGCAATAAAACAAATTGTAATTTTTATTAAAATTCCGCGGACAAGGCGGAAAGGCCACTGGCCAATAGCCTAATAAAGATTGTTTTCTCTCTCTTCTCCGCGGACGGTTTTTTTTTAAACTTTTCAAAATATTGTTTAGAATTTAACAACAATCATCAGTCATATTTTCGAATACCCCGCCGGGACCTAGTTTTTTTTTTAAATAATTTTGAAAATAAACAAAAAAAAATATTTGTAAAACATTTGTTTTATTTATAACAAATGTATGTGCTCATATACCAATGTTTTTATTTAGCCATTTTGTTTATAAGACATCACTTTGGTGGTTTCAAAAAAGTACAGTCAAAAAAGTAGACAAAGTATTTTTTATGAGTCATTGAATAATAATATTAGCAATAAAGCAAATTACTATTTTTAAATAAAGTTCCGCGTATGATTTTTTTTTGATACTTTCAAAATATTGTTTAGAATTTAGCAACAATCCTCAGACATATTTTCGTAGTTAAAAAAATTGCTTTTTGTTTTATATTATTATTATTATATTATTCAATAGCAGGCTTATAAAAAATACTTGCTGTCAACTTTTTTAACTGTTTTTTAGAACTATTTGATTCTAATTTTAAAGGAGCCATTGTTACTAACCGAACTGTGCACATTTTTTTTTTATAATTGTTTACTCATGTGTTGGTAACAATAAAATAAGAAAAAAAAACGAATTTAAGTTCATTTTGTTAGTAGTTATTAAATAATATTAGCAATAAAACAAATTGCAATTTTTTTTGCAAAGTTCCGCGCACAATTTTATTTTAAACTAAAAAAATATTGGATTGTTAAGGCGTGTACTTTGTGATAATTCATTTGAAAGGATAAATAAAACGATTTTTTACTTTGTTTTTTTATATCACACTTCAGTTACACTTTGCAACTAGTTTCAGCTAAGCTCTAGCCATTTTCGAGTTCCTCCGGAGGAAAAGTAAAAAATCGTTTTATTTATCCTAAAAAAATATTGTTTAGAATTTAACAGCAATCATCAGACATATTTTCGAAAACCCCGCCGGGCCTTAGTTTTTTTTTAAATATTTTTAAAATAAACATGTAAGTAAAATATTTGAAAATCATTTTTTATTTTTATCAAATGTATGTGCCCATACACCAAAGTATTTATTTAACCATTTTGTTTATAAGACATCATTTTAGTGGTTTCAAAAAAGTAAACCACTAAAGTGATGTCTTATAAACAAAATGGTTAAATAAAAACTTTGGTGTATGGGCACATACTTTTGTTATAAATAAAAAATTATTTTACAAATATTTTATTTACATGTTTATTTTCAAAAATATTTAAAAAAAAACTGAGGCCCGGCGGGGTATTCGAAAATATGTTCAATTTTTGTTCAATTCTAAACAATATTTTGAAAGTCGTCGAAAATCGTGTGCGGAACTATATAAAAAATTGCTTTTCGTTTTATTGTTAACATTATTCAATGTCAGGCTTATAAAAACTATTTGCTGTCAACTTTTGTAACTAGACATTTTTGAAACAACTAAATGGTTAAATAAAATCGTTGGTGTATGGGCAAGTACATTTGTTAAAAATAAAAAATTATTTTCAAATATTTTACTTATATGTTTATTTTAAAAATATTTTAAAAAACTAAGGCCCTGTGGGTTTTTCGAAAATATGTTTAATGATTTTTGTTCAATTCTAAACAATATTTTGTGTAAGTCTAAAAAAAATGGTGTGCGGAACTTTATAAAAAATTGCTTTTTATTTTATTGCTAACATTATTCAATGACAGGCTTATAAAAAATACTTGCTGTCAAATTTTTAACTGTATTTTTTTAGAAACCGCTAAAGTGAGGTCTTATAAACAAAATGGTTTAATAAAAACATTGGTGTATGGTCACATACATTTGTTTTAAATAAAAAATGATTTTACAAATATTTTACTTACTTTTTTTTTCAAAAAATATTAAAAAAAAAACTAAGGCCCGGCGGGGTTTTCGAAAATATGTCTGATAATTGCTGTTAAATTCTAAACAATAACGTGTTATACAAAAAAATTCATTTTTGGTGATTTTTAAAAATTTCATATACAATAATTATAAACTATTTTCATTATAACTGCTCTAACTCGAATTGTAGTTATTGAATATTGCTATAAATTGATATCTATAGTGAAAACATGTTTAATAATCACCAACCACAATTTGAAGGTGCTATACAAAAAAATGTATTTTTGGTGATTTTTAAAATTTCATATAGAATAATTATAAACTATTTTCATTATAACTGCTCTAACTCGAATTGTAATTATTGAATATTACTATAAATGGATATCTATAGTGAAAACATGTGTAATAATCACCAACCACAATTTGAAGGTGCTATACAAAAAAATGAATTTTTGGTGATTTTTTAAATTTCATATAGAATAATTATAAACTATTTTCATTATAACTGCTCTAACTCGAATTGTAGTTATTGAATATTACTATAAATGGATATCTATAGTGAAAACATGTGTAATAATCACCAACCATAATTTGAAGGTGTTATACAAAAATTCTAAACAATATTTTTTTAGTTAAAACGTGCGCGGAACTTTGCAATAAAAAATGCAATTTGTTTTATTGCTAATATTATTTAATAACAGCTAACAAAATGAACTTAATTTCGTTTTTTTCTTATTTTATTGTTACCAAGACATGAGTAAACAATTATAAAAAAAACTTTTTTTTTACACAGTTCGGTTAGTAACAATGGCTCCTTTAAAATTAGAATTGAAAAGTTCTAAAAATTATGTAATTTGAATTTTCAACTTTACCTGTTCATGCCCCGGGTAAATTGAAGGTTGAGATTTTTGTAACTCTATTTCCCAGACTATACACGTTTTCCAACAACATACTGAGAAGGAAATGCGTTATTTTATATTTACATTGTATACGAAATGAGAAATGTATATTTTTCACTGATAGTAATAATCCCCACAATACATTTGATTATTCACAGATTTATTTATAATAAAATTGTTATCACCAAATTGTTAATTTAAAATCACGCAACGGTTTTAATGAAATGATGTTGCTATGCCAACACACCCTGCAGCTATTCAATTTCAGTCAGCCCACACATTAAACTTCATTAACTTCCATTAAAATCGACCATTATTTAACACCACAGGTTTAAAATATGCAAATTTCTAATAATAGTGTCATCTATTACTGCGGAAAGTCAATGCAGCGTATATCCGTACACAAAATAACAGTACATGTATAATGTGTAGTTAAAAATATGTTACGTTGTTTTGTGTTGTTTCTATTCTAGCATGGCTCACATCTATTTGATTAGATTGATATCTGGTTAGTTCCGGATTTCATCAATGAGCATAAAACACTATGTTTTTCTCTATTTAACACTTTAGCTTCGGATATATAATATTCAACGTATATAATATTTGAAATCTCACTGAACGAGTGAATGAAAATTTGGGAATCACTACAAAGTCTTAAAATCTACATTATTCGATAGCTTAGAAGTTCCATGCAACGTGAAGTTTTTTTTAGGGGATGACCACCCCAAAATTTTTAAATAGCAACCCCTGTCGAATATCATCTTATTATAAAGGTAATGAAAAATAAAACACATACCCATAAACCAAAACGATATCTGAATTATTTCAAGAATTATGAGGAGTTGACTATCAAATCGGAAAATAAAGTCTTGACTTTTATGATCTCTCAATGGCCCAAGAGCTGGTATATAGAATTTTGCACCACCAGGAGCATATCTCTAGTAATATAGGTGGTTTCCTCAGGGACGTAGCGAGCTTAACTCGCGCCCGGGGCGCAATACCTTTTTAGCGCCCCCTCCCCCCCAAAACTATATAATATTATAGGTAAAATATACTTTTGTGGAGCATTTGGAGCCCCTTTGTGAGTAGCGCCTGGGGCATGATGCACCCCCTTGCCCCCCCTTTCGCTACGCCTCTGGTTTCCTCATACAGAAAAAAATATAAGACAATGGTAGATATCTTCCTAAGTTAATTAAGAATAGTCCATTTATTTGCAACTATAATGCCCGTATTCACCAACATCCCATAAACTTTATAGGTCCTATAAGCTATTGAATGTATACATTTAAAATGAAGAGAATACTGATGTTTATTCGGATAATTGATTACTTGATAAATATAAAAGAAATATTGAAGCAAATACTGACAGTACTAGGACTGACAGTATTATGACCGTGTACAGTGCCTTTATGAAGTCGAGTTAGTTAACTATAGCCCGTAATTATATTGTTGAATGATACATACATTGTTGTTAACCTTCATAGCTTCAGGTAACTATATTTGTTTATATATGGCAATGTCAAAGTTGTCAAAAGTGACGTTTCAATTGGAAATTAAGACGAGAGTTGTCTATTATTTTATACAACCGAGCCTTAAGGTGCTAACATAAAATAATAAACAAAATATGGAATTTCATAGGGTTATTTCATATAATATTGTTCATAGTAACAAAATAAGGAACTTCAGAGGGTTACTTCATATAATATTGTTCATAGTAACAACTAAATTGTAACCAAATATTTACTTTCTGAATACATCACCGCTTTAGGTATTGAGTTATTTTGTGAGCGCTATTTCTATAATTTTTTTCCTTTAAACGAGCTATCGACCGAATATTTTAACCCCTATATTCCATCTATTCATTTAAAAATTCTGTGAATTTTCATTATCTAGTTGGATGCGTATTGATATGAATGCATATACATATATGCGATGACATATAAAACTACAGATACCCAGACGTAAAATTCAAGGATAGCCTGCTGGCTTTAGTACTGCAGAGTTGGGGGTCAGGGAATATCGATTGTGCGGGGACTCCAGTGCCCTTGTATTTTACTACACTACATACCAAACGAAGTCGTGCACTCAAAATTCCGCACTTGTTTCGGCAATATCTCACAGAGCCATGTTTATAAATGTTCAAAAATACGGAGTGACACCTCAAGCATTTATTTAGCTGACAAATAGGACGATTACTCAACATTATGGAACGAGTTTAGGGGTTGGATTTTTTTATATGTGGCTTCTTGAGAGTAATTCAGATGAATGGTATGAAACATATCTTATTTATAAGTGTTTTAAACCATTTCTCTGATTTAATTTTAAAATAAGTATATAATACAATATTAATAGTGGGAGGTATTTAATATTGTCTACAGCAGTGGGTATAGTACTTTTTTAGCACTACCCCAAACTATATTTGTATAAGTCGTTATTACCCCTGCATTTTTTTAATTCAGATGAATGGTATGAAATATATCTTATTTATAAGTGTTTTAAACCATTTCTCTGATTTAATTTTAAAATAAGTATATAATACAATATTAATAGTGGGAGGTATTTAATATTGTCTACAGCAGTGGGTATAGAACTTTTTTAGCACTACCTCAAACTATATTTGTATAAGTCGTTATTACCCCTGCATATTTAATTCAGATGAATGGTATGAAATATATCTTATTTATAAGTGTTTTAAACCATTTCTCTGATTTAATTTCAAAATAAGTATATAATAAAATATTAATGGTGGGAGATATTTAATATTGTTTACAGCAGTGGGTATAGTACTTTTTTAGCACTACCCCAAAATATATTTGTATAAGTCGTTATTACCCCTGCATTTTTTTGTGATTGGAAATATCTTCAAAAATAGCACCGCAGGCATTTTTTAAAACTTTCAAGCACAAACGTGCTAGAATTGAAAGTTAGCTTTCGCTATTTGCCGAATTTGTAACGAAAATTAATGGTTTTAATTGAAGCTTTAACTAAAAATCCAAGTGCACCCGATGTTATGCTTTTTTTTAATGTTTGCATATTGCTGAGGTTTGTTTTGCTAAAATTACTCAGATTATCTAATTACCTAATTTAATTTGTAAACTGTCGTGCTTGATGCCCTCAAAAAAATAAGTTCAGACAATATGCAATCTATAGTTGATCTAATAATACTCAACTAGATATAGGTACTGAAAATTATTGTAGATTTGATTTACTACGTGAAAGTGTTTCCATATCAATTTCATCGTTACTAATTATAGGTAGACCGCAATAAATTCAATCAGACTGATGTGTGTACCTTATCAAAGTTGTTAGTAACTGTTAATTATTCTCTTGGCAGCTGTGGGTGTTTTAGCGTTTCAAATTTTTAGCCATATCTTCTTTGACCCACCATTTTCGATCGACAATTCGGCGGAAAAGTACGCTGGAACAAATAATAATAAGGTTGTACAGAGTCTGTACACAATCTCATTGTACATATAATAATGAAACTTAAAAAATGGAGCAAGTAAACATATTTCATCTTATTACTATATACTATAGTCTATTGGACTTTATTAAATCGTCTTCATCAATCTCCATAAAGCTTGCTTTGTAATAATGAAATTCTTGAAACGCATTAGTCGCGGCTACGACGTTTTAATATTTCAAGCCCTTGCATAAAAATATATAGAAATATAAAACCAATGGGAATTTGTTTGTATGTAGTTCATTACTTCAACTGTCATCGCTTTTAAATTATTAAAATACTAATGTATTATTACACATCCTGTTATTTTAGAAATGGAATGTTTAATATAACGAGAGTGGTGTTATATTTAAATGGAACAGAAGAGGGTGTGTTTTGGGACCATATCCGTTACAAAATAAACTTGAAAACTAAAGAGGAATCTATTTCTAGATAAACACGCGGAGGGCATGTGTTATCAAAATAGCTACATTCGTATTTCCTTAACAGTTCAACTATTCTATATAAAAAAACGCTTTAATCAGTAAAAGCATACAACTGCCAAAATATATACATGAAATGATCATAACGTTATTATAAATGATGTGTTTACTGTTCAAACTTTTAACATTTCTATTCCTTGCCAATCTTAAAATGTGTTTCTAAAACCGATATTAATAATGCCAGACATCTCATGGGAATAAATGTGGAATGGTTTATTAATATAATAAACGAGTCCAGTTGTATTATTATTACAAACAAGTAGGGACTACAATGTTTGAAGAGCTGCTATGATTTCTTTCTTGTTGTTGATGATGATTTCTTTTTCGTTCCGGATTTTTGTTATTCTAGTTTTGCAATTTCTTATTTTAAACCTAAATATCCTCATATTTCTGTATTATTCTATCGTAGTTTGAATAATTTTGCTATTGCAAATCCGATTTTAGAGGCTGAGTCGATAAAAAAAATAATGCAACATATTTTGATTAATTGTTTTATTCATCTTAGCACAAAACATATCAGTGTACCAGATGGACGAAGGAAATTTTAAAATTTGGTTTATAAGTATTTTTTTCTCAGCGAATAATTTGTATTTCATTCGAGATATGAGCGTAAAAGTTTCAAAATTTAAAAAAAAATTAAAGAAAAACTAGTTGCGATAGAGACTTTCCGTTTTATATTATCATATTGGTATAAACATTGTGTAAATTTTTTAAATTCATTTATTGTCGCCGCAGGGTAAAAAATAGTTAGTCGCCGAAAAAAAATACTTAGAATCAAAATTTTCCAATTTCCTTCGGCCATCTGGTACACTGATATGTTTTGTGCTAAGATCCGTAAAAAAATTGAACAAAATATGTTGCATTATTTTTTTATCGACTCAGTCTCTAAATTCGGATTATAGAGATAGGAGCGTAAAAATTACAAATAAAAAAAAAAATAGAAAGTTAAATTTGTAGGCATAGAGACTTTCCATTTTACATTGTCATATTGTTATAAATATTGAACAATTTTTTTCAAATCCATATAATTTTTGCGACATGGTTAAAAATAATAATAATGAAATACAAGTTAGTCGCCGAAGTAAAAATACTTAGAATTAAAATTTTCCAATTTCCTTCCGCCATCTGGTACACTGATATGTTTTGTGCGAAGATCAGTAAAAATATTAAACAAAATATGTTGCATTATTTCTTTTTTGACTCAGTCTCTAAAATAGAATTATAGAGATGTGAGCGTGAAGGTTAAAAAAAATAGAAAGACAAATGTGTAGGGATAGAGACTTTCTATTTTGGATGTTGAACTAGGAGGAGTAGTAGTAGTAGTAGTTACAGTATTTGTTAAAATTCTGTCGATGTTTGGGTCCTTCTTCCATGTGTTAAATTAATAAGAATTTTGTAAAAAAAATTTCATATACGAATAATTTTTGTTTTTCAAAATCTGAAAATCGTAGTTGGTAAACATGTAATTTCTTCAGATTTCGACAGATTTCTACCAAATACTATTGTTTTTAGCGTTTATTGATATATTCTTCAATCAACGATGATAGCCACATGCAAAATTTCGTTTGAAAATGTACAATGGTTTTTTTTTTCGAAAACGTGACACCTTTGTAATCCCTCTAATATAAAAACCAAGACAATGTTTTGAAGCTGTTAGTGCTGAGGGTTCAAATGTGCGGGTCGCGGGTTCGAAAAGGGTTTTGTATTCATTATTTAATTGACGTATTAAGCATTTTGAAGTAATAGCAATGTTTCAATAAGGTTCTGAGTTTATACAATTAAATAGTTACATAAATACTGTTGAAAATTGTAAGCTGCAATTTAGAAAATTCATTCTTGGGGACATTTACAATTAGAAATCAGCCCCTGTTGTATGACTGGAATTTCACCTAGTAATAATATAATAATTTTATTATATTATTACTAGGTGAAATTCCAGTCATACAACAGAGGCTGATTTCTAATTGTAAATATCCCCAAGAATGAATTTTCTAAATTGCAGCTTACAATTTTAAATAGTATTTGTATAACTATTTAATGGTAACAACAGAAACAGAAACATTTTACCATAAATCAAATTCTCTACATATTGTCAACTAATAGGTTTACCATAAATAACACACAGGTATGCGAATAACAATACACTTAAAAATGCTATTAAAAAGCTTATTAGTATCTACTATCAGCCTTGTATTAGTTGTTGTCAACATTTCCTGGAATAATTCTCTAAAACTACATACAAAAATTATTCTCAAATTTCATACTTGATCAAGTTCACTGATAATTTTGCATAAACAACTTTATTATCGTGGGCAAGTCTAAAGAATTTTTCCACAATCGCTTTAAGCAATTTACTATATGGTGTGGCTGTTTGGAATAATTGAGTTGCGAGAAGGCACACTTAATGAAATTGCAGCGGTAATATTTGCTGCCAGTGTGCGCATTCCTGATTAATAGTAATAAACCCTAAAATGGCGTATAGTTGATCTGGAGGTTACAGTTTAATTATGTCGCCTGTGAAGGTTTCATTCGTTCGTGGGAGTATTATTTGAGTGGCGTTTATTTGATCAATACGTGAGAATTGTGGTAGGCTCAATAGTAAACGTAAAGATATAGTTGATTTTATTATTATGTTTATTTTTAATCAGGTTTATCTTCTTTGCTTATGATATTAATTTAACCTTTAACTGGTATGGCAGGATCAAATTTGACCCTACAGTTTTTTTTTTGCTATTATCTATTTAATAAAATCGTTATGCTCTATTTATAGGCTTTTATATTTTTTTCACTTTTAACACAATTATAATAATCAAACTATGTATATATACATATATATATATATATATATATATATATATATATATATATATATACATATATATATATATATATATACATATATATATATATATATATATATATATATATATATATATTATTATTAGGGTATTGCAGCAATTAAAACGCTATTTTTACTAGAAGTACACTTTACTTCCTTTTGCCAATATTTCGTAGCTTAATTAGCTATTTCATCAGGGCACGGCTACTAAATAGATATACATATGTTAAAAATTAAAATTAAATTATAATTTACAAAATGTGTTAATTAACGACTTACAGTATGTGAAATAGCTATCGATCTAGATGCAGCGTACAAAAGGTATTTACAGGAAATTATTAATTCAAAAAATGGCTGACGATGAAATAATTTACATTTGATATATAAACAGAAAACGTCAAACGTTAGAATGATGTCAATGACAACTAATAATTAAAAGTAAGAATAAAAAGAAAACATAATCGTCTCTATGCCTTCTTCCTACACCCTAGACCTCCTCTGCCCTCCCCAATTTCCTGACCACTACAAATTAAGTGCCATTTTTGTAAAATATATGATTCATTAGAGATAGTTTTTGTGGCAGTTTACAGTACATATCTGTTTCCCTAAAATATATTATTTTGAGTTTTATCCATTTGGATGTTGAAGTAGGAGTAGTAGTAGTAGTTACTGCATTTGTTATAATTCTGTAACATGCCATCGACCTTAGGGTCCTTCTGCCGTGTATCAAAATAATAAAAATGCCTAAAACGAATAATTTTTTGTTTTTCAAAATTTGAAAATCTTAGTTGGTAAACATGCACTTTCTTTCGACAGGTTTCTACCAATAACTTATCACATCTAAGTTACGTGATAGCGTTTATTCATATATTCTTCAATCAACGATGACACATTTAGTTAAATGTACAATGATATTTTTTACACCCTAGACCTCCTCTGCCCTCGCCAATTTCCTCACCACCACAAATTACTTGCCAATTTAAAAAAAATATATAATTCATTAGAGATTTGCTTAGAATCATCTAAAATGTTACGAGAACTAGATATTTAGCAATTGATTGAAGTACCAGGGTCGTCCTAAGACATTCGTCGCCTGTGGGCTACCAAAAATAATACGCCACCCCTTATACGAAAAAGAAAATACACGCGATTGCTTGCGAGAGCGGGGTGACACCTATAAAAAATGCTTCCCAGAGCTATAGCCCATTTAGCCCGGTGGTTAAGGTTGCCCTGTGAACTACTGATAACATTCAAAATAGCATACAGCTAGAGCAGGGGTGACACCAATAAAAATTGCACCCCAGAGCTATAACCCATTTAGCCCTGTGGTGTGCCCTGCGAACTACTGATAACATTCAAAATAGCATACAGCTAGAACGGGGGTGACACCAATAAAAATTGCACCCCAGAGCTATAACCCATTTAGCCCTGTTTGCCCTGTGAACTACTGATAACATTCAAAATAGTATACAGTTTATTAAACCCCAACCAATTTACGCAATTCCCAAAATGCCTCCACATACATTCTGAATGAAATCACACTTTTAAGAATGAAATAATTGGCACGGGTATTTGGACGGCATCCAGTTTAATCGTCGTATTAATTTACATGAAGCTGTTTGAAACAATCTGCAGCATGCATTTTACTCGTTTTCTTCCGAGTGGAGCGCATACAAAAAGTTCTCGATTTGTCGGAAATGATGGATATTTTAAATCAGAGGGGGAGTTTATAAATAGTTGTATGTGCATTTAGGATCGCACCGGTTTGTTCCAGACATTTCGGTCGTCATTCCAGAATTATTTCAGGCACGTATATATGTGGTATAAAATGCGCTCATAGATTTTAAACATGGCGTTTTTTTCTTAATAAACTGAACATATCGTGTGTCCACTACGTAACATATTTCACATAGTGGACACACGAATATGTTCAGTTTATTAAGATAAACGTTATGTTCAAAAAATTATGAGCGCATTTTATACCACATATAAACGAGTGCCTGAAATAATTCTATGTGAAATATGTTACGTTGAAGCTTGGTTGTATGAAGCAGATAACTCTCGAGTAAATTTCCAATCCGTGATTCAAACATCATTTTTGATACTAATGTTTAACCTTACCATATATAAACAGAGATCTACAAACGAGCGATACGAATCAAGTTAACAAAGCACGTTGGCCTTTTTCAGATTTCTGTGAATATTTTGTTTTTGTGTATTTTTCCGTTCTAAAATGTGATTTTCTTCTAGTCTGATGGTCATGTATTTCTTTGTTTGGTATTAGTTTAGTATTTATTTTTATTAGGCTGTTTTTAATTTTGTAGATCATTAATAGATTGTTTAGGGTGATTTCCACGCCCTTTCCATCCTCTCTTAACCATTCACTCACCTTTCTGCAAACCCACAACTTTTGTTTATCCAGGATACCAGGACAAACAAAAGTTGTGGGTTTGCAGAAAGGTGAGTGAATGGTTAAGAGAGCATGGAAAGGGCGTGGAAATCTGCAAAAGGCCAGCGTGGGAGAGAAAATGGGTGAGGGAAGATAGAATAATAGATATATAATAATAAATATGCCATGAAATGGAATTTTAGATTTTCATAATAATGTTCTGTTAAAGGCATCTTACACGGTCAATAATACTGTCTGTCCAAGTAATGTCAATATTTGCTTGAATCCTCCTTTTATATTTATCAAGTAATCAATTATACAGACAAACATCAGTATTCTCTTCATTCCATCATTACTATACCTTACACGATAAGTAATACTGTCAATATTTTCGAATAAGGAACATTTTAAACATATTATCGTACAGTAATACTGTCATTATTCTAAAATATTGACAGTATTATTGATCGTGTACGGTGCCTTTTAGTTTCCATAATTTAAACACGGTTTTTAATGAATGTTTACAAGTACATTACAGCAGATAAAACATAATTTAATAAATACTTGTTATTATAATAGAAAATGAAGGTTTCGTAACTTTCACAACCGTATAAAACCATTGTTAGTATATGAATATTACAAATTAAATAATTATTTACATTATAGATATAATTTATGTAATAACTACATATTATTATATTTATAATAGAAAATGCAGGTTTCTAAGAAGTAATTTTCGTTGACATAGAAAAGGATTAGTATATAAACATCACAAATTATTTATATAATATTCTACGATAAAGGCACCTTACACGGTCAATAATACTGTCAGTCCTAGTACTGCCAGTATTTGCTTCAATCCTTCTTTTATATTTATTAAGTAATCAATTATCCAAGTAACATTCAGTATTCTCTTCATTCCATCATTACTATAATTTATAACTTCTGGTTGTTATTCTTCTTAATTTTGATTAATGTGTTATGCCAATTTTTTTTTTTTGTAATTTATGTCAATATAATATATAATGCACCTTACACGATCAATAATACTGTTAATATTTTAGAATAATGATAATTTTAAACATGTTATCGTACAGGAATACTGTCATTATTCTAAAATATTGACAGTATTATTGATCGTGTAAGGTTCCTTATATATTATATTAACATAAATTACAAAAAAAAAATTATTTGGCATAACACTTTAATCAAAATTAAGAAGAATATCAATCAGAAGTATAACCCTCATTCCTTGTACTATTCCCTATCTTCCCTCACCCATTGACTCTCCCACGATGGCCTTTTGCAGATTTCCACTCCCTTTCCATCGTCTCTTAACCATTCACTCAATTTCTGCAATCCCACAACTTTTGTTTATCCTGCTATCATGCATGCTTTCTTAACTTGATTCGTATCGCTTGTTTTTAGGTCTCCATATGTCCCTCTGTTTATATATAGTAAGGTTAAACATTAGTGTCTGCAATCCCACAACTTATGCTTATCCTGGTATCTTGGATGCTTAGTTAACTTAATTCGTATCGTTCGTTTTTAGGTCTCCATATGTGTTTATTTGAATCCTGATATATTGAAATTCCGAGACTAGTTCGACAATGGTATTGTCCACGACTGGTTTACACCTGGTTGGGTATTTTGCAATTACCAAGCCTATAGATTTTGCTGTGGCGGGTGAATGTTCAACAATCACCGTTTATAATCTCCTAATAACTGTTTATGTTTGAAAACTAGAAAGTTGTGAGAATCGCGTCAGTTATTTCCATTCTTAATCCGCTGTCTGATCCCCTTTTAATCTACCCATATTAGCTCGACTCAAGGTTTCCTAAATGTAATAATAATTTACTTATGTAGTATATAAATAAATAATTAAAAGTTGTATGTAATAATTTTATTTAGTATTTAAAATTAAATATTGGAGTGTTACGCCGTCTAGTTTGTGATAATAAAAAATAAAAGAAATAATAAATGCATAAAAAAATATATAAATAAATATACTTTAAAAAATAAATAAATAAATAAAACGTTTTTTAGTTGGTTTAAGGTGTGAAAACACTAATTACACTTTGCAACAACTAGAGTGTAAAGGTCGTTTTAGACAAGACAATTTCTTGACTCAAAAGTTAGTCAAGATGCAATACAATCTAAATTATCTTGTATCATACAGCAAATTATTTGAAATATTGAATTGGATGATAGATCAAATGGAAAAATATAACACATTCTATTTGTCAAGGACTAATTGTATGGGAGGAGGATATATGAATTCATTTCTTGAACAACTTTTGAGCTAAGAAATTGTCTTGTCTAAAACGATCTTAATAAAAACAAAGTAAAAATTGTTTTATTTATTTATTTTTAACAATACAGGGTGTTATATAATGCGAGGGCAATCCGTTAAATGGTGGTAGAGTTAATCCAGCAAGAATTTGAATTTTTTAATTTTTTATTCGTCTTCGTTTGGTAACTGGAAGGCTTTAAAGTTGATAAACAAAAGAGTCGAAACAGTAGGTTTTTAATTTTGAGATTAATTGGACTGTATGATAGTGATTTAATTTTCTTGTTTAGTTTTCGTTGTATTGTTTCGGTTAGTTATTTATCATATAAAATTAAAGTTATGTGGAAAAAGTTGTAGAAATTATAAAATTGACCATAACAACATTATTTGCAAAAGGAATGTTTGAAATTTTTAAAGTAATGCAACTTTTCAGAGCAGTGGCAAATAAATTAATAATAATCAATATGATCGTCAACATTCGCCTGACGGCTAAAAAGAAGAAAATTTCTGCTTATACTTATCACAGTAAAATAACTCCATTAAACATTTGATTATTAGATTTTTTTCTGTCCTGTCATAAAATTTTAGATGTGTAGTGTTGCTGTTTAAGTGACAATATGCTAATAACCTTTAATATACTTATTACCATATGGGTGTGCATTGTTAATTCTGTGGTTGCCGCCAGATGGAATTAAACTTTCTCTATATAGAGAAAGGTGCACTCTTATTCTTCTTAAAGTGCTTTGTATATAAACCACTTGGGATTTTGTTAACTCATCCTCACTAGCTGAGCTACACTGATGATATTTAATAAAATCTGTAGATTGTTAAGAGATTAATTCTCGCTTACATATTTGAAATATTTGTTTTCGTTGTAAATTGCACAGTAGTTTTTCGTAGTGGATATTCGCGACATGTAGTGTAATCTACAGAATATAACTGAACGTGAATATAATCAAACGCAGCAAATATGTAGCTACTTCAAAATGGCCACCATAATGTCGCAAATATATGTCGATAAATTATTATATCGACATGTATTAGGCGTATTTTTTGAGGTCACATATGATTTAAACCTATTAAGCAGATAATAATATAGAAATCTAATAGTTAAATGCATATACAACAGAAACCCTCCATAAATTATGCGAAGCCTTTTAACTGTTTCATTGCTGACCAACTGTAGAAAGTTACAGCCAAAAACCTCTCCTCTCCAGATCGAACCGGAATGAATTCAAGTTAAAAGTGAATTTTATTAGAAACACACATCACTCCTGATTTCTATTTTTACTTTTGTTTATACTGCTAAATTTATGAAAAACCTTTGGACGATATATAGTCAATAACAATATTGTTTGCATAACAATATATTCGAGATTTACATGATACAATCCAGAATAATATTTAAAAATAGAAATTCTGTTAAAATACAGACTAGGGGTAATTAATTACAATTAGTATTATCATATTTACGTCGACACTCGACACCAAATATATATATATGTATATATATATATATATATATATATATATATATATATATATATATATATATATTTCATATTTAGTGCCCCCACAGACTAAAAGTATCGGCCGAGATACAGATTGTCCTTGCATCCTCGCACATTGCGCAAATTAAATTGTTTGGTAGGTAGTAGGGTGTTTGTTTTTTATCCGATTCAAAGAGGAAGCGTTTCCCATGGAGTAGTTTAAATCTATAAAATGCTACTTATTTTTTAAGCAACTCAAGAAACAGACATTTACATATATTGCAGCATAAGCAACAAGCATTAGTAAGCTATTCAAGCATCCCTTCCTCTTTTAATCGAACTATAGCAATTTTGTCACAATAAACAATACAATTCAAAATATTCCTATACAATAAGTTCTGTATTTCTTATATTATTGCTTATTTTATTTATTTTGTTTCTTGAAGAAACACTTTAAATACAGATTTAAGATTAATTTGTTGGAATTGTTATATATTTTAATTGTTTATTATTTATTTTTTTATAATTATTAATATATTAATTGTTTTATTATTTGTTTCAGGATTTCACATGGCTCCGAGACTGAATGAGATCTTCCCAGAATCGTGCCTACTGATCGTGGTGGGAGTGTTTATCGGGATAATCCTAGTATATGTCACCGACAGCGTGCACATGTCACCCTTAACACCGGACACGTTCTTCTTCTTCATGCTTCCACCGATCATATTGGACGCGGGCTATTTCATGCCCAATCGATTATTCTTCGACCATCTGGGCACGATACTTATCTTTGCAGTCATAGGAACTATTTTTAATACATTAACAATAGGTGAGAAACGATTCCTTTCCTCAATTTCAAAATTAAAATACTATGTCGTATGCTACTCTTAACAAATTGAATAACTCGGTAATTTAAAAAAAAAACTTGTATCTTTACTGGGCTATCAGCCGTGAGGCTTTTCCGCCGGTCAAGGGAGAAGCTCAGAGGAGTTTAATCACCCGGCATTTACCTTAATTTCACAGAAAACCTCTGAAAACTGTGGAAGGTGATTCGCGAAAATTCGCTCCCTGCTGGGGATCATGAGCACTTAAAATGACGTTACGTATTATTTAGTTTTTATATATTTTTTAATTATACAATGTTTTGCAAACCAAAAAAATTAAACCATTGATATATTGTGGCCTTGGATGGTTTTTCACCACCAAAAGTCGTGTAGTAAGTTGATCGACACACTGCTGTTGAAATAATCCACGTCGAAAGTCGTAAAAAATTATCGCACGAAAATATTCATAATTTTTAATTATACAATGTTTTGCAACCCAAAAATATTAAATAATGAAAAATGCATTAACACATTAATTTCGCTCGTTGTTCTAAGAGCTTTTATAATGAAATATTTTTAAAATTAAATAGACCGTATCTATTACAATTTTTTGCAACCCAAAAATATTTCATTATAAAAGCTCTTGGAACAACGAGCGAAATTAATGTGTTAATGCATTTACGTACATAGAGAAATGTATTTAAAATAAACATAATAAATTTGAATAAAATTTCATTTGCGAAGCATAACAACTTTTAATTTACTCATGCTGCAGCGTAATCAACATGAATAATAAGGTTTATTTATAAGCACGTAACTAAATTATTTAAAAGCACATGTTGGCGTGCTGTCCACTCTTGATAACACACGCAAACATGTGCTTTTAAAAACTTTTATGGCTTGAAGCTAAAATAATACAACTAATAAGTTATTGATAATCTTTTTACTTGAATGCGGAAGGTATTTTTGTATTTCCTTGTACGACCACTGTTTGTTCAGACAATGCGACTTTGTAAGCTGCATTTATTGCTTTGTCAGCTTTATAGATGATAGATAGATTCATAAAATACTTTGCATACATCAACCCATATTTAATATATGCTATTAGATGAATAATATTTTATATTGCATACATGTTCTTGTTTATTCCAGGTGCTTCCTTATGGGCGATCGGCACCACCGGTCTGTTCAGCTGCGAAACGCCCCTGCTGGACATGTTCCTCTTCAGCTCTCTGATCTCAGCCGTCGACCCGGTGGCCGTGCTGGCCGTATTCGAGGAGATACAGGTGAACGAGATCCTCTACATCGTCGTCTTCGGCGAATCGCTGCTGAACGACGCCGTCACCGTGGTGCTCTACCACATGTTCGAGAGCTACACGGAGATGGGCCTGCAGAACATCATCTACACCGACATTCTGGCCGGGTTCGCGAACTTTTTCGTCGTGGCCATCGGCGGCACAGTGATCGGTGTCCTGTGGGGTCTTGCCACCGGCTTTGTGACCCGGTTCACGAACGAAGTGCGCGTGATCGAACCTATTTTTATATTTGTGATGGCCTACCTGGCCTACCTGAATGCCGAGATTTTTCACATGTCCGGAATATTAGCGTGAGTATTCATCTCTAGTCTATATACATTATTAACTTATTTATAAGATATGATTAGTAGTGATAGGGGAGTTCTGGCTCACTTTTTGAACTCGGATTCTAAAATTCGGATTTTTCAATAGGTTAAACATATTTTGCAAGATTCAACAGGTTTGAAACAGGATCTGGAACATGTTAAACATATTTTGTAAGGTTCAACAGGTTTGAAACAAGTTCTGGAACATGTTAAACATACGAGGCATATCCAGAAAGTAAGAGTACTGAGGCTCTCACGGTCGGAGGGATTTTATTTTCATCATGTTGGCCACACGGCAGTGTAGCCTGACTCCTCCCCTTTGCACCGAGACCGGTTCGAGGTCAGTACGTTGAGAACTGTTGACACGACAACAAGTTTCGTGAATAATGTCAATCCAATCTCCCGCCAAGTGCGAAATACGCGGCGTCATCCGTTATCTCGTTTGGAAGGGAAAACCTCCATTTGAGATTTATAATGAGGTGAAAACTGCATATTGTGATAAAGCTACGAATGTGTACAAGTGGTGTCGCGAGTTTAAAAATGGTCGTACGTCTGTGCATGATGATCAGAAGAGCGGAAAACCTTCAATTGTGACTGACGAAATTGTGGAAAAAATTGAAAATGCGCTCCGTGACGATCGCAGATTGACTGTGGATGAACTTTCTGCGATGTTTCCGCAAATCTCCAGATCTCTACTACACGAAACAATCACAGAAACCCTCGGATATCGGAAACTGTCCGCGAGGTGGGTCCCAAAACAACTGACAGACCAGCACAATTTGAATCGAGTGGAGGCTGGGCAAGAGTTTTTGAGGCGCTGGAAACTCCATGGAGATGAATTTCTCCGCTCCATCGTAACTGGAGATGAAACTTGGGTAGCACACCACACGCCCGAAATAAAAAGACAGTCTCAACAGTGGCGTCACACCTCTTCACCCTACGCCAAAAAGTTCAAAATCACAATTTCAGCCAAGAAAGTCATGGCATCCGTGTTTTGGGACTGTCAAGGCATAATTTTAATCGAATATCTGCCTCAAGGGGAGACCATCAACTCTGCAAGATACTGTGAGACCTTAAAAAAATTGCGGAGGGCGATTCAGAACAAGAGGAGAGGCATGCTGACAAAAGGAGTCTGCCTGCTGCACGACAATGCCAGACCACACACGGCCAACGCCACCAAGGAACTGCTCGCCTCGTTTAAATGGGATGTCCTGAACCATCCCGCGCATTCCCCTGATCTAGCACCTTCAGATTACTCTTTACCTCCCTGAAGCTGCACATGGGTGGAAAAAGGTTTTTAACCGACGAGGAGGTAAAAGAGGAGTTGGAGAAGTGTACGAAGGAGTTGGCGGGAAACTACTTCGAGGAAGGCATCAAAAAATTGATACCTCGCTACACCACCTGCATAGAGAGGAATGGCGACTATGTCGAAAAATAGCTTTTATTATGTACTAAAGTTTCACGTAATTTTTTTGTTTAAATAAAAAATTTTAACACCTACAAAAATTCAGTACTCTTACTTTCTGGATATGACTCGTATTTTGTAAGGTTCAACAGGTTTGAAACAGGTTCTGACACATGTTAAACATATTTTGTAAGGTTCAATAGGTTTGAAACCGATTCTGAAACATGTTAAACGGGTTCTGAAACAGGTCGAATGCGTTTTGGAATAGGTCCAACAGGTTCTGGAATAGGTTTTGGAATACTATGAACAGGTTATAGAATAGGTTGATCAGGTTGTCAAACAGAAGAATCAGATTTTTGAGTTCAAAAAGTGAACCAGAACTCTCCTAACACTACTACTGGTATGCAATTGTAGTTCACGACTATGAATTCTAGCGGTTAATAATAGATCCATTATTAACCATAATGAACTGTAACTATGTGAAGAAAATCAAGCTCAAATGCTACGTAACATTTGTTTTGGCTTTAACCCATTACTCGCCGTAATTAAAAAAAAATAGAAAATTTTAAATCAAACTCTTTGTGTTAGCTAATTAATGAAATTCAAATTAAAAAGTTATATGGAGTCCTTTTTTAGGACATTGGCGAGCTTTGACAACAAAATTAAAAAGTAAACGTTTTATTCAAAAGTAAAAAACAAACAAACATAAGTGTGAATCCACCTCTTAGCAATTTATATATCTAGATTGCGATCTTGTTAACTGACAGTGTAGCTCAGCTAGTGAGGATGAACTGTATTATTAAAAATAACATTAGATATTACAAATTTATTTATATATATATATATATATATATATATATATATATATATATATATATATATATATATATATAATCGTTTGTTTGCCTTCTACCTTACGGTGTAGGCTTTAAATAAAAATTTTAAATTACTGCAAATGGAAATCTGCTAAACACTTATCATACAATGGAACGTCACAACGTCTGCATACTTTCGTTGTCTTCTTGTCACAAGCAACACTTTTTCTTTGGGATTTTTTTATCGGTATTATTATGTGGTCTATTTTATCATATCGTGTTTCTACACCAACTCGTCCCCCAACAACTCTAGATTTTTGAGGGCCAGGTCTTTTACGACTTGATTTTGAGTCGAATAAGAAAGCAATCACATTTTTCGTCTTATTTGAAACAGTGAAATATTACACTCCTCTGGGTGAGCTACTGGTTAGAGTCGATATGTGTTGTAATAAATAATTACTAATCGGTTTTGGATGTTGTACACACCTGGAAATCAGTTGGAGGGAAATGTTATATAAAAGTTATTTACTATTAAAATATCTGATGTGGCCAGTGCACAATATTCTTATATATCAATAGTAAAACCACTGGCACTGGCCACATTAGATATGTTTATTGCAAATAGCTTTTATATAACATTTCCCTCCAACTGAGTTCCAGTTGTGTACAACATCCAAAACCGATTAGTAATTATTTATTATAATATACTAGTTTTTCAACGACAACCGCTAGTAGATGGAATAAACATGTTAGGAAATTAGTATCAGTTGTAGATTTCATGATACAAAATGTGACCTACTGTTAACAAACCCTGAATTATGAATGTTGGAACAAGTGTACCAACTTGCTGCACTTACATACATATGCAATGAGAAAATCGTGTTTGTATCGTGTGTGTAATGGACGAGAGTGCACTGTATTAACGATTTTATAAGCAGCGCTTTATTGATTATTCCGATTGTTATATGAATTATTTTCTAAGGTTTCCATTAAATGGACAAACGTGGCCCTTCACTGATTAAGGCAATCAATACCCTGTGTGCGTTGTGTCATAATGTATATATATATATATATATATATATATATATATATATATATATATATATATATATATATATATATATATATATATATATATATATATATATATATATATATATATATATATATATATATATATATATTTAGTGTTTACGTCTATATACTTATGATATCCAGGGTCGTAGCCAGGATAAGAAATTGAGGGGAAAATGATAATATGACGACATACGTCATAATCTTTATTTTATACTTTATTAATTATTTAATATATATATATATATATATATATATATATATATATATATATATATATATAAAAAAGCCTGAATTCATCTTTTAACTATCTGCAGATCTATTTGATATTGATGGATTTTGATCATGTTAGATTTCTGAAGCTTGAATTCATCTTTTAGCCATCTACAGATCTATTCGATATTGTTGGATTTCGATCTTGTTAGATTTCTCTCTATAGAGAAATTGAAACGCCATCTGGCGTGAATCACAAGATTATAATGCAGTGTGAATTTATCCACACTGATGAGGTGAATTATAATCTTGTGACTCTCTCTTCAATTTCTCTATAGACAAAAAAGTTTGCTTTTCCTATGTTTATAATGGAATATCATATAATAAGGGTAGCAACAATTATGTTTATAAAGGAATATCATATAATAAGGCTAGCAACAATATTATTTATATATTATAATTATACACACGAAAAATATGCGAACTTTCACATGCGGGTAAATTGCGATAGAAGAGAGGGCTAAAAACTATTGCAGTTACGATACACGCCTATAAATGTGGTGTAAGAAATTTTCTGCTCGGTCTTAATGAAGTTACACCAGTCAAGTAATTAATTCCTTTACGGCCCTTTACCCAGACAAATTTGATTAGCTGCGGTTAGAATTGTTGAGTGCTAAACTAATGGTAATTACCTTTAGAGACTCGTTTGACGCGTCCATTATCGGAAGCGGTAGCGAAAAAATCTCTGCAACAGGAAACAATTAATTAATTTTCACTGTCACAGTTGTGTACAAATGTGAAATTCTCTTTAAATAATTCTCTTTAAATAATATATAAAAACTTTTAACGACATAATAGAAAATTCGGGGACGATTTTTTGAAGTTGCAAGTTTTAACACTCACATTCACATACACTAGCATATAGAAGGACCCGAAGGTCGATAGCCAGTTTCAGAATTGTAGCAAACATAGTAACTACTACTATTTTATTTTATTTTATCACATAAAGTATGTTTAAAGTATTGTAATCATGCGGGAAATATTTTTATATTTATATGTCTGTGCATACGTTTGAAAATATCCAGTTTTTCCGAAATCGTGAAGAAAAAATGTATCACAAACGCACAGCCAGTGTCCATAGATGATCTTAAAATGATCATGGCACCGAATCAAAAGGTGTAACTTGTTTTACTCCTCTGAGATATTTCATTTCCATTGCCAGTATTCTTCTTTTATCCCTCTTTGTTGGTTTCCACGTCTCGCTCCCATATGTTAGAAAATAGGTTTGTATATATTTATTTTTTCCTTATGCTAATCTATATATATCTATATATATCTATATATATATATATATATATATATAATATATAGATTAGCATTAGGAAAAAATAAATACATACAAACCTATTCTAACATATATATATATATATATATATATATATATATATATATATATATATATATATAGTGATATATTTGATTGCTTTTCTCGAGAATCCTCTCTTTCACTATCGGAATATAGATAGATATTTAATATTGTCTCAATATCAATTAATTCACACAGAAGTAATTTCATTATTGAATTTCGTCTCTAATTGCAATAAGACCAGCTGGATTCGGCATAAAATTAACATTTAAAATGGCGTAAAAAACCTACTCGTCTAGAGCGACGCCTACTCGATTTTAATTAATTACATTCCTTAATTAGCGAGAGAACGACGTTTTATGTGAAACGTTCCAATTGGTTTTATGTAAAGCGCTTTCAATTTGGCACGCTGGCAAAAATGCTCGACGCATATTCAATAAAGATAGCTGCCACTTACTTTATCATTTCCTAGATGCTGCAAAAGACAATTTTATTATAGCATAATTGAAAATTTCGATCTGGAAATTACTAATCGCATAGCCACTTAATGAAGCGTGTGGAGTAGTTATAATATTCTTATTATATCATTATCCTCGTTCAATTATGATCAAGCACATTATGCACACAGGCGCTGTACTCCACTCAAGTGGACAGAATTATGCACATCTGCCCTCCGTTACGGTCAGCAACAAAGAGGATATTTGCGGGAGATTGATTAGACAATATTATCTGTTTCAACACAGAATTATTAATGATACATGTGTGTATTCATATGTAAATTAATATGAAAAGCACATAATCCATTAATTATTTTGATAATTCTAATAATTTTCAAAATACGTGAATGTGTATTGCATTCAAAATTGTAGTATCAAACACAAAATTGTATGTAGGTCGTCGTTTGCCATTTCATAGTATTCATCCGGCCAATAAATACCATTTTCAAGTTGTTGGATATTAGATTTTATGAGAGGATTAGTTTTTTTTAAGTGGAATTTTAATTATCATTGTAATTAAAATTCCACTTAAAAAAAACTAATCCCCTCATAAAATCTAATATCCAACAACTTGAAAATGGTATTCTTTTTATAAACGACAAGACAGTTTTCATAACAAGGGGTTTTCTGAAATTGGTGGTCCTAGGCAATTTAAGGCTAATAAAAATGATTTACTTCATCTTAATCGAACAAGTCTATTAAAGATGAATGTATTTAGTTAGAATCGGGCCTATCAGCTTAAAAACATTTTATAATAGTTTAGAACAGCTAAGAACAAGCTTGTAACAGGTGTCTTGCTCAATTGAATCGGTTGTTTGAAGAATCAAAAATCAAAGTTATGGGAAATTGAAGGACGCTAGAATTTCTACATGAATCAATAATATTATTTAGATATGGTAACGTAGTAACCATATCCCGTGTCATATTGGCTAAATATATTACAAGTTGTTGGGAATGAATTATTAAAAAAAACTTCTATCTATATAGGGCTATCAGCCGTGAGGCTTTTCCGCTGGTCAAGCAAGAAGCTCAGAGGAGTTTAATCACCCGGTATTTACCTTAACTTCACAGAAAACCTCTGAAAAACTGTGAAAGGTGATTTGCGAACATTCGAGCTGGGGATCAAACTCAGGCTCCCCAATGCTCAGTACGAGACGGGCGACGTCTCTAACCACTCGGCCACATGAATTATTATTATTTAATATAATTTTATTGGCGCTTCTTCCCTTCCTTCTTCAAACTACCAATTTAATTATATTAATAATATAATATATATTAATAATTAATAAATCAATCGAATTATAATTGTGATACAATTCTCTATTGCAGAATTGTATCACAATTGGAGCATTGAGAGCAAAAATGGAGTAAGACTTACATTTAAAAAAAATAGTTTTATATTAGTACTAATAATAATAATAACATAAAACTAGATTTTTAATATTTGAGGGTTAGTCCACTTTTGAAATCAATGCCACAAGTGTGATACAATTCTGCAATATATCTTTATCCTATAGCAAATTGTCTAAGCAGATATTAATCCTCAGTGCCTCAATTATGATCTCACAAATGCAAAAGATACCTATCTACCGTATATTGATGTAAGGCTACAATTTTAAAGCATAAAGATATTGGATTGTTAAGGCATCTACTTTGTGATAATTCAATAAAAATAATAATAAAGATATATTGGAGAATTGTATCAAAATTGGGGCATTGAAAATTTAATGCCCCAATTTTGATACAATTCTCCAATATATCTTTATGCTTTAAAATTGTAGCCTTACATCAATATACGGTAGATAGGTATATGATTAAATTAAATAAAATAAAATATAACAGATTGTCTAAGCAGATATTTAATCAAATATTATACATTTTTAATCAAACTGTTATCTTTTAATATATATTTTTTATATCTTTTAATATACAATTCATTGCACTTGCAAAGGTTTTATAATTAAAAATGTATGTGCTAATATTAGTTAATTTAGAAGTATCTGAAGTGTGTCTAATTATATATGTTTGTTTCAGTATAACGTTCTGCGGGATCACCATGAAAAACTACGTAGAAGCGAACATATCACATAAATCGCACACGACGATAAAGTACGCAATGAAAATGCTGAGCAGTTCGTCGGAAACGATTATTTTCATGTTTCTGGGTGTCGCCACAGTCAATAAAAACCACGACTTTAACGCGTGGTTCATCATACTGACGATATTGTTTTGCTCGGTGTTTAGGATTCTGGGTAACGTATATATTATAACTGTTTAGTAATATAATATTGATTTTCAAATGTGTACGTAACAATAATTGTGTGGTCATAAAAAACACTGGAAGTACTTTACGACTGTATTTTCTACGCACGTAGATATTATATTATATATATTATTATATTATTATTATAAGTACGGCACATGTACCATTTGTCTTGCTTTATTTCAACATAAACCAAATTTTACTATTGATATTTCTTAGAATTAGTTTAAAGATGGAAACACGTATATACCTTTCTTATGGCGACGAATTATGAAATCGTATTGAACTATGCAGCGGAATATAATAAATTTGTTTCCAGTTGATTACAATATTATTTTGTAATATTTAATGATCTTTTACGTTTTATAACTAAGGATTATGGTCATAACTGTGAATATTGTTAGAAAATTGTTTTCATACATAATTCTTGCCAATGTAAGGCTGTAAATAGGTAAATGTGATTACTAAAATTTCGCCCTCCGGTGGGAATCGAACATTATACACAAATTGAAATGATGAACCCATTCAGCATTTAAATTTGTGTAAAGTTGTTAAAATAATTTTAACATCAATAAGGTATGAGTGAGAAACAATTTTCATTCCAGGAGTGGCTTGTACGGATAATAGAACAGGAAACGTACAGCCTGAAAAAGCTCCAGGACGATAAACAAAATCAGCTTATAACTATGCTTAATACAATTTCAGAATTCGTGTTTTAAGAAAATCAAAGACATGATCCCACCCTTAAGGTTCTGTAAATCTGAAAACACAAGAACTAGAATCGAAAAATATCCAAAAGCATATTTCTAATAATTAAATCTTGAAGACAGAAACACTATTATTGTTACTAACATTAATTACAGTAGTCAATTAGACTTATGCACTTTATCATTTCTTACAGGGGTAATTCTACTGACGGCCATAGCGAATAAATTCCGGCTACACCAATTAAGTACGGTGGAAAAGTTTGTAATGTCCTACGGCGGTTTGCGAGGCGCCGTGGCGTTCGCCCTAGTGCTGCTCATCAACCCGGAAGTGGTGCCGCTGCAGCCCATGTTTATGACCACTACGATCGCAGTTATTTACTTCACGGTGTTCTTTCAAGGCATCACCATCAAACCGCTCGTGAAAATACTGAACGTCAAAACGGCGGAGAAGCGCAAGCCCACCATGAACGAACGCATACATGAACGGGTAATTATAACTAACAATAAGTAATTTTATTGTGAATTTTAAAAGAAATTAAATTTACACGCTGATGTAGTGGAGTGGTTAGCACCCTTATTTTACGAACGTGCGACACGGGTTTGAATCTCAGTCTGGATAACACGAGTTTGAATCTCAGTCTGGATAGATAGTCATTGGAATCAAATTAACGATACGAAAAATTTGGGGAAGATTAGCAAGTACTAAGACTCACATACACATATTAATATTGCCAGTCCGTTTATCATAAAATGTGTGCTAGCATCACTCTATACAACAATACCATCATATATTCGTAGTTATATAAAGTAAGGAATATTGAGCGAACTATACGTGCGTGCAGAAATGGCGAAGGAGCCGTGAAGAACTACATAAAATAGGATTCCGGCGCATTCACCATTTATATATCAAAATATTGATATTTAGTTGAGGTCGTTTTAGACAAGACAATTTCTTGACTCAAAAGTTAGTCAAGATGCTAGACAATCTAAATTGTCTTGTATCATACAGCAAATTATTTGAAATATTGAATTGAATGGTAGATCGAATGGAAAAATATAAAGCTTTCTATTTGTGAAGGACAAATTGTATGGGAGGAGGATATATGAATTCATTTCTTGAATAACTTTTGAAATTGTTTTGTCTAAAACGACCTTAATACATAAATAATAGAAAATTGCGTGGAATTTCAATACAATTTTGTTTGTGGGTATGTTGTAAATCGTAGCGATATTTATTACAATAGCAACCGATTCGGCTATATTCTAATTATTATCGACTCGTCGCGGTTGTTTGTAAATATATATATATATATATATATATATTGATTTCTTTCTGTGAAAGTACTGTTGTTTTTTCGGCTGGAATGTGTGTAAAAGGGAAGGGTTGGGCTGATCTGCCAAATAAAGGTCTTTTTTTTAAATTTATTTATATATATATATATATATATATATATATATATATATATAACTAAGTTTATATGTCAAAAACAGTCGTTTTATTTATTTAATAGCTTATAGCGTTGGCTTCTTGCAGGGAAGGAATAAATAAAACACTTTTTTTTACTGCTTACATTTGTCGCCATTGACAACCCTGAGCGATCGAAACATCGGGGTTGCTTAATAATGGTTAGAGCATAGCCGAAACCAGTAGCTATTTGTAATAAATTTAAATGTTAAAACAAAGTAGTTTTATTTATTTCTCTCTTTCTTTTATAAGACTAAGGATTTATTTTTAAATACCGGGATACCGGGGTCCCGAACACCGGAATCCCCGACCAACTTGCACATATTTAAAAACCGATAGTAATCGATAAATACCAATATTTCGGTATTACATATTATAATTATTCTTCAATCATAGTAAATCGATTTTGGGTGAATGAAATATTGTACACTAAATAAAAAATGGAGAAAAACAATAATTCAACCCGTATTCCTGCCTCAAAGACAGATAGCTCCAACATTAGATAGCTTATGGTTTGAAGAGCATACTTAATTAAAACCTTGTCCTTGTCCTGTAAATGGAAAATATTTCTGTTGGACAATAAAGGCTTATTATTATTATTATTATTATTAAAACCAACAACGATATTGATATCTACTAGCTATCAGCGAGCAGTCAAGCCATATCATAAGAGTTAAATATTCAAGCTCAAGCTGTGCTGCTGTTGTTTGAGGATAAAATGCATTCAAAATTAAGTTCAATAAAGATGTATTCTTGCCCAGGAGTAAAAATAAGGAGAAACATTTTACTGCCTCATCCTACATTAGACGTATTCTTCTCTAATAGCCCTTTTTTAAGAAACTTATAGAAAAGTACATATAAATGTCTATAAGATGCCAATTTCTAAAGATGATGTAGTGCAGGTTATACATAGTCATCACACAACATAAAAAAAATAGGCAAAGTAGTGCAAGGATACAGGAAGAAATTTGTTATATAATTTGAAATGATCCAACATAAAATCGCGTTATGTATGGTGCCAGAAAACACGTTTTTACACATCAAAATGCATTGTTGTGAGATTAAAAATGGATAAAGATAGGAAGAAAAGACATTTGGTGCCCGTGGGATACTAAATATAATGCGCCACTCTACCATAAGAGATTACGCGGGAGCGGTGTGACACCAATAAAAATTGCGTCCCCAAAAGACTTGCGTCCCAATATGTAAAAATCTTTCTAGCTCGTCTAGTCCCGCTATCTTCTATTATAACTGACAATAAGAAATTTTATTGTAAATTTTAAAATAACTTTAGTATACACGTCGATGGAGTGGAGTGGTTAGCACCCTTATTTTACGAACGTGCGACACGGATTTGAATCTCAGTCTGGATAACACGAGTTTGAATCTCAGTCTGGATAGATGGATTTAGCCATTGGAATCAAATTAACGATACGAAAAATTTATAACAATATATAGACTCTTGTGGGGTAGATACAAACGTACAGGGAATGAATATTTACATTTTTGGTGCCTTTATAAAGTAATGATCAGATAAGATCATATAGAAATTGTTTAGGTGTGTGTGTGTGTCTGTGTATATATTTACACGCTATTTGTGGGTTCTATTTGATTATGTGGAAGCATAACCAAATCAAACAGTACTAATTATTCACCAATTATTAAATGCGTAACTCCCAACATAAAAACATACACATATAAACATACACATAAAAACACATATATCAAATACTAAATATTACAAATATCACTCACTGTTAATATCCCTCCTGGAAGATAATTTTAATTAGACACTGGGGCACTACAAAGCACATAACCGATTAAAAACTTATCGATGCACGTACAATGAAAGACAAATTCATACTGCATGCCCCGCGCAGCCCGGCACAGATCACATGACTCAGTTTTTTGTACACAAAAACGTCAAATCGGGCGGATAACAAACCGGTTCGGCCGATGTCTCATAGCTCTAACAGCGGAAATGCAATAAAATCTATTTGGATACTAACAAAAACTGAGTATGTTTTAATCGTACTTAAAATAAATTTCTAGCTTTTGTCCATAAAATATTATACTGAATATTTCAATTGGCCTAAATAATAAATAATATGTAATTTCAAATGAACATTTGAATTTTTGTTTGTTACATAAATACAATTGGCTCGAAGTACTCATACAATTAAAAAAAAACAGGAAATGCCCTGCACAGGACATTATCCCTAATGGGTTAGTTGGTGAAATATGGCGGTCAACATCTCGCCCAACAGATAACTACTTTAATTAACAAAATGTTCAGCCACTAAAAAAAGACCTTTACCTCTCAAGAAATAGGTGATAGGTGATTCCTTACGCCGGCTCCTTTGTAACATGATCATGGACGAGATAATACTAATATAATATATACTAATAATAATAGTACGAAAGCTATATGGTTACAATTCTAAATTCAAATTGCTACACCGACGACACGGTGCTGGCAGCAGAGAATGAAGACGACCTATAAAGATTGACGTTTTTTTGTAAATAATTTACATAGTAGACACCCCAAACATACAATATTTGAATGTTATATATCTTAACGAAATATCCTAGAAATCAACAATATACCCTCATATAAAATATTAACTAATTTCTTTGTTTTAGCTTAATATAAGTTTATTTACTTTATATATATATATATATATATATATATATATATATATATATATATATTATATGTAAGAAAAGACATTTTACAAATATTCCATACAGAATTTTCCTGCAGTAATCTATTTTCATGTCTTTTCAGTTAATGGATCACACAATGGCTGCAATTGAAGATATCGTAGGACAGCACGGAAACTATCATGTTCGTGATAGGTCAGTATCGAAAACTAATTAACAATTTATTTAAACCGACAAAAGACAACTGCGGAAATGTAATTCCGTTTCCTTAATTAATGTCGAAAACAACAAATACTTTATTTGCTTAAAACTACCTATTTCTGTATCTGTATGATAAATCTCCAAATCTCTAGTTATTTTTACACTATATTTCCATACATTTTCTTTTCGCTACAGAAGTGGAAATTGAATAATTTCGTCTCTAATTTAAATAATAGTGAAATATACTTAGCTCAGAGGCTTACTATATACAGGAAGTCCCTAAAGTATGAAATAAATTTGATTTATGATTTTGCAAAACTTAATTATAAATATTTAACATTTAATGAAATTTTTTTCGACCATTTTTAAATGAGAAATAACGTCAGCAGCAATTTTTTTAAATGACAACGCCATTTTTTATTGCGGATTCTAAAAAGGATTATTTTTCTGCGATCAGAAATGTATATTATGATGTAGGTCACATAAGAAATTTCCGAGAAAAATCATTTCAAATGTCAGAGTGAAGAAATTTTGCATTTACACTATTGAATTTTACATTATCGAATTTTATTAAAATAATAAGTCTGGAATTATTAATTTTTTCTAAACATTCACCAAGGAATTTTAGTTTAACTCCTTATATATAAAAACCAAGTTAATGTTTTGAAGCACAATGACCAGTAATTTATGTTTTTTTGCCAAATTCGGAGTCGTGGCTTCAAATTCTCGTCAAGAGCTTTTTTACATTTTTAAAATCATCATTAAATTATTGTCGAATTAGTTTAATAATTTCACCGCATTGGCTTTATTATAACTCGAGTTTAAAAAGTGCAAGCTGTAATTTAAAAAAAATAATCACAAACAATTAATTTTTGAACCCACTTCAGTCTAAATACGGAGCGAATTGTCGCGAATCACAGGGAGAAGCTTAGAGGAGTTTAATCACTCGGTATTTACCTTAACTTTACAAAAAAATACCTCTGAAAAAGGTAAGAATAAAATTAAGTAATTGCAAGCTGTAATTTAAAAAAAAATCCAAAGAATTAATTTTTGAACCCAGTTCAGTGATCGAGTGATTAACTCGCCTCTAAATACTGAGGGAATTTTCGCGAATCACAGGGAGAAGCTTAGAGGAGTTTAATCACTCGGTATTTACCTTAACTTCACAAAAAAAGAACCTCCGAAAAAGGTAAAAATAAAATTAAGTAATTGTAAGCTGAATTAAAAAAAAAAATCACAAAGAATTAATTTTTGAACCCAGTTCTGTGATTACCTTAATTTCACAAAAAAAAGAACCTCTGAAAAAGGATTTTTTTGTGAAGTTAAGGAAAATACCGAATGATTAAACTCCTCTAAGCTTCTCCCTGTACAGACGGAAAAGTCTAATGACTAATAGCCCAAAAAATATAGTTTTTTTTTAAATAAACATCTTCCATATAAGTATTTTTCCACGATTTTCATTATAAGATAAATCAGGACATAAACCTTTGCCAAACTGTGTCAGTCTTATACTGAATTTGAACTCAAACAATATAATAAATGCGGCACAGAAAAACATCCCCACGCTCGCGAATCGTACGATTATTAAAATAAAACCACACAAACTCCAACTGGCATTTTATTCTTTCAGACCGAACTCACAGACCAGCAGCGACATTAATCAATATAAGTCCCTGGT
Organism: Lordithon lunulatus; assembly: GCA_963942505.1. NCBI lineage: Eukaryota > Metazoa > Arthropoda > Insecta > Coleoptera > Staphylinidae > Lordithon > Lordithon lunulatus. The sequence continues at coordinate 69,021,734 of OZ012666.1, forward strand.
CGGGTTAAGGTCAACTTATATAGATTTTTCTATGCTGAAAATGTATAGTTTGTATCAGTGTAATCCTATTAATGAGATTACGTTATAGGAAGCGCAGAATAATTAAAACTTATATTAACGAGCTACAGTACAGTTGAGATTATAATCACTAAAAACTCAGTAGAGAATCCAGTACAGAATCCAGGAACTATACATTTTCAATCCTCCATAAAATATGATTGTATTATATTATCATTAGCCTTCTTGTCCCTTCTCTCCAGTCGTCTTTGTTCTCCCAGTCTCCACGGTTTAGGTTTCATACTGACATGTACTTTCTAATCCTGTCTATCCTCGCTGTTTATTTATATCCTTTATTTTTATGTTGATATCGTTGTACGCTTTCTGGTCCCTTCTCTCCAGTCGTCTTTGTTCTTCCCAGTCTTCATGGTTCAGGTTTCTTGCTGACATGTACTTTCTAATCCTGTCTATCCTCGCTGTTTATTGATATCCTTTATTTTTATGTTGATATCGTTGTACGCTTTCTGGTCCCTTCTCTCCAGTCGTCTTTGTTCTTCCCAGTCTCCATGGTTCAGGTTTCTTGCTGACATATACTTTCTAATCCTGTCTATCCTCGCTGTTTATTGATATCCTTTATTTTAATTTTAATATCGTTGTACGCCTTCTGGTCCCTTCTCTCTAGTTGTCTTTGTTCTCCAGTCTCCATGGTTCAGGTTTTTTGCTGACATGTACTTTCTAATCCTGTTTATCATCGCTATTGAATGTAATTCACGTTTTAATGTTATAATAGTTTTATTTTATTTTAGTATCTTTATTTATATGTTAAAAAGTTTAAAAACTATTTCAGCAAATTTGAGTAGAATTAACGCATAGTCGGTTAATTTAATCTCGAGTAAAGGATCTGAAAGTCGGATAAAGTAAAAATTTCCTATGCTATGAAAAATAATTGTTGTTTCAGATTTAAGCGTTTCGACAACAAATTCATCAGGCCATTCCTGCTGCGCAATCACCAAGGCGCTGAGCCCAAGATCCTGGAGACATATTCCAAGCTGGCAATGCGCGACGCTATGGACTACATGCGTCGCAACGCCTCCACCATCGGCAACATCTCCGGGACGGAGAGCATGTCTGCGATATTCAGGAATTACACAGCGGGTAACCTCAACGGCAGGTGCGCCCCCAAAATTATAACCTGGTAATCTATCGAGGCACTGACTGCCCTTTCAATATACTACGAGTAGACGTTGTTGCATGGATGTGAAGTATCATTGAGTTTAAATTTTTATACAATTTGCTTGCACACATAATTGGCAGAATATTCATTTAATAATGAGGTTGAAAACATACTTACACATAATAATATAAACGTATTTTGTTCTTTAGCGATTTTCACGAGAAAAACTTTTAGAAAAATATTAAGAGCTTTCAGATAGAACTTTTTTTAATTCGAATTATATTACAACTATTATGTTTTACGAAACCGTAGGGGGTTCTAAATTATTTATACAATCTAGAATTGCGGATTTTCTAGATTCATTACAGTCGGTATGCATTAAAGGTCGTTTTAGACAAGACAATTTCTTGATTCAAAAGTTAGTCAAGATGCGAGACAATCTAAATTGTCTCGAATCATACAGCATTTTGTTTGAAATATTGAATTGAAATGTAGATTCAATGGCAAGTAAAACGTGTCCTATTATTCAAGGACAATTTTTACACGGACATGCATGATAGCAGACTAAAACTTATTCCAGAATTTGTTTCGCATCATTCAGATTCATCAATTAAACAAGGCAATTACTTAGTCAATATATTAATTAATTTTATAAACAATTTTCCAATCAAGAAATTGTGTTGTCTAAAACAAGCTTGTGATCAGTATTTGGGACATATGATTGTTCAACACTATCTTTTAATTTAATACACAATCTTAATGTTGCCAAAAATATCAAATAACAATTTATTATCTCTCTGTATTCATTATATAATAGTAATTCATTGTTTTCAACTATCATTCGTTGAATGGATTATTATTCAACACGAACACAGTTACATCAATATTATACTGCGTCGGAGTTTCCATCAAATTTGCTCATACGTTTGTTTACTGAATATAACGATTATATAAATAATTCACAACCCCCCTGCTGTTTCGCAGAACACGGCAAATCTCCGTGAATAGCTGTGATATAATCAGATATTGATAAAATAGCCGTATAATGCGCAACATCGTTCCAGTTTCAACGTGATCAATTCGAAACGTGTAAATAGATTATGAAACTGCACCATACAGAAAAGAATACCAAGAACATTATTCAGAGAGAAAAAACAATTTATATATATATATATATATATATATATATATATATATATATATATATAATATTTATTATTCATTAGATAGCTTTTATTATAGCTTAGCGACGTTGCTATCTCTACTGGTCGAAATACTAACACAAACAAACTAATTTAATAATTGCTTCCTATATAATTAAAGAGTGGTAGTTTCAAAAAGTGGTTAAATTTTAATTTAAGATTATTGACTGTATCATCGTTAAACGTTTACATACCTAGCCGTTCTTTCTCTCACACTCCTTGGAATTTGAAGCTGTCATGTAATGTACTTTAGCAACATATTATGACATCCCCACATGAGTATAATCTGTAATTGAAATACATTGTCAGTAAAGGCCACCAAATTAAGAAGAAGAAATGATCTATGCCAGGAGTGACAACTTGTATACATCTACTTTTTATCTTAACAATGTGTTGCGATCGACTTGTTGTTACAGGTATAGTCTAAGTTGGGAAGCGAAGGTGTGAAATACGTACTATGTTTAAACACTGTGTTTCAGCGTTGATTAAAGTATAATATGGTTTCAGTAAAGGTCGTTTTAGACAAGACAATATCTTGACTCAAAAGTTAGTCAAGATACGAGACAATCTAAATTATCTTGTATCATACAGCAAATCATCATATCAACCAGCTATTAGTAATATTAACGTAGATTAACATTTGACCTGACATAGTGAGATAGGGTGTTAGTTTTAATTTTGTTTTTTTAAATGTCCGTAAAACTTCTAATAACGAAGAGGATTATAATCAGTGTGAAAGGTGTAAATGCTTTAAATACAATTGTGTTATTACTAATCAAAAGCAACAGTGTGGACAGGTAACAACCTTCTAAAAACCAAATTTACAAAATTCAGCCTGCACTTAGAACAAATTAAAATGCACATACACACAATCCCGCAAATATTTTATATTAATATTCCTCATTTCGTTTTTTCCAGTGCTAGTTTCAGTCAATTGGACTCGAGCACTTGGAACATCGACATGCAGGAGCTCGAGTACAATCCGTCACGGAAGGACATGACGGACGCCAAAATACACCATCTGCTAGCGGAGGAGCTGTGCAAACCGTACAGACGGGTAAATATTATGCGCAAAGGGGGTTGAATGAGGTGGGATTGCAAATTACGTTTGCAGCATCGCAGATTGAGCTACAGCCGGCACGCTGTGAACGACAAGGATCTGTCCACGCAAGTCAATTACCGGATGCAGCTCAATTTCCGCCGGTTGGTCGCGGATAAGAAGCATCACCATAAGCGGCATAGCAAGAAGTTAAATAAGGTAAGAACAAATGTATAATCATAACAACACACAATTGGAATTTTTATGGGTGAATAGCCCAATATAATCCTAGTAATAGATGAGAAGAGTTTGATCGCCCTTAACTGTGCAGAGAATATCTGAATGAAAACTGAATCATCGTGAGAACATTAAACGTCCCATTGGGGTTGCTGTCTCCTGTTTATTCATATTTTCGTAGTTTATTAAATTAATTGAACCTATTTTTTTACTTTCCGAATAGATCACTGATGTATTGTTTAAATGAGTGTATTAACCATTTTGAATTTTTTTGAAATCTATATAGTAATGATTTGATTAGAACTATTTTACTACAAACAACCATATATTCTTCTTCTTCTTCTTCTTCTTCTTTTTCTTCTTCTTCGCCTTCTTCTTCTCCTTAGCGCTACAACCCGGGGTGGGTTTTAGCTGCCTTCACCACTTGTCTCCATCTAGGGCGGTCTTCTGCGGTTTCCTGCCATGTGGTTAGGTCCACTCCTATTGTTGTTTCTTGATGTTGTCCCTCCATCTCAATTTTGGCCGTTCTAACAGTCTCCTTCCTTCCAACCATATATTGTTGGTAGTAAAATAGTTCAAATCAAATCACAGTAGTATTCAAAATATAGTTAGTATTCAACAATTAAAAGACTATTGTTTTCATTAACAAAATTTGGTAGTGCGAGTGGACCAAAAACGTTATGAAGCGACCTGAACTCTGCATTACACTATTTTTCGTAATTTTCCTTAAACTAAGACTGAATTAAACAATTAAATTGATTGAATCATAGTCAATTGTGGAAAACAGTGTATGCAGAGGTAAAGTCACTCGAAATCGTGAATGCGCAATTATATTATTGATTAAGTATTTTTCAAAATCATTGTTGGATAACAGGGCTTTAACTTAATGATATAATAAAAACATTACGGTTGTACATTTTTTTTCAGGATGGAAAACAGAACCACGTCAGTTTCCCTGAGTTCCAACAGAACGGAACTGCCAAGCAGTTCTCGCACGGTAAATATCATGGTCTGTATTCGCCACATACTTATTATTTTTATATTTGTTTATTTAATTTGATATGTTTTCCATATTCCATTTATCATACAATCATTTAAACTTTGGACAATAATTGGTCATTATTATGTGTAGTATGTGAGCAGCTAAGAGATGGAACCAAATTGGGGGAAATGTATTCAAAATTACAATTTTACAAGGCACGAAAAATTTCTTATGAGTGCCAGGATTAATATTTTGTTGCTTTGGGAATTAATTAATCCATCAAAATTAGCACAATAACTAGAACGAAAAAAATTAATTACTTTATTATGTTAAGGTCGTTTTAGACAAGACAATTTCTTTACTCAAAAGTTAGTCAAGATGCGAGACAATCTAAATTGTGTCGTATCATACAGCAAATTATTTGAAATATTGAATTGGATGGTATTTCGAATGGAAATATATAACACTTTCTATTTGTCAAGGACAAATTGTATGGGAGGAGGATATATGAATTAATTTCTTGAACAACTTTGAGCTAAGAAATTGTCTTGTCTAAAACGACCTTAAATAGCAACCGTTATCATGTATACACTGGTCTAGTGGGCTTGAAATTAATACTACAGATACCTACAGTTTAACATGAATTTAATTTAGTTCAATTTATCTACTTTACTTTATATTTTTGGTACTTTGGCAAATCTCCGCGAATAGCTGTGACATTATCAGATATTGATAAAATAGCAGAAATAGCATTCTTGGTGTTTCTTTATGTATAGTTTTCTAATCTATTTACACATTTTGAATTGTTCCATTGATCATGTGGAAACTGGATCGATAGTTTCCACATGATCAATGGAACAATTCAAAATGTGTAAATATATTAAAAAACTATAAATGAAGCAACTTCAAGAATATGAGACACAATAGGTCCTTGAGGGGGCGCATATAATAGACATAATAGCTACGTTACCACCACCACGATTATTGTGAATGACAATGTACATGTTCAAATAAATTTGTTCCATACTTCAGCAACACTGTATTTATTACTCAAGTGTATACCACTCAAGATTTATAACTATACAAAAATATATATTATTAAATGGCCAGTTATTAACAAATATAAGTACTCAAATCCGAAAAAACAGCAGCAAGTTGTGACGCAACTGAACTATTTTAGATTATATAAATGAAGTCCTACACGAAGACGATACGACCGAGCCGAAATCCAGCAAAGAGGAATGGGATAGCCCCATAACATTCACAGCAAAGTCTTCACGTAAGTACCACCACGAAAACACACGCAACAGAAAAATACCGAAATATATATTAGCAGTGCAAAATAGGTAAATCTCTTTTTATTTATTTTCTTTCATTAAAAAAAACTACAAATCTAACTGAGTGGAAAGAATTTGGCTGTTCGAATATATCTGCTTTATAATTTAGAGATTTATCTGTGTGTTGAGTGTTATATATTTTGTAAGCGCATGCTATGTGTTTTCTAAATATAAAACCGAAATATATTAATCAGCTTAAAATAAATGTTAGTTAATTACCGTGAAACAGCGGTGGATTGTTATAAAATTTGAGCCGTAGTGCGGTCACAAAATGCCAATATTTAAAATATTCAAATATAGTTTCCGTACTGAATACATGTAGTTAGAACCAGATTAAGTAGGGACGGGATGCGAACTCCGGTTGTATGTAACAATTATATCCATTACATACATAGGGTGATTCTTAACTGGAGGACAATAATTAATAGTAATTTATATCACATATATACGATTTATACGATTGGCTTTGTGCTGATATCTCAAGCACTCTGTTGGAATATTATTCATATTCTCTAGAGGGCACTACCCGGTGATCCTGATAACATGAGCATGTTGACGGTTATTACCATTTGGGTGTGCATTGCTAATTGATGTGGTGCCGCCAGATGGCGTTTAACTTCCCTCTACGATGGTAAGTTGTACTGTTTTAGTAATTTATATTATTAGTGCAGGAAGGCAAGTTTCCCGAAATCACTAGTGCGGGAAGTAGTGTTTCCCGCACCCAAATCAATGTCTTAGGACATGAGTACAAAAATGATACAGCATTGAAATCTAGTTTAAAACACTGAATATTTGTACATTCGATCTTCCTTCACTAAACTCACGAAAATACTTTTAATATCGTACGCTATAATTAGTTCTACAGAAAACCAGTTTGGGAGGTACAATTTAATTCCATTTCTAATTTTTCTTTATTTAAAAATATTTATTACATAGTATAAATAATATAAAAAATATTTATTATATAGTTTAAATAATATAAAAAATATTTATTACATAGTGGCATCTTGTGATCGAATAATTATAAAAAATTGAGTGAGAAAAGCAGGGTAAACAAATTATTGCCGCACCCTTAGCTAATTATTGTTATTTTTTTTTCGATGACTTTGAAGACCTCCATAATAGTCCGAGATTTTCATTAAATTTGTGGAAAATATTAGACATTTTCATGTAATTAAATATGAAAACAAAAAAATATAATTTAATTGCATTGAATGGCGTTAAAATTGATCAAATTTCAAGCATTAAAAATTTTAATTAATATTACATATTAATACATATTGGCATCTTGTGATCGAATACTAAATATATATATATATATATATATATATATATATATATATATATATATATATATATATATAATATATATATATATATATATATATATATATATATATATATAATATATATATATATATATATATATATATATATATATATATATATATAATATAAAATATTGAGTGAGAAAATCAGGGTAAACAAATCAGACAACAATAATTTCTCGAGTACCATGCATGTAGAATCGCGTGATAAAGCTAATGTGTCTCTTACCATTAAATAAATCCTTAGGACACTTTACCTTTCGATTCTGGATTGAGATAGGGGGATTGCAAGTATTAAGATTACCCAAGGGTCGGTTGTATTTTAGCAAGCGAGGAAGCGCCCTTGAGTGCCGGTACTGAAGGAAGTGGGAGTCTGACTAGTCAATTAACCCCTTTGATGGGACCGAAAACAAAAAAGACCACGTCCGCCGAGGGCTGTCTGCCCTGGCGACGGGAAAAGGCCATCTATAATGGTACGCTGAAAAACCATTTGTAGTAGAAGTCCATCTCGTTGAAATCTCATTCCTTATGATTATGGGTAGAGTAGAATAAACAGTAAACCATATAGAGGGCGAATAGCAACCGATGGAAGCACGTAAATAATTGTTAACCAAACAGAAAACAAGCTACTGCATGATTAAAACGAAAAACGTTAGCTTAGAATCCGATATGATGATTTTTTTAAAAACCCTTTTAACTAATACTAATACATAATACACGCTTGCAAAAAAGGCACCACCGCTATTGTAAGTAATGATTTGTACGCTTTGCTGTATCATTGCATTTTAATAATAGTAATAATTACAATATTTATAACCCTGCATGTCAATTTTTTAAGGATATATTGCTTGGCCTAAATAATTATCTTCTGCCAAAGTGCATCCCATTGGAGATAATACAGGATATAACTATATGAAATATAAATAATTCCCTAAATTAACCATAAATGGAATTTGTTTATCCATGCAGCATTCGTAATTATTTATTTATTTCTTATTTAATTGATTTTTTCTCATGAGTCGATCCTCAAAAAAGAGAATACATAAAATAATCAACATTCAATTCTCTATCAAAAGCTGTAATACCTTTGTTTAATATCTTTAAAAAATAAAACATATATTAATCTTTCAAAAATTTAAAATTTAAAGAGAAGGTCAAAAATAAATGCTTAGTACAGAGAATAATCAACATCCAATTCTCTATCAAAAACTGTAATAACTTTCTTTAATATCTTTAAAAAGTAAAAAATATATAAATCTTTCAATAATTTAAAATTTAAAGGGAATCTTAAAAATAAGTACATATCGCTCCGTTGATAAAAAAAGACAACTCGATATCATCTATTTTAAAGTAGAACTAATTTAAGATAACAATTTTTTTTTCTTGTAGGCCTTCTTTAGTTAACCGGGCGAAATCCCTTGAATTGGTTCTTAAATGGCCTTCTTTAGTTGGTGCAAGGACCGAGGACGATGTTTGAAAAACTCGGCCCTTGAGGTAATAGAAAAAAGTCACATGGATTTAAATCAGGCGAGCACTGTGGCCACTGGCAATCACTATTTTCTGTGATAGTGCTTCAATGCCGAGGTTTGAAAACAAACATGAACCAATTCAAGGAATTTCGCCCGAATTGCTAGTGAGAGTAATTAACTACACAGAAGTGTGTATCGGCCGCCAGGACTAACATTTGGATGGTATTATTTTTAAACCTAAAGTAGAAAAAAACATTTTTATATCTACACTTGAGAAATACTATTCTTTTTCAATCTCCCTTTTAAATATGTAAGAAATTTATTCCGCACCCTTAGCTAATTATTGTTTTTTTTACGACTTTGAAGACCTCCATAATATTTTAAGTCCGAGATTTTCATTAAATTTGTGGAAAATATTAGAAATTTTCATGTAATTAAATATGAAAACAAAACATTATAATTTAATTGTATTGAATGGAATTAATATTGATTAAATTAAAATTATTAAAAATTATAGATTATTTGAATTAATAATAAGATTAGATTGATATTGACATTTTATTGATGTAGTATGATGATTCCTTTATATCTCAATTTACTGATGATTGATCAGCTGTGTACTTAGGGGAAAAATAGAAGTATATAATGATTATTCATTATTTCAGCCAAAGAATATTCCTTTACCCTTAATATCGCACTGTGAGATGAGAAGTGTCGTAACTTCGAAAATTAATTTTCAGGTCTTTTTGTTTTGAAGATTTTTATGTATATTTTAACACTCCTTTAACCCTTTGCGTTTAGAATAAACCAAATTACAATTTAAAAAAAATTAGATAACATTATACTTAATAGTAAAGCTACTGGAACTATTACAATTTTTAAAATGCCTATCTCTCAAAAACTGTTTTTGGAAGTTACAATATTTGTTATCTTACAGTGCTATATATTGACATGCATTAGTGTAACATCCTGTATATATGGTGTTCAAGAAATAGTGGTGTAATAACGGTATGTCTTTACACATCTAAAATAACTTATAACATACCAACGATTCCGCATTATATTTACGAGACAAATATTAATTACTACAGCCAAGCGGAGGCGTAGCGCCAGACTAAACTATCGATTATATTTCCAGCGCGCTTAAAATAATTTATTCATCAAAAAGTTCGCAACTAATAATGAAGCTTTCAAAGCTCCGAATGATTTAATACAAGATGAAGTTTAAAGAGTCATTATTTGTTTTAATCATAACTTAATTTTGTTGGATTTAGAGTTTAATCATTTTTAGTGCTCGTCGTGGTGAATTAAAATTTTTAAGGACTTCAGAGTTTGCTGTATTAAACCAGTAAAGTTATTATTAGTTTAATAAAGAAAATAACTAAAATACAGCGCGGGCAGGCGTAATGTGAATAGTAGCAGCACGGATTATTAGATTGGTATATTTAGAATTTACAATTGAGCTGTTATTTTTGAGTGACAGTCTACTTTTAGAAACAAAATAGTTAATGGTATAAGACATTCATACAATATTCATATAATACATTCATTCATCATTATGGTATTTTTGAGTAAGATAAAGATATCCTCCGTTTATATTTATAATCATACATTCAATAGACTACGATTTCTTAATAAAGCAATCAAAAGAATTTTAGCTAAACAATGTTATCGCAAAAATACTTATTTTGAAAGTAGAATATAAGTCCATATACATATATATATATATATATATATATATATATATATATATATATGTGGGTCATAAGGAAACATATACATAACCCGAATTGTCCCTAAAAACAGTAGTGTGGAACATAAAAGTTTAAATTTATTTAAGTAGTGTAGAGTTTTATCTTTTGTCTTCCTGGCACGCTGCAGCTGAGTGAGTCTTATGAACAGTTTTTGGACTAGTGATAAGACACGGTTCAATATTCACAAATTCAAAGTAGACACTTTGAAGGGTATGTTATTCTCCAACATAAATGTTGAAAATTGCAGGGATTGGGACAGGTTCTAAGAAATATTCATGCTTCAGAGAAATATTAGGGTACTTCATCACTATTAAAAATAAATGAAAAAATATTTTTAAAATCCCAAATTTCGAACTTCGAAATCTGGTCAACTTAATACTAAACTGTATACAGAAATTGGATTGAATCGAATTGTTCTTTGTTTTTTTTTAAATAAAGAAAAATTCGTTTTATTTATTTATTAAACTGTATAATTTATATTGTAAACATCTTGCATGTAGCACATCTGTTTATCTTTTGCAACTGCCCCCCTACCACCCACCCCCCTCTAGCATTCACTAAATCTTATTCCTATGCTACATCTACTCAAATCTCTAACTCTGCCGCACTTTTTTAGTATGAATGTTCTATGTTCAGTTACAGATGACAGTCTTTTCTCAGACACAGGGAAACGGTTGTCTAAAGGTTCCATTGATGGTACGTATTTGCGCCGTTTTTGCAGCGTCTTGTCCCTGTGAGGGAACCAGCCGCTACACCAACCGCGTCTCCCTTTTACAGGTGGGGACCTGATGCGCGTCACGACGCCCACCGCCACCGAGAGCGTGTTGCCCTGGAAACGGGACGACGAGCTGGAGGGGTGCGGACCCCTGCAGCAGTGCGAGTTCCCCGCGTGGGCCTCCAACAAGGAGTATCTGGCGTATAATTCGCCGTCAGCCACGTTTATAGGTACGAAAACTTTCTTACTTAGTTTAGAACGTTTTTATTTAAAACTTTAATGTAAAATATACCGAACGCGATATAAAGTTAACAATAGATATATTCTACCTTGGAATCATTACAATTTAACTTTTTTATGTAGAATGGTAGGTCCTAGTTTGGAGTAATATTATTTACAACATCGGTTTTCGTGCACCTATGTGAGATCTAGTAGCTTACTTGGTTCAATCGTCGGACACAGGAGTGATTATAGCTGAAGCACGTTTGCGCTCCAATGAAGATGAACCATGGCTACAGGCTAGCCAGAATACCTTTTAACCTCTTCCTTACAGTTAGCATTCCAAAGTTAATTTCGATGAAGAAGAAGATCTGCACTGCGCACATACCTTGTTGTCCTGTACTCCGATTTAGAAACATTTGAAGAGACTTAATCTTGCTATCACTGGTGCATCACCATTTAATGCCGTACAGCCACACTGGTTTTAGTAACTACGTACTGACGACAATACAGTTTCTGTCGAAGAGTTAGTAGTGCAGTTTATATTTTATTTCTAATTCGGTTCTTTTCTTTTTGACATGTACGTTCCATTGTAACTTGGCATCAAGAGTCATACCAAGGAGAACTAAATTTCAAAAGAATTCGTACCCTACTTCTAATAATTTGTCTTCATCCTCCTATTGGTATTTGGTATATCAATGTAATTTTTAATTTCAGGTGGAATTGAGAATCCGAGATCCTCTGTGATAGGGCTCTTCAGGCGGGAGAGCACGGGGTCAGCTCACATGAGCAGTGCCGAGTGTTCACCGATGCGGGAGCGCCGCGGCTCGCTCGGTCCCAACGCCGTTCTGCTGATAGAGGACGGCAGATCGGACCCGCTGGGAGTGCTGCAGATGCCCGGCACGCTGCCGCCGCCCCCGCAGACGCCGTCCGGACAGCGGAGGCAGGCCCGGCGCGGCTCCATGCTCGAGCTTAGCGGGTGTGTTGATGATGATACGAGTAACACTAGTACACGATGACCAATGTAAGGAGGTTTGTTTGGTTCCGTTTGCTCGACACTACTATTTTATTTTTAATGCACTAACAACAATTGGCCGAACTATCTCTATCACTCTCTTCGATTGGCACTTCTTTCTTTACTGATAACACTTTTTTTAGTTTTATTTTTATTTTATTTTGTTGTCAAAACAAAGAACCCTACGTCCCATCCTTGTAATTTAAAAACAGCACTACGTGTGGCGGGTTGTAATATTTTTATTATGATTTCTTAAAAGTGTCGTGTACATGTAAGTATGGGGAGTAAGGTTTAAATCATCAGTTTCCAACCTATGATCGCGAAACTTTAATGTTTTCAAGATTATAGAGTTTACAGCTACATCTTACTCTTGATGATATAGAACAGGGATAGCGAACCTGCCATAAGTGGCACGCATGATAAAATTGTTGCCACATAGCCACGCGGGCTGACATTAAAAACGCAAGTAACGGATTTGTTGATCTATTTTCTCGTTAATTTAAAGTTACGAATTATGAGCAAAATATGCAACTATTGGCGAAACAATAAAAGTCGCATTTTGTAAGTTTTAACTTATATCGAGGGGCGGTCGTGGCGCAGTGGTGTAAAGGTCGTTTTAGACAAGACAGTTTCTTGACTCAAAAGTTAAGGTCGTTTTAGACAAGACAATTTCTTAGCTCAAAGGTTGAATATGAATTCATATATCTTTCTCCCATACAATTTGTTCTTGACAAATAGAACGCGTTATATTTTCCCACTCGATCTACCATCCAATTCAATATTTTAAATAATTTGCTGTATGATACGAAACAATTTAGATTGTCTCGCATCTTGATTAACTTTTGAGTCCAGAAATTGTCTTGTCTAAAACGACCATTAGTCAAGATGCGAGACAATCTAAATTGTCTCGTATCATACAGCAAATTATTAGAAATATTGAATTGGATGGTAGATCTAATGGAGAAATATAACGCGTTATATTTGTCAAGGACAAATTGTATGGGAGGAGGATATATGGATTCATTTCTTGAACAACTTTTGAGCCAAGAAATTGTCTCTTGTCTAAAACGACCCCAAGGCGACGGTCTGAAGCCACTGTGTCCATGCCGTTACCGGTCCGAGTCCGGTATTAATACTCTTTTCCGTATGGAATTTGGGTCTATTAATCCATGGGTAATGTGTTTGTCTACAATGTAAGTTTACTTGTAATGTAAATAATATATATACTTGGTATAAATTATAATAATACATAGTAGTTGGTTCAATGATGATTAGATTAAGGTCATTAAAAAAATATTTAAAAAAAAAATGATATCGAATAAAATGTTAAATTAAATGTTGTCTAATTATGCAAAACAAAATTTGGTATGTTAAATGATGATATATATACATATATATATATATATATATATATATATATATATATATATATATATATATAAAGAATTATAATTTTTGAGCTTTTGGCACGCACGCATAAAAAGGTTCGTCATCCCTGGTATAGAACATCATGCCAATAAAACATTAAAAATATATTCTTTATTAAATTATGTATGGTTAACATTTAACAGCATATCACAAATATGTGAAGCTTTTTTTATTCAAACTTTTATTTACTAAATTAAAATTTAATATGCGATCTGATAGTAATAACAGTGGCGCAACGACAATGCGGTAGATGAAGCTGGACGGAGAAGGCGTAATCTTGCTAGATTAACTCACCTCTGCCACCACTTAATGCAATGTCCTCGAATTACATAACACCTGTTAACTGCATTTCAACAGATTAACGAGTATTTATTGAACAATTTTAATTAACAGTATTTGATGATCTCTGTGAAATATTTTTTTAAAGGCATTATTGTTTAATTTGTAGTGATATGTGTTGTTGCTAAACAAGGTATAAAGGTAGCCCTAAAACGCTTTCGTTTGCCATGGTTTAGCATTACTTGTTGCCCAATGATGTGCAGTATCACGGTCGTGCACCGCCGGTTGTAAGGGCCAAGGTAGAATTGTGTGGATCGGATGCGGCAAATAGAACAAGAGACAATAAGCCCGTACCAGCCCAAAGTTGTAAACGAAAGGCACTCTAGTGACAATTAATTGGCTTTTAGCAACCTTTGAGCATACCTTTTGCCTTTTTCAGCAACAACTATCTCAGCATCAATAAAATGAGACTTACATTCAGCTAATAAAAGCAATGGGCTACATATCTCTACTGAAGAACTTATAATATAGAGGGAAAGATGAATGAAGGGCTCGTACTATCCTGAAGAACATTGGAGTTTTCATTATCGCATATTAAACTTTAATGTTTGCAGTACGCGTGTTAATAGTAACACTTTTGAGGCTTAAAAAATAGTAATTAAAAAAATGCTTGCGCTTGCCTAGAAGGCTTATGAATTGGCGAAAGGAATATAGATAGTAGTTATCGAGTTATACAGGTTGGAATCTGCTGAATTAGATAAAATACATATTTTTCGTTTAGAAATTATGAATTAATAGATAATGCTTAAGGTATTGACACAAATTTAGTTCACTACGGCAACATTACTGAGTAACATACATCTTGAGCTATCTACGATTTGCTGATGACGTAGTTATTGTGAGCACAAATATCGTTGATGTAGAATGCATGTTAAAATAAATTAAACCAGGGCTCGATAAGAGTGTGCCTAAAAATGAATCTGAAGAAAACGAAGATTGTGAGGCACCAATACCAAAAATATAGAACCACTACAACAGCAAAGAGAAAGGACGATGTAAATGGGAACTTGAAATGGAGAGGGAAGATGGAATCACTAGAAAACAAGCAGAAAAGCTATCCCTGGATATATTAGCTCTGGCAGAAACCAAAAAGAAAGGGCAAGGATCAGAACAACAAGGTTCATATGTACTCCTATATATCGGAGTCGCAAAAGAGGAGCGAAGTCCTGGTTTCCTATGAGAGCAGTCGCTTAAAAGCGACATTTTGGCGTCACAAAAATAATTGTATGTAGTATCTCAACGTAATACAAAAACGCAATGAATTACGATGAAAAATTGTTATTCGATTACATATGAAGAGTACAAGGCAGAAAGGGGGAATGTCAGTGTAACTCTAGAAACTCAAATTTTATGCTTAGAGCACATTTATATACACAATATTTGTGATGAGTAAATGATGTCAAAAGCGACCGCTCTCATAGGAAACCAAAGCTTGAGCAAAAAGAGAAGTCTCGATACAAATCAACAACAAATATAAAAAAACATAACCAGATGAGATTGCATAGACAAAAGAATATTGACCGTACAGTTATCAATGCCGGGAAATAGAAACGACCTCATCAGCGTATATGCCCCCAATGTAGATGAATACGTAAAAAATAAGGAAGAATTCTATAGGAATAGAATGCACAATATCATATCGGACATAGCACAAAACAGAGAGATCTTAATGTTAGGAGATTTTGATGCTCAAATAAGGAAGCAGACAGGTAGTTCCATCATTGGTAAATATGGTGAAGTTACTACTAACGACAACGGACAAAGACTCAACGATTTAAAACGATAGAATGATAACCAATGGATTATTCCAGCACAGGTACATCCACAAATACACATGGATACAAACAACAAGATCACTAAAACTATACTTTACTACATAATACTAAAAAAGCAGCAAATTATAAAATAATTATAATGATGTTAGAGCCTACAAAGACTAGTAAGGAAAAGCATTCGAAATAACGAGTTTAGGACCTAAAGTGCAGAGAAATTGACACATTACATAGGTAGCAGAAGATGTGTGAATACCTCGGGTATGGAGATTCCTAAAAGAGCTACTAGAACATCAAGGAAACAAAATATATACCTGCAAAAGATAACCCTGGAGATGTGGAACGCATTTGGAAGTAAACTGTTCTTAGAAAACAGCACATAATATCTAGCTGAACAAATTATAAAATAAATATAAAAGATGTTAGAGCCTACAAAGGCTAGTACGGAAAAGCATTCGAAATAAGGAGTTTATGACCTAAAGTGCAGAGAAATTGATACATTACATAGGTGGCAGAAGATGTGTGAATACCTCGGGTATGGAGATTCCGAAAAGAGCTACTAGAATATCAAGGAAACAAAATATATACCTGCAAAAGATAACCCTGGAGATGTGGAACGCATTTGGAAGTAAACTGTTCTTAGAAAACAGCACATAATATCTAGCTGAACAATTAGCACACCCAAGCATTACTATTCAAGAAGAACATGTAAATATAAGACGATAAATGGCCTCAAAAGTTGTAAAATCCTTGACAAAAGCAAAATCCTCTGGACTAGGCAATATATCAGTGGAACTAATAGAATAACGCCGCGAATTTCAAGGACGGACAGAGATAATTACAAATGATCTTAAAAGTATCAGGGGTCCTTATGAAGCTAAGCTTATTATTATTATTTTGCACGAATAGAATACTTTATCTATAAAGTAATAATTTAGATAAAATTAAAATACACACAAAATTAAAATACCTCCATCTTTATCAGCCCAATGAGGAAGCTTATAACATTTCAATCACCCGGTATTTACCTTAAATTCACATAATACAAAAGATAGTAATTAGTTGTTTTATAAATAGTGAACTATTTTTGTTTAATTACCTCATCAAAGTAATTGAGATATTAGTGCATAATTAAAAACCACACTAGACCAGACTAGCTAATAACATATTAACATAGTTTCTAACATTTCATTATATCCATACTACATTTCTAGTTTAAATTTTCACCTCATTGAATGCATTTTATTTCGTACAGTCGTAGACTTGATTTAGTTTGTTATTTGCATTCGGGCAGAGTTTATGATTATTAAATAACTAGTTGTGACACGTTTGATTGTTTTTTAGTCGCGTGGTTGAACAATATAACTAGTCAACTTTGACTGATATATAAGATTTTACAGCTCTTACGTGTCTCACGTATTCACACATCTTTTGCCACCTATGTAATGTGTCAATTTCTCTGCACTTGAGGTCCTATACTCGTTATTTTGACCTTTTCATTACTAGCCTTTGTAGGCTCTAACATCTTTTATAATTAAATCATATAATTTGAAGCCATTTTTTACGACTTTTGCGAAGTTATGATATCCACAAACTGTTTTCGCAATTTAAATTAGCACTCTCTGATTAGAGCCGTAACTAGTTTTTTGGGGCCTATACTGGGCTCTTTATACTAAATTTTATGATTTAAATAAAGCTCGTTATTTACCTCAACGTAATAGTTTTAGCAAATAGTACAAGCAGAAAAACTTTAGAAAACTAATACATTTTTTTAATCTAGGTATATTTTCATTGAATTCTATGAATAATTTTTATATTTACGTGAACATTTTTTTGTATTTTTTGGCAGGGTAAGCCGTGCCCCCACCAAAAAGTTATTGAAAGTATTTGTAATATAATTCGAATTATTTCGATCTTTTTGTAGCAACGATACAAAAAGATCGAAATAAATCGAATTATATTTCAAAAAACTTTCAATAACTTTTTGGTGGGGACACGCCTTACCCCGCCAAAAAATAACAAATAAATATACACGTAAATTTAAAAATTGTTCGTAGAAATCAGTGGAAACCTATCTAGATTAAAAAAAAATATTTAACTCCCTCCAAAGTTTTTCTGCTTGTACTAGTACCGCCAAAAAAACAAAAAAATATACACGTAAATTTCAAAATTGTTCGTATTCCCCTTCCGTCTGGGACCTGGGCACGTGCCCCTATTGCCCCTGCCTATGACTATAGACTACTTGGCAGCAAAACAATATTTTTTAAATTTTTATTGAAGAAAATTATCATAAATATTAAAGAAAGAATAACACAAATATAGCATACAATTATTATTTGTATACGCCGATGTAGTACAGTGATTAGCACCCCTACTTTACGAATGGGTGGCCCGGTTTCGAATCCCGGGTACCATTTGACGTGGGGACACTTATAACAAATACAGTAACTACATACTACTACTATTATTTGTAAGTAAGAAATCATGTTATGCAGATAACAAATTAAATTAAATGTGTATTTCATAGTGATAATAAAATATTTATATATCCTTATATGAGCCTGTGAAAATTAAAGTGGTCACATTTGAATTGTTTTGAAAATCAGAAGATTTTTCTTTTGGTACTTATGTAAATCGACATGCGAAGTTACAGACGTAGAATCAATTTATTCATAAATAAAAATGTAACTGTCGATTTACATAAATACCAAACGCGAAATCTTCTCTTTTTCAAAACAATTCGAATGTGACTTACACAATTTTCATTTTCACAGGCTCATATAAGGGTAAATAATTATTCGGTCGCCAGGCTTTTATATCCGTAAGTTATGTATAGTGCTGCTAGAGTTGTCACATTATTCATCCATATTTCATTTCATCCCCATTATAACTAATGCATGACAATCATTTGTGTGTGAGTAACCTTTCCTTTTTGTACAAAATCATTGTTTGGCTGTTTTTATGCATAGGATACCAGAAAAAGTTTGCCTAAATGCTACATTATCCATTACAAATGTGCGAAACTACATAAATTATCAACGTAACAGTTTATAAAAGTCGGCCAGCAAAAATTAAATATTTCAAGTACATACATATCACAATTTGAATAAATGTAAAAATAAGCAAGTCAAATATTTCACATATATCTGGTATCCTTCAATAATCAATATCTAAAATATTCACGTGCTCGTAATGTATGCGTAACAAAACATTACCTTCGTAAAGAACAATACGCCCGCATTCTAACAAACGCTATCCATCTAGGTCAATAAGAGACACCATTCCGGAGGAAAACTGCGGCAGCGGCAGCTCGAGGCGGCCGTCATGGTTGCCCCAGGTGCGACAAACACCGCGCGTGCAGGTGCGCCGCCAGCAGACCCTGGGGGCGGCGCTGCTCGCCCAGACGTCGACCCCCACGACGGACGAGAGTTCCGCCGACGACGAGGATATCGAGTGTCTTATGAAACGGTCAGGTCTTTAAAATCGCGGGAATGGTGGTACACTAGTCAATCGAGTTTGATGAATTGAAATAGAAAGAAGCACCCTACTGCTAAACTAACTGCACTCGGGCTCTATCAAAAAATTCATATATTTTTAGAGACTTTGATCGGCGCGATTATTTTTGATAACATTTTCAGATGATTCAAACGGTGTGTGGACATATCTTTAAATAAGATATACTGTACATATTAATTAAATAATATCCGCGCTTCTTTCGTTTCAATATATTAAACAAACATTATGTATAAATTTTTTTAGAACAAATTTTAAAGGGGGCTTAACGACCGTAATCTGGTAGCCTTTAATTTTCATCTAAAACCCGTTTACATTTTAAATTTTTAATATTGATTAATGCACTGTTAATTTTAAAGGGGACATACAAGTATTTTTACACTTTCCAACTAGTTTCGGGTAATCTCAAGCTCTTCCGATGACTCTCGTATCGGCGCTTGAAAATGGCTAGAGCTTAATGGTGGGATAATTTCCTTACTAGTCTTATGACGGAAACTTTTTAGTTTCCGTCATTCGTTTTTCAATAATATCTGGAGATATTATGCTTCAAAATGAACGTCAACGTATTTTTATTAAGTTCTGAAGCATTCCATTGTCTGCATTTTACCAAAAGCTCAATACATTGTTATGTGTTGAGCTTTTGGTAAAATGCAGACAATGGAATGCTTCAGAACTTAATAAAAATACTTTGACGTTCATTTTGAAGCACAATAAATATCTCCAGATATTATTGAAAACCGAATTTGTTCTTCGATTAGCTCATTGTCTATCAAAAATCGCGTAGTATGGGAATGATCCTTAAATATAGTTGCAAAGCGTAACTAAAGTGTGAAAAAAATTTTATATATCCTTTTTTTGTTACTTTTTTTCATATAATATTCGCCAATCAAAGCCATTTGTTTGATTCGAGAATATTATATGAAAAAAAGTAACAAAAAAAGGATATATAAAACTTAAAATATAATTGGAAAGTGTAACTAAAGTGTGAAAAAAAAATTTATATATCCTTTTTTTCTTACTTTTTTTTCATATAATATTCGCAAATCAAAGCCATTTGTTTGATTCGCGAATATTATATGAAAAAAAGTAACAAAAAAAGGATATATACATTTTTTTTTACACTTTAGTTACACTTTGCAACTATATTTTAAGTTTTATATATCTTTTATTTGTTACTTTTTTTCATATAATATTCTCGAATCAAACAAATGGCTTTGATTGGTGAATATTATATGAAAAAAAGTAACAAAAAAAGGATATATAAACTTTTATTTCACACTTTAGTTACACTTTGCAACTATATTTAAGGGTAGGATCACATCCATACTACGCGATTTTTGATAGACAATGAGCTAATCGAAGAACAAATTCGTTTTCAACATTTTCAATTTTCCATGTAGTCTAATAATCGGCACTTCGTTTATTTAAGTTCATATTCGTATATTTAATTAATTTTTGGGTGGAAACAATACTTGATATAATATGAGCTTATTACACAAACAGATCAAAACAACTAAACAAAAATTAAATTAAACAAAAAATATATTGTTAGGTTGTTTCGATACATTTGTACGGTCGAATATGCTGCCCCTGCATAAAATTCTCAATAATCGTAAGTAACTTAGTACGAGTTTGAAAACCCTGCTTTTCAACAAAAGATTCAAGCACAATTGATCAACCTCTGTATCAAAGTCTGTGATTGCTATAATTTTCCTAAACAAAAAAAAAGTAAACCCGCCACATTTGAATGTTACAAAACAACAATAGGAAACAAATAAATAATAATTAGCTTCGAGTGACTAATAATTAGATAAGATTACATAGAATTGTTTTGTAGTGAAATAAAAATCGTCCAATAACGTTTACATATAAACAAAACAATTAGTTGTATTAGGAAGTCAAAACAATTAATAAAATCAAATTTATGGTAGAGCACTTTAAATAATAAGTTGGAATTGATCGCTTCTACTACTATTTACTAATTAATTTATCTTAGGTTGATTTCTTAAATTAACGGTAGAATTTACAACGAGTTTTAACAATAATAAATCGTTTTGATAAGCATTGTAAATATAATGCCCCGCGCAAATAAATAAACAAACAAACAAAAATTGTATATAATAATTGCGGCGTGATTGATTTTTGTAGTTATGGTAAAATAAATAGGCTGCTTAATAGAAAACCGCAACACCACCAGAGCAATTTCATGCCGATTGAATTAATTACCATTGACATAGATCCATATAATTTATCTAACTAAAAACCAAACTAACCGAACTAAAAAGGTATATTTTATCAAATTTGAATTTAGGAACGTATAATGTATTAATGATTGTGCCTGATAAATGAAAGAAGACCTGATAGTTAATTATAATCCAATAATGATAAGCACTTGTAGACTTAAGCGTGTCTTTATTAATTTTGCGACTATTGGCTAATGGTTAAATGTACTTAGGGGATGATTTGATTAAGACGCATTCGGCGGAGGTGCATTGTTATTTGTACATGTGTGTACATATTGAAACCTATCTCGTAGAATAATATTTTTACAGCCCGACAATACCTATGTAATTTAATTTCTGTGATTGTAACAGGCGTCTGGTCAAATAATGTAACTTGTTACTATTAAAAAATATACAAAATTAAATGAAACTGTTTTCAATTAATACCAGATTTTGAACATGTGTCCATCATGCTACTACAACGTTTTGAGGATGAGAAATTAAGGTAACAAATGTAAGCAGAAAAAAAAGGGTAACACGGAACAATAAACGATAACAATGAAAACGAGAGCGGTAAGGCATAACTAAACATAAACGGTAAGTAAAAATTGAGACTAAATGAGACTAAATGAAACAAAATGAGACAGAATGAGACATAATGAGACAGAATGAGACATAATGAGACAGAATGAGACAGAATGAGACAGAATGAGACAGAATGAAACAAAATGAGACGGAATGAGACGAAGTAAGACACAATAAAGACAAAATAAAGACAAAATAAAGACAAAATAAAGACAAAATAAAGGCAAAATAAAGACAAAATAAAGACAAAATAAAGACAAAATAAAGACAAAATAAAGACAAAATAAAGACAAAATAAAGACAAAATAAAGACAAAATAAAGACAAAATAAAGACAAAATAAAGACAAAATAAAGACAAAATAAAGACAAAATAAAGACAAAATAAAGACAAAATAAAGACAAAATAAAGACAAAATAAAGACAAAATAAAGACAACATAAAGACAAAATAAAGACAAAATAAAGACAAAATAAAGACAAAATAAAGACAAAATAAAGACAAAATAAAGACAAAATAAAGACAAAATAAAGACAAAATAAAGACAAAATAAAGACAAAATAAAGACAAAATAAAGACAAAATAAAGACAAAATAAAGACAAAATAAAGACAAAATAAAGACAAAATAAAGACAAAATAAAGACAAAATAAAAACAAAATAAAGACAAAATAAAGACAAAATAAAGACAAAATAAAGCCAAAATAAAGACAAAATAAAGACAAAATAAAGACAAAATAAAGACAAAATAAAGACAAAATAAAGACAAAATAAAGACAAAATAAAGACAAAATAAAGACAAAATAAAGACAAAATAAAGACAAAATAAAGACAAAATAAAGACAAAATAAAGACAAAATAAAGACAAAATAAAGACAAAATAAAGACAAAATAAAGACAAAATAAAGACAAAATAAAGACAAAATAAAGACAAAATAAAGACAAAATAAAGACAAAATAAAGACAAAATAAAGACAAAATAAAGACAAAATAAAGACAAAATAAAGACAAAATAAAGACAAAATAAAGACAAAATAAAGGCAAAATAAAGACAAAATAAAGACAAAATAAAGACAAAATAAAGGCAAAATAAAGGCAAAATAAAGGAAAAATAAAGGCAAAATAAAGACAAAATAAAGACAAAATAAAGACAAAATAAAGACAAAATAAAGACAAAATAAAGACAAAATAAAGACAAAATAAAGACAAAATAAAGACAAAATAAAGACAACATAAAGACAAAATAAAGACAAAATAAAGACAAAATAAAGACAAAATAAAGACAAAATAAAGACAAAATAAAGACAAAATAAAGACAAAATAAAGACAAAATAAAGACAAAATAAAGACAAAATAAAGACAAAATAAAGACAAAATAAAGACAAAATAAAGACAAAATAAAGACAAAATAAAGACAAAATAAAGACAAAATAAAGACAAAATAAAGACAAAATAAAGACAAAATAAAGACAAAATAAAGACAAAATAAAGACAAAATAAAGACAAAATAAAAACAAAATAAAGACAAAATAACAACAAAAACTAATCGAATGGAACCGAGTCCACCAAATCGAATCTAATCAAATCAAAGTGTTGAGAAATATCTTAAATTTTGATTTAATTTTAATTAATTAATTCGGAAAGTCGTTTGTACACAATAGATATTTTAAAAATAGTCCACTATATTAGTCATAAAACGTAAAGAAAAGTCAAAATTAACAATTCGAAATTGTTTGCAACACAATCTTCTTTTCAGCATTCGGAAATTAACATTATTTTCATCCGTTCATACGGAATTTCCTGAAACGATGCACAAACATTGGTATATTTATACCAATGTTTGTGCATCGTTTCAGGAAATACGACTAATAGTTTTAAAACATATAATAATTATCGCACATAATTTCATTAGATTTTGATGGTAATCTGTCCCGGAAAATTGTTAATGGATTAAGTGTATTGATATCTCATTATCTGATTTTGTTGTTGTAATTTGAGACTGATGTTATTAATAAATAAATTTAAATCGATTGTAAAAGTTTACGCGAAAAAATATGTATACAATCTGTGTTAATGTCTGGCATGAATTATGTGAATTCACAGGTTATTACTTATATTTAGTAAAATGTAAACAATTTCTACACTATTGCTAATAATAATTTGTATACACTCTCAAATTTCGTAGAATTAATTAGACAGTTATTAAACAGAGAACGATTGTCATTGGAAAGGCAGCTGGTGCAGTAATTGCCGTATTATTAACACATTCTGTTTGTTGTTCATCACCACTGACCTCCATTTATTAAAAGATGCCCAACAAGTTCAAGATATACCACCTAGACGCATTCATATATAATTTCAATTATCAAGGATTTTGCGGATGAAGGCCAAATTCTCTGGTATTTAACTTCCCACGTAATCATTGCACTTTCAATTTTCTCTACATATTTTAGCATAATTGAGCGCATACTGCGCCGCTGCATAACGTAATTTCTAATGGAATTACTACGATTACAAAAGATAATTCTAGCAATTTTAGTTATCGCTAATCTCCAAAATTATAATGACAAAATATGAAACAGATTTATTAATATTTAAATATAAAATTTTCGTTTTACTTACACGTTATCAATTATCCGGATAAACATCAGTATTCTCTTGACTGTATCATTACTATACCTTACACGATCAATATTACTGTCAATATTTTAGAATATTGACAGTATTAATGTACGATAACATGTTTAAAATATTCATGATTCTAAAATATTCCCAATATTACTGATCATGTAAGGTATAGTAATGATACAGTCAAGAGAATACTGATGTTTATCCGGATAATTGATAACTTGATAAATATAAAAGGAGCATTAAAGCAAATACTGACAGTACTAGGACTGACAGTATTATTGACCGTGTAAAGTGCCTTTTATATAGTAATTTTTTTTATTCGTCCCTTTCAGGTATAATTTATTTATAGTATGTGCATTAATCTATTTTTAATAATACCAATTACTTATTCCAATATAATCTCGGTATTTTTATAATAATAATAATAATATTAATAATGTTTGAATAAAAAAACCACCCTCGATGGGATTCGAATCTTCGACCCTCACTTTTACAAGGACAGTTCGGTGGGCCTCTAAACACAGTCTTCGTTTTTATTATTTTACTAGATGAAATTCCCACCGTTCGACGTTGATTACAATAATAGACAAATCTTTGTTTTTTAATTGTAAAAAAATAAAACTTTACTTAAAACATTGCTATTACTTCACAACATTTAATACTTCAATTAAATAATGAATAAAAAAATATATGAAAAAAAACATCTTGGTGGGAATTCGAACCCACGACCCCCAGTTTTAAAATGACAGTACTGACAGCACAAAAACACAAATGACAGGCTTCATAACATTGTCTTCATTTTTATATTATATAGATATTATATAAATATTATATAGATATTATATAGGTATTATATAGATATAGATATTTTTCTATAGCATATTTATCTACGACCCGTGTTTTAGTGTCTAGAGCTCCTTTACGAGGTGCTCTAAAGGATATGGGCCCCAGTGCCTTGTGTTTACGACCCTGCAGTCCCATTACAAATGGCACTACAGCCAATAGTAAAAGTAGCAACAGGTATACCGTACATAAATCAAAAATAGTTGAAATTGCATTGATAAAACAAACCAACACTAATTGTACAACTACAACACCGTCATCAATTATTAGCCTAATAATTTTTTATTGCACCAAGGATTTTACTCACACCACGACACTTTTTATTAGCAAATCAAGGCCCCCCCGGAGCAAACATGTAATAATAACGTTTCTGGTCTATTTAGTACTGATTAGCCTACGTGCGCGATTCCCCTCAAAAAAGGTCAGATAAGATCTCAATTCAATTAACACGACGACGGCAAGTTTCAGTTTGCAAACTGCAGGCGCACGTGTCATTTTCAACCGAGCGTTTCGCGCCGCTGTCAGTTCCCGCTGACAATCAGCTGAGTGCGGTTTGGCCGACGCGTGCCCCTAAATAAATACCCACCATCCGTTTAAACAGCACCGATAAATTTGTAGTGAATTTGAAAATGATTGAGGGATACGGACCGGTGATGCAGGCCTTCCTGGGCACGCTGATGACGTGGGGGCTCACCGCTGCAGGCGCAGCTCTAGTCATTTTTATCAGAGGCTCACAAGTACGTACGACATAACCTCACAAAAATGTAAACAAAACTGGATTTAAATTCAAATATTTAACTGAAACTACGTTGTTAGTTTATGGTTTGTACTTAATTTGTTGTTTTGTAGTAAATTTTAATTACTCACCCAAAATTGTCATATATAAGACAGTGGTTTACTACTGTGTTTGTGATAACAATTGCAGTAAAACCTCTAAATCTGAATTTGTTTACTAAAAAATAATGATTTATTTGTAATACATACCTTCTATAAAGTGACTAATTAATGTTTCTGGTGGAATTATATAACACATCATTGTTTTGTGAACTTACTACTACTTATGTTTTACATTCTACTAAATTATTTTAAAAATGACAGCTGTAATTTTGTGTCATTCCACTGATTCATTTGTTATGAAATGCCATTGCTACTTTGATAATAATCATTTGCTCAACATAATTAACTAAGTTTTAAAGAATTTCTTTCTACACTTCTTATCAAAGCAACTAACCTTCTGGCTGCCATACTACTTTTGTCACCATGCAGCCCCCGTCACCCTCTCCAACTGGTGTGTGCACCTCCTCCCACATCCATTAGGTTTTTCTCATAAACTAACGTATCCAGTTCACTCCATCCAAATCCGTTACTCTCCTCATAACTCCTCCGTGACTTGACCCTAGCCCTGTAAAAATAGATGTTTTAAAATATTGGATTGTTAAGGCGTCTACTTTGTGATAATACATTTTAAAGGATAAATAAAACGATTTTTTACTTTGTTTTTTATCACACTTCAGTTACACTTTGCAGCTCCTCCGATGAGAAGTATTAAATTTTTTTTAAATGTTGAAAATGTCAGCTGCACTTTTGTCACTTGTTATCCTGTATTCATTTATTATAAAATGCAATGCAACTAATACAACTTTGATAATAATCAATTTAGGATTCATTATTAAAGACAGCTAGTCTAACTGTGATTGTAAATAATCCATTAAAATCTCAAATTGTTGGTAATTTTGCATTTCATAGCACCATTTATATTTCTTTACATCTCTATTGCCTGTATTCACCAACATCCCATAATGGCACCTTACACGATCAATAATACTATCAATATTTTAGAATAATGACCCTTGTATTCACCAATGTTCCATAAATCTATCAATAGCTATTGAACCCATAAGTATTTGTTGTTATAGTAACAATAAATTTATTATCTAGGGAATGTAGTTACTTTAGATTCTCTCTATTGGAAACACTGAATAATTAAACAAAAGGTGTCATCAAATCTCTAATTGCAAGCGCTATTCAAAGTGTTTGACATTTGTTTTGGTATATTCTGTCACAATGACGTTGTCATTTTATCCATTCAATAGCTTATGGAACCTATAAAGTTTATGGGATGTTGGTGAATATGGGCATGAAAGTATTACTGTATGATAAAATGTTTAAAATGTTTTTATTCTACTATTGACAGTTTTACTTATCATGATATAGTAATGGTGGAATGAAGAGACTACTGATGTTTATTGGGAAGGAGAAAGGAAAAAGGAGGATTGAAGCGAATACTGACAGTACTAGGAATGATAGTATTATTAATCATGTAAAGTACCGTATAAAAGTCCCTTAAGTTATAGAATGGACAAATTGAAGACATCATGGTGACAGAA
The DNA here is from genome assembly GCA_963942505.1 of Lordithon lunulatus. Classification (NCBI taxonomy): domain Eukaryota; kingdom Metazoa; phylum Arthropoda; class Insecta; order Coleoptera; family Staphylinidae; genus Lordithon; species Lordithon lunulatus. The sequence goes on from OZ012666.1 coordinate 69,049,919, forward strand.
ATTGCCAAAACAAATGTCACTTTAAATATTACCTGTGATTGGAGCTTTGATGATTCTTGTTGTTTAATTATTCAGTGTTTCCAATAGAGGGAATAGAAAGTAACTACAATCACTAGATAATGTATTTATTATTGCTATAACGAATACTTGGGGGTTCAATAGCTCATACATTTAACGTTGGTGAATATGGGGGTTTGTGTGTCAAAGTTGTCAAAAGTGATCATGGATTAGAAATTGACTTATTATGAAATAAAACTGCTTTTTAATTTAGACTGGGTAGTATTACCCATATAATAAACTTTAAACTATGAGAAGTACTGACTATAATCATTATTTATTTATTTTAATTTTAGAGGAAACTATTGGATAGTAGTTTAGGCTTTGCTGCTGGAGTAATGACAGCTGCCTCATTCTGGTCACTACTAGCACCTGCAATAGAGTTAGCAAAAGACTCGGGTCTGTATGGTGACACCGGAGAGTTTGCATTTGTGCCAGTTGGGATTGGATTTATGCTCGGTTCATTATTTGTATATGGGGCAGATGTTTTAATAACCAAGCTTGGCGTCCACTCCCCTAACATGATGCTTGGTAAGTAATAATATAAAAAATATATTCTAATATAAATTATGTTGTTGATATTTATAATTCAAACATATTAGAACAGACCTTGTTCTGAAATATGTGTGGTCATTTCAACAAAATAAGTTGTTACAATCAATAATGGTATATCGCAATCTTGTCATAAAGGTGTAGTCATTTCAACAAAATAAGTTGTTAGAATCAATAATGGTATATCACAATCTTGTGATAAAGGTGTTATAAATATAAAATATCTGGTGTGAGCACCACACACTTTTCAAATTACATTACCTTTTTAATTTTCGACATTTTCAACTTCTTTTTAGTCTTTTTTTTGACATTTATGACATTTTACACTTTTTTTTGACAGTTTTGACATTTCTTACTTTTTTGACATACCGTAAAATGAGGTTACTATTTTTGAAGCGCGTTAAAAATGTGGGACCTGTTGCATTTCGGTGTTATTAGTTGCTATTTAATATGAAATATATGTAATGTGAGTACATAATCTATTATGTATTATATATTATATAAATTTATAACCAGATTGTCCCTTCTTGCACTACACAGTTGATATGTGATTCATGTGATCCTTAACCTTTCTCAATTTCAGTTTTTAGTTTAAATTTTCTACATTTTTAATTTTTTTTAGCGTTGCACTCTTCAAGGAAAGACAAACGCGAATCCGACACAAAACGCAGCTCACATATATCTATAGTAGACTCGACGTCCATCGATGTGTACAGTGAAGCCGGCAAGATGCACCGGCGAAGAGGTAAGACCCAAATCGTGTACGACACCATGCATATTATCAGCAAAATTGAACGTATTTACTAGGTAGAAATAAAAATACTAATCAAGCTGATGAAATAGTTTCCCAGACATATGAGGAAAGCTCCAACATTGAGGAAATTCAGCACGGCCAGTGGAAACGAATTATGTTGTTGGTGATTGCAATCACTGTGCATAATATACCGGAGGGCTTGGCTGTGGGCGTCGGGTTCGGGGCTATTGGCGGCTCTAGTGGCTCCACATTTGTCAAAGCGAGGTAAGTGAAATGGGAATGGTATTAGCAAATAACATACATAGTTTGTTGGAGTGGGAATTACATATTAATAATAATTACTAAAATAGTATATTTAAGTGTGAATCCATCTCTTAGCAATGTACATATCTAGATTTCGATCTTATTAGATCTCATCAGTGTAGCTCAGCTAGTGATGATGAATACCATATGGGTGTGCATTGCTAATTGATGTGGTGCCGCCAGATGGCGTTTAACTTTCCTCCTAGGAGGTTAGTTGTATAAACTAAAAAAGTAGGTATGGTTCGATTGAAAAATGAAGTATCACACTTGTGGATATGTTTTTTATTAGTCTATATAGCTCCCCTTGAAGCATAGGGCGCGTTTTGGTGGTTCTTAGCATATTTTTAGTTTATTTGCTGGATAATATTTTTGAGCTTTTGTGACGTTGATAATCCGCGAATCCCCTTTGAATGTCCATGTCACTTGAGCCGCTTACGATTATCCCTCGAGAGCTGCTCTGGGCTGATTTTAGCTGGCTTAAAACTGCCCAGAACATCTCCCAAACCATAAACGAAAGTGGTTTTGGTTGTAACAGTGGTATTCAATACTGGAGATTTAATCATAACATTAACCATAAAATCTAAAGACTGGTATTAACAGTACCTCGTCAAAATAACTAACATTTTTGAGATTTTTGAAACATGTTTGCAAATCTAACATAAATATACACCAATATATACATAGTTGTATATTACGCTATCTTAAATATTTTGAACGTGATTATATTAATTTCTTCTGTTTAAATTATGTTTGATTAACAGCCTAATTCTAGGTGAGAATGTCCATAGTCCTTCGTTAATAGTAAACAAAAAATAATAAATTTAATTTCACGATTACCGAGGGACTATGGACATTCTCACCTACACTACGGAATACGTGCAACATTATTCTTTTTGCATACGTATTTTTGCAACTCAATTTATGTTCTAGTTAAAGAAAACGGTGTGTATTTCTTATACGCATTTCTCCTATGCTATTACATGTGCATCACAAGTTGACTAAATTTAAAAAGGCCAACCTTAATGCTTATAGAATGTTAGTAAATAGAATAAATTCCAGATTATGCAAGTCAACTTTTAGCTTTCAGTGGGTTTCTGTGAAGTTATAGTATATTCTTTAACTACTCGGAAAACAACTGAAACCCAATCGCAAAAGTTTATTCTATTTAGTAACATTGTATCATATGCATTAATACTCTCACTATTGCTATTAGTCCGGTTGCATAGGTCATGCCGCTAGGTTGGTTGCATAGGTCTTTTTGATATTTTGGTTGCATACGTTAATACTCTAATATTGATTTATTTTAAGAGGTGATATTTCATTTATCTCGTGAGTTGTCATGGACACTTTCCAATGATTTGAACTTTTAATAGTTATGAAACTATTGATATCAATAAAGTACATCTTATGAAAAATCTGATCAAATAAACTAACTTGATAGTCTGATATGAAATAAAAACTATTGATGGTCCATCCTATTACAGTTTCATCAGCTGATTACATTAGAATCATATAATTTCAGTCCCTTCTATAATTTTTTATGCATAATAGTACCACCGCTTAAAGAACGGAGGCCGCGGGTATTACCATTTGTCATTGGGATACAATTAACCACACTTTAGAAAATTGGAGGGCGATTATTTGAAGTGGTAGGTCCTAACACTCACACATATACACTCAACTCAGTCAGAAGGATCCGTAAGGTCCATAGCCAGTTACAAATTGTAACAAATATAAGCGCCTTTCATTTATCACTCTGGGCTGGTATGGGCTTATTGTTTCTTGTTCTATTTGACGCTTCCGATGCGCATAATTCTACATCGGCCCTTAAGCCTTGGTCTCCTAGGAAGCGGTGTCGACAAAAGCGGCCGTATTTCGACGTCACACATTTCCTTTAGGTATATTTAAATAAATCTGGCAATCCAGAGAGCGGTATACTTCAAAGTATTGGGTAAATGTCCTGAATTAGACTGGAATCTGGTTAGTTATTCAATTACATGTACTTAAAACGTATCTTGTAATATGTAAATGACGTAAAAAACGGCCGTTTTTATCGACAACGCTTGCTAGGAAACCAGGAATTTACAATAGCGGCGCACGACCGCGATACTGCACGCCATGGGGCGACTAGTAATGCTAAACCATGCTAAACGAAACCGCCTATAGTAACCACTACCACCGCCGTAACTATCTCTTTTGGGGCCTCATTGAAATTTCTCAGGGGGGTGCGGGAGCAAGTCAGCTTCATGCCGCCCTTGTAGTTGTTTTCACATGAAAAATGTTGAATCCCATTTTGCTGCCCTCCGGACGTGCCTCCGCAGTTGCCCCCTTTTGACCCCCCCCCCTCCTTCTTCATGCCGCCCCTGTAGCTGTTATATAAAAAATCAATTGTTCAATCCCATTTTTCCGCCCTGGGCAGTTGCCCCCCTACACCAATCCGGTACTGCAGAATGGTTATCCATAGATGTCAAATTTTCGATAACAATCGACTAGAAACTCTATTGACTAAAAAAACTATGAATTGACCAACATGAAATAATTCATTGATGGTCTGGTGTCATCGGAAAAATTTACCGCATCGCTTTCAAAAGCAGTATTTATGTCTCTGTAGTGATATAGAATTTTTTTTTATGTGCCCTTTTCAACAACGTCCCGTAAATCTAGGCGTTTCCTAGCATGTTAGATGGTAGTCAACATTTCGCCATTCAAAATAACCCTGATGGCAACCATACTTACTAGCTAAGAAACGCCTATTATTACGGAGCGTTTTTGAAAAAGGTCCTGTAATAATAGAGCCCCCCTAGTTCTGCTACTATTATCTAAATGGCGCTAATATCGTGAATTGCCAGTTAATTCTCGGCCGTGGCAGCGAGATGGCACGGCGACGCGGTGAAAGTAGTTTCAATCATGTAGGTATCGTAGTAGGAGGTCCCCGCGCGTTGTGAATGAATGAAACGGCCAGGCGGGGGCTCGACAAGGGGGCCAGGAATCCAAGTCTGCGCCCGAGGCGCCGACATTCCTCCGCAAGACGTCTGACCTCACAACGGGGTCCCCCGTCGCGCCCCCCGTTCGCCGCTGCGCCCCACGTCTTACAGCTGTTAAAACGGCATAGATCTCTCGAATCTCTTTTCACCAACTGCTCGTCGCTTTTATATCTCTTCCCAACATTATATTCCCTCGGCCCATTTTATCTGCGCCCGGCATTCTTTGTCGTTCGTTTTTTTTGTTTGTATGTGTGTGTGTGTGCTACAACCATACATGCTACTCGCACACACGAACCGCGGGGTCACGGACACCGAAAGAATACACCCGGCGAAATAATTGCGCTTATGAAATCGTTTTTTTGAATGCCGCTCGAGTAACAGATGGTTTTATTTCCGGTTGTGGCTTTTTTTCTATACTAAAAAAACTTTTAGGGATCCCCATGTAAAATGAACCTCATCTAGAAATTGAATAGCTTGATCTAAATTACGTCTAGGACCATCTCCACAAATTTGGGATTCATTAATCAAAATCCTCACATTTCAATAACTTTCTATACATATCCTTAGTAATGGATATGTATAGAAAGTTAAAAAAGGCTTAGTAAAGCCTTTGGCGAAGCTATACCATTTGTTTGCTCCGTTTCAACAGGAAGATGCTGCTTCCTTGTTTGTTCTATACAAGTGGAAATCCAAACGCGACTTAGTCCTTTGGTGAACCTGCAATCCCACTTTTGAACTAACAGCACAAAAAAATTAATGACAGGTCGGTCGGCTTCAAAACAATGTATTGGTTTTTATATTATAGGGGTGCGTAATAATAGTGTGAAAAACCCTTTTTCAAAGTAAAAGTTGTAAATTAAATTCGTAAAGAAACTTAAACGTACAACTTTCATTAAAGACTGATACGGCTGAACCGTATAAATAAAAAAAGTTACATACAAGAAATTATAGGTCCACTACTACTCCCAACAAATTCCACTCAAATGTTTATTCAAAACATCCGTACTACGTGATTGGTCCTATTAAGAGCTGAATCTCTACTATTTATAAACTTTTCGGGGTGTTAAACTCAAAAATTCCAAAATTCAACATTAATAGGGTTACAAAATGTGCTGTAATTAACTTTATAAATTTGAAAATTATAGAAAATTACATTAAATATGTTTATAAATAATCATGTTTACTGACTACGTAGTTTTAAAATCGTATCTCTATTTTTGGTAAACTTTTCGGAGTGTTTAACTCGAAAATTTCAAAATCTAACATTAATACGGTTACAAGAAGTGCTGTAATTCACTTGATAATTTTTAAAATTGTAGAAAATTACTTTAAATATGTTAATAACTAATCATGTTTACTGACTACATAGTTTTAAAATCGTATCTCTACTTTTGGTAAACTTTTCGGAGTGTTTAACTCGAAAATTTCAAAAACCAACATTAATACGGTTGCAAAAAGTGCTGTAATTCACTTGATAATGTTTAAAATTGTAGAAAATAAATTCTCTTAGTCATGTTTATAAACAATCATATTTATTAACTATAAAGTTTGAAAATCGTATCTCTACTTTTAGTAAGCTTTTCGGAGTGTTAAACTCAAAAATTTCAAAAACCAACATTAATACGGTTACAAAAAGTGCTGTAATTCACTTTATAATTTTGAAAATTTTAGAAAATTACATTAAATATGTTTATAAATAATCATGTTTACTGACTACGTAGTTTTAAAATGGTATCTCTACTTTTAGTAAGCTTTTCGGACAGTTTAACTCGAAAATTTCAAAATCCAATAGTAATACGGTTACAAAAAGTGCTGCAATTCACTTTATAATTTTGAAAATTTTAGAAAATTACATTCAATATGTTTATATATAATCATGTTTACTGACTACGTAGTTTTAAAATCGTATCTCTACTTTTAGTAAGCTTTTCGGAGTGATAAACTCAAAAATTTCAAAAACCAACATTAATACGGTTACAAAAAGTGCTGTAATTTCACTTGATAATTTTTAGAATTGTAGAAAATTCCCTTAAATATGTTTATAAATAATCATATTTATTGATTATAAAGTTTGAAAATCGTATCTCTACTTTTTGTAAGCTTTTCGGAGTGTAAAACTCGAAAATTTCAAAATCCTACATTAATACGGTTACAAAAAGTGCTGTAATTCACTTGATAATTTTTAAAATTGTAGAACATTCTCTTAATCATGTTTATAAATAATCATATCTATTAACTATAAAGTTTGAAAATCGTATCTCTACTTTTTGTAAGCTTTTCGAGGTGTTAAACTTGAAAATTGGCATATAGCAATATGACGCTCACTTCAATTATGTTTTGGTTTACTTCAACGAAACTTATGTGATAATAGAAATTAGAAAACATGCACTCGCATTTTCTATCACATTGTATTCAAATTAATTTTCAGATAATTTTTGCATTCAGATACCCCACGCGATGATTAATATGAAAAACCGATTGAGTATTGGGTATAACCAAAAAAAAGTAAAAGCAGTAATTAATTCTGTTGTAGAAAATCGCACTTGTAACTTCCTGTGGATTTTCGAATGGACAAATATGTTATGAAGTTATCGCTTATTATATTTCTCAATACTGTGAAAATTATTATATATGATGAATGTAATATCTCGTTGAATCCTCGCCTTTATAAATTCGTTTTCTCTCATGGCTTTTGCTTTCTGCGGTTGGTGGATTGATTGACAAAATAATTAATGCCAAGCTGCTGAAGAGGCAGTAGGTTTTATCGAATTTATTTCAGCTGTTTACGTTTATGGGATATTTCGTTATAATTTGAAGCATAGAATATCCCTACACTACGTGATTATAAGCCTCACCGATCGCCTAATTAAAAGTACAATTCGACTACATTAAAGTTCATTTGTACAACACACGGCTGTTGATTAACCGCCTAACCACAGTGAGAAGTTTTAATTAATCTTCGTGAAATACTTTTTGGTCTGCTCGCCGGTAATAAAAGTCAGCAACTGTGACAATTATCAGGCTAACTTGTTAATTGTACGCAATTAAATTTTTTGAATACATATTCAACATAGTCTGCAATGACAGAGTTTATAGTAAATAAAACAGAGGCATTGCCATATTATTTAGCAGCGTCAACTTATTTATCATTTGATCACATAATTTTATACAAATTTATTTTATTATATATATATATATATATATATATATATATATATATATATATTTAATTAATTAACTAAAACGGTGTTAGTTTTATGCGATCAGCTGATGAAACAACAATAAAAATCAGCTATTTACCCGCATGTTGGATGAAAACTGGTGTTTAAATCCCTAATACAGAAGATATACAGAAAAAGGGCAATTTTGTATTTCTTTAACTACAAACGTAATAAGGAGTGAAATAAGATTATTGAAAGTTTTTGGTATCTAGATGTTATTAGTTTGAATAACTTATGTAGGGTACAAATACTGGTACTGCGTATAAACAATACATTTTATACGTAGTACCAGTATTTTGTACCCTACATCAGTTATTCAAACTAATAACATCTAGATACCAAAAACGTTCAGTAATCTTATTTCATTCGTTATTACTTAACGTTTGTAGTTAAAGATATACAAAATTACCCCTTTTCCGTATCTTTTCTGTATAAGCGATTTAAACAGCAGTTTTCATCTCCAGCATGATCATGTATTTACCCACATGTTGGATGAAAACTGTGTTTAAATCGCTTATACAGAAGGGATACAGAAAAGGGGTAATTTTGTATATCTGATTTTTATTACTGTTTTATCAGCTGATCGCATAAAACTTACACCGTTTTAGTCACTTCTACTTAAAAAAATACTTAACCCTTAAAGGCACGGTCAATAATACTGTCAAGATTTTAGAATAATGACAGTATTACTGTACGATAATAGGTTTAAAATGTACACTATTCTAAAATATTAACAGTATTATTGATCGTGTAAGGTATAGAAATGATGGAATGAAGAGAATACTGATGTTTATCCGGAAAATTGATAACTTGATAAATATTCAAGGAGGATTCAAGCAAATACTGACAGTGCGTGGATTGACAGTATTATTGACCGTGTAAGGTGCCTTAATAATGCATATTTAAAAAAAATTGATATTAAATAATAGTCGTCCACTTGCTACAAAACATAACAATCGCTATTTATTTGCAAAATCATGAATCTAGATATCTATATATTATTTATTTATTTATTATTTAGTTTATTCTATTTTTACACATTACTTATTACTCAGATATTATTATACATAATATATAGTATTTTAAAATAACGTTTTTAATTAGGCAGTGTTCACCTTTTAAACGGTAATGTTGCAGTTTTGCAACAATATGTATTTATGGGTTAATAGTTTAATACACTTTTAATTTATTAATAATAAAACCTCGGAATTATATATCATTGAAAACCACATTTCATGTACAGATATCACCCGTTAGTTTGTAATTAAATTAATTTTCTAGCACCTTTATTGGCATTTTCCTCTCAAAAAAACTGCTCTTCAATATCACCAACCACAACAAAAATACATAAAAATAAAAATACAAAATTTCTGGCACCAGATATTTTTTTTATTAGATTGTGATAGTGATGGCACATTATCGTCTATAAAATTCCGAACCTATGTTTTTTTTGAGGGTCTGTGTGTGTGCACGTAGAATGGGGAATTTTCTCACAAGTCGCGTTGTGTAAGCTTTATCGCGCAGTTTGTTTACCCGTTATCGTTTGTTTTATAAATGCGACGAGGAAGTCGCCTGTGATAAAAAGCGCTTCCCCTCGAAACGTGGATGAGGTAGGCTGACTGTGCCACTTATTAGTATAAATATTTATGGTACTAACACTTACTAGGAGTAATACAAAATATTTATCTGCAGTGTCTAGATATTCGATCCAAGCATTGCTATTTTATTCTAGCATAAAGTTTAGAACCTAATGGTGAGGGTCGAATTTAACACACACATGTACCGCCATAGATTTGGCCCTAAAGCGTGAATTACATTGTACTAAAACCGTCAAGAATCAACGTTTCTAGTTTCAAAAATTCTTACGCTTTTTTCAGCTTGTACTATGAACAATTAGGTCTTGAATAAAAGAGATTTATAGTACGAGTTGAACATTGCACATAAATAAATTAAATCTAGACTTAAGCGTTTACATTGAACTAAATACGTCGAGAAATTTGAACAAATTTCTATGATCAATTATTTATGTGCAAAAAAAAGACCTTATTAGGCATAGCCCACACACACACATTCAAATATCTCCCATGTACAGAATCCCACCAAAAACAATAAAATTAAAAATACAAATTCAAATTAAATACAAATTCCAATATTAAATTATTAACTTCTCAATGCGCGAATTTCCTAGTCACATTTTTTAATGGATGTTAGAATCAATTTGATTTATCTCTTCGTGATTTCTGACTGTATGAACAAGATATCCGAAGGTCCTTCGACCCTTCCATTGTTTTATGTTTCTCAGCAACGTCTTTTTTCTTCCAACACATCCTTTTCCTTTGATGTGTAGAACACCGGAGTTTCGCTTCCACCACCTCAGGATTGAAGCAAACTCGTATAATATTTATTGTATTATGGTTTATAACTATTTTAAGTGAGAGCTAACTCCTGTAGCTCGACGATGTTGGCTGGTTCTGATGTTTTTAGAGAGTCGGTGTGGAATGAATGTTGTAGCAAAAGAATGATGATATGCTGATCTGCGAGTACGCCGTCCTTTTTACCTTATCGATCCTATTGAAGGGCGATAATGAGTTCGTGTTAAAGTCTTCTAATGGGGTTGTAATTATTGCTGTTTGTCCGCTCGCTAATGGGATTGTAAATGCGCCATTAGCTTCGGTTGTTACTTAACAACGTCAACCGATTGTCCACATGGATAATCGGATGCCAATTATGTATGCACACCTTCAATGATAAGTTGTGTTATATCATACTTCTGATTTCGTTTCACGTGTTCTATATTTTTTTTGCTGTCAAAAGATCATACTTTTGTCGTCGCAGGACTTTCTCATGGTAATTTTTGCCACTTGCATGGAGAAGTTTTCGGATTTTCGAAAAACTATAGCTGTTTCCTTTAGTTTACTGTGTGCCATCAGGCATTGTGCTGATATCTCAAGCACTCTGTTAGAATATTATTCCATAGAGGGTACTACCCGGTGATCCTGATGACATGAGCATGTTGACGGTTATTACCATATGGGTGTGCATTGCTAATTGATGTGGTGCCGCCAGATGTCGTTTAACTTGCCTCCTAGGGGGTTAATTGTATCATTTAAGTATTTTGCCATATTTTTTATAGCATTTAAAAATCAAAATGTAAATTTCATAAAAGTCTGACAAAAAATACTACGTCTATGTTTACAAAATATATCAAATAGATTTCCTTCAGTTTCAAATAATGAACAATATTATATTTGATAGAGCAATATGTCCATAATCATGCATAAATCTGAATTTATTTTTATTTCAATCATGTTTGCGGAATGCAATTTGCCTTCAACTTTTTTCTCCCCCAATAATGAATGTATCCAACCAAGACTACAGTTTCCATTTGCATATCTCCACGCTACAATGTTGCATCTGGACATGTTTATATAACTATAAAGGTAATATAATAATATTATTGAAGAGATTATTAGATTTCGCAAAGATCCGTTCATTTGGCCGCAAAGAGGAGAGGAATATTCCGAAACCGGTTGCCGATTATCTTTCTTCGTTACCGCCCGTACTCTCGGTGCGCCGCGGCTGTTTCTCTCGCTCGAAATGAAACCCAGCTGGTATTTGTCTATATATTTATTGCAGGATTTTTAATTATGGCCATCTCTGTCCGCTCGCCGCCGCCAATTCCGCGGTTATCCTTGTCAGGAGCCCAGCAGTCTACCAGGATCTTTCTCACAGGCGGGCATCGCTATGCGACCTGAATACCGGCCTTGTTTGCGATGACGCGACACGTGTGCCCAAACTTTCCAAATACTAGAGCTCTCCGGGTCCTTGCAAATAAACACTAATCACTTTTCCAAATAAAAACATAATATTTCATTCAGCTTTCGAAACTGGCGACGAGTTGTTTGTTCATTCAGTAATTTTTTTTTTCCTTCTTTTTTTTGAGGGCGACCACGTTTCACAACCACTTACTATCAGAGACACACATAAACATATATAAAGTGATGTGGGATTATGGAGATTCTATTACAAATTTTCTTCTTTATTAATTAGTTCAGTTTACTTTTTACTTTATCATATAAAGTATGGATAAATTATTGTCAATTTATGATTTTTTTGCTGGCGTAAATCCTCTTTATTAGATTACCTGATAATTTTAAGACCGTCTCGGGTGATATTCTTGAAATCATTCGTTTCATACGTATTGGTTTAACAGTCAAAGTCACTAGGCAAAATACTGGGACACTTCCCTGCATCGCACCAGCTTTGATTTGCCTTAAGTTTGAGTATGTGCCCTCTTGTTTTGTTCTAAAGTATCTGCTAGTTATGTAGGACGCCAAGATTTCTTTATATTGTCTTGGAAGCATGAATTTTAATTTAGAGTTTACACTCATTTATGCCAAACTTTATCGAAGGCTTGTGCCATATTGAGAAATATCTGATCCGCGATATTTCTCAATATGGCACAAGCTTTCGATAAAGTTTGGTATAAATTAAAACATTATTTTCTTCTTAAGGTTTTTGTACTATCCTCCTTTTATCCTATGGATTTGGTCCCACAATTGACCAAGTGGTTTTGTCTAAACCCAAATTGCTGATTTGGGATCAGGTGTTTACTTGAATCGGTGGAAAAACCATATAACTCCTAAATCGTAGTTTATATTAAACCTGTTTTGTGCGAAAAGTATACATGTCACAACAATCATATGTACAAAAGAGTTAAAGAGGACGTCGTCCTCTACAACTGTCTTGTTTGTTATTTTTTTGAGATAAATACTTTTCTCACAAAACAGATTTGATCTAAACTGCGATTTTGGAGTTATATCGTTTATCCTCACCGATTCACTTTCTATGCTAGGTTGTAATTTCCTACGGAATACCTTCTCAAAAAACTTTAAACTTTGCCACAATTTGTAGCAACGAGATAGGTCTATATAGTCGATAAAAAATCAAATCTGGTCTATGTGATTGGGCTTCATGTGGCGGTTTACCTGGTTTCAGTAGCATTACTATCTCCGCCACTTTCCACAGCTTGGGAATATATTTGAGTATAAATGCAGCGTTGATAATATTTATTACCTTCGTCGGCCTGTGATATTTTTTCCTGTAATCTATATTCATATAATTAAATGTTCTTGGGACAGTTATTTACTAAGTAACGGATAGGTACATATAAGCTGTTTTCGTTTATCATTGTGTGCTGTTCCGGGTGTATTGTCTCTTATTCTATTTGTCGTGTAAGGCTCTTCCGATGCGCACAAATCTACCTCGTCCTGGCGCAAGACCGCATAACTTGGAGCGATACAGGAGACGTGCTATATCACTCCAAGTTATGCGGTCTTGCGCCAGGACGAGGTAGAATTGTGCTCATCGGGAGCGGCTTACACGACAAATAGAAGAAGAGACAATAAGCCCGGAACAGCACACAGTGATAAACGAAAACAGCTTATATATACCTAAGCGTTACTTAGTAAATAACTGTCCCTAGAACATTTTGTTATATGAATATAGATTAAGGGCGACTAGTAATGTTAAACGAAAGCACTTATAGTAAAACGAGAATACAATTTGAAAACTGCATATGGGAATATGCACAAATAAAAACTAATTCGCCACACCACACAATTAACACATACAAATATCATTTCATTTCCACATGATTTTTCATCATTAATCCACCAAAGTGATTATAAATATTATATCCCGTTGACACCAAAAACTCGGAAATTTATTCGCGGTCGGAACATCTTAATTTCGTTTTTACGACGGAACATTCTAACGCAGTAAAACTACTTTTGTGCCGCTTCAAACCCATTTTATCTGCGCCATAATCTTAATGAAAATAATAAATATAAATGTGCGACGATCCGCGGGTGACATTAAAGCGGCCACTAAAATATTCCGTTTTTCCCATACGCCGTAAAACAAATTGCTACCAAGAAGCGCAATTAAAAGTACAATCAATCCACGGAAATCGACGTGTATTGCACCCTTATCGCGGTAATTGCCCGCCGCGCAATTCGCGAAACGTACGTGTGTTTTTAATTGTGCGATTGTAAATGGTGTAATATACTGCCAATTAATATTACTTCAAGAAATGCCAATTAGAAGGACTTGGAAAAGTTGTAAATGGTGGAGTATGTCAATGATTCATCACGCGGATATTTTGTAATCAATTAATATGATCAGATAAATTGGTATGCATGTATGTCAGATAAAAGAGTGTAAAAGCGATTAAAGATTGGAATTTTATTTCATATAAAACTTTAGAGCTATCTAAATTATTTTTACTTAACAGTAAATAGCATTTATTTATTTTTTATATATTGTTTTGTTGTTGTTGATGAGCATTGTATATTGGAGGGTTTTTGTATTTTTTTGAGTTGTCATGCCAAATAAAGGTGTTTAGTAAATAGCATCTTACTATATATGGACCGTTTAAAACCAAATACACCACTTTGGCTGAGTGCATTTTTCCTGATTTCTTACTTTTTCCGACTCTTTACATTTTTGATTTTTTTTGACATCTTTGAAATTTTTAACATTTTTGCCTTTTTTTTTAAATTTTGGACACTTGACATATTCACGTTTTGACTTTTAACATATTGATATTTTGGCATTCTGACATTTTGGAATTTTGACATATTATATTTAAGCATTTTCACATTTTAATTTTACACTGAAAAACTTACATTTTCACTGGATCGTCCTGGATAGTGCTCGCAGGTATTTGGTCGCGATCTTGTTCACAGACAGGCAGACAGACAGACAGACATACAGACAGACAGACAGACACACAGACAGACACACAGACAGACACACAGACAGACAGACAGACAGATAAACAGATATACATACATACATACATACATCGCAAAAATCGGATTTATTTCGACAATTTTGGGCATAAAACGTAACGAAAATTGATATTATTTTGCTAAATTGTTCACGGCAACTATACCTTCCTTCTAGTATGCTACCGGGTTTAAATCAAGAAAAACGATGAAATTTCAACATTTTCTCATGTGCTGACCGCTGTAGCGTGTAAACGGTAAAAGCTGGAGAAAAGTGCCTAAACGAAAAGTTATCGTATGTTTCCACAATCTTAGTTTGAAAACGTGAAGGCGTTTTCGGTAAAAATGCCTTCCTTTACATCAGTGATGCATTCGCAAAGTAAAAAAAGTTGACATAGCAATGTAAAAGTAGTAACAAATTGTAAAAGAATAAATATTTCTAGAAAGCCAATTCCCCAACATTTTACTTTTTTGACTTACACCACTTTGGCTTTAAACGGTCCAATTATCAAGTACATTGCTGCTTGCAATGCCTCATAGAAAATGCCATTTATATATATATATATATATATATATATATATATATATATATATATATCTATATAAACAAGTAGCCTAAAACATTTCGTTTTATCAAGATATCGAGATTTACGGTATTTGTAGATTAATAAACTGAATCTTACGTCGTGAACAGTTGCGAAATTGAAAAATAGGACACGTGTTCCTATAAATTTGTACTGAATATTGCCTTTTCAACAATATTATATAGGTGATAAAATTCGGAAAGTCGTATGGTGCACACACTTTGGTTACTTTTTAAGCGTTGCAATTTTGCATGCAAAAAAGTATCAACTTGCCAATCATCAGTTGATGAAATCATCATTTTATACAATGACAGAATTACTCACTGCATTACATATTCACAATACTCTATCTTGTGTATTGCTGCATTCCTTTTCGAATATTCATCAACAATTTCGCGGAATGAATAATCGAGGGAATTATAAGAGTTACATTGTGCAAAAATAAACGTCGTGTGACAGGTATGGATCATCGAAAATAACTGAAAGAAATCATCATACCGAAGAGATAAAATGCCCCATAATTTTTACAAAACTAGAAACATTGAAACATTTTTTTTTATAAAATGTTTATTGGGACTGGTAAACTAGACAAGGTTTTATGCTGTGTATTCATAAATATCGGTTATTGGTTTAAATTTAACGGAATTTAGTGCGTGTTATCACGATTCTGCATTTCTACAGGCTGTTATACACACAGCCTTAGTTAAAGAAATGCAGATATGAATTTTTCTGTAATCAAAATTCCGGGAAAACGGCGGAATTGATCGTGACCATATTTGCAAATCGGCTGGGAAACCGAGTTGGGATGATCTCGAGAAATTTGAGCAAAATTGGTCCACAAACAGAGAAAATATGGCGATAAAACCGTTTTTCAGCTAATGCCACTTTCCCGCCAATGGATTGCATGGCTGCCAACACAAATATGCGCGCAAAAAAACAATAGTTGGTGTAACTTGTGTTGCCTAATAGTTTCATTTTATATGTATATAGTTTTAAATTTAATTACATTCAAACGAATGAATAATTTTCATTCGTTTGTACGTAATTAAAACAAAAGTACAAATATTGTCGAATATTGTAAAATATTATCAAATATCGTCAAATATTGTCAAGTATAGTCAAATATCGTGAAATATCGACTAATATACTCTAATATCACCCAGCTCAGTGACTGAGTGGTTAGAAGTGTCGTCCGTGTCGTACTGTGCATTGGGGAGCCTGAGTTCGAACCCCACCGGGGGCTAATTTTCACCTTTCACAGTTTTTCAGAGGTTTTCCGTGATGTTAAGGTAAATACCGGGTGATTAAACTCCTGAGCTTCTCCCTTGACCGGCGGAAAAGCCACACCGGTGATAGCTCTATGAAGATAAAAAAATTTATAATCTAATATCGTCTAATTTCTTTGTATATATACATTAGTATATACAACAAAACAATAATATTGTTAAATATTGTCAAATATCATCAAATATCGTCAAATATCATCAAATATTATCAAATATCGTCAAATCTCGTCAAATATTCCCACAAATCATCAAATTATCTCAAATATCGTCAAATATTTTCAAATATTGTCAAATATTGTCAAATATAGTCAAATATTGTCAAATATTGTCAAATATAGTCAAATATTGTCAAATATTGTCAAATATAGTCAATTATTGTCAAATATTGTCAAATATTGTCACATATTGTCACATATTGTCACATATTGTCACATATTGTCACATATTGTCACTTATTGTCACATATTGTCAAATGTTGTCAAATGTTCACAAATATTTTCAAAAATTGTCAAGAATGTTGATGTAATTCGGAAAGTCTTGAGGTGCCCACACCAGATATTCTACTAGATACAAAAAACAGTTCTGAGTTTTTTTCGCCGCTAAAGGGAGAAGCTAGAGGAATTTTCGCCAATCACTTTCCACAGTTTTCAGAGGGTTTCTGTGAAGTTAAGGTAAATACCGGGCGATTGAACTCCTCTAAGCGGAAAAGCCTCACGGCTGATAGCCCTATGAAGAAAAAAGGTTTTTATAATCTAATATCGTCTATTTTTTTTTATATATATTAATATATACAACAAAACAATAATATTGTCAAATATCATCAAATATCGTAAAATATTCTCAAATTATGTCAAATATCGTCAAATATTCCCAAAAATCGTCAAATTATCTCAAATATCGTCAAATAGTGTCATAAATTGTCACATATTGTCACATATTGTCAAATGTTGTCAAATATTGTCAAATGTTGTCAAATGTTTTCAAATATTGTCACGAATGTCAATGTAATTCGGAAAGTCTTGTGGTGCCCACACCAGATATTGTGCAAGATACAAAAATATAGCCCTGAGTCTTTTTCACCGGTAAAGGGAGAAGCTAGAGGAATTTTCGCGAATCACTTTTCATAGTTTTTCAAAGGCGTTCTGTGAAGTTATGGTAAATACCGGACGATTAAACTCCTCTGAACTTCTCCCTTGGCCGGCGGAAAAGCCTCACGGCTGATAGCCCTACGTAGTTTTTTATAATCTAATATCGTCTAATTTTTTTTATATATACATTAATATATACAACAAAACAATAATATTGTCAAATATCATCAAATATAGTCAAATATTCTCAAATTATGTCAAATATTCCCAGATATCGTCAAATTATGTCAAATATTGTCAAATATTGTCAAATATTGTCAAATATTGTCAAATATTGTCAAATATTGTCAAATATTGTCAAATATTATCAAATATTGTCAAATATTGTCAAATATTGTCAAATATTGTCATATATTGTCAAATATGGTCACATATTGTCACATATTGTCAAATATTGTCAAATATCCTCAAATGTTCTCTAATATTTTCAAAAATTGTCAAAAATTGTCAAGAATGTCGATGTAATTCAGAAAGTCGTGTGGTCCCCACACCAGATATTGTACAAGATGTTGTCAAATATTGTCAAATATTCTCAAATATTTTCAAAAATTGTCAAAAAATGTCAAAAAATGTCAAGAATGGCGACGTAATTCGCAAAGTCGTGTGGTGCACCACACCAGATATTGTACAAAATACAAAAAAAACAGCCCTGAGGTTTTTTCGCCGGTAAATGGAGAAGCTCAGAGGAGTTTAAACACCCGACCTTTAATTTCGCAGAAAACCTGTGATTTGCGAAAATTGCCCGAATGGGGTTCGTACTCAGGCTCCCCAATGCTCAGTACGAGGCAGATGACGTTTCTAACCACTCGGATACTGAGCTGGATACAAGATACAATTTTTCCAGAAAAGTCACAGTTATTTCTACCGTCTACGTGTTTATGATTCCGCGTTTTTTTTTCGGAGCAGCTAGAAATGATAATCGAAAGCAATTTTAGATTGAGATAAATATAATATACAAATATACATAGAAATTAACTACGAACACATTAAAAATGGACCACTTCTCTTAAAAATCAATTCAAAATGAATTCCACATTTGATTTTTGATTTCAATATTTATTGTTATATATTGTTATATTATATATATATATATATATATATATATATATATATATATATATATATATATTATATTATCTATTGCCTTCTACCTACTGTGTAGGCTAATATTGTTATATAACAACTAAAATTTCAGTAGCTGCAACTATAAAACGTATAGTTATTTTCAATCATGATATTTTTTTTGTTAAATCTGAAAAGTTCTCTACAATATTTCACATGTTAAACCAAATAAGTAAACCGGTAACTAAATTAATTAATTGAAAAAAATATAAAAAAACTACGAACACAATAAAAATTAACCACTTCTCTTCACAATCAATTCAAAATCAATTCCACATTTGATTTTTGATTTCAATATTTATTGTTATATATGATCCAATATAACGACTAAAATTACTGCAGCTGCAACTATAAAACGGACTGTTATTTTTAATCACCATCATATTTTTTTTTAAATCTATAAAGTTCTTTACAATATTTCACATGTTAAATCAAATAAATAAACCGGTAACTAAATTAATTTAAAAAAAAATCATGACATAGCATTAGTATTTTGCATAAAACTCAATAAAATTCGCAATGCCGGTTGTAACAAACATTTCGCCGAATCACAGCCACAAATAGCCGCAAATACTGCAAACCATCGATTAGTATTCGCTAAAAAATGTATGACAATATGCATGCGTCGCCATGTTTCACGGTAGCGCCTGTTATTAGTTCCGAAGAATTCCTGAACGCCTATTTTTACTAACTGTCACACCTCAGCGCTGAAACGTATTATTTAGTCACAAGGCAGGCGATTTTCCGCGAACAATTTCGCACCCACGTCCCACTATTCAAAATTACCGCGAGTTATTTATAAAAAGTGTTATTCTCTCTTGTATTAGTGTGCGTGTATGAGTAATAATAAAGTACCATGTCGCAACTATGCAAGTATGCATAATTATTTAATAATAATAAAAATAATAATATGCATGTTTGTGAGACACAGGTGACATTTCCATTCGAACGGCCTTGTCCATTACATACAATAGGTGTATTAGTTATTTTTATACGATTTTTTTTCTCTCTGCAGTTCAGCATACGTTTTATTTATTTATAATTTAATAGTTATAGTATACAGTATATTAATTGTTCAAACACGTTTTATCCGAGCAAAAAAGGTAATAAAAATTATAAATATAAATTTGATTTAAACCGTACATACATTAAGTCTCACGTAAGAGTGTACGAGTCAAATATCGGGAAACTTGCCTTCCTGCACTAATAATGCAAATTACTATTTCAGAGGGCGAACCATAAACAAGTGTCGACTAATAACTTGTTTATGGTTTTACTTTTCAAAATGACGATCCTACTAGAAATATTTTTAAGCTTCTTTGAAGAGTTTGATATATGTATAAGTGCTATTACTATTCAAAAGCTTGATTTTTACTCCCAATACAGCACGAAAGTAAAAATCAAGCTTTTGAATAATAAATAGCACTTATACATATATCAAACTCTTCAAAGGAGCTTAAAAATATTTCCGGTAGGATCGTCATTTTGAAAAGTAAAACCGTAAACAAGTGTCGACTAATGGCCCTTTGGAATAGTAATTTTCATAATTAGTGCAGGAAGGCAAGTTTCCCGAATGAGCGAATACGTTTGGAAAATATTCAGCGCCGTATTTTTTTGCAATATTAACATATTTGGGCTTCAAGCATACAAAACAAATTTTTAGTACTATTTTTTTTACATTAATATTTATAATTTTAAACTAACAGAGATGGTCAAACTGTGGCTTTATAGAAACGTGTGGGTGAATTTTCAGAAATTCAATTTCAAGTGACAATTAAATAAAATGAAAATAATGTATAATACTAAATAGTAGTAGCCTACACCGAAAGGTAAAAGACAAATAGATAATATATATACTAAATAATATGAAGGCTTTTTGTTTGTCAACCCCAGACCCAGGACCACTAATTAACAGCCAGTTGTAGAAGGTACCTATGACCTAAATGCTATTTGTATAGGCTGAAACCAATTCCACATGTAATAGGAATGATATGCAATTAATTGTAGATATAAAATTACGCTATGGATTTACACGTTTTTTTTTTTCATATAATGTCACGAATAAAATCAACATTTTATTATTATTAGAAAAACTTGCAGTCATATAAATTGCGCAACGCACTGCAGTAATGGTAAAATGCAATTCGAACAAACAAAACAGTACTAATGCATCAGTTGTAAGGTACTGGCAGAAAACATTTGTCGTGTATTTATTGGCTTTAGAAGCGGCGGCAGGGAAAATGAAGTGTTCATGAATAAATTAGAAATAGCAAGGCATAGTATACGTGTAGTTTGCTGCACGACCACATTCTGTGTTCACATCTTCATATTTTTCATATCTTGTTTATGTCACATACGTAGTTATCGTATATTACAAACGGTTGTTGCTTAATCCAATATCATAATAAACAGCGTTGTTACGGATAAGTTATGTGCCATCCATAATAACGGTTTATTCATAAAATAGCGCCGGCGATTTTTTTTGTTTCAAACAATCTAGGAATTCCCTCGCAGGGTGTCTCCGGGCGATCTCTTATAATTTACATTCAAAACGCACGCCGCCTTGCAACTTTGCATATTATACATTGACATTATGTAATGAACTTTAGATTTTATCATCTGAGTCATTCTTTTACAGTGTGTAATTGTATTTAATTTATATATTACACGTATTACCATCGTGCGTACTTCCTACAGCACTGCAGGTAGAAAACAAATGTAAAATATCACACGAACAAATTAGTCGACTGCGAAATTTCTTTTATAAATTGCACCAATTTACTTCTTAATCACTTGATTGATATATTACCAACGCCGGTTTATCGCGCCTCAACATGGGGCTAATGAAGATAATTATCTTCATATTAAAAACCACGATCCGTGAAACGTAATTATGACTACATTAAATTGGACGCAAACTCCTATTGCTGCCGAAAACGTAATTATTTTGCAAATTGAATTAATCATAGTCATCAATATTGGATTATATTTAAATTTATGTTATTAATTAATTAATAATGAATTATATTATAAAATTCGCGCGTTATTTTTAGAATCAAATATTTTTTTCGTTTTATATTATAGTTCTTAGAGACACACTAAAATGTAAAAAAAAGTTAGTATATTATTATTACTCCTTATGTTATTTTGATAACAATAGCTGTTTATATCAAGCTGAAATAAATTATATTACATATGTGTATACACAAAAACTATTCTTCCATCTCAATAGCAACAAAAGGATGCATAACGAGAAATATAAAATATAGTTTATTATACATATAAATATAATAATTTAGATAACGTGTGTTAAACAGTTTATATGGTCACCTTTCTAAAATAACTAAAAAAAACTAGCTGTAGTAACACTTTAAATCCAATAAATCAACTGCAAGATATCGTATTACTCATTAAATTATTATAATTACCCAGATAAAATCTCATTAAACTGCAATAGCCAGCTAGTCGAGCCCTTCAATGACTTAATCACAATCACACGCCTTTCTCGATTTCACAATTTCAAGAAAAGAGAAGAAAAAATATGTTCCCACCAATCTATTGCAAAACTGTTTCGATTTCATTCATGCCGGCAAACCGCGTATCTCCCTTCTATTATAACCGCGCTGCTCACGTTTTCCCAGAGATTTATATTTGTAATTCTTGAAAATTGTAATTGCATGCGTTTTAATGTAATTAATTGCCAAGGTAAGGTAGGTATATTTATAGAAGTAATATTTACATGAAAATAATCGTGATTCATGGCGTGGCGCTATGTAGAAAAATTAGCTATACAGTTTTATATGCAATGAAATTTATATATAGGGTATTATCATGCATTATAGATTTATCATCTATATACACGACAACTACGATACTAAAATATTTGGGGCGAGCAAATGTCCCAAATATTTTAGTGTCGTAGTTGTCGTGTATATAGATGATAGCGGCTCACAGTTGGCCAACATTTTTATATTTTGAGTTGTGTAATTTGTTAAGTCTCTTGTATTTATTATTAAACGTGAAATTTCAAGATTACTTACGGTAAAAACTAATTGATTTTCTAAAGATTTTATTTTTTAACCAAACACGCCGCCATAAATAAATGAACATTCAGTAAACGTCGGATGTATTTTGATGAAACTATCTTGAATGACTTGTATTTCACACTAAGAAATTTTCTATGATTCTAGCAAAATTCTTGATTAATCACAGTTTGATTCATAGAAAAAGCAGTATTGTTTTACAAAATTACTTAAAGTAAAAAATAATTGATTTTCTAAAAATACACGACTGTTAAGAACATATGAACAGAATCATTTATTTATATTTCTAGCGGGAGCGTAGCGAAAACATAGATGTAAACAAAATACTGCCTTTTTTATGAATCAAAGTTTGATTAATCAAGAATTTTGCTAGAATCATAGAAAATTTCTTAGTGTGAAATTTAAGTCATTTAAGATGGTGAATTTAATGAAATTGTCATCAAAATACATCGACGTTTACTGAGAGTTCATTTATGTATGGCGACGTGTTTGGTTAAAAAATTAAATCAAATTAAATAATTTTTAAACCAAACATGCCCATTCAGTATCTCAAATGTCTTAAATTTCACACTAAGAAATTTTCTATGATTCTAGCAAAATGATTAATCAAACTTTGATTCATAGTAAAAGCAGTATTTTTTTACATCTATGTATTCGCTACACTCCCGCTAGAAATATAAATAAATGATTCTGTTCATATGCTCTTAACACTCGTGTATTTATACACACCGTTCAAATTAATTAATCATACAATTGCTATATCTAAATTCCTTCGTACTGCTGCCGATAATTGGATAAAAATAGATTATTCACCGATTATCATAAAAACTTTTATAAATTCCAATGCACCTTATTAATTTCGTATTAACAAATGCCACAATCGCAACCACTCCTGGCGATTCCAGAAAAATACCTAATTACCTTATGGTTATTGGAATATTTAGTTCCACATTGCGTGATTATTTAAATTTTATTGCAGTACACCTAGCGCTAATTATTGAGATTATGAGTGAGGAATGCCAATTTCATGCAATCACTACAAACGACCTTATTGTGCGCAGAGACGTAGCTGTATGATTTATAGCTGATTTTGTTGATCGTCAATATTTTTTTTATTTTTGCTAAATCTAGTTAGGTTTAGTTACTCGAATATTTTGCTTAAAATTCCCATTTTCTATGCGGCATTTAATGTTTGGATGCAGCTTATAGAACACTTTATATAACTTATATCTCTAAGTTATATACAGAGTTTTCTATAACCTGCATGCAAAAATTAAATGCCGCATGGAAAAAGGCAATTAGAAGCAAAATATTCGAATTCATATGAACAAATGACTTTAAATCTCCAAACTTGAAAATTGTATGCTAATTTTCATGTTTCATCATATAAAATTGTCTTTATATCTTCAATAACTTGTCAAACATGAGTCAGTGAAGTAGAAGTTTATTCAATGTAACATTTTGAAGGAGGTGGGGCAAGAGGGGGCAAGGTAGGATGGATGGAGGAAAGTCACTTCACAACAACATTTTCTTCAATCTGAAAAACCTGAATATTATAAGTTGGTGTTTCTAAAATTCGCCAAAAATTCAAATTAGGTGGTAACAATTTCAAAATTTGTGAATTTCATTATATACATACGTTGCATATTTTGAGTGAATTTAATGTAATTTCCGGGGGTGTAACTCGAGTTATAGGGCTGTAAACATATAAATATACATACAAATATTATAAGTTGGTGTTTTTAAAAATCTCCAAAAATTCAAATTAAGTGGTAATAATTTCAAAATTTGTGAATTTTATTATATAAATATGTTACATATTTTGAGTGAATTTTATGTAATTTCCTGAGGTGTAACTCGAGTTATAGGGCTGTAAACATATAAAAATACATACGAATATTATAAGTTGGTGTTTTTAAAAATCGCCAAAAATTCAAATTATGTGGCAACAATTTCAAAATTTGTGAGTTTCATTATATACATATGTTGCATATTTTGAGTGAATTTTATGTAATTTCCTGGGGTGTAACTCGAGTTATAGGGCTGTAAACATATAAATATACATACGAATATTATAAGTTGGTGTTTCTAAAATTCGCCAAAAATTCAAATGAAGTGGCAACAATTTCAAAATATGTGAATTTCATTATATACATATGTTGTATATTTTGAGTTAATTTAAAGCAATTTCCTAGGGTGTAACTCGAGTTAGAGGGCTGTAAACATATAAATATACATACGAATATTATAAGTTGGTGTTTTTAAAAATCTCCAAAAATTCAAATTAAGTGGCAATAATTTTAAAATTTGTGAATTTCATAATATACATATGTTGCATATTTTGAGTGAATTTAATGTAATTTCCTGGGGTGTAACTCGAGTTGTAGGGCTGCAAATATATAAATATACATACGAATATTATTAGTTGTTGTTTCTAAAATTCGCCAAAAATTAAAATCAAGTGGCAACAATTTCAAAATTTGTGAATTTTATAATATACATATGTTGCATATTTTTAGTGAATTTAATGTCATTTCCTGGGGTGTAACTCGAGTTATAGGGCTGTAAACATATAAATATACATACGAATATTATAAGTTGGTGTTTCTAAAATTCGCCAAAAATTCAAATCAAGTGGCAACAATTTCAAAATTTTAGAAAATCATTATATACATATGTTGCATATTTTGAGTGAATTTAATGTAATTTCCTGGAGTGTAACTCGAGTTATAGCGCTGTAAACATATAAATATACATACGAATATTATAAGTTGGTGTTTTTAAAAATCACCAAAAATTCAAATCAAGTGGCAACAATTTAAAAATTTGTGAATTTCATAATATACATATGTTGCATATTTTGAGTGAATTTTATGTAATTTCCTGGGGTGTAACTCGGATTATAGGACTGTAAACATATAAATGTACATACGAATATTATAAGTTGGTGTTTCTAAAATTCGCCAAAAATTCAAATCAAGTGGCAACAATTTTAAAATTTATGAATTTCATTAAATACATATATTACATATTTTGAGTGAATTTAACACAATTTCCTGTTGTGTAACTCGAGTTATAGGGCTGTAAACATATAAATATACATACGAATATTATAAGTTGGCAAGTGGCAATAATTTCAAAATTTGTGAATTCATTATATACATATGTTGCATATTTCGGGCAGCTATGGGGTCAAACGAGGAGTGCTGGGGCCACACCACCTTGTGAAGGTGATGACCACCAACAACAACCACAGATTTACTTTCTCCTTGTGATTAAACTCCTGTGAGCTTCTCCCTTGACCGGCGGAAAAGCCGCACGGCTGATAGCCCTATAAAGATAGAAGTTTTGTTTGTTTTTTGTTATATCATTGACTAATGTTATATATGTTATTGAAAAGATAAAGTCAATTGTATATTCATCATATGCAATTGCCTTGAAACATGAAAATTGGCATTAAATTTTTTAGTTTGGAGATTTTGCCAAACTTTGCAAAGCTGTATCTCGGAAACTATTAGGGCTGCAGCCTATCCTTGTAGCCAATTTAATCTAGTTTAAAAATGCATAGAGTGGTCTTTGTCTAAAATGTGCTACTTCATGGTCAAAATGGGAAGAAACCGAAGAAATTGCAAAAATGTAGCAGTTTTTGAGATATTCAAATGCGGTTATTTTATTTATTATTTTATTTCAGCATAAATCCATCTTTACAGTATACGAAGCACTATTAACACCCCGTCAATTTATAATAGGCTCTTATATAAAACAAGTTGCTTAGAAAATACGGCTGAATATTCTTTAAATTTTCATTAGGGACCTCACAATTAGTTAATTGGCAACAACATTCTGCCATCCCCCATGCTAAGAACCCATAACATAATAATAGGGTATTAAGCAGGACGTGGTGTATTAAATACTAACAACTGTTTTTTATGCCAAATCCACATTCCGTGTCGCGTGGTTTCGCCCCCTTATTCAATTCCAAAAATATTTATGGCACACACATATTCAACATTCGTATAAAAGCCATAAAACATTTCTTCTTTTTTTATGGCAACCGCACATTATTATAATATTTTATGAATCCTAAATAATAGCAGCTGCGCATTTTTATTTGCGTTTTAATTGTTTCCAGCCTGGTGCAGCTCTAATGAAGTTTCGTATATTTTAAGCTTACACGCGTTTATATTAATTAGTTTACTTAAAGCACGGGCGTATTTAATTTAAGGTAGATCCACTGGCGCGATAGCGAGGGCTTTTTTATATTCGCAATTGTATGCGCACCCTTGGTTTGTAGCGACTCACATATTTAATAATTATATATAATCTTTTAATACCCTTTCGAGTGTCTGCAATCTTGTTGTATTCAATTTTGTTTGTAAACTTCTTCTATTTTGTTCTGTTTTGTGCAATTTCTGCCGCTTCCTGTCTCCCAATCGTGTTAACCATAGAGGGTATGTTTAATACTAAAAAAAGACCTCAAAAAAATACAAAAACTCTCCAATATACAATGCTCATCAATAACAAGAAGAAAATAAATACATAAAAAATAAAAGTAGAAATCAGCAATGTTTTACATTCTATCTATCGCATACTGGTGTTTTATATTGAAATATTGAAAAAGTTGGTTATATATAGTCAGTGACATGAAAAATTATAACGACTATTCAACTTTAAATAAAAAATATTAATTTTGTTTAATTTATTTTTAAATTTTTATATAAAATTATACTACATTACATTTATTAAGTTATTAATTATATTTTATAATTATGATATATCTTCTGAATAAAGTTCAACTTCCTTGATATACAAATAGCAATTTGCTGGGCAGTAAAATTAGAATGGGCACAAATAAATTATAAATTGCACGTCCATTTCCCATTTAAATACCCCCGCCAACATAATTTATCGCTGAAAATTATTATTAACTCGACATTAAAATCAATGAAGAGGCCGATGCAGGAAAAACTCTCCGCCCCGTAATTTATGACATAATAATTTTTCCGTCTAAACCCGACGTGAATTACGGCACGACTTAAACTACGCGCACTTTTAGAAACGTGAGGGAATGCGCACGGCGTTTAATGCGTAATCAAGTCGTTTTGCCTAATTGCACCCGGCGCAATAAATAATTAACCCCAAAGCGGTGATGGGGGGCAAAAAAACCGCGTCTAATTGCGATCAATCAGCGCAATGGCGCGGCAATTACGCCAGCGCAGGCCCGCGCGCTCCCGTAGGCGGAAATTACGATGGAACGCAACAAAAATAAACATTGTTTGCATTATTCCAGCGAGTTATCAATGGCGGAATGCGTCGGTTGCAGGGTTAACTTCTTTCACTCGCCGCTTCCGGTTATTCTTCAATAGGTATGAATGAGTATTATTACATCAGATGCATTAAAATATAGCTGAGATGATTAGTACGGTGCATTCCTGTTTTTAATGAGTCGCATAATTTTCTTATACGTAATCATTTTATACATATACAATGGACACATTGGTTCCTATGAATTGTTAAGTTTAAGTTTGTAGTCTCTCTAAAATATCTCTGAAAACATTCAAGAAGTTTTTAATTTGTTCGATACAATGTAATGAATTCAAATGAGCTATGCTTACTATATTAAACTATTATAAAAATTAATATTATATTATATATTAAACTTTATCTAAAATTTTTAATGATTTTTTGAAATAAAATAAATATTCCTGAAATTGCTACGAATGAAAGAATTTCTTGGCATAACTAATTACAATTTAAGTAATTTCCTCTGTTGGATATTTTCACATCAATAAATATCTCGAAAACCGTTGGAAGTTCCACAAATAAGTATAGAAATAATTTTATAGGAAATTTAATAAGCTTTCATTTTTATTTAAAACATATATTTCTAGAGTTTACTGTTTCCGTGATATGATCGAAAAACTTAAAAATGGGATCTTCTCCTCCCCTTCCCACCTTATGGGACTTTTAGTATGTTTACCTACTAACTACTCCTAATAAAGTCCTGAAGTCAAAAACTCTCGCAAATTGTATGCACTCTATAATATATTTATTGATTGGACTAGATTATCTGCTAAACGCTAGAAAAACATTTCATTCATTTTATGAGAATGTTACATTCATATGTTCTTCTCTCGTTATAAAACAACACCCAGTATATTACACTCGGTATATAACGGTAGCCACTTAACATTAGCCACTTAAAATATCTCTTATTTTAATTCATACAGCACTCTTTGTTATTATACTTTTTTTGTTGTTGTTGCCGTGGCGATTGGAAGTTTTGTAACAAAACGCACTTTCACAACCTTCAGCTTGTAAAAGTTTTTAATTTACAAGCCTTACGTTTAAATATTAATGCTAATGCTTGAAATATTATATGGATTACATTAAAATATCGGTGTAAATCAATTATTATATTGCGAGCGTTCTAATTATGTACAAATTGTCTGTAATACGTTCACCTGTGGTGCTTTACAAATTATTGCAAGGTTTTAATGTCTAGAATCATAGATAGCATTTAGTTCTCAATGACAATAAGGATGTTTGAATTATAGAAATTTGTATAACAAGAAATAGGTTATTGTCGTCGTTCCCAAGATGACACTTCTGCATTTGCAATAAATACGTGATGGCAAATTTAAATCCTCCAAGTAGTGATGGGGGGATTTTGAGAAGCGAGAACAGCTCTTTGTTGCTCTCCTTTCTTCCGCTGTTCCGGACTATATCCTATTTGATACCTTGCAATTCTTCTTCCATGTTTGTCATTCTCCCGTCTGATAGAGTGATCTTGCATTGTATGTCCCGGGTAGTAGCTGTCGTCTTGATTGGTAACTTTACTTAACGACCTTACTTAAATATTATTGAGTATACTCTAATTTGTGGGGTAGATGGTGATGTTTATTGGGACACAACATATTTATATAGTCACATTTCTATTTCAATTCTACAAGTAATTTAAAGCTCGAGTATAATTACCACATACAATAAATATCAAATTTCATCATTGTGTACAAAGTTATGATATACAAAGTACTGATTGGACTGGGTGTTGTATATTTATGAAAGGACGGCGTATAGTAAATTAAAAGCGGCGCAAAGGCGACCGATTATAGACGATATTGGATCTGATAACGTTAATTGACAGGGCCGGGCTGGTGCGCGCTGCTGAGGTTTTACTAAAAGAAGAATGCGGCCCAGGCCGGCCGCCCGCAGTTAACGGTGCCAATGCATCTTCCACTCATTATTACACGTAAATGCAGGACGTTTATATTTTTTTTTTACCTCCACCGTCGCTATTGGCGCTAGCTTTTTATGAACTATCATCTATTCTCAATGAAAACTCTGACCGCTCTCACATACACACACACAGCGCACAAAGTGAATGGACCGAAGACCGCGCCCAATCGGAATTTGTTTTTTGGTGGGCACCGGTTGCGTTAGAATTTCAAACCAAATCCATGCACGCTTAATTGCATTATTAAACAAGCGATTAGCATAGAGAAGAAATGTTAAACGTGAAAAATGTATTTATAAGTGTGACTGCGTTGCAAGCCGACCGATTTTGTTTGTGCAATTAATCACGCTCGTATAATTCAATTCGCATCGTCCATCAATGTGATAAAAACAATAAATCAATTGATAAATATTATGACATAACCTTTTATAAACATTGCAGTACTGCTTGAGGGTGGTCTGCTCTAAAAAAGGAAGTACACTCGTACTCACGAAATAATTGCATAACTTTTAAAAATATATTCTCAGTTATTGTATGAATCTCACTTTTTAATTATTCAACAGTTTTAAGACCATATGACATTATCTATTTTCTTATATCGTTTTCGATGCAGACACAAACTACATACTGTTATACACACATGTAGAAAATGATATAGGGGCGGAATAATAATAAATTCACTTAACAATAACAATACCGTAATAACACAATGTTAATTTTTCATTTAGAAATAGTTATACAGTTTAATATATCTATTCTTATATATAAAATGATATAGGAAACTAGATAATGTCATACGGGCTTTATAATTGAATTTATCTTCATTTTACATGATTTAGTTTAAGAAAAGCAACTTTTTAATTTAAATTATACGTCTTGAGTATAAAGGTAAGAGAAATAAAAATTATTTTGTGGGTTGGGTCCTTTCTGCAGAAAGGCGTCCGTATATCTTTTAGAAAATGTTTCACATATTTTTTTTCTCCATAATTTCCACTTATTAAGTTTTACGGATATAATTAAAATATAAACAAATTCAAAAATGTCTTCCACAATTTAAATAAGTTTATGAAAGTATTAGGACTTTAATATACATAAAAATTTGCTTTTACATCATTTCCACTTATTATGTTTTTCGGATATAATTAAAATATAAACAAGTTCAAAAGTGTTTTCCACAATTTAAATAAGTTTATGAAAGTACTGGGATTTTAATATACATAAAGTACGATACTATAAAAAAAAGTCAGCTTTTCAAATAAAACTAAATATTTAATTTACGCCGACGTAGTGACAATATAAACGGTTTCTGTTACACATACGAGCGTTTGTGTTAGTTCCTATAAAGCTATCGCATACCTGGGCCCCGATTCCAGGAACCAAGACGGGTCGGAGACGGTCAGCAGACGCGCCTAGCGCCCTTCTTCCTGCAGCGCCGCAGCTCGCTACCCACTCACACACAAACTTACCACCACCAGGAACTAAAAATTAATTAAATATATTATAAACCGAGTGAAACGTCGTAATTTACCACGTGAAAAAGTGGCGAGCGCACGCCGTATCTCCCCACCTCGGGCAATTAATATATCATTATAATGAGTAATTAAAAAGAAGTGAGCTAAACATAAATTTCACACATGCGGATTTGCAGAAAGTCCATATCTGTCTGTCATGTGAAGAATATGAAATGCATGCTTTTCTCACGAGTCACTTGCAGCGTTCGATTGTGATGAACAAAATTAATTATGCGCATAAAATGTGTTTTACGAGGACGCGAGCGGGAAATTTTGGGAAAATCCCTGTAACGTGGAAATTGGGACCAGGCGCGCATAAACCACTAAATGGTAGTTTGAGGGGCGGCGCGCGTCTAATAGCAAGACTATTGATTCGAGAATTGTAGATTCCAACAAGTGTTATATGTATATAGGGACGTACAGGGTAGTTAGTAAAAGATTAATCATTAACATGTACAACAGACCTTACAACCTTTAAAGAAAAAGCCTTAAGGTTTTTCCGCCGGTCAAGGGACAAGTTCCTAGGAGTTTAATCACCCGGTATTTACCTTAACTGCACAGAAAACCTCTGAAAAACTATGAAAGGTGATTCGCGAAAATTCGCTCCTCGCTGGGGCGCTTAATTTTTTTACAGGTTTTGGAACTAAGACTAATACAGCCTAATAATTGAAAAAATTCCATCATTACAATTTTGATAATTTTGGCATAGTTGAATTAAAAAATGCTAGTGAGAGTTGAAAAATGACAAAATTCCAAATGAAATTTTAAAAATATTACTGGATGAAATTTCAAATGTTTTTAATTTAGGAAAATATTTGGAATTTCATCCACTAAATTTTTATTATTTCATTTGGAATTTTGTCATTTTTCCACTCTCTACTAGCATTTTTTAATTCAACTATGCCAAAATTTTTTATTTTTTTTCCAAAATTTTCTGAATTCTAAATAAATAAATGTTGGCAGTTAAAGCATTTTATTGGACTAATTTTTTCATTTATTCTGCATGATGACCAACCGATTATAATTTTCTAAAAGTTCATTGCTAATATTTTTATTAACGACGATCATAATTGAATTTATCGTTCATGTTTAATTTTTTGGGCTCAAAAATTTCTATATAGATTCACTATTTAGTGATTTTTTTTTAATGCATTGCAAAATTTCTTATTTATAATAATAATAATAATAATAATAATAGGCTGTATTGTCCTACTGAAAGAAAAATCCAATTACAGGACAACACAATAATATGCAAAAAGTATTACCAATGTTAATTTCAATGTCTGACACTATTAGCGCCATTTTTTCTACTACTTTTAATTTTGAGGAACTATTTCCTATTAATTCATTCGTTTTTTGAAGCATTTTGATGTTTCCTCCTTCATTTTTCTCCATAATCGACATTAATTACTAAGAATCAGAAGCCCGACAATCAATTTTAAGGGGTTATATACCTTTTTGTGCGGAAAAATTGAAGAAAGTTTGAATTTTTGCAAAGGTATGTAGCAATATTTTTTTTACATCAAAATTATAATTTATTAATAGTACGTTTTTTAGTGAAAAAAATAAGTATTAGTTTATAAAACAAATTTCATAATTGGCGGAGTTATGGCCCTTTCCCCGAAACCCTCTTTTTTTGATGAGGCTTGCGGTGATCATCATGAAAGTCAAGCAGGTCAATTGAAATCATAAAACCCAAACAATTTCACTAGTATAGGGACCTTCCTAGTACTTGAACGATTATTTAAATAAATATTTTGTTTTTTCAGCACACGGGAATGTTTTTCCCAAAAACTCAATGTTTTGAGCTCTAAAAATTTTATTAAAAAATTCGTATTTGCAAAATAAAAATTTATACATAAAAAAGGAATCGTTCAAGTACTGACAACATTAATTACAAACAATTCAAAGAAAAAATGAAGAAGATCGGTCAAATAGTTTTTCGGCAATCGTGATCACGGCAAACGCACTTTTGGAAAACACCATTTCGAGATAATCGAGTTTAGCGTGTAATTTTGTTTCGGGAATCCATACTGATTTTGTGAAAAGACGGCAAAACAGACAGCAGAGAAAAAATTCGATAATCGATGCTAACGCTTCGGAAGCTCGTATACAACTGATTATAAGGGATTTGTCACAAAATATACGCGATTTGAATGGTCGAAATGGAGTAGATGTTCCAGGAAACATGGCACTCCGCTTCGAAACGCTGTAACTTTCGATCTATTGCTCGGATCTCCATGAAAATTTCGTAAAATATTCTCAGAGTTTTACTTTCAGATAAAGCAATAAAAAAAAATCGATTTTTGAAGAAGAAAATAAAGGTATATTACCCCTTAAGGTGACCACCATTTGTGTTTCGGTCAGTGTAGTTTTCATAAAAACTACCTTTAAATAATATTATATAATAATAATAAGTTCATATTATTAATTATCTTTACCTTTCAAGAAAATTGTTTTAATAAATTATATTAGATTGCTTAATACAACTGAAATATTGGAATCGTATACACCTGTACACGTGCATATATTATTCGATCAATGATACCATTTAAATCTATAATAAATATCTCTCGCAATACGTACTAATTATTCTATTAAATTGTAAGAAAAGAATTATCTGCAATCTGAAAGCAAAATGGCCAGAGTTGCTAATTCGCGTCAGACAGGAATTATATTAATAATAAATCCACCAGACCATTTTATATATAAATAGCTGGAGTAGTTAAGTTATGTTGTGCAACACTTAGCTGCACATTCATTAAATTAATACTATGATTAGCATTAATAATTCTTCACGTACAAAACGTTGTTATCATATGTTTTAATGATGCTAAATCAATGTGGTTGCCTGTTAACTCGCAGTAGCTTCATGTATCTTTGTTTAAATAAGTCAATAACACTTATATTTAAACTTACTTTTGGCAGTGCATATTTCAAAATTGGGCATTGTGAGTTTTTTTTCGTTTTTCGACTTTCAACACTTATATGATTTAATTAACAATACCACCAGACAAAATATGCTTGTATATCGTGCTACTGCAATAGCCAAAAAATATTACCTCACTCTTCTGCGTAGAAACAAACAACCGGTCACTATATCAATCTATACTGGATATGACTCCAGCATCAACAACTCTAATTCTAGATAGAAGCCAGGAAACTATTGCGCATCATTTTTTTATAATTATCCACATTTTTTGTATATCACTTGGTATTTTATTAAACATTATTAATCCTGTATAGAATATTGTTTTGTACATTTTTTCTGTTGCAGCCAAAAAATCACTTGCATTTCTAGTATTATATTAATGAACTACTTTAATATTATTGTACAAATAGTTGGTACATTTTATTCTTACATTTTAAAGATTAGATCCAAGGATTTAAAAGTAATATGCTGCTTGACACTCATATAATGTAATACTTCTAACATTAAATCGATAACACCTTTTACACTCCAAAATACTTCTCATGGCTTTATTTTGTAATTTTTACAACCGCCTTAATTCCGATTTATTCATATTTAGTAAAATAGAAGCAATATATTCAAGTGCGGGTGTTGTAATTGCCTTATATAATAATATTTTCGTTGAAATATTTAATTATCCTAGTCTGCTAAAGAAAAATATTTTTTTAAATCTTTTTCCTAAAAAATTAACATGACTTTTAATATTTATCTAGAAAAATTCCTATATATTTCATTTCTGTAACTCTCTCTATAGTATGGTTACTAATTTTAATTTTAAAAGTATCACAATTTACTTTAGATAATTTATACATATTTCCAATTAACATATATTTTGTTTTACAGAAGTTTATGCACATATTATTATCACATATACAAGCGTGGTAGATCATTGTTTATTTTTATTTTAGTTTATTCATATATATTTCATTTCTGTAACTCTCTCTATAGTATGATTACTAATTTTAACTTTAAAAGTATCAGAATTTACTTTAGATAATTGATACATATTTCCAATGAACATATATTTTGTTACATATACAAGCGTGGTAGCTCATTGTTTATTTTTTATTTTAGTTTATTCATATATATTTCATTTCTGTAACTCTCTCTATAGTATCACATATATATAAGTATCACAATTTACTTTTAATAATTTATAAATATTTCCAATTAACATATAATGTGTTTTACAAAAGTTTATGCACATATTGTTTATTTGATATATTTAAAATCAGTTCTTACTTTGCCGACACTAAGACACAAAAACCATTTCGTTGTAATAAATAAACATATTTTATATAAAATGATTAATTACTTTAAACGTTATCTATCACGATTCCGGCTCATGACGATTAATATCAGTTTAAGTATGATGTTTGTAAATGTAAATATCGGTGTGATATTTCCATAATTCTGAACGCCCGTGGGCACGCCGTCGTGCATATGATTACCTATAATTAATGTCGGATTCCTCGCGAAATAAATTGAGGTTGTGGGATCATATAATATCTAGGATAATCTGGTGTAGGCCGTTCGCGAGCGGCTTGTATGTGTGTGTGTGTAGTTAAAAGAGTGGCCACTTTTGGTGGAGGTATGCGGCCGCTTTGACGCCTTCCAAGAATTACCCAGCCCAAATCTACATTCAATGCCAGAAGCAACCAAACAACCAACTGCATTCTTTTCAATTCTCACATTTACTTGCCTATAGAATACCTTATTTAGCGTCTCGGTGCATAAGCGCGTTTTCTTTTTTGTGACCCGATTAGTTGGATAAACATAATAAAATCGGTAAATTAAATTGTCGCTAGCTTCCTTCAATAGTGATTACAAGGAACAAATATTACGCCATGTGTAAATGTAAACTCGGTTTATTGCAGGCTCTTGTTATCGCGTTGTGTGACTGTAATTATACCCTCCAGAGCGTCATGTTTGCCCGATATGCTTTTCACCAGAATTCAGTTTTATGGGGAAAATTTCAAACGCTTTATCCACTCGGATATCCTATTACCCTAATACAAATTTCCCTCAAACGACGTTTTCATGTGCAGGTAAACATTTAAAACCTGTTTCTTTTATTCATCTCAAGTTACCACATCCGGTATTTTCTTTGATAATAAGGATTTACCTACAACCAAACAGGAAGTGCTGTATCAAGCTCGCATAAGTTGTAAGGGGTTGTATCGATCCTTTATCCTGCAGGTGCAAGGATAACTCGCGGAAAAACCTCATTGGTAGCTTTGTGTCCAATAAGAACACAACTCGTAGTGTGGGGAACTAAACTTTTTGCTGGTAAAAAGTGTAGTTTGGTGGAAATGAAACGGTTTCGTAGCAGGATTGTAGCAGCTAGAGCTGGTGGGCTATAGTCCTGCGGCAGGACGATGTGGCGCACTGCGACAAGAATTCGTGTGCGCGGCGCTCAGAACGTCGGTGGGGATGTTCCTGGAATGCCGTCTACATTTATATTATTGGTATCTGGATTTTTTGACGCGCTCGGCCCCCGAGGCGAGAGGCAGCACGATCACCCTTCTTCTTTATAACCTCACGTTCAAATTATTTACTCCACACTTGCCGGGGCCCTTTGAGTCTCGAGCGGCGCGATCGCTGGCGCCTCCGACTCCCGGTCCCCCCCAGCGGGGTGTCGATGGAGAGACCCCAAGCATATAGAAACGGGCGCCCGCACAGGTATCATCCATAAAATGTTAACACGTCGTGAACCCCGGCATAATTTGTACGTTTAGAAACACATAACGCTTGTTATGCCACGATTCAACAAGGCGTTCACGTGATTTTATAAATTGCTCATGTTCAATACGTTGCTGAAGGAACACAAAAAAAAAACTACCACACGCAGAAAATATGAGTGACGTGAGAAGTTGATGCAAATGCAACCGGTCTTTTTTTTTAACGGGGAGGGCTCTATAAATTATAATCATAAATCTGTTATTGGAGTGGTAACTGCTGTCAAACTTGCCTTCCCATGAGGATTTTAATACGTACATTAAATTCTATTGTATTTTATGTTTTAACACTGATTTTCTGACCTTTGAAAGTTATATCTTATTATTACTGTTGTTGGTTACCACGTATAATAATAATAATAGCCTTTATTGACCGAGCATGGAATTTTACAATGTACGAGGGTTACTATTTATGTAATCAAAATGAATAACAAACACAATTATTAGGGTATAGAAACTTATTGTTTTCAAAATACTCACCTGTAAGAACTACACATTTTTGCATTCAATTAAACCAATTGGTATAGCATTTTTTCCACTGCCAAATAATATTTTCAAAACATGGTCATCCGGTTATGGCCATGTTTTGAAGATAGAGATATTATTTCGCAGTGGACAAACTTTAGCTAACTTTCATTACGCTGATGATAGTCGTTATTGCTGAAAGCCAGGAATAATTATAGAGCCTCATTAGTAGAATATCCGCTAAGGGCGAACGATTGGTAATAACGGTCTTTATACTCATGCCATCAGGATTACAAGAGTAGTGGTGGTGGCGCTTTGAGATATCAGCACAAAGCCAATCTTATAAAACATATAAGTCTAAATACACCTCTAAAGCCCTGGTTTCCTAGAAAGCAGGAGGACTATTAGATAATAAGAGTAAAAATGCAAATAGCAAAATTATGGAGACGTAGAAGTCAATTCCATACACTTTTAGCTGTCTGAGGAAGGTTGCTTTTGCTATCTTGCTATATTTTCTTCACCAGTCATTTTTTTCAGAAGTGAATAACATAAAACACGCTCTACAGATTGATGATACACGCTTTGCTGTAGCTTCTATCGTTTTAGCGCTGTAGTGCCAAGAAAATGTTAATTTGATGAAATTTAAAGTTTGTTCTCCTGTTTCAACCCTGTAACGTCTCTATATCAAATACTAGAGAGATGGTTTATATATCAAAATGTAGCGTATTTCTGTCTTTACAAAAAGGATATGGCACGCTTTACTCTAGCTCCTGCCGTTTTCGCGCTGTAGCGCTAAGAAAATAAGAATTTGATGAAATTTCATCTTGTTCCCCTGTACTAACTCTAAAACGTGTCTATTTCAAATACTAGAGAGATGGTTTATAAATGTAAACGTAGAGTATTCCTAGTTCTACAGATTGATGATACACGCTTTTCTCTAGCTCCTACCGTTTTCGCGCTGTAGCGCTGAGAAAATGTGAATTTGATGAAATTTTATATTTTTTCTCCTATTTCAACTCTGTAGTGTTGTTACTTCAACCAGCTCAGTGGTTAGAGGTGTCGCTTATCTCGTATTGAGTATTGGAGAGGTTGAGTTCGAACCCCGCTGGGGCGAATTTTCGAGGATCACTTCTCATAGTTTTTCTGTGAATTTAAGGTAAATATCGGGCGATTAAAGTCTTCTGAGTTTCACCCTTGACCGGCGGAAAAGCCTCATGGCCGATAGCCCTATAAAGATATTTTTTGTATATTTTTGGTTGCAAATAAATAGTTTTGAGTTGATAATATTTAGTTTTTTTTATTAATCACTTAGTCAAGATTTTTTGATGGCACGTCATGGCCCTATAAACATTTCTTTAGAAAAATTTCAATAAATATTTCTAGGTCAGTAAAGGTTCGGCAGTCCTGGTATAGACCAGGACCAACGAACTATAGTATTTTATATTTATAAATATTTAGTATAGTATTTTTTTACAAAATAAGTTACAACAGCGGATTGTTGTTTCATTCAAATCGCTATAACTAGAGTTACAATCGTGAAATTATCGCCAAATATGTTACAACTAACCCCCTAGGAGGAAAGTTAAACGCTAAATATATGTTCGCCAAAAATATTTTACTTAACATTAATAATAATAAAAATAATATTAATAATAATAAAAATAATATTAATAATAATAAAAATAATAATAGGAACGTCTATAGTGAGAAGGACTATCTCCCAAGACGCCCCATGAAATCCATTGCCCCGTCAGGAGCCAGCCTAGTCACAACCCCGAAGCTAATATATAATAATAATAGATTTATTGCCCAAAAGAACAAATCCTAATTACAGATACCTGGGCTTTTCTAAGGCTTCGCGGCTTTTTTGGGGCTTTGGGGCTTTTCCGGGGCTTTTCTTGGGATTTTTGTGTTTTTTTCTGGGGCCTTTTTGAGGCTTTTTGGGACTTTTTGGAGACTTTTTCTGGAGCTTTGCAATTTAAAGAAGTTGTCATGATTTTGAGTAGTGGTCAAACAACGAAATGTTTTTAAGAAGTTAACCCTCTCGGCCCTGCCGGTGGCATTTGCCACCATAAAATTTACAGGCCTCCGTTTACCGGTGGCATTTGCCACCATAACATTTACAGGCCTCAACTTACCGGTGTGTAAGTTAAACAATTCTTATAATTCCGGGCGGCACGTGAGTTGCCGCGGCGTGGACTATTTCTCTGTGCATTGTTACTAAACGGAGTGTGCAACAAAATTATTTTTTTCTACAATTGTTTACTTATGTCTTGGTAACCATAAAATAAGAAAAAAACAAATTTAAGTTAATTTTGTCAGCTGTTATTGAATAATATTTGCATTAAGGTATCCCCACGATTTTTTTTAAACTTAATATTGTTTAGCATTTAACAAGAAAAAAACTAAGGCCCAGCGCCCTATTCGAAAATATGTCTAATGATTGTTGTTAAATTCTAACCAATATTTTGAAAGTTTAAAAAAAAATCGTGGGGGTACCTAATAAAAATTGCAATTTGTTTTCTTGCAAATATTATTCAATGACAGGCTTATAAAAAATACTTGCTGTCAACTTTTTTAACTGTACTTTTTTAAACCACTAAATGATGTCTTATAAACAAAATTGTTAAATAAAAACATTGGTGTATGGGCATATATATTTGTTATAAATAAAATATGATTTTGCAAATATTTTACTTACATACATGTTTATGTACAAAAATATTTAAAAAAAAACTAAGCCCCAGCGGCCTATTCTAAAATATGCCTGATGGTTGTTGTTAAATTCTAAAAAATATTTTGAAAGTTTCAAAAAAAATCTTGGGGGTACATTAATAAAAATTGTAATTTGGTTTGTTGCAAATATTATTCAATGATAGACTTATAAAAAATACTTGCTGTCAACTTTTTTAACTGTACTTTTTTTAAACCACTAAAGTGGTGTCTTATAAACAAAATTTTTAAATTAAAACATTGGCGTATACATTTGTTATAAATAAAAAATGATTTTGCAAATATTTTACTTACATACATGTTTATGTTCAAAATATTTAAAAAAAAAACTAAGGGCCAGCGGCCATATTCTAAAATATGTCTGATGGTTGTTGTTAAATTCTAAACAATATTCTGAAAGTTTAAAAAATTATTGTGAGGGGTACCGTAATAAAAAATGTAATTTGTTTTGTTGCAAATATTATTCAATAACAGCTAACAAGATTAACATACATTATTATTTTTTCTTATTTTATGATTACCAAGACATATATACAATTGTAGAAAAAAATAATTTTTTGCACACTCAGTTTAGTAACAATCCACCAGCTGCCCGGAATTATAAGAATTATTTAACTTCACACCGGTCCTCCACTTACTATGCCTATCTATGTGTTTGCTTTTAAACACAAGATTTAATTTTGAAATGTTATTTTAAAGAAAATCCATGCACAGTTTTAGTAGTTTTTAAATTTTGATGTGTGTACTACGAGTTAATAAAGAAACAAATATTTTTAAATTTAAAATCTAGGGCTAAAAGGGTTAAATACATGTATTCTGTTTCATTAACTATTTTATTTGAATACAAAATAATATATAATGAAAATTAATAAGGGCTTGAAGGAAGATTAGATTCGTTGTTTGTCATATGTATGGTTTATGGATATTTATATTATTCATTTAATATAAAAATTCATTATTTTGTCTACTACCGTTTGGGGTACTCCACTGTTTAATTGGATGAAATGATTAAAATGTTTGCATGGTGATGGCCCTGCGAAAATAATTCAAGTCCATTCGACCTTTGTCTATTATTTTATTGTATTGTCTCTTTGTGTATGTGTGTATGTATAACATGGTCATAAATAAATTACTATTATTATTAAAATACAAAAAATTACATTAAGCTCAATAAAACCTCACAATTCTCGTCAAAAGAAAAGTATGGGCAAAATATCAAATTTAGCACTAAAATGTGATTATTTCCAATTTAACATTATCATTACAAGCCTTTTTATTAGTACTTCTGTCTATTTTTAAGGTCGTTCGATAATTAATATCCAGGTTAATCTATTTTTTTTACAAATTGCACATTAATGTTCCTCTAAACCCATCAAATTGGCATTCGAACAAAGCGCCATCGCAGTCCACTCGTTCTTTTCACCGGCACAAACAATCAAAACAACCACAACGCCACATAAATACATCCAATAACCTTTTATGTGAATAAATTGTACATTGTGTGCCCATTGTGGTACAATTACTGCATCTAAAATGTTATCACTTCGTTAATATACCATATTTTTTTTGAAATATTTTAACCTTTATGAAAACCCGAACAATGGCATAATGATTTCCTACGATTAGCCGCGTTTCGTGCGGGTTACGTAATTGCAGCAAGAAAACGTGTGGCTGTGTGTTTGTGTGTGTGTGAGTGTGAAATTGTTCGACCAATAAAATCCGTGGTCGATTCTAACGTTGGAATTGGAATTGCCATAAAACTACCAATGGCGCGATCAAAGGCACCGGTTTTCAGCTTACTTGCCCATATTTGGAGTCGCGTACACGCCTTCTTAAACGACTGTCCAACATCTACGACCAACACAATTCATCGAAATTGTGAATGTTAATGATGAACGCAAATATATTTATGTGGATTATAATATTTATAAAATATATCATGTAATATTGCTAATCAAATTAATATACAAGGGATAATAGATAAAGGATAATATCGCACCTTGAGTGTAACACTTTTTTACGTAACAGTCACAAATTTGACACACAAAATGCTGGGTAGACACATTTTTGGGAAATGTAATTGATTGGGGGAATCAATTACATTTTTGTCTTTATCCACCATTTTTTCTGTCTTATTTAGTGGCTGTTAGGTAAAAAATTGTTAAATGTTAAGAAGGCAAAATCCCATTCTGCTGTAATAAAAAAAACTATCTGTATAGGGCTATCAGCCGTGAGGCTTTTCCGTCGCATTTGATTAGGGGGTAATCGCGATTGTATAGTCAATTCCTTGGAACCCCCCCTTCAAGTAATTGTACATTATATTATGTATTTAATCAATATATTAATAACACTTGAGATGATCAATTATAAAAAAACGAATATTAGTTATATAACAATAACAAATCGTCCAATCATCGCATCCCGTTTCAAAAGCGTGAGTTTCTCAAGGCGCAGAGATGCCAATCGGCGCATATGCAAATGCATAATAAAAGTGCGCCCCACATAAAATTGTTATCTGAAATTAATCGTATTTATAAATGTCACCCGGTTCGGTAAATCTTGGGATCCGTTTTAATGACGCCGCCGCGTCCGGTGGTGGGACGCGTGTGTTATTAACTGCAAGCTCTTGCATTTAACAATAACAAATAATTTCGCGCCTCTTTTTAATCAAGTAATAACTGTGTGAAAATGCGCGCACCATCTTTCTCAGAGTGAGAGGAGTGAAAATATAAAAACTGCACGTTCTGCGTTAGATGGAACGCGAGAGGAGGAGCAAATTTGATTCGAGATTGTGGCTGTGTGAATAGGATTGTTCATTGATTTCCGTTACTGATTTATTGTGTGTAATAAGTCACACACGTATCAATCGCCGGTTTGATTGTGTATTTTACTCTTGTTAAATATTTATTAGTGCTTTGACGTATGGTAATTTTATATAAGTATGTTATCTTGAGGCTGCTACTAATCCGATTGTCACTGCTATTTGTAATGGTTCTTATTTGTATGTATCTCGGGTGTGTTTAAGAAATGTACATATGTAAATTGCTGATCTTCTAGTTTCTTTTTATATTTGAATACATTCATTCAAATTAATTCTTGGATGTATAATAGGGGCGGTGTGGCGGATTAGGTTTAACATCTGAGTGAGTGTTTACAGACTACAAATAAATATAATTCAGTCACCACACGTTTAGCAGGTGTTGCTTTTCTTTCTTTAGACCCACTCTATTAGAAGTGTTGTATATTATAATTATAAAATCGTTTCATTAAAAAACACTTGAATGTGATATTCTATATATTATTATATTTAATATTTTATATAATTTTATATTTAATATTTTATATAATATTATTTATATATCTAATATTTTTTTCTTTTTTAAGATTTTTGCAATACATTTAACATGTTGCCATCATACGCAAATATAAATAGAAGTATTGTAATCGTACATTATTTTTCCAATTTATGCGAAATCATGTTTATTGATTGATCCTTGACCATTTTAAGACAATTTATGGAAAATCTGTCCTCTGATAAATTATTCTTCCACGTATTCATTTTCAAACACATGAATATTATAAATTCATTCCTGTAATAGTCCAGTCAATAAGTGCTCAAAAGAGGGGTGTAGAGTGCATGCAATACACAGACAGTTTCTGACTTCAGGGCTTCGTTAGGAGTAGTTTGTAGGTAAACATATTAAAAGAAGGTGAGCATACGGCTGGAGGGGGAGAAGATCCCATTTTTAGGTTTTTCGATTATATCTCGGAAACGATAGACTGTAGAGAAATAT
This sequence comes from Lordithon lunulatus, assembly GCA_963942505.1. Lineage (NCBI taxonomy): Eukaryota > Metazoa > Arthropoda > Insecta > Coleoptera > Staphylinidae > Lordithon > Lordithon lunulatus. The sequence goes on from OZ012666.1 coordinate 69,094,213, forward strand.
GATCTACATAAAAATGAAAGCTAATTAAATTTCCTATAAAGTTGTTCCCACATATTTGTCCAACTTTCAACGGTTTTCGAGATATACGTTATATACGAAAATCTATCATTTTCGAAAGATGCCTCACTTTTTGTCAAACATTTGCTTTTCGTGTCTCCCACGACCATTTCTCAAAAAAATTGTCAAAGACAAAGTTATAGAGCATTAAATTTACTTCAATTATATATATATATATATATATATATATATATATATATACTGTTGCTACTTTATTTTCAAATTTAAATTTTTTTTATAATTATAACTTTTATAAATTATTATTATTATTATTATCCGAGACGATTCAGTCAAAATTGGAGCACAATTACGATCAAATCGACGTTAAAACTATCAAAAAAAGTATTAAAAAAACATCAAAAATGTCAAAAAAAGCCGAAAAGTTGAAAATGTCGAAAATGTTATACACAATTAAATAGGTCATGTAATTCGGAAAGTCGTATGGTGCTCACACCAGATATTTTAATAAAATTTTGATATTTATAACTTGAGTTATAGTAATTTGATTCAAACTTCATCCGCTACATTCTGTTTTACCATTTGTATTCTATTTAAACTTCTATCTTTATTGGACTAGAAGCCGTGAAGTTTTTTCGCCGATAAAAGGAGAATCTCTAATGGATTTGATAACCCATATACCTTAATTTCACAGAAAATATCTGAAAAAGGTGAAAATTCGCCTTAATGGAGTTTGAACTAACGCTCTTCAATGATCACTAAGGGGCCTAGTCCTAGGGGCGCCTAAGGATATCATACAAATTATAAAAAAGACTCGGCGCTTCTACGCACTAGGCCACTGAGCTGGGTAATTTTGAATAACAATTGAACATTGCAATTTGGAATCCTATAACTTTGCATTTACTAAATTGAAGCGTTTTTAGAGAAATTTTCACAATTCTTAATCGAGTTAGAGTGACAAAAGAAAATTGGAACAACCCCAGTAAGATCTGTTTTAAACAAATTAAAGTATTTAAGTAATTTTTTTACAATTATAACTTTAGTTATTGTTTACACTGTAGTGTGCGTGCAGAACAGAGGGTCGTTGAGGGAATCTACTGGGTTGGTAGTAGGGAAAGAGTAAATAAAATTGTAAATTGACAAGTAACATTAAAGCCTGAGGCAATATTTCCCAAAAATGAGAATTTAGCATAGTTTTTTACAATATTGTAAATTTACAAGTAAGATCAAAGTCATCTATGACATTAATTTTGCGTGATTTCTTTACAAAATTGTAATTTGACAAATAATATTAGCCTCAGGCAACTTTGAATATTGCCCGAAAATGGAAATTTTCGTGATTTCTTACACACAATTGTAAATTTACAAGTAACATCAAAGTCTTGGTCAAAATCTATGGCAATATTGCCTAAAAATGGAATTTTATCGTTTTTTTTTTGTACAATAATGTAAATTTACAAGTAACCTCGAAGTCTTAGGCATTATTTCCCAAAAAGGTAATGTTGCTTGATTTCTTTCACAAAACTGTTAATTTTCAATTGAACTTCAATGTCTGAGGCAACATTGATGGCAATATTGCTCAAAAATGGCTACACAATTGTAAATTTACAAGGAACAGAGGGTCGTTGAGGGAATCTACTGGGTTCGTAGTAGGGAAAGAGTAAACAAAATTGTAAATTGACAAATAACATTAAAGCCTGAGGTATATTTCCCGAAAATGAGAATTTAGCATAGTTTTTTACAATATTGTAAATTTACAAGTAAGATCAAGGTCATCTATGACATTAATTTTGCGTGATTTCTTTACAAAATTGTAATTTGACAATTAATATTAGTCTCGGGCAACTTTGAATATTGACCGAAAATGGAAATTTTGCGTGATTTCTTACACACAATTGTAAATTTACAAGTAACATCAAAGTCTTGGGCAAAAGCTATGGCAATATTGCCTAAAAATGGGAATTTATCGTTTTTTTTTGTACAAAAATGTAAATTTACAAGTAACCTCGAAGTCTTAGGCATTGTTTCCAAAAAGGATAATGTTGTTTGATTTCTTTCACAAAACTGTTAATTTACAATTGAACTTCAAAGTCTTAGGCAATATTGATGACAATATTGCCCAAAAATGGCAATATAGCGTGATTTCCGTCACAAAATTGTAAGTTTACAAGGAACAGAGGGTCCTTGAGGGATTCTACTGGGTTGCTAGTAGGAAAACTGTAAACAAAATTATAAATTGACAAGTAACATTAAAGTCTGAGGCAATATTTTCCAAAAATGATAATTTAGCATATATATTTGTACAATATTGTAAATTTTCAAGTAACATCAAAGCCTTTGTTAGGCATTATCTATGACAATATTGCCCAAAAATGGAAATTTTGCGTGATTTCTTACACAAAATTCTAAATTTATAAGTAACATCAAAGTCTTGGGCAAAATCTATGGCAATATTGGCTAAAAATGGGAATTTATCGTTTTTTTGTACAATAATGAAAATTTACAAGTAACCTCGAAGTCTTAGGCATCATTTCCCAAAAAGGTAATGTTGCTTGATTTCTTCCACAAAACTGTTAATTTACAATTGAACTTCAAAGTCTGAGGCAACATTGATGGCAATATTGCCCAAAAATGGCAACATTGCGTGATTTCCTTTACAAAATTGTAAATTTACAAGGAACAGAGGGATGTTGAGGAAATTTACTGGGTTCGTAGTAGGGAAAGAGTAAATAAAATTGTAAATTGACAAGTAACATTAAAGCCTGAGGCAAAATTTCCCAAAGATGAGAATTTAGCATATTTTTGTACAATATTGTAAATTTACAAGTAAAATCAAAGTCTTGGGCAAAATCTATGCATAAAAATGGTAATTTATCGTTTTTTTGTGTATAATAATGTAAATTTACCCCGACCCGATGGGGTTCTAACTCCTCAATGCTCAGCACGAGACAGACGACACCTCTAACCACTTGGCCACTGAACTGGGTAGACTTACATTTTTTAAATAAATCATAAAAGATTGCTATTTTTGGGCAATATTGCCTTGTCTCAGAAAGTGATGTTACTTATAAATTTACAATGTTGTGAAGGAAATCACACACTATGGCCATTTTTGGGCAATATTGCCATTAATGTGGCCTCATACTTTGAAGTTCAATTGTAAATTTATAGTTTTCTGAAGGAAACCTTATAAAATTACCTTTTATAATGCCATTGATGTTGCCTAAGACTTCGAAGTTACTTGTAAATTTACATTATTGTCCAAAATAATTTTAATAATTATCGTTTTATCGTTAAATTTTCGACTCTTTCTAAATCCTGCTCTGCAGGATTAAAACTTCTCCGCGTTGTTACAAATAAAACTATTTAAAACTGCAATATTTTATTATTACTGTTTGACATTCGCTGACTTTATGCAGGCTAAATATTTTGCACTATTGCCATTTTTGGGCAATATTCCCATCAATGTTGCCTCATACTTTGAAGTTCAATTGTAAATTTATAGTTTTGTGAAAGAAACCTTTACAAAATTACCTTTTTAGAAAATAATTCCATTGATATTGCCTAAGACTTTGAAGTTACTTGTAAATTTACATTATGGTCCAAAATAATTATAATAATTACCTACCGTTTCATCGTGAAATGACTTTTTCTAGATCTGCAGGATTAAAACTTCACCAGGATGTTACAAATAAAACTATTCAAAACTGCAATATTTTATAATTACTGTTTAATATTCGCTGCTGACTTAATGCAGGCTAAATATTTTGCAAAATACGTATTTTTAATAATTGCGATCCAGATTGCAAAATTTTCGCTGCTTCCTGGATCCCGTTCAGCTAGATTGTAACCTCTTACAGTACAGTCGTGCAAGTAAAGATATTTAAAACTGTAATATTTTCATGATTAGCGTTAGCTGATTCCTTTGTCGTTGAATCTTATTATAGAGGTGCGCGCGCGCGGATTCGGTAACCAAATAAGAGTTATCTTGTAAAGAAATAATGCAACTAGTTTGAGTAGCAGCAGGAGCTCGTGCGGGGCTTGTGAAGCACAGAAGGGTCAAGTTGGGTGAGGAATGTGGCCAGTCCTACCTTGACCAGACGGTCGTGATCTCACACCGCTTAGGAATGCGCTCTCCTCTCTCGCACCTGCAGGAGTAACCTCTTTGCAGGCGCAACACCATTCTATTCTAAATACACATACGCCATTTACGGTGCACACACAAACACTCCACCTCCTGTTTTATAATCCACCGAACGATTCCGCGAGCCGGCTGAATATTTGGGAGCCCGTACAGTCTTCCTTGTTTAGATTCCACGGCGAACAATTATATTTTATTGCCTTTTCGCGTCTTGTTGCGCATTCCTTTGCGTGTGCTATCGAGACCGGCACATCCGTTATATATTTTTCGAATGCTCAACGGCTCTTTTTCTTTAAAGCAGCTTTCTTTTATTACTCAAATGCAAACAGTCTTTAATCAAAATAGTTTTACTGTAGGTGTGAATCTATTGTTATGCCAGGAATGTGTATGAAATTGGGAAATATGCTCGAAAAACCGTTACAAAGAAAGTAGTATTGATTGATCACTTTGTTGCGAGCGGTATGCGCATTTTTATATACCTACAGCTTAGAGGAAATGTAAAGTGGAAGCACGTGCTCGTGGGGTCATTTAAAAGTTAAAGAGCCGTGTAGTCATGCGGGGTGTTAATTACAGGTGCCGCATGCTGTCAATGACCAACACTAGCAAATACACACACTCTTGTTATTAACTCTAATATATACGTACGTGAAAAGAATTTTTTCAACAATTAATTGGTAATACATTCAACCAATTAATTGTTGAAATTTTTCTTCATGAACAGTCTACATCAAAATTGATTTACATGTCACTTTGAATTTCGAAATAATTTTTTTATCGAACCAATATCGCATTTTTTATAATTTTTTGGATGAACGAATAATATATTTCGAATAAATAGATATAACCATGATTAGTTGCTAATGGAGACCATTAAGCAACTAATCAACGAGACGTTCATCATAAACATTTTGACAACACCTACCTAAATGATTGAATTTGTGCATATTATTGTTGTTGTTGTTGTTGTTGTTGTTGTTGGATTTTATTTCCATTGGACAATAAACCTTAATATTATTATTATTTAAATGATGTATTTCTTTATTTAAATGATATCCCCTTCTCATAGAGTACCCAGTCTCCAGAATGGGATTGGGGATATCATTTAAATAAAGAAATACTTCATTTAAATAATAATAATAACAATAATAGGCTTTATTGTCCAACAGAAACAAAATCCAATTACTGGACAACAACAATAATATGCACACATTTAATCATAAATATAAATAAATACATAAAAGAAAAAAATTAAAGTATTTGTATATTTGAATGTCTTTTATGGATACAAATTTTATTAAATTAATGTTTTTCATCGTGTTCAAACAATCATTCATCATTTCAAGTTGTATATAATGTTATATTAAGGAAATTGTACATTTTCCAAGAAATTATGCAGTTGCAATAGCCGTGTGTGCGTTCTTTTATTGTTCCGCGACGATAAGCTCCAGTGCGAACCGTTGTTCGCAGCTAGAAACAATAAACGAAAGTAGCTCTTAATAGTTTCGTTTTTTCAGGAACATTTTGATATAAAAAATCAATCATTTTGTATCAAATTATATTTATACAACATTTGATATCAAAATTAAATAATTTTATATCAAATTATATTTATACATAATTTGATATTAAAATTAAATCATTTTTATATCAAATTATATTTATACAGAATTGGATATCAAAATTAAATCATTTTTATATCAAGTTATATTTATACAGAATTAGATATCAAAATTAAATCATTTTTATATCAAATTATATTTATACAAAATTTGATATCAAAATTAAATAATTTGTATATCAAATTATATTTATACAAAATTTGATATGAAAATTTAATCATTTTTATATCAAATTATAATTATACAGAATTTGATATCAAAATTAAATCATTTTTATATTTTTACAAAATTTGATATCAAAATTAAATCATTTTTATATCAAATTATATTTATACAAAATTTGATATGAAAATTTAATCATTTTTATATCAAATTATAATTATACAGAATTTGATATCAAAATTAAATCATTTTTATATCAAATTATATTTATACAAAATTTGATATTAAAATTAAATCATTTTTATATCAAATTATATTTATACAGAATTGGATATTAAAATTAAATCATTTTTATATCAAGTTATATTTATACAGAATTAGATATCAAAATTAAATAATTTTTATATCAAATTATATTTATACAAAATTTGATATCAAAATTAAATAATTTTTATATCAAATTATATTTATACAAAATTTGATATGAAAATTTAATCATTTTTATATCAAATTATATTTATACAGAATTTGATATCAAAATTAAATCATTTTTATATCAAATTATATTTATACAAAATTTGATATCAAAATTAAATCATTTTTGTATTTTTACAAAATTTGATATTAAAATTAAATCATTTTTATATCAAATTATATTTATACAAAATTTGATATCAAAATTAAATTATTTTTATATCAAATTATATTTATACAGAATTCGATATCTAAATTAAATCATTTTTATATTTTTACAAAATTTGATATCAAAATTAAATCATTTTTATATCAAATTATATTTGTACAAAATTTGATATTAAAATTAAATCATTTTTGTATCAAATTATATTTATACAGAATTGGATATTAAAATTAAATCATTTTTATATCAAGTTATATTTATACAGAATTAGATATTAAAATTAAATCATTTTTATATCAAATTATATTTTTATAGAATTTTATATCAAAATTAAATTATTTTTATATCAAATTATATTTATTCATAATTTGATATCAAAATTAAATAATTTGTATATCAAATTATATTTATACAGAATTTGATATCAAAATTAAATCATTTTTATATCAAATTATATTTATACAAACTTTGTTATAAAAATTAAATCATTTTTATATGAAAATATTGCTGAAGAAATGAATTGTTACTTTGAATGTTAGGAAATTTGTATTTAGAGGACTCAGAAAACGCATTTTTCATTAATTTTTCTGACGAACGAAATATATAGTTGGCGTAAATGTGTGGCGCAGCAAACCCTAATTAAAAAATATTTTTTTAAATTTTATTTATTTAATCGTAGGCATTATTAAATGAATAAAATTTAAAAAAAATATTTTTTAATTAGGGTTTGCTGCGCCACACATTTACGCCAACTATATATTTCGTTCGTCAGAAAAATAAATGAAAAATGCGTTTTATGGGTCTGCCTACCGTATATAGGTGTAAGACATTTTTTTAATATAGCTTAATAAAGAAATATAGACGCGAATCTATCTTTAATATAAAAGACATAAAAGTTAATAAAACTGTATTTAAATAATACAATTATATAAGTTAGTAATTTCCACTAACAAATTCGTTAATAAAAAGTTAAATAGACTCATGTTTTCAATTATACAATCGCCACAAGTATAATTTTGGGTTAAAGATAATCTTAATTGGCCGGCACATGCAAACGAACACGCTGTTATTTATTAGGCGCGTATTAGTAAATATTATCAAAAACGAATTCGAAATATATTAAAAATAATGTATAGCGTTTTATCTAAATGGCTGTTGTGTTGTGGTGTAACATGCTCTCGGCCGTTGTGATAGCATGTGTGGGTTTCCTTTATTAATTATATAATGCGGCCGCAATTTAAGGATATATATATATATATATTCAATTAATTTTACGGTTAAGGAACAAAATAACTGCCCAAACCAAAAAAAAAAAGAAAACGTATTGAGAAATTCCCGTGGGCGTTCGTAAACAATAATGCCGCCTGTCCATAAATTTCGGAAATTAATCGAACGGATTTATTGAAAATAGTTATTGTTTCTGGTTATGTGGCAAAGAGTAGTAGAGGCACTCCCGCTGTCCTGGAATGACAGTATGGTCAGCAGCAGGATTGGAATCCTGCGAGGAGGGTCGACGACCGTGCACATGTCATTCTAACTGTCCGCGCTTCTGGGAACCAAACCCCACACCTCGCCATAACGCATTCCACGCACTCATCCTGCAGCCGCATCATTGCTTCAATTGTACATACGTTTAATTGAATAATAGGCCGAGGAATTCACGATTTTTTGATTAAGACAGCGAAAAAGTTTAATCGAAAACTTTATTTGCACGCCATTGACATTTTATGCACAACGCCGAGGACGTGTTATGTGGTGTAGGTAGCCTCATCTGCGTGGGGAGTCCGCTTCAATGAGGAAAGGCGCTTCCCGTGGAAGTGCCCGTTAACCGCCACATCCTCCAATGCCGCCGCTTTTACTCCATACAACATTCAAACCGAAAATCCGCAATTTATTACTATCAATAACTTAAACTACAATTACACACGACGATCGTAAATCAATTTATTAGACGTCCCTCATGTCCCTAACACCCCGTATAAATCATAATGTACTTATTATGGTACGGCTTTTTAAATAGGAAGCGAGATTTTCGGTTTTAATTGCCTCGGCGAGAGTGTGTTCCTCGAATCGAGTGGATCTCCGGGGCGCGCTTAATTAAGTGGATAATTCGTGTGTATGCGTGTATGTGTGGGTCCTTTATTTATCCGGCGTGCCGATTATTAAAATGACGGCTCGGAATGCAGAATGGGAGAAATTTCATCAAGGACGTGACCTTGGCACGCAATTATAGAAATATGTGGGTTACATTGCACAAATTAGACGGTTTAGAATGGGAAGCGTGTTGTGTACAACATGTGCGTTAATAAATCACTGGGATATTATATTACACAGCTTTGGTAATGATATTTTTTTGATTAAAAAAAATAAATACTTGAGAAATGGTTGTACCTAGTTGAAAATATTTGTTTCCTGGATTCTTTTTAATTAAAATTATTCACTCTACATGGTGAAGTGTCCAGAATATTTTGATAAATTACTTAAAAAATAATAAAATAGGGTGATTTCCAAAGTTTTTCTACTATTAATAATAATAATATGTATTGTTTCCAAATTAGTTTATATACACCACCCTACAATCAAAAATTGGGTTTTTTATTTTTCGAAAGAAATAAAATAAGCTAAAATTTTCAGGATTGTAACCTTAATAATACAATATATATATATATATATATATATATATATATATATATATATATATATATATATATATAACATTATTGCTAATGTAGTAGTAAAAAAAATACCTTTATTAGGCATAGCTACTACCTGAAAGCAACGCATTATAAACTCTTATAGAGGAAATAAATCTGTATATAAATTAGATTAACTACGATATGCTTCTAGTACTATTTGCACTCCGACCTTACCAATTTTCCTTGCCTACGCCAGCCTTTTGCAGATTTTCACGCCTTTCCCATCCTCTCTTAACCATTCACTCACCTTTCTGCATTCCCCCGCATACTTTGTTTTTCTACTACTCGTTGCATAGATTCCACCACGTGTCTACATAGCACAAGCACGATTTATCCTAGCCCCATCCACACTTTCTTCCGATATGCATTTTGCTCTTATCATACACACACACTGTCCCTCCTCCTCCTCCACACTTGGATAAGTAGCTTGAGAGTTTCCTCCGCACTCCCACTCCACATAACAGGGTTGTATGAATTCTCAGCCATTCTCACCTGCCTTTCTTGCCACTTCACATCCCTCATTCTATTTCTGACTCTCTTAACCATTCACTCACCTTTCTGCATTCCCCCGCATACTTTGTTTTCACTGCCGCACATCGCATAGATTCCACCACGTGTCTACATAGCACAAGCACGGTTTATCCTAGCCCCATCCACACTTTCTTCCGATATGCATTTCGCTCGCTCTTATCATACACACACTGTCCCTCCTGCTCCTCCACACTTGGATACGTAGCTTGAGGGTTTCCCCCGCACTCCTACTCCACATAACAGGGTTGTATGAGTTCTCACCCATTCTCACCTGCCTTTCTTGCCACTTCACATCCCTCATTTTATTTCTGACCTCAGTTTCTGGCATTCCTGTCAGCTTTTCATCCATCCACACCTCTGATATCTTTCATACATCCTTCCTCTATCCTTCCTTTATTCAATCTCTGCCCTACTACTACATCTCATCCGCACTGGTGCAGAGGACCAGTCTCTTCATCCAATTCCTGTATTATTTCCTCGAACTTCACTACTACTACTATTTGCACTCACTTACCAATGTTCCTTTCCCACGCCAGCATTTACAGATTTCCACGTCTTTCCCATCCTCTCTTAACCTCCCTTATCTAGGGACTGTAGTTACTTTACATTCGCTCTATTGGGAACACTGAACAATTAAATGTGATATCAAAGCTCCAACCAAAAGCGCTATTCAAGGTTTTGACATTTATTTTGACCATTTGTGTCATAATGACATTTTAAATTTATACATTCAATAGTTTATGGGACCTATAAAGTTTATGGGATGTTGGTGAATACGGCCATACATGTAGTTTGTGTGCGTGATTATATTCTAAACTCAATCAATTGCTACATGTTTATCAAATTTCAGCGGGGGCGAAGATTTTTATCATTCGTAAGAACAGATTTTAAATTATGCACATATTCAAAGATATAAGGCGGAAAGGCCAAGTTTTTATGGTCAATTAATTATTATTTAAAAGGATAAAGAAAACGATTTTTTACTTTGTTTTTTATCACACTTCAGTTACACTTTGCAACTAGTTTCGGCTAAGCTCTAGCCATTTTCGAGCTCCTTCTATGATAAAAAATGTAAAAGTAAAAAATCGTTTTATTTATCCTTTAAAATGAATTATCACAAAGTAGACGCCTTAACAATCCAATATTACTTAAAAGTTTTTTATTAGCGTTTTGCAAAAGATTTGCTCATTCAAAGCATCCTTATGCATAAAATGCACAGGAGAACTTGCTACTAAGAAATATACAATATTTAAGTTAGACCAATGATAAAACTCGATTTTTTAAAATTTTTAATCATGACTTTTTTTCCAAACAGGCAATATATTCTTTCCGCTTAATTTACATTAACAGTATACAAAAATTCCAGCAAATTTTTATTAACAATAATGTATTGTTTGTTTCAGAAATCTGGCAATAGGTATCGGCATCCAAAACTTCCCCGAAGGCCTGGCGGTGAGTTTGCCCCTGCAAGCTGCCGGCTTCTCGACGTTCCGAAGTTTCTGGTAAGCAGCGAGGACTCCCATTAATAAAATACAGGCCATTCATAATCACACTGATAGTGTACTATATATTTATATAGATGTGGAGCGCGTTGTATTCGATTCGTTGATGGATTTTTCGCCCTTATCGCTGGCGTCGGCGTAAAAAAACAATTTGATAAGATTCGATACGTGTGACCTAAGAAATCAGGTCATCGACACGCGCGCCTCTCTGAATATACGTATTTTAATCGGCCTACCATAAATTATCTTATTATGAATGAAATTTTCTCTCTCAAATGTTTACTTTGTGATGAAATTCGAGCGTAAAGCCTAATCAGTGTTTTGGTTTACAGGTTTATACGTAGTTGGTGTGTGTCGGTGTGTGTATGTGTGTGTGTGATTATATTCTAAACTCAATGAATTGCTACACATTTATATACACATTTCAGCGGGGGCGGAGATTTTTATTATTAAAAAAAATTGAAATTATGCACATATTCAAAGATATAAGGCGAAAAGGCCAAGGTTTTAAAGTCCGAAAACTATCATTATTAGGCTATCAAATGGTGAAAATTTGAAAACAAAATTATGGCAGAATAGATGGAAAAATCATTGATTTTGGCTTTGATTTTTAGCAAGCAGTATACCAACAAGTATAAGTTTAAAATTAAAAAAAAAACTAAGGCTACTAATAACATAGAAAATTATGTTTAATGATTACTATTAAATTCTAAACAAAATAAGAAAATTTAGAGAAAAAAAAATGGAAAAAGATGAAAAATTCACTAATTTTGCCTTTGACCGCCGCCAAAAACTAGTAGAGCGTCATTTTTTTATTTTTTAATTTACCCAAATTTTACCTAATGTATTATTAACAATATGCAATGATTTAAATAAAATGAATATTGCTAAATATTTGGCAATTCCTTCAGTAACAAAGAGCGGCCATAGATTTCGGGTCAATTTTGACAACTTATAAAAAATAGATGCTATAATTTTTTTCAACTGAACTTTTTTGAAATCACTACAGTCATGCTTTAGCAACAATATGGATTTATTTAATCAAAGTTTTATCTTCACATTAATCTGTAATCAACCGTCCACGTATAAGGTTTAATTAATTAAATACGACATAACAAAAAAATATGGATTCCTGATGATCCAAAAAAATATTTTTTTAACCACTTTTAAGTTAGCAATAAATAGTGAAAATTTGAAAAATAAATATGGGGGAAAAGATGGAAAATTCACTAATTTTGACATGCCGCCAAAAAATAGTAGAGCGAATATTTTTATGAGTTTTGATTTTAACCTATGCTGACCTTGTTAGTGTTAATCATTATAGAAAATATAAACACACACACACTTTGTTTCTAATCGATTTTATTGATTTTTTAGCACGTCGTATACTAAAAAGTTTAAGTTTAAAATTAATTTAAAAAAAACTGGCTACTGATGACATAGAAAATTATGTTTGATGATTACTATTAAATTCTAAATAAAATAAACATTTAGAGAAAAAAAAATGGGGGGAAGTTTGATAAAAATTGCATAAATTTTTATGCAAATATGTTTGTCATTCTCTGCTGTAGGTAATCCAATAATCGGCTTAGTTATTCAATTACATATACATAAAACGATTTGTGTGATGTGTAAATGACGTCAAAAGCGGTCGCTTTTAAACGAATGCTCTACTAGAAAACCAGGGATTAACATCTTGTATACTCGAATATGTTTGCATTCACGAATATAGAATATTATGAACGTGTACTCGGAATGTTGAATATTCCCGATAATCCTCATACGCGATGTGGACTACTTAATTTCATACTACATACAGTTTGAAAGTTCGTCTAGGAAAACAAAATCTTAAACAACAGTACTCGCTGAGCGCACTTATATTTATGTGAACCACTGTGCCGCGCAGCTATAAAAATATAAAGTATCAATTTTCTTTATGTGCCGTTTGTATAAGCCGCAGTGTGTATAACATATACTCGTACTACAAGCAGCGAAGTATTTAGGTCATGGATATTTCAATATGTATTTATATGTGATACCTAATACTTTAATATGCTCACTATGCTATAAATAATATTGCTGCGAACAATGGTCATTAGTTAAATATCAATTTGCAATATTGTTCTTGTCGGCGATTACATAGAAAGCAAACATGGTCATAATTTGCTAATTTGACCCTTTAGTCTTTTTTATGGGATAGAATATAAATTTAAAAAAAAATCTATAACTAATATTTATGCAGCATTAACAAAGTTGTTTTACACAATTGTTTTATGAAATGATTTATTGATTTAATAATAATAAAAACCCAGCTTAGTGGGCTAGTGTTGGGCGGCAAAATTTTGCGAACCATTCTCGTGTTATGTAGTTTCTTGGCTAAATAAAGCCCAGCTTATATTATAAAAAAAACTTCCATCTTTATAGGTATCAGCCCGAGGGCTTGTAACTAGTAAAGTGCGAAGCTCAGAGGAATGTAGACACTTTGACCTCTGAATTAAGGTTTCTACACTCCTCTGAGCTTTTCTTCATTATACATACTACTGCATTCAAAGTTTGTCTATCTCTCCCCCTCTCCCCTACTATAAGAGAAAAAGCATATGAGTAGTGATCAAGTGATATCAAGTGTAATGGAGAAATTAAATTTATGAAAAAAAAATAATACTTGGGAAACGGATGAGGCAATAAAATTATAAAAATGTTGTTAAATATATCACATAAACAATCAAATAAACCTAGGAAACTACATAAAACATAGAGACCGGTATAATTTTTATAGTACACATATTAATCACATCTAAACTATACTTTTCGCATATCGTTTTTTTTCTTTAATGTGTGTTATAAATCATTTTAAATCTAAGCGCCGAAATCGGAATCAATTAACGCGGCTAATGAATGAACGGAATATTGGAGAGGCGGGTTAGTTAACGCGGAATTATGTTAAACACACAATTACACGTTATTAATCACAACAGGCGATTGGTGTCCTGCTGCGAGGGTCTTGCAACACTGTGCCTACATTCGCGACCCTGCAAGGTCGTTCCCAGCTTATTAGAGGCCCCTTCCTCCACGTCCTATGATCTCACTTGCAGGACCGGACCGGATAATGCTTTGTATATTGATATCAATTGCGGTACATTATCTTCAAGGCGGAAATTTGCGATGTGAGCTGGCACACATTGGGTTCTAGTAGCATGAGACTGTTCTTATATAAGTCGCGTCATGCATAATTAATTGCGGAGTTAATTACATTGGATTATTTTTATCTGTGCCATTGGTTTCCCTATGTTCAATTAAATCCTGTCGTGATTCATAATCATGTGTCGCAAGCGGAACTCAATATCTATTGTTTTATTCGAATTAGCAGAAACGTTAATTATTTGCACATTAGTTTTATGAATAATAAAACGATTTTTTTTTCCTCGCTCCCTCGGTAGGTTTTTACGAGCGCCGCTCGAAAACTTTCATATATATTTAAATCAGTATTTTGTTTATATCAAAACGGGAACCGTATTATTCATTCGTATCCTAATATCCCAAATGTGAGAGTTTATTACAAGCGAAGATCAAACGAGTGCGTGGTGAACGGAAAAATGCACGCGGGTTGAGCAACCGGCGGCGGCGGACATACTCGCGCGCTGGCCGCATTCCAGCACTTTGTTTAAAAATGAGACGGATACTTTTTTCCTCTGGCCTCACTCACTCTCTGTGTGTGTGTATGTATGTGTTGCAATGGAAATCTATTATACGTTTTAAAAATAAAGCATAATAACAATATTATGAATTCAGAGTGGAATGTGATGATTATTTTATTGAAATTAGTGCCAATTGCTACTATAAAACCCTTTTACGAGATTAAGTGATGCTTACATTTTTTGAGATACACTATTACCTACTTATTCATGTTTATAAAAAAAGTAAAAACCATTTATTTTTTTTATTACTGAGGCCACAACAAGCTAAATAAAACTGCTACCTATTCTTCTTCAAATATCGACTGTGTAGCGCAATAAGAACCAATCTGCTTTCTTAACAAAAGGACATCCATCCATCCATCCTCTCCAATCATTCATTCTCCTTTCTGTAATCTCCAACCCACTTTGCTTTCACATCCATGACTAAGGTGTCCTCTCTGCTCCATCCTCTCAGAAGTTTCATCGCGCTTGCCAGTCTATATAGCCAGGGCTGTATGAGCTCTCAGCCATTCTCATCTGCTATTCTTGCCACAAATCCCTCATTATTTTCCTTACCTCAGTGCCTAGGCTACACCATTCTCTCAGCTTTTCCTCAACACACACCTCGGGTATACCCACTCTTTCATATATTCTTCCTGTATCCTTTCTGCGTTCACTCTTCATCCTATTTGAAGGGGATATATGGATAAGTTGAAGACCTCGTACATATATCCCCAATTAGCGGTCTACCAATATCGCATACATTAAGTGATTGCTGGGTGGGACGGGCATCAGAAATGTGTATATATCAGACAGGCGCGCGACTGGGAATAGTCTGCTTGGACACTTGGACTTGGTCGCCCCAGGTGAATATTATAATATTTATCTTCATGTGTATGTGTCTGTATTATTTCTTGTCCTGTGGCTAGTTTTACCTCTTCCCATTGTATGTCTTTTATTTACGCTTCTTCCCTTATTCTGTCCTCCCATGTTTTCCTTAGACTTACTCTATGAAGACTATATAGTAAGTCCAAGGAAAACATGTGAGTACAGAAAGTCCAAGGAAAACATTTGAGTACAGAATACGGGAAGAAGCGGAAACAAAAGACATACAATGGGAAGAGGTAAAACTAGCCACAGGACAAGAAATAATACAGACACATATACACATGAAGATAAATATTATAATATTCACCTGGGGCGAGTCGAAGTGTCCAAGCAGACTATTCCCAGTTGCGCGCCTGTCTGATATATACACATTTCTGATGCCCGTCCCACCCAGCAATCACTATCGTATATTCTTCTTAGTAATAATCTTTCCTTTGGCATTCAGCATATGTCCAACCCACCTAAACTGTAAAAAAAAAACTTTCTGATTTATTGTTTCTATTTATAAGTTTTGTCTGTAAGTTTCGTTTCTTATTTGGTCCACTCCTGTCCTGTTTTAATTTTCTTAAATCGCATTTCCATGGTATTTAACTTTTTTTTTCTGTCTTTCAGTCATGTTCCATTATTCACTGTTTTACATTATTGTCGGTCTTTTACTTTTCTTACTATATCTGTTTTTGAGATGAAAAAGACGTTGTTTGGTAGGAAAAACATAACGAACTAACTAACCATGTTAGTTCGTTATGTTTCTTCTACCAAAGAACTCTTTTTCATCATATTCAAGGGTTTCCCTGTTTTTTACAGTGTCTATTTCTTCGTGTCTTTACTAGATGCTTAAAGCTTTCAACTTGTTCAACGAGGGTGGATATGAATGAATACACCCTATTAGGAATGAAGAGGCAAGTTTTTCACATTTTTTTGTTCCATTTTTCAACGTATTTCTCCAATACACTTTTCCCAACGTTTCTCCCATTTGTGTTAACCCCACAAAGAAAAAATACGATTTGTCAAACTTTTCAAAATACGCTTCTGTCTCGACAGGGAAATTTAGCTCAAATGGAGGAGGAGGTGTTTGAGCTGAATTTTCTAAATTCCATGTCTTGCCTTCTCATTCTGTCTAAAGGCTTGTCTAAGCCTATGGAGTATATATGGACGATACCCAAAGCAAATTTAGGAGAGGAATAACCGCTCAGAACTTGATATTGTCGATAAGGCAAATAAGTGAAAAATTAATAAATAAAAACAGGGATAGTTTTTATATTAATTTATATTTTTATTGTTTATCATAGCATACACATTTTTACTGGCTAACATATATTTTAACTACGTTCCTATACAAATTCAAAAATTTCATGTGTCCTAAACTGAGGTTAAATATGAATATGCGATTGGACTGGAGTATCAAACACTGTTCTGTTTCTTGTCATGCGCTCGTAATATCAGCCTTGTTGTTACACAACACGAGGAAATAAGGATAACATCTATAGCCCATAACATGTACATTATAATAGCATTGTAATTAGTTACGGCATAGATAAATAGCGTAACTATGTCAATATATCAAAGGGAACGAGTACACTTATATTTTTTAACAAAAATAAACCCAACGGTCTGTTTAGATTCCGTTGAAAATATATATTTGTGTATTTATTGTTGGATGACTATAGTAACAGAATCAATTAATTAAGTTCTCATTTTCTTCTCAATTTTGTGCACTAATTTTTGTGACCAATTGGTGATTTTTTTCTTTCAGGTATGGTCAATTAAGTGGCATGGTAGAGCCAATCTTCGGCGTGCTTGGTGCCATGGCAGTAGCTATGGCAACACCAGCACTACCCTACGCCCTATCATTCGCAGCCGGCGCCATGATATACGTCGTGGTCGACGACATAATCCCCGAAGCCAATACGAAGTAAGTTATTTATTATTAAGTTTCTCCATAAGCGACCCAAGGGGTGAACCAACTAAATATATCCACGTTGCAGCAATTTAAATAGAGTTATGTGTAACTCGTGGCTTATGTTTATTCTTAGTACCACTTCTTCTTGCTAAAATGCATTTCTAACTTGAATATAAAGTGGTTTTAGACTATTATGGCTCTCCGCACATATTTTTCACCATACGTGGGCGGCGGTGGAGCACAAAAAATATATATAGAGTCGGCACGATGCAAATGATGCAATTCCAGCACACAACAATAACAACGCCGGCATATCAATCTCGAAACAACAATATCGCCCTTCGGGGGCTTTCATTCGGACTTTCTAAACTTTTCATGTGTAAACGTCGCCGCGCGGCTAATCATACATAAATTCGTGTCAATCGGCAATAATAATTGCACGGCGGCCGGTTTAATCTTAAATTATAAACCGATTAATTTAAATGCGATTTTCATGTTCCTTTCTAAAGCCGTAAATTGATGCAGTTTTTTTTTCTACGCTCGTTTCATTAGTGTACAATGTAATTAGTCCGTTCTACTAATAAAACATGTTCGCTTTTTTTTTTAGTTGTTGCAAAGTTAACATCTTGGGCCTTATTAGCAATTGTATTTCACATGGGAACCTGCTTATTACGAATGCATAAAATTGTGGATTTATTAACAATTCATTGCGCTTTCTAAATACTGCTATAATTATGTATCTACGTATATGATACTTATTTATGGTAATATGTAGACACATGGATACGATCCTTGTGTAGATACGTGGATTACAAATGATTCCTTTTATTTTTACAGTTTTTATTATTGTTTCTATGTTCTCGTAAAAATATTCATATTTTATTATCTTTTATAATGACAGGGTTCCCGTTTATATATTAACAATAACTATTGATAGATTTATATAAATACGAAATATTTAGATGATTCAGAATGTTTATTGAACCTCAACTATAAATGTGAAATAAGCCTATCTTTTATAATGCGAGGGTTCCTATTTATATATTAAGAATGAATAAAATTAATAACAAAATTCTATCATTGGGGTGTAGAAACTTCTGTATTGTATTGCTATTCAAAATACTCTCTTTTAACATCCACTTGTTTTTGCATTCGATTAAACCAATTGGCATAGTAGTTTTTTCACTCACACGCAATAGGTATCTACTGATTTTTGCATTGTTAATTGATGTGGTGTCGCCAGATGGCGCTAAGCTATTTCTAGAGGGAAAGTTGTACAATTTTGTAGATAACCACTAGAGATATTGTGTTAATTCATCCTCACTAGCTGAACTACACTGATGATCTAAAAAAATCGAAATATAGCGGTCCCCGAGAAATGCTTCTACCCAACTACCTAACTAGTGTTTTAGGCAAAATCTATCTTATATAAAATATACATTCCCTCTTAGCAATCTACAAATGAGTCTGTGAGAATGAAAGTGGTGTACGTTATATTTGAGTAGTTTTGAAAAGGAGAAGATTTTGGGTTTAGTATTTATGTAAACCGACGTGCGCAGTTACAGACTTGAAATTTTGATTCATAAATAATAATGTAACTTGTAGGAAGAACACACCGATTACAACAGAATATTTTTATATAGTATCCTTTTTTGTCATATAATTAGAATATATTTTTGATTTATAGTTGTACATATTTCAATAAAAAAAACTGTGTATGCCGATTTACATAAATATCAAACGCCAAATCTTCTCCTTCAAAAGTGACTTACACCACTTTCATTCTCACATGTTCATATGTAGATTGCTAAGAGGGAATGAATTTTTTTATATAAGATTGATTTTGCCTAAAACACTAGTTGGGTAGAAGCATTTCTCGGGGACCGCTATATTTCGAGTTCATATGTAAATTGCTAAGAGGGAATGAATTTTTTTATATAAGATAGATTTTGCCTAAAAACACTAGTTGGGAGAAGCATTTCTCGGATGTATTTTTACACAGCGTTTCTCTGAAAACGATAAAGATAATTTGTGTTGCATTTTTTTGCAGCCTTGAGCTAGGAGTGTTGCAAAGTGCAATTCCTGTGTGAATCACATATTTTCGCTGAGTGCATCATTATTCAGCGATGTGTTATGAAAAATAATGATGTTTTAATGCCCGTATGTGTGTCGAAATGCACCCGACGTGTATTTGCTACCTACTTCTAAGCCACTTGCAAATTAATTAGTCTCTCAATGATCTCAACATTATGTTAAACATGGTAATTAGTGGCGATTTGATTAGAAATAGCGTGAATTGTTTAACGAACACTCGTCTTTTTCAATAAACATAGAGGTGTGAGAAATTGCAATTAATTTTGTCTCGTAAGGACAACTATTTTTCGATCTCATACTGTTGTGATAAGAAAATCAATAGAAATTACCTTAAAATAAATTTTAATTAGGAATATGACTGTAATACAATTTCATATATATTTACTCATGTTTGTTTCATCATACAATCCATCATAATTTGCCTACAGTCAAGAACGTTTATACTTGTAGTTTGCAAAGTTTGTAAAAACAGCCCTAATTAAATATAGAATTTACATATGCATCAGCTTGAAAATTAGTGAAATTTACTATTAACTCACAATGAAAACAACGTAACGGTGTCAACAAAAAACACAATAACCTGCTATTTTAACAAAAGTATTGATAAGTAAATGATGGAAGGTGATCTGCGAAGTATCAAATTATCACATATTGTAAACACATCGAGACAAACAAAGTCAAATAACGTTGAAATCACGTTTAAAACTCATACATAAACGAAGTTACAAAGAAGAGTTCAATAATTGGTCACTGAAAAGACTAAAACCTAGACCACACAAACGCGGTACAGGAAAGCGATGGCTGCATAACATAAAAGAAAAAGTTGGGAATAAATAGTACAAGCTCAGCTCAAGAGAGAAATGAATGGAAGAATTTAGAAAAGGCTTTCACGCAGTTGCTACTCAAGAGAAAGAATGAATGGTTAGAAGAGGAAAATGAAAAGGCGTGAAAATCTACATGGGGCTGACGTGTGAGAAGAAATTGGTGAGTGTGAAGGTCCTCCTCCTTCAGTAAGATGTATATATTTTTATTTGTATATTTTATTTTATTATATTGTTTTTTGGGGGAGTTATTTTTTGGGAAGAGAGTTGTACGAACTGTTATGTTGGCTATTCCTAATAAACATCTTTTTTTTACTCCAATCACCAAAGGCTAAAATAATCAGCTCATAGTAGCACCTGATTAATTAAGCAATTACAGGTAATTGTGCAAAGTTAAGTTTCATTATCATGAATTAGCCTATCCCAACAGCCAAACATATTATCACGAAAAAAGAATATTTTGACTTCTTCTAATCGCTAGGAAATTAGTTTATCGCTGGTGGTGATTATAATGCGAAGCACCAACACTTCAAATTTCAAGAATGACAAGAGCCGACAGAAAAAGATCACTAGCTGCAATGAGAAAAAAAAACATACAATACAAAATATAATATTAAATGTTTTTCTGTCATCAGCATAATGGTTGTTAGTATTATTATTAAATATTCATGCAGACTAGTTACTTTTTGTCTATAATTAGCGTAAACGTGTGAGCAGCAGAAGTCATTAGGGCCGCACGTACCTGTCTATAAAACTTATCATAGCGGTACTAAATATGTCATTAAAAGGAGGCAGCGGGTATAATCAAAACGTACCCTATAATCATCTACTTCTTTTCAAATAACAATCATATTAATTTACTGAAATTTACAAAACCGCACCGTACTACTAATTATACAGTTATATACAGGAAGATGTTTTTCGCTTTTTTTTACTATCGATGTGTTTTATGTTTAGGCGCTATTGTTTATGG
This sequence comes from Lordithon lunulatus, assembly GCA_963942505.1. Lineage (NCBI taxonomy): Eukaryota > Metazoa > Arthropoda > Insecta > Coleoptera > Staphylinidae > Lordithon > Lordithon lunulatus. The sequence continues at coordinate 69,115,869 of OZ012666.1, forward strand.
CCAGCCATTGTTACGCTACAAAGCATGGTTGCTATTGTATAATTTAATAATGTCCCCCCTGTATACAATTAAATTTCGGTGGCTTAGAAAACTATGCTATGTTGGGAAAATTTTAAATAGCAAGTTATTGTGAGAAGTTTTCACGTTTCACGATAGAGTATTTGAGACAACACAAATTGCATTATCTTTAATATCAACTGATAGTAAAACAGTGAAACCTTATTATTTAGTTAATTTGGGTCTCATATTAAAGGTGGGTTTATGCTGAAACACAATAATAAATAAAAATAAAGTTCAAGAGGCTATTTTCCATGAAGGTGTTTATGGTGACAAAATAATAAATAATAATAAATAATATTGGGCAAATTTTATTTAATAAATAACTTTTGCAAGAGCAAACTTAGAAGATTCATCCCCGTATTCACCAACGTTCTTTAAATCTATCTATAAGGCACCTTACACGGTCAATAATACTGTCAATCCTAGTACTGTCAATATTTGCTTCAATCCTAGTACTGTCAATATTTGCTTCAATTCACCTTTTATATTTATCAAGTAATCAATTATCCGGATAAAGATCAATATTCTCTTCATTACATCATTACTATACCTTACCTTACCTTAATTTATAGAAGATGGAGCAAATGGTAATTAGTAGAGTAATATTGGAGCTTTGATGACACATTTTCTTTAATTTTTCAGTGTTTCCAATAGAGCAAATCTAAAGTAACTACATCCACTAGATAATTTATTTATTGTTGCTATAACAACGAATACTTATGGGTTCAATAACTATAAAGGCACCTTACGAGATCAATATTACTGTCAATATTTTAGAATGATGACAGTACTGTACGATAATATGTTTAAAATGTTCATTATTCTAAAATTTTGCCAGTATTACTCATCGTTAATACTGGCAACATTTTAGAATAATGAACATTTTAAATATATTATCGTATAGTAATACTGTCATCATTCTAAAATATTGACAGTAATATTGATTTTATAAGGTGTCTTTATAGCTATTGAACCCATAAGAATTCGTTGTTATAGCAACAATAAATAAATTATCTAGTGGATGTAGTAACTTTAGATTTGCTTTATTGGAAAAATTAAAGAAAATATGTCATCAAAGCTCCAATACTACTCTACTAATTACCATTTGCTCTATTTTGTATGCATTTCTGCTGAAAGATATGATTAATTCTGGCGATACACTTTTTTATATATAAATCCAGTTACATAAATCAGACCTCATTAAAACACATACAGATTAAATCCTTAATAGAACATGTAACCAAACATAGTATTTGCGTGCCAGTCATATTAATGATATCGGTGGTGTGCGGCAATTACGATATTAATGCGCGGATTTAAAGAAGCAATTTATCAAGCAATTTGTGCGAGTTTTTTTTTCTCCTCTAATACGACGACAGTGCCAATTAATGACGCATTAAGATTTCTGATTTATGCACGGAAATATTAGGCTAAAGCAGCAATTATTACTTAATAAATGGAAACGTGTGTGTCAACACGGTGGAGATTATTTAATATTTCGTAAATAAACTCGCTGCGAATCGTTAAATGGGATCAATTAAATCGTAAAAGTTGGTTTAGTAACTTTAGAGAGATATCACCTTATTTTAAAAAGGCGGAAATTTATGTAAATCCCTCCTTTTGACATTTCAGTGTTTTATGACTTTTTAATGTTTGATAACATAAATATTCGCATCTGTTGTTTTTGTACATTAATACCCAAACACAAAAATATACTACTGAATAAGACATATGTTTTATATTATCATATGAACAGTTTTATAGTATAATATGAAATAAATAGAAACATAAATAAATAAATAAATAAATAAATAAATAAATAAATAAATAAATAAATAAATAAATAAATAAATAAATAAATAAATAAATAAATAAATAAATAAATAAATAAATAAATAAATAAATAAATAAATAAATAAATAAATAAATAAATAAATAAATAAATAAATAAATAAATAAATAAATAAATAAATAAATAAATAAATAAATAAATAAATAAATAAATAAATAAATAAATAAACAATAATTCATGATACAAGCTTCATTAATGCGTGTGTACAAATTGGGATAGAGACGGGATGAAACTCATTACATATATCCGAAACGTGTAAATTAATGGCATTTCCTATGTCATAAATTGAATTTTTAACAAATTTTGAAAATGCAACATTAATAAGAGTGTACAGTTTAGGATTTCTATTTAAAAAATTGAATTATTTACTTTTTTCATAAATAACGTTTAGCTAAATTGCTCTAGTTGTGGCATTTCAATATTCATAAAGCTTTATATACATATATATATATATATATATATATATATATATATATATATATATATATAAGTTAGCGTTAGCGTTTAATGTGAACTCTTGAAAACAAATTTCCAGCTGATACAACATTCACTTCTGTTTTGACCAACTTAGAAATTGACATTATTATTATTGTAATCGAAAGAATAATTGTTCAATAAAATCGGCAATGCCGATTTTGCAGAATGAAACTATTGCGAAAATTGTAATTTTAATTTTTACCAAAACCCTCTTTAAGAGCAATTGTCTTTTATTTTAAGCTAAAATTGATTTTTTATTTGGTTCAAAATTGTCTAACCAATGGGTTGAAGTGGATAGCATATTGGTAGGATAATGTTTATTTTATTTTTCATCACTTCTTCGGCTTTGTCGTCGCAATGGTGTTTTTTTTATAACAATAATTTTATGAAATGTTCATTGAAATTGACAGACGTACAAAATGAGACTAAAACTCAACTTTGTATCATGACCTGTAGCTGTTCCGGTCAATTTCAAACATTTTTGACATTTTCCCCGCCATCCAGACTTTATTTCCAATCAAATGACATGCAAGTTATATTTGTGAAATTCACATATATTGGTGGTTTCCTGTGAACATCGGCCCTCCTCTGAAATGACATGAGTTTCAAGCCGGATGGCCCCAATTTAGTCTCAACAGAGGATAATTTTGGCCTTGTTACCGATTTTTATGAAATATAATTTATCATATGATGGGTTTCTTTTGTTTTAGGGAAAAATTGAGTAAAGATTTTTAATTTGTTTCAAAATTCTCTATCCAACAGGCTGAGCTAATTTTGATTAGCCAATTTTTATTTTTACTTCGTCGACTTTGCCCCCGCAACGGTACATTTTTTATAACATAATTTTTATGAACATTTCTTTGGAAATCAAAGATCTACAAAATGACCTCAGTCACTCGATGTTTTATCATAACATAAAATTTTCAATGTTACAAAATTTTACCAAGACCTGTAGCTTTTCTTACTCAATCTGTAAGAATTTCGACATTTTTCCCGCCATCAAGACTATATTTCCAATCAAATGTCGTTAGTTTTACTTCCAGGTATCTTCTAGTACGGCCCCAATTTTGACGCAACTCAGGACTTAGTTTTGGAATTTGTAACGATTTATTTATACTGGGATTTTTTATTTGGTTAAAAATTGTCTATCCATCTAGCTGCAGTTAAATTTGGTTGGACAATATTTAATTTATTTTTCTACACTTCTTCGACTTTACCGCCTAAACGGTACAGTTTTTATAATAATATTTATTTTGTTTTTCTCTTTGGAAATGTAGGACCTACAAAATTAAGGCCAAAACCATGAAATAAAATATTGAATGTTTCAAAAATTAGCCAAGCCCTGTAGCTTTTCAGGTTCAATTTGCAACAATTTCGACATTTTTCCCGTCATCTAGACTATATTTCCAATCGACCAAGTTTTTGGGCCATGACACTTCTGGGACTGCCCTAATTTTGAACGGACGGACGGTGGTTTTGGCATTTTTTGCCGATTTTTCTATAGCTTTTCAGGTTTAATTTGCAACAATTTCGACATTTTTCCCATCATCTAGACTATATTTCCAATCACACGACATAAGCTTCAAGGCCATGCCACTTCTGGGACGGCCCCAATTTTGAACGGACGAACGGTAGTTTTGGGATTTTTGCCGATTTTGATTACTTTTATAATTTATCATGTGACGGGTTTGTCTTTTGTTTTAGGGAAATAATATATTAAGATTTTTCATTTGGTTCAAAATTTTCTATCAAACGACGTAAAGTTCATCTCGATTGGATAATTTTAATATTAAATTTTCTTCACTTCTTCGACTTTACCGCCAAAACGGTACACTTTTTATAAGAATATGTTTGTGTTATCTCTTTGGAAATGATGTATGTACCTACAATATATGACCAAAAACCACTTTCTACCATGAAATAATATTTTCAAAATGTCAAAAATTTGCCAAGGCCTGTAGCTTTTCAGGTTCAATTTGGAACAATCTCGACATTTTTCCCGCCATCTAGACTATATTTCCAATCAAACGACATAAGTTTTTGGGCCATGACACTTCTGGGACTGCCCCAATTTTGATCGGACGGACGGTAGTTTTGGAATTTTTACCGATTTTTATCACTTTTATATTATATCATGTGTCGGGTTTGTCTTAGGTTTTAGGAAAAAAATATATTAAGATTTTTCGATTGGTTCAAAATTGTCTATCCAACAGGCTAAAGTTCATGTTGATTGGACAATTTTTAGTTTTATTTTCTTCACTTCTTCGACTTTACCGCCAAAACGGTACACTTTTTATAACAATATTTTTGTGTTTTTCTCTTTGGAAATGAAGTACCTACAATATAAAATTACTTTCTACCATGAAATAAAATTTTCAAAATCTCAAGCCCTATAGCTTTCAGGTTCAATTTGCACCAATCTCGACATTGTTCCCTCCAACTAGACTATATTTCCAATCAATCGACATAAGTTTCAGGGCTATGTCACTTCTGGAACGGTCGCAATTTTGAACGAACGTAAGGTTTTTTTGGCATTTTTACCGATTTTGATCACTTTTATAATTTATTATGTGAGGGGTTTGTCTTTTGTTTTAGGGAAATAATATATTAAGATTTTTCATTTGGTTCAAAATTTTCTATCAAACAGCGTAAAGTTCATCTCGATTGGACAATTTTAATTTTTATTTTCTTCCCTTCCTCGGCTTTACCACGATAACGGTGTACGTTTTATAACAATATTTTTTCGGAATTTTCTTTAGAATTAAAATACCTACGAAATGACATAAGGTACAATTCTCTTATCATGAAGTAAAATTTTCCAAGTTCGAAAAATTTGCCAAGCCCTGTACCTGTTCCGATTCAATTTGAGACAATCTCGACATTTTTCCCGCCATCTAGACTATATTTATAATCAAATGGCATTAGTTTCAGTGCCAGGCCACTTCTGGGGCGACCTCAATTTTGACGCAACGGACCATAGTTTTGTGACTTTGACGGACATTTTTTGTAATTTTACATTTTTACTTTTTGCAGCTTTATCTGTAACTTTAGAGCAGTTATAATTCAAGTTTGATCAGTCAAGGAGCGCAAACTCGATTTAAAAAAAAAAAAACCGTTTTTTAGTTTTACACGCCTACTGGTTGACATTTTCGAATATTTTTTTCCCGATCTTTTTTGCTATTTTAGCGCGCACAAACTGATAAATTCAAATCTCTTTCACTAATGAGTGTACAGCATAGTTTGGCATTTTTAATTCATAAATATTTTTTTGCTAATTTTCAAAATGCCAACAACTTTCACTAAAATCGCTCTAACCCTAGTTCTAGCTCTTGAATATTCATTAAGCTTGGTACATATATTCAAAACTCGTTCATTAATGTATAGTTTGGGATTTCAATTTCAATTATAGATTTTTTTACTAATTTTCAAAATGCGGCATGACTTTCTCATAAGAAGCTTTCAGAAAAATCGCCCTAACTCTATTTGTAGCACCTAAATATTCATGATACTTTATATATATATATATATATATATATATATATATATATATATATATGTACATATATATATATATATATATATATATATATATATATATATATATATATATATATATATATATGTACATATATATATATATATATATATATATATATATATATATATATATATATATATATCCAGAACGCGTTAACTAATGAGATCGTACTGTATAAATGGACTTTTTGACGAATTTTCAAAATGCCCCTTGACTACTCTTAAATAAATATATGGGTGAATCACATCCTCATCTACACGCGATGCACCCTGCTCTAGAACTAACGTGGCGTAGTCGAATGAACATGAATATAAAAGGAGAAATTTAAACAAAAAGGGAAGTGGCCAATATTACTAATCTTCTTTTAAAAAATAAAACTTTGTTCCTAGGGGGTTTTTGAGGTCGCTGATTACGAATCCGATGTCCGATTTAAAAAAATCGAACTGGACAAAAAAGTAAATTTTGCAAATAGTTGCCTCGAATTTGCTTTCCTTCAAATCCAAACATTATTTTGCGAGATATTTCAATCTTCGAATCACTTATTGCATGTTAACAAAGAGTAAAAGTTACGAAAAATTATCATTAACGATATACTTTTTGATTTATAACGTTACGATTGATTTAATTCTCCGCGAACTAATTGTACGGTACCATTAATTAGTAAATAGAACCGAAAATAATGCTAGTTTTCTACGCAATTAAAAAGATTTTTACTTTACAAAAGTATATTTTGATTCAACCACTATTTGCTGAAGAGTCACGTACGTGCAATACGTTTGAAACGTGCGCATAATCGTTATTTTTTACGCGGCGTATAACAATTTCGGGAGGAAGACATAAAACCTCTGGGGGCTCGCATGAATAAAATGTGTAAGTTGACAAATTTTGCGTTTCAAGTTTTGCCGAAATTCCGAGAAACCCCGAAGCGGTGCAGTTTCCAGAATTCGAAAACAAGAACATTATTATATTCATATACATATATAAGTGTTTTATGTGTTTTGGTTGTAATGACCTTAGGTGTATTGCGTTGTTGTGTTTGAAAGCCCAATATAAATAGAACACAATGCCCGTGATATTTAGAGAGAGATTCGTAATTATTTCGGCGGGTTACCAAATCGCCGATATTTGCATAGGCTGGCATAATTTAGAAATCTTAAGGATTTTGAATAAAATCTGAATGAGTTAGTGTGGCGGATGTTAATTAGACTGTTCCGCATTCTCGGTAATTTGCCAGTGTTTAAAGTGAGTCGTTATTTTGTAAATACGGGTGGGCCAATTGTTACAAGAGCCGATGGGATCTAAAATAAGAAACGAGGAGCTGAAATAACGCGCCGCGGCTCATACAATTTACGGTGGAGCGCCTTTTTTCTCTCCTCCGTTTCATTGCCTAACTGAGACACGCACGCCTTGGAATGCGTGCTCCTACTACTACCATGCATTGTGCAATCATCAAACATTTACGCAGTCATATCGGTTTTATGATGACTTATTTTGCTGTTCCATTTTCATATTAATTTCAGTGCGATGATGCTCGTTATAAATTACGTGTAAATAACGTTTCGAGGATTCACTGTCTGTACTATAATTATTGGTTTGGTTAATCTAATAAAAATTACTAGGATTAGGTTTCTAAATGATAAATGCGGGTATTTAGCCATCTGTGTAATTAATAGTAATTCACTAAGAATTAACAAAAATATAAAATTGGATTGTTAAAACGTCTACTTTGTTATCATTCATTTTAAAGGATATTTAAACGATTTTTACTTTGTTTTTTAAAACGAAAATAGCTAGAGGTTAGCCGAAACTAATAGCAAAACGTAACTAAACTTCTATCTTGATTTTAGTGGCTGGGTCGATAAAATAATTATGCAACATATTTTGTTTAATTTTTTACTAGTGCAGAACATATCAGTGCACTAGATGCCCAAATGAAATTGGAATATTTTTTTTCGGCGACCAAGTCGAACAAATTTATTATTATTTTTTACCATGAATACGTCATACAATTGATTTGAAAAAATTACTCAACGTTTATAACAAAATGACAATAGAAAATGGAAAGTCTCTATTTTGACATATTTTTCCTTCTATTTATTTTTTATTTTTAACTTTTACGCTCCTATCTCAAAATGCCGATTTTAGAGGCTGGGTCGATAAAAAAATTATACAATATATTTTGTTTAATTATTTTACTGATGTGAGTGCAAAACACATCAGTGCACTAGATGCCCGAAGGAAATTGGAAAAATTTGATTATAACTATTTTTTCTCGGCGATCAAGTTGAACATTTCATTATTATTATTTTTTACCATGGATCCGTCATACAATTGATTTGAAAAAATTACACAATGTTTATAACAAAATGACAATAGAAATTGGAAAGTCTCTATCTTGGCATATTTTTCTCCTATTTATTTATTATTTTTAACTTTTACTCCTATCTCGATATGCCATTTTAGAGGCTGGGTCGATAATAAAATTATGCAACATATTTTTTTAAATTATTTTACTGATCTTAGTGCAAAACATATCAGTGCACTAGATTCCCGAACGAAATTATACGTTTTGCTAGTGTCGGCTAACCTCTAGCCATTTTCGTTTTATTGAGGAAAATGGCTAGAGCAAAGTGTAACTAAACTGTAAAAAAAAACAATGTAAATTCGTTTTATGTATCCATTTAATTTATAATATCTTTTCATCACAATTTAATTACACTTTGCAACTAATTTCGGCTAAGCTCTAGCCATTTTCTAGTCATCGGAGTAGCTCGAAAATGGCTAGACACTAGTAGAATAAAATAAACATAGGTTTATTTATTCTAAATTAAAAATATAATATACTTTTCAAGAGTCAACAATAAACACTAGAAAAAAAATAATTTTCAAGAGTTGACTGAAAACACGATAGATCAAATCTAAATTTTATACAAAGAAAAATACACTCGCAGATAAAAAATCGGCATGCTTCGGCATGTAATAATAATAGCCAGGCTTATCTTGTGAATTCCTTGAAGCCTTATCAGCAACTTAGGTTTCGTTATTTCATTTCTACTGCCATTACCCCGGCGTGCGCACTTATGCCCGTCATTTTCACGCTCTCATTGTTACAATCTTGGGTTCTGTGGCGTCATAAACTGATAACGCGAAAATGTACGTATTCACAAAACGAATTTTTCAATTACTTTACAACACAATAAAGAAATGGCTTGTATGTAATTTATAAAATAATGAGCCTTATGTAGGCGAATTTCTTCTTAAAATTGATGTACCATCTAGGTATTTGTTATCACATCTACTACACTAAACTAAAATAATAACGAATCTTATGTAGGCGAATTTCTTCTTAAAATTGATGTAGCATCAAGGTATTTGTTATAACATCTACTACACTAAACTAAAACAATGTAAGAAAATCTATCCTTATAGCTATCAGGAAAAATGTCTTTTACGCCGGTGAAAGGAAAATCTTAATCACCCGGTATTTAACATCACATACAGCTTTAGAAAAACTGTGTAAGATGATTCGCAAACGAGTATATCGTCTGCGTTCCACAAAATAATGCCCGCCCCGAATTAGTTTTAAAATACGGTTTTGACTTCATTCTCGAGCTATGCAGACACAACTTTCAGACAAAGTAGTTTTATATTTTGCAAATAACAACTTCCTCAATAATTTTCCCATAATAGTTTGGCCGGCTGCCACAGACCTATAATAAATAAACATTAAATTCCGCGACCATTCATCTTGGCGTGGAGCCACACGCAGAGCTATATAGATATCATACTCGGGTATTGACAATCAACCCTCATGTTGAACGTCGGTAAATAAAACACAGAAATAATTAACGTGCACCCATGATTATACTTCCTACACCAATTAATTTTCTCTCATCCGTCCCCTCTGTAAGTCTCAATTATATTTATTATCCCATTATCATATCATTATTATTTAACATTTGTAAATTAATTTGGCAATTCGAGCCTCAGCACGGCTAATAAGCTTTTATTCACCGCATAAGTGTGTCCGGCTAAGGACTATTAAACATCTTAATTGCTTAAAATATTTTACTTAACATCATAGTTCTACATGGCAACGCATTATTATGCTAATACACCGATTTAGTGGGTGTGCCTCCGCCTTGGTATTATTACAGGAAATGTTAAAATGCTGTAAATAATTGTGTTTAGCCCTCATAACAATTACAACATTCAATTAGCTCATTTTATCGTGCAACAATTCACCATATGAAATTAACACAAGACATAAAAAATATCATCATTAATAAATTATTCTGCTATGATAATACATTCTTTTAGTAATCACTCGGTGCAGTTTTGAGGCTCTCTAACGAGAGAGCCTCAAAACTTAGGTTTCTCCGCTACTAAAGAGTAGCAATAAAAAAGACCTTTATTAAGCATAACCATTACAAAAATAATATCAAACATCTATATTCTACAACACCCCCTGGCATTCCAGCAATTCTACTTTTTTTTCTTTATGATATAGGTTATAATCGTATTTATATGTACACGTGTGGCACTTTTGAATTTAATCATTAAGCGTTAATTAATTTTAACTATCATTGTTCTAGCGGCAACGGCAAATATGCGACGTGGGGCGCCGTATTGGGTTTCCTCGTGATGATGACGCTGGACGTTGGACTCGGGGGATAGTAGCCTTCCATCGGCCCACAACTAGATTAATTAGAATAATTTAACGTAACTGCATAGGTAGGTTTTATACGAGTACATAGTTTTAAATCATCAAAACACGCGCGTGGTAAGTTCCTCAAAACCTGGGAGTGTTTTCCAACCTAATTACAATCAGATTAATTTCGTCTATTACAAAAAAAAGTTAATGGTGCCGAATGCATATCGTAACCGGGGAAATTGGGTTCATTCGATGAAATGTACTTATCTGGAGTGTTTCATTCAATGTCCATTTGCGGTGGGTGTTGAATTTTTATAGTGTTTATTTGATGAAGCTGATCAAGTTCTCGAGCACTTTTAGGAATCAAGAACTACAAGTCTTTATAAGAGTCGAGAACAGCTATTCTCGGTTCTCGAAAAACACATAGAATATTGGCAACAAATAATATGTAGACACTCGATATAAAAAAAAAATCATGTAATGAGCAGTTAATATCCTTTAAAGCTACCATCCTGAAAGTGGATGGAAGCTTTAAAGAATTAATTTTATAATATTAACTGTTCATTTCATGAAGTTTATTTTATATCCAGTGTCTATATATTATTTGTTGCCAATATTCTATGTGTTTTTCGAGAACCGAGAATAGCTGTTCTCGATTCCTATACAGACTTCTTGATTCCTAAAAGTGCTCGAGAACTTGAGCGAGAACAAAAAATCGAGAACTTTAATTATCCAAGAACCGACTTCAGAGAACAGCATGTCAAGGGCTGAAAGTAGTTATGGGTATATAATTACGAGAACCGAGAATTTTTTTCAAAATTAAATCAAATTTATTACAACTATCTTATCATATTTATTGTTAGAAGTAATATAATTAGGAGAACAGAGAACTTTTTTCAAAATTAAATCAAATTTATTACAACTATCTTATCATATTTATTGTTAGAAGTAATATAATTATGAGAACAGAGAACTTTTTTCAAAATTAAACTATCTAACTATCTTATATTTATTGTTAGAAGTAATATAATTACGAGAACTGAGAATTTTTTTCAAAATTAAATCATATTTATTACAATTATCTTATCATATTTATTGTTAGAAGTAATATAATTACGAGAACCGAGAACTTTTTTCAAAATTAAATCAAATGTATTACAACTATCTTATCATATTTATTGTTAGAAATACATGGGTTTTTGATTTTCTGATCTTGCTTCTCGTTTTAAATACTCGCCACCAAATTCTTGATTCTTAGGAATCAATAATCGAGAATTTATTTCTCAAGAATATTTAGATATTCTTGAGAAATAAATTATCGATTATCAAAACTTCTCAACTCTCCCTATCACTAACTGAAAACAGTTGAAGAGCCTGCTACAACAGTGAAAGGATGTAGACGGTGGTTCAATTTAAATTTAATTAATTTCAACAATTCGAAATAATCTGGTCACATTAACGAAAACAAATAAAATTAAACAAATCAATCAAAAATACACATACAAAAAATATTTAACACCTTACCCATATTATGAAACACTTTTATCACCGCAATAGTCGATTATTGTTATAGATAAATTTAATAATACAGAATATAATAAGCCTGTACAGAAATATTTTTATATATCCATCCGATCTGTGATATGTATGAGTAGTTATAGGTCAGTTCAATTAAAGCAAACTGCTGTTTTATATATATATATATTTGGGGGGTTGCGGTAGGATTTTTAGATTGAACTGTGATAGTTTGTTTGGAATTGCTTTATTAGGAATCGTCGCGCGAAACCTTAATTAATCTGATTGCGAAATTTTAGTTAGCACCCGTTTTTCCATTATTGTATACTGCCAATGTATTAATAAAAGTGACGACTTATTATTAGCCTAGTTTTTGCATATTTGCAATGCTGGTGTTAATAAAAACTTAGTTTATATTATATATGATAATTGAAATACAAATATCCCTAATATCGTTTTTACAATTTTAAATCAGGTAAGATTTTTTACGATATTTGCTTGGTTTGGATGTATTGCTATATATTTGCTTGGCTTAGAAGTTAGAGGTGGGTTTATGCTGACATAAAATAAGAAATAATAAATATAAAATGAAATGAGAATCAATGAAAATAGTGACTATTTTGGATGATTTATACTCACAAAATAAATACATATATAGAGCATGTGTCCCTAAAATATGGAATAAATTCCATAAAACCTTTATTTATAAATTTTTGCAAACATTTCTAGGACAAGTCGATTTTTAATTAATAATTTCGAATTGCCATTTTTTAATGAAAGTGGCAATTTTTTTTTCGACAAGTTTTGAATAAGCTTTGACGTCACCGACAATTTTTTCAAATCACAACCCCATTTTTTATTTGCGGATTCTAAAAGAGATTATTTTTCTGCATACAACGGTGTATATTATACCGCAAAATACAGACAATTCACGATACGAGTACGTTTAATGAATTTTGGTTTATTAGTGTTTCTTAAGCCTAGCACCTCAGATCGTTTAATTAAGTTTCATAAGCCGGATTGAAATAGATCGTGGAAAAACATCATCATCAGTAGCCGTTAAATCCATTCTTGAATATAGGCCTTTCCCAATTGTTTCCATCGTTCGGGAGGAAGACCACCTATGCGCTGGTACGACGATCAGAACGTGGAAAAACATATTAGATATATATTTGTGCGTACAAGTAACATAGTTTCAGTTAATGAAAACAATATTATTAATTGTTCGACAATAATATGCATACATATATTACTGTCGAACAATTTTTAACATTGTTTTCTTTAACTGAAACTATTTTACTTCTACGCACAAATATATGACTAATACTTTTTTCCATGATCTATTTCAATCCGGCTTATCTCAGTATTTTTTGCTCGATGACGCCGCGACTGCTTGACCGATCGACCGTCCTCTGCGATGAGCTCAGTTGTAAAATGGCGGCGGTTCGTGCGTTTCGTAGTTGTCGTGTTTGCGTTAAAAACGTTCCTGTGTTTCGTTAAGTGAGTGTTTTTGGATAAACTACAGCTTCAATGGATATTATGTAAGTGATTACTGTATTTATACAGCTGATTTGTCGACTATTAATTGATATCTTGATGAAAACAATATATCTTCGCCTAAGCAGCAGCAGCAGCAGCAGTGTGGCGTACACATGTAATATTTTATTCGAGGTTGATGGGAGAGAGGAAAACTGATAACTGATAATATTTTACTTTGACAACAAATTATCTATTTTTTATTTTATTGCTTGTATTTTATTTATTTGAACCAGGAGCAATTTAATTACCCCAATATTTTATTTATTTAATCGGCATATGATTCTATCTTGAGGTGTATTAATCAGTTTTTCTCTCTCTTGCCAACCTCTAATAGAATCTTAGATGTGTGCTATTGCTACTTAGGCGACGATATGTATATACTAACAATTCTTTTTATACATAGTCTTCGCGTTAACAGATTCAAATGTATCAGGATTTATTAAATCAATCAATAAATTTGCTATAGTGATTGATTCTACTATGGTATTCACCAATCTTGATTATAGTAATTACTGTATTTGTAACAATTCAGTAACTGCTTATCGACATTCGGGTACTTCTGCCGTGTGTAAATGTATGTGTATGTAAGTCTTAGGACTTAGGACATATATTAGCTATAGTGATTGATTCCACTATACTAATCACCAATCTTGATTATAGTAATTACTGTATTTGTAACAATTCAGTAACTGCCTATCGACCTTCGGGTACTTCTGCTGTGTGCTAGTGTATGTGTTTGTAAGTCTTAGGACTTAGGACATTAATTAGCTATAGTGATTGATTCCACTATGCTAATCACCAATCTTGATTATAGTACTGACTGTATTTGTTACACTTCAATAACTGCCTATCAACCTTCGTGTACTTCTGCCGTATGTTAGTGTATGTGTAAGCAAGTCTCTTAGGACTTGCTACTTCAGAAAATCGTCCCCGATTGCGTGATTGTTAATTAACTTCTAACATATATATGGAAAACCTTTTGTATGTAATGGAAGACCTAGTTTATATGTACTGCAAGCGCCTATTAGTTATTGGTTTATATTTATGTTATCTAATTGTGAGAATAATATTGATAGTTGCTTCCATTCTGCATTACTGATTTTGTGCTTTGTTATAAAATAAAATCTATTTAAATTATATTTTGGTAGTCCATACAGCACCTAGCTGTGAGCAGTCTCAGTTGGAAATATTTGTAAAGTCATTTCCCTTCCAAGGGTACCCTAGTGAGGAAGATATTAGTGGATATTATGCAAAGGGCTTTTCCATTAATTAAAAACCTTGTTGCTGGTGCTGGTAATAATGTATGGATGCGATTTTACTCAGCCACTGGGATGTGTTCATGCCACCAGTGTCCAGGATCTGTAAAAAAAATTAAATAAGCCACTGGTCTACGTGTTCATGCGACCATTGTCTAGGATCTATAAAAAAATTAAATACAGAAATTTAAAATAATATTATACAGTTATTACAATAGTTAGACCAAATTTGGTAAATATCTGCGGATATTATTTGGGACAATCCAGTGAAAATAGTGTCCGCAGATATTTTCCAAATTTGATCGCAATCTGTTGTGCCGTTATCCCGAAATGTTGTTCACAGACAGACAGACATTCGTACATACACACAGACATCGTAAAAATCGTTTTTTTTGTCGAAATTTTAGGCATAAAACGTAACGAAAATTGTTTTTTTTTTCGTTGTTATCTCAATTTGTTTCTTTGTATTTAGATTGAGTTTCAGGTGTTTTTGTTTTTGAATACTTTTCTAATGCTACACGTAACTTTGATATTTCGTTCAGTTCCATGTGTTGCAGATTTTAGGTTGATCCAAGTTTCTGTTCGAATTGGATATTGTACTCGTCTTTATGTCTGTCTGTCTGTGAACAAAATTCCAACAGATTACGACCAAATTTGGCAAATATCTGCGGACACTATCTGGGACGATCCAGATCGTCTTTCTTAAATAGTAAGACGTCAATCCATACGTCCGGGATTTTACTCCCCTTAAGACATTTATTGACTAGTATTAAAATTGCTTCTTCTAATGTATCTGCGCCCACTTTTAGCACTTCAGTCGTAATTTTATCTTCACCTGATACCTTACAGTTTCTCAGTTGTTTGAGTGCGGTTCTCAGCTCTGATATACTCATGTCTGGTAAATATGCGGATTCCACATTCTGGATGAGTCTACTTGGTTCTCCTTGCTGGCCTTGCTGGCTTTGCTGGCTTTGCTGGCCTTGCTGGCCTTGCTGGTCTTGCTGGCCTTGCTGGCCTTGCTGACCTTGCTGGCCTTGCTCATGAACTGGCTGCACTGACCGGCTGTAGAGTTTTCGGTAGAAGTCTTCGATGACGTTCGTGTCTCTTACCTTTTTCTATATCGACTTCCCCGGCATCGTTCTGCATTTTATGCATCTTGAGTTTTCCCCTTGAAATTTTTGAACGTAGAACTTTCATGTTTATGTTATTCTTAATGATTTTCTTAATTACTTGTGTGTTATAGGCTCTACGTCTATTTTAAAACCTTTCTTGTCCAGTTCTGTTATATCTTTGTGAATCCCTATCTGTTTTTTTATTTCCTCAATTTGTTTCTTGGTATTTAGACCGAGTTTCGAGTGTTTTTGTTTCAGTAGAGAGTATACTTTTCTGATATTACTCGTAACTTTGATATTTCGTTCAGTTCCACATCTTGCAGATTTTCGGTTGGTTCTAGTTTCTGTTCGAGTTGAATATTGTACTCGTCTTTTTTCTGTTTTAGTTCTCCGCCCTTTTCGAGCTCTATCTCAGTAACTGTTTGTCGTACCGAATTCTAGTTTGTGGTTTTGGATTTAGGGGGCGACTTTCAATACGAGAACAGTATTATCCCCAATCTGCCTCTATTACTTTTAATGTGATATGCGAAAAACCGAGAAATCATCAAACAAATCAAACTTTTACAATAAAAATATAAAAATGTATTTTATGCTACCAATCAATACTCTTTAGGATGTTAATTAAAAATGCGAAACCGTTTCTTTCACCATGTGTGTCGACTTCAATCTTTGCCCTTACCAGTATATAGTCGCTGCCAGTGTGAAAGCAATTTAAGACTGACATGTCCATGCAAAAATCGTTTTTCTGTGGCAGGCACATAGTCTATTTCGTTTTAAGTATTGTTGTCTGGGTTCCTTCATATCAATTTTTTATTGTTGTTCTTTGAAAAAGGTGCTTAAGCAGTAAATTTTTGTTTCTGGTCTAAGGAAATCAATCATCGCTTGCCTTCGTGTGTTTCGTGTGCCAACCCCAAAAGTGCCAATATAGAGTGGGTCTGTCGATGTCTCTGGTCCGATTTTCGCATTAAAATCGTAACAATGTGTTGTTTTCTGCAGCCCTTGCGGTTGTCAGGTCTTATGTCTACGAATTATTCGCTACCTTCCTCTGTGGAGTTAGAAATAGGTGCATACGTGTGTATTTTCTGTATGCTATACTTATTGTTCAGTTTTAACCCCACAGTCCATAGACAAGACAGGCTTTCTTGTCGAGTTCTGTTATATGTTTATGAATCCCTATCTGTTGAGTTTCGGTTGTTTTTGTTTCTGAAGAGAGTATTCTTTTCTGATGCTACTCGCAACTTTGATATTTCATTCTGTTCCATGTCTTGCAGATTTTCGGTTGGTCCTAGTTTCTGTTCGAGTTGGTTATTGTACTCGTATTGTTTTCTGTTTTAGTTCTCCGCACTTTTCGAGCTGTATCTCAGTAAGTGTTTGCCCTACCGACTTCTAGTTTGTGTTTTTGGATTCAGGGGGTGGCTTTCTCTTAATATAAGTATATTTACGATTTATTTCATACAAATCAATTCAAAATTTAAAAAACTTGTTTTTCTTCAGCTAGAATAAAAATGGGATCAAGATCTTGTATACATATGGCTCGATTTTGATTGTGTTCTTGAATAGATTTTGCTTGATTGTTTCTCTACACTTTCCACTTTGTTGACTCGTACTTTTATGTCTTCATTTTCATTTCCTATTCATTATTAATCGGAATCATATTTGGTCTCCTTGGTATTGAGGAATACGTTGATTTTTCTTAGTTCTGTTCGATTATTTACATGATTTTATTTAATGTCAGTATAAACCCAACTTTACTTTGGTTACTAGTATGCTGCTTTTTACTCAAAGCTGATTTAAATATGTTGTAGTTGCACGTTTGCCTAGAATGAAATTTGATTTTACATATTGCACTAGTATTTCTAAAGTGACACAACCCAAAAACCTGTATTTCTGGAGAAAAAAAAAACGTGGGGTAACTTTAGGGCAGTAAGAGGGGGCGGTCGTGGTATAAAGCAACGGTCGGAAGCCACTGCGTCCACGCCGTCACCAGTTCGAGTCCGGTATTAATAGACTCTTTTGCGTTCGGAATTTAGGTCTATTAATCCATGGGTGGTGTGTCT
Organism: Lordithon lunulatus; assembly: GCA_963942505.1. NCBI lineage: Eukaryota > Metazoa > Arthropoda > Insecta > Coleoptera > Staphylinidae > Lordithon > Lordithon lunulatus. The sequence goes on from OZ012666.1 coordinate 69,133,929, forward strand.
GTCCATGTCAGTGTGTGTTAGTGTATAGATGGAGTAATGTACATAAATGATATAAATTATAATACATAGATGATGACTGAGATAATCATTAGATTAAGGTCAAAAAATTAAAAAAAGAGTGACACAAGTGCGCTATGGAGGGCAAGCTCTGAAGCTAGGTTAATACATTTCTGATCACTGATAGAGGAATATTTTCCCCATTCTTACATGAACACAAATCAAAAACACATTTTAAGTTGTGTCACTTTAGAAATACTAGTGCGATATGTAACCCAAAATTTTAAGTAGTGTCACTTTAGAAATAGTAGTGTGATATGTAACCCAAAACGGTTGTTAATATATTATCAGTTAGAATCATTGAATAAAACTTCTTTATCTAGAGCTATTACCAGTGGTCCCAGAATATATTACTACATGCATTATAAATTTAATAAAACTAAATAAAGTATAATATTTAAATATCAAACATTGAAAACAATGTACAAACATTGATTATTAATAATTCCATATAATTTATTCGTTGAGTTTTTTTTATATCTCATTCAATTTGAATCCGAGCACACAAAACATATTTGTAATGTTTTGTGTGCTCGCATTCAAATTTGTTATTGCCATCGCTGGCTATTTATGCATATTTTTTGTGTGATTCACTTGCTCTCGGCGCAGGTATGCAAAAACTCTTCATTTCCGTTCCAGGTTCTATTTATATGTACGAATTTGTATGAAGGTCAGTCGCTCGAGTGCAGTTATTTGGTGCGGTGCTTGTGTACCTGTGTGTGTTTGTGTGTGTGTTGCAGCGGAAAAATGGAATCGCGATCAAGGTTAGCAATTAGTGTTGCACAATATTTGTGAATCACGTTTATATAATGTTGCGCGACTGTGAATGCATGTGTTGGATGATCTGAGGTATTTGCAGCACTGGTAATATAATGGTCTTACACATTTTATAATTTCATACTTTACGAATTACGAAAATTCAAACGCGTGTATTTATACTATGCTATATACAGGCATAAAGGCCAAGCAACAGAATCTGCAGATGACGCCTATTCATCTGCTGATTCTGTTGCTTAACCTTTATGCCTGTATAATGTTGATATTAGCAATTTTATTCTAACATAGTTTAGTCAACAGTCACGAAAAGTTAGGAATTTTAATTTATATTATTTTTCATTTCATTTTTAAGAATGATACATTTAGGTATATATACCTAAATCTTAAAGGGTTATTTAGGTATATATATATATATATATATATATATATATATATATATATATATATATATACCTAAATCTTAAAAGGCAGTCGTATAAAATATCAAAATATCAAAAACTATTTCATGTAATCATGAAAAAAAAGATATAATCGCAATAAGCGTTTCTCTTTACGAGGTTTTGCTAATTGAATGCGCGTGCTAACTTTGGAACACGGTCAGTAAACATTAAACCAGAACCGCGAAAAATGCAGACGGCTGTTGTGTAAAAGGTCGAGTTTATTTCTCGCGTGTGATATTTAGAAAAGACGCACGGCGCCGCGGCGCTCCCGACCGGACCGGCCGCCGCGCTTCCGCCATCTGTCCCGCTTTAGAAGAAGGCGGCTCCGCCGTCAGGAATGCTGTACGCGAAAATAATATAATTCCGGAAAATGGACTGTGTGTCGGAAATATGTGTTTAAATATTCATCAATTAGCTCAGCTCAATATTGAACAATGCAATAAGAACAATGTCTTAAATGAAAGAATTAACTAGTCTATATCTCAAAAGGATAAGAGTGCTATTACGTAAAAATCAGTGGTATTGTTGAAATGAGGACATTATATATATTCCCAAATCAGTTCTTTCTTTTCGATACCAAGGCGAATATAACAGATATATTCGTCTTGGTGTCGAAAAGACACCAAGACGAATATATTTGTTATATTCGTTTTGGTGCCGCAAGATCGACCATAAGATTCTACAAGTTCGTCATACGCCCAATAATTACCTACACAACTGAAGTGTGGACGATAAATAAAACGGAGCAGACAATGATAGACGTATGGGGGGAAATAACAAATCAAAGATTTAAGAAATAAAAATTTGTGGTTATTTTTTATTCTATATTTAATTCTGCTCAAAATAAGCCATTTTTGATCACTTTCACCCGAAAATAAAGTCTGCAGGAAAGTTTTTATTATACGAACTTTTTTTAATTAATCGACTTAATTATAAAAAATGATAAAAAAAATCAAAAATTTAAGACATTTCAATTTATGATATTATTTTTCATTCTATATGTAATTGTGCTCAAAATATTCCGTTATTTTCATTAGTTTCGCCCAAAAATTCAAGCTGCAGGAAGGTTTCTATTGTACAAGCTGTTTTTGATTTTTGATTGATAAAAAAATGATAAAAAATGAAAAATTTAAAAATTTAAATTTATGATTTTATTTTACATTGTATATTTAATTGGGCTTAAAATAAGGATTCTTTTAATCATTTTGACCCGCAAATAAAGTCTGCAGGAAGGTTTTAATTCTATGAGTTTCACCCAAAAATAAAGTCTGTAGGACAGTTTTTATTCTATGATGTTTTTTTTAAATTAATCGACTGAGTTATAAGAAATTATAAAAAATCAAAGATTTAAGATATTTAAATTTATAATATTATTTTACTTTTTATATTTAATTGGGCTCAAAATAAGCTATTTTTTGATAAGTTTCATCCAAAAATAAAGTCTGTAGGAAGGCTTTTATTATATATAAGCTTTTTTTAAATTAATCGAATGAGTTATAAAAAATTATAAAAAATCAAAGATTTAAGATATTTAAATTCATAATATTATTTTACTTTTTATATTTAATTGGGCTCAATATAGGCAATTTTCTGATAATTTTTACCAAAAAATTAAATATGCAGGAAAGTTTTTATATTGCACGAGCTGTTTTAAATTAATCGACTGAGTTATCAAAAACGATAAAAAATAAAATATTTAAGAAATTTCAATTTATGATTTTATTTTAAATTCTATATTTAATTGGACTCAAAATAAGGATTCTTTTAATAATTTTGGCCCAAAAATAAAGTTTGCAGGAAGATTTTAATTATACGAACTGTTTTAAGTTAATCGACTGAATTACAAAAAATTATAAAAAATCAAATATTTAGAAAATTTTAATTTAAGATATCATTTTACATTCTATATTTAATTGTGCTCAAAATAAACAGTCTTTTAATAATTTTCTCCGAAAAATAAAGTCAGCAGGAAGGTTTTAATTGCACGAGCGGTTTTAAATTAATCGACTGAGCTATAAAAAACGATAAAAAATTAAAGATTTAAAAAATTTAAATTTATGGTAATATTTTACTTTCTATATTTCATTGGGCTCAAAATAAGCAATTTTTTGATAATTTTGAGCCACAAATAAAGTCTGCAGGAAGGTTTTTATTATACGAACTTTTTTAAATTAATCGACTGAATTATAAAAAATTATAAAAAATCAAAGATTTAAGAAATTTCAATTTATGATATTATTTTACAATCTATATTTAATTGTGCTCAAAATAAACTGTCTTTTAATAATTTTCACCGAAAAATAAAGTCAGCAGGAAGGTTTTAATTGCACGAGCGGTTTTAAATTAATCGACTGAGCTATAAAAAACGATAAAAAATTAAAGATTTAAAAAAATTAAATTTATGGTAATATTTTACTTTCTATATTTCTTTGGGCTCAAAATAAGCAATTTTTTGATAATTTTGAGCCACAAAGAAAGTCTGCAGGAAGGTTTTTATTATACGAACTTTTTTAAATTAATCGACTAAATTATAAAAAATTATAAAAAATCAAAGATTTAAGAAATTTCAATTTATGATATTATTTTACAATCTATATTTAATTGTGCTCAAAATAAGCCGTTATTTTGATAATTTTCACCCAAAAATAAAGTCTGCAGTAAAGTTTCTATTGTACGAGCTGTTGTATATTAATCGACTGAGTTATAAAAAATTATAAAAATTCAAAAATTTAAGAAATTTAAATTTATGATATTATTTAACATTCTATATTTAATTGAACTCAAGATAAGGACTCTTTCAATAATTTTGACCCGCAAATAAAGTCTGCAGGAAGGATTTAATTGTATGAGCTGTTTTAAATTAATCGACTGAGTTATAAAAAACGATAAAAAATCAAAAAATTAAAGAAATTTTAATTTATGATATTTATTTACATTCTCTATTTAAGTGGGCTCAAAATAAGCCATTTTAAAATAATTTTCAGTCAAAAGTAAAGTCTGCATGAAGGTTTTAATTGCACGGGCTGATTTAAATTAATCGACTGAGTTATAAAAAACGATAAAAAATCAAAGATATAAGAAATTTTAATTTATGATATTATTTTACATTCTATATTCAATTGGGCTCAAAATAAGCTATTTTTTTATCATTTTCACCCAAAAATTAAGTCTGCAGGAAGGTTTCTATTCTACGAGCTGCTTTAAATTGATCGACTGAGTTATACAAAATGATAAAAAATTAAAAATTTAAGATATTTAAATTTAAGATATTATTTTACATTCTATATTTAATTATGCTCAAAATAAGCTATTTTTGATAATTTTCACCCAAAAAGAAAGTCTGCAGGAAGGTTTCTATTGCACGAACGGTTTTAAATTAATCAACTGAGTTATAAAAAACGATAAAAAAAATCAAAAATTTAAGAAATTTAAATGTATGATTTTATTTTACACTCTATATTTAATTGGGCTACAAATAATCCGGGATTTAATAATTTTCACCCAAAAGTAAAGTCTGTAGGAAAGTTTGTATTGTGCGAGCTGTTTTAAATTAATCGACTAAGTTATAAAAAATTACAAAAAATCAAAGATTTAAGTAATTTAAATTTATGATACTATTTTACATTCTATATTTAATTGGGCTCAAAATAAGCTATTTTTCGATAATTTTCACTCAAAAATAAGTCTGCAGGAAGGTTTCAATTGTACGAGTTAAGAATCACTGTTCTAGACACTTGTTACATATAATTTGTTTCTTGTTTTTAGTCGATAGTTTTCAAACTATATTTTGTTGATAGTACAATTCTCTCCATAGTGTCAATCACTACTTAATCTTGTTTATAATTTGCATTTTAATTATGTATCAATAATTATATTGTATGTATGGAATTCACACATAACCATCCGGCACTTTTAATTCACACCATCGATACTTTCCATACAGTTTAACCTTGCCGTAGTGCAATTTTTATCGTTTAGGTTCCGTTTCCGGCCGACGTGTTTCCTGACGACTTCCGCATGGCTCATTCATGCCGGCCAGGCCAATGAGTGCGGCATATTAAAGCCCCCGGATTGTGTTTTATAATAAGCGCGTATTTAATGCTGAATGAAACTTAATTCATTGAGGAAATTACCTTATGCAAGGCCACACATGTGTAAATGCGGATTATAAAAAAAAAACAGTACGAACGCCCCCAATATATTACGCTCCACAATAAGTACAAAAGTAATAAACCGTGAAATTTACGATTCTATTTCTATTGAGGAATTTAATTGACACCGGTTGATTATTTATACGACTCGCGCATTTATTTCGTTATTAATTGCCCGTGCGGATATGAATTTGATCTATTAATTTCCATTTGATAAAGGGAATGCCGCTGTGGCGGATATCAATTAATTGTAAACGCAAGGTTATTACATTCAGCACTATCTGATGTACACCTATGATCACAGGATATCAAATAAATATCGTTTAGTGCTGATATTTCTTAACGGATGTAGTTCAAGATAATAAGACATTCACTACGTGGTTATGTTTATGAATATACCAAGTTTATTTGATGTTGTAATCACATTTATTTGCAATCAATGAAATTTATTTAGTATTATATTATTGTTTACGAGATTGCTATATTAATTAGGCAACAACATAAAAGGTTTGTTTTGGGGGTGGGAAAGTAAGAACTGATTTTGGATATAGATATAATATGATATCCTGAATTTAAGCCTATTGTGTTTCTGAAAAAGCCAATAGGATGTAGGTGATTCAGGAGTATGAAAAAGACGGTTTGGCGGATTTCCTTGGCCCTCGTCCCCAAAGAGGATAAAACAATATTAACATTATAGTCATTTAATATGACTACCTGTGAATACATTTAAATCATTTTTATAAAATTTTGAAAATTATTTTGGGAATTACAGCACTTTTTGTAAGCCTACTTAAGTTGGATTTATCAATTTTCGAGTTCAACCCCTCAAAAAATCTACAAAGAATTAATATACGAATTTCAAACATTATAGTCATTTAATATGACTACCTGTGAATATATTTTAGTCATTTTTATAAAATTGTGGATTTATTTTTGGGAATTACAGAACTTTGTTTAATTTAGAAAAATCGGCAACGATTTTTTCAAGTAGCAAGTCCTTACACTCACATACGCATACATCTTTTCTACATAATTTCTTTCTGCTTCCTCTCGTATAGCGTCCTCTTGTCATTCGTTTCGTATCTTCTTTAGTTTACTCTTCTTGTCATTGTTCCTCATTCACCCAGCACACATGTCCAAACCACCTCAATTGGCCTAGCAGAGGGTGGAAATTAACTAGCGAATAAAACCTATCAAACCTTTATTTTTTAACATTTCTGGATTTATATTAACTCTAAATCAATTTTTAATTAGATACGTTCGAGTTATTTTAGTGAACCCGTTGAGTTGATTCTTTTCATACATGGCATGATTTGTTCTTCGAAAACACTACACAATCCCAATGATTGTATACACCGAATGAAGTATGGTCTCGTACAATTGTTATACTCACACTGTTTGAAATATTATTTCACACTTACGTGTAAAAAATTTGTATATTATTCATAAAATTCAATCAGTGTTTCTCATTTTGGCGTGCGTCACTATGGGAGATGTTTTGCGTTCAATTCTGTTGCATGAGTTGTTTTATGAATAACATTTCAAGAAATAGCCGATGAATCATAGATAACAAGTGCATTCCAATAAACAAATGCTTAAATTAGTTACGATTGGGCACGCTCTGTTTCTAATTTGTGGTTGTTTTTACATCAGTAATGAGGATTTTAAAACAACTATTTATTATTTATTTACACAATTATTAGTCCTACGAATATTTATTATTGTGTCTCTTTAAACATGTGTTATAACACATGTTTAAGGAGGTACAGGTACAGTATTAAATTAATATTTATAAAAGTGCTGAAATGTTGATAAATACCAATATGAAAGAAATGATAAACGCAGAGGGCCAGTCACGACTTCGGTGAAATTATGATACTCGCGCCTAGATGGTACCCCGATCCCCACTGCTGCAAACGGGTAGTTCCGTAGGGTGTGGGGCGAGTTCCTACCTGAACATTATTGTTGTTGTTGATGTCCTACTAAAAAATATTTGTTTCTTACTTTTTTTTCTGTGATTTCTTTCTATATTTTTGACTTCATACTGGGGCTAGAAATTAATATCCTCATATTGAAGTACTGTCTCTACAAAACAGAGTTTATATATTTTCGGGCAATATCTCAATTTCGGCTGAAACTGAAATTAAATTAAATTTGATACAGGTTCAGTCTAATATGCCTATCTGCTTTGAATAAATTACATTATCGTACGTTACTGTCCCTCAAATTTACAATCATATGTAATGAATTCTCATTTGAATCGTTATATCTATAAACCAATTGTCGCGCACCATATTCCACATGTTATCATGACGGACGTCTTCCGCATCCGTTTATTTACACAGAAAACTACTTAATAAAATAGTTCATAGGGTGCACGCACTTTACGTAATTAAAACTATTTGTTTTAATTGTATTTAGATTTCTTTTTCCACACCTGAAAGTAAATCTATGTCTAGGTGTTGGCATAAGAGCCAGCATTACGCATTCAAATTAGACCGGTGTTCATTAAGGAGGCTTAATTAATTGAATTAGTTAAACACATACATCACCCGTGGCGGGCATTGTTTGAAAACGGTTTTTTATTCTCTTTTTTGAATGAGTTCGAGTAATATTATAGTCTTTACATGTGGAGGTATTCATTTCTAAGTTCGCGGACGTGATAGAATTCGCCAAGTTCATACAGTTTATCTATCGTAGGCCATATGCTGAGCATAGCATGGGGGATCGTCTTGCAAGCGTGCACCGCGCGCTCGCTGGCTGGCTTGCCTGGCCATCGACCGAGCATATAAATCTCGGAATTTTAAGAATCGCAATCGACATTCTCTAAATGCCCGCCGCGACTTTTCCAAACTATTTTTAGTAGACTGTTGATAACGCGGCGCGCGTTTGTCATCATTACACCCCGAGGGGCTCACCCTGGTATGTACACAGTTTTCCGTATTCACGGCAGTTTATTTGTTATCTCTCGCTTGATGGAGGCACGATAAATACTGGAAAGCCCGCAGGAAAAGCTGCGTTGTGTATAATAAATAAATTACACGTATGGTGACTAGTGTTGGGCATTGTGTGAATATATTTACTGGGCTATAGAAAAACTTTTAACGGTTTGCTCGGCACCGGTTACAGTACGTATACCATACCGTTTCCCTGGGAAATCAAGACTTACGTCGACAAATATCCTTGTTAACCTTGTTATGATCGTGCCAACGAAGCGCCAAATCTGAATTGAAAATTTTGTATATTATGGTAATTGCCAGTTTCTATATTCATTAACTCTGCATAGTAAGTTAACACCACATTTATCTATACTATGTTCAATTAATTATAAGCCCATTGTACTATTGTAGATTATCCTGATAATGCTCGAAATTAAACGAGCGAAATATTGATAAAAAAGAAGTTTCACTGCCCTCACTGTTTCCCAAAAATAACTTATACATAACTAACTTTCGGCGAAAAAAAAAAATATATATATATATATATATATATATATATTTAAAGAGATTTATTTGGCATAGGCCCTCAAAAAATCAAAAAATACAGCAATACACAATCCACAAAAAAATTTTATATATATATATATAAATTATTTTTTTTGTGGATTGTGTATTGTGGTATTTTTTGATTTTTTGATTTTTTGAGGGCCTATGCCAAATAAATCTCTTTAAATATATCTATTATATATATATTATATATATATATATATATATATATATATATATATATATATATATATATATATATATATATATGATGTGTATCTTTTGCTATTAGGTAATTGAATTTTCCTCCGTTGAACTAAAAATAATTTAAATCATGTTCTGCACTTGAGATATCTGTCTGGCTTCGCGGTGTATGTATCGTCTGCCGAAGCGGAAGTGTTTAATTATGACAGTAATTAAATCTAAAGATTATTATGCACAATAATAATAATGATAACCCAGAGTAGATATTCAATTAATTTTTAATGATGAGAACATGTCTAGTTTAGTGGCAAAACGCTGTGCACTAATAGGCTAAGGTTGTGGAGATTGTAACTTGTAACCGCGGGTAGAAAATATTTGGTAAAGGTGTTGCATCTTAAGTAATGAGAATTGGTTGGTTGAAATATAATTTAAAAGTCAACCGGAATAAAAAAGCTACAAAATATCTATAGAATTGAATGAAATTTAACTCAACCGTGATAAAAATGCAAAAAATATCGATAGAATTGAATGAAATTTGGTGGTAACATAACAAAATTAAGTAGATAAAATGAGAATTTCGGTATTTTTTGCATTATAAAGATGAATACTTAAAAAATAACTAAAGTAATACCGTGTTATTATTTATTTTATTTTTGCGAAAATATACCTTGATACCTCAGCTCAGTGACCGAGTGCTTAGAGATGTCGTCCATCTCGTACTGAGCATTGCAGACCCTAAATTCGAACCCCACGGGGCGAATCATATTTCACAGTTTTTCAGTGGTTTTCTGTGGTGTTCTCCTCTGAGCTTCTCCCTTGGCTGGCGGAAAAGCCTCAGGGCTGATAGTCCTATGACGATAGAAGTTTTTTTTATACCTTGATATACCATGATTATTTTAACATTTCTATAAAAAAAAAACCGTCGTCCGTCCTAGACCAATGTTGGTTCCAGATTTCTGGAAAAACTACTACTCAACTGCCCATAGAACCGTAGTTTATCGATCTCTAGTTTAGTCTATAGCGATTTAGAACTATAGATACTTACCTTTTTTTTTTGGCTTGAGGTGAGGAATCTTCAAAGCCGCCCGATAGGTTAATAAGACATTCTCCCCCGGGAAGTGCTGGATTCAGGGCCGGCCTACTAGCTAAACCCTACCTCAATTCGACTCGGTGGAAACGGATTAAAAAACCAAACGTTTTTTAATAGTTTTGAGGTGGTGCAGCAATCAAACGCTATTTTTTAATTTGAGTACACTTTTTTTAAATTTGTTTTTGTCCTGAAGGGTCTGGTGTCGCCTTGGCATCCCACTGCACTGCGGCCACGGTTGGCCTATTGTGCTCTCCCATAACTATTCCTCATTCATGAGCTCTGTGTCTTCAATGAAGTCCAGAAGTCTCGTGAATGGGCGAGCTTGGATCTTTTTATGGCTCATTCGCGTTGAACCAAAGAGCTTTTTCCTGCTTGACTTGAATGCCTCGCAGCTAGTTATTACATGTAGTGGGGTTTCTTCTTCTTCCCCACAGCCTCTGCACGTTGGAGATTTGTCTATACCCATTCTGTGCAGGTGTTTATTCAATGTGCAGTGTCCCGTTAGGAGTCCCACGGCATTTCTTAATTGGTTCCTATTTAGTTTTAGGATTTCTTCCGTCGCCTCCGTACTGGGAGCTTTAATAAACCTCTTCGAGTGTTTCATTCCAGTTTGGGCTTCCCAGTATCGGCTGTGGCGGTTTCTTTGATGCTTTCTCAAGCTATTCCTTGCGGTTCTATATGGTATCCCGCAGGTTGGTTCTGAGCCAATGAATTTTAATTCGCTCGCCTCTTTTACCAATTTGTCCGCTCTTTCGTTGCCTTTGATTCCCTGATGTCCCGGTGCCCACACAAGTGTTACTTTGTTGCGGGCTCCCATTATCATCAGGTCTTCAATGCATTCTATGACAACTCTGGAGTTATTCACGCTGGAGTCAAGAGCTCTCAGCACTGCTTGACTGTCTGTCACAATATTGATTTCCTTCTTACTATAGTTTCTTTTCAATAGAGTTTTAACGCAGCATTGAATTGCGATAATTTCTGCTTGGAACACGGAGGTATGCTCGCCCAGCTGGAGTCTTGTGCCTCCTGCTGAGTTGTTCTCATACACTCCTATTCCTGTTCCTTTGTTGGATTTAGATCCTTCGGTAAAGTACACTTTACTCTTTCACCAATATTTTCGTGCCTCAAATACCTGAAGAAGTAACTATAGTAACTAGTAACTAGAGTAATTATTGATTATAACTCTAGTTACTAGTCTAGTAGATACAGGGTACTGTATCTACTAGAGTCTAGTAGATACAGAGTATAGAATAAATTCGATAAAACTTTTATTTATGTTTTTTTTTTCAAAAATTGCTGGGACACATCAACTTTAAATTGCCAATTTTGAATAAAAATGTCAATTGTTTTAGACAATTTTTGAATACGCAATGACATCATCAACATTTTCTTGTGTTGTTAGTTTTTATGTTATATAATGCCAAAGTCAGTATTTTGTAAATATAGGATTATATATGGTTTAACCACAAATTTATAATTATTTAAAAAAAAACCATCATGGATATTTTTGAGTGTAGTTTGCGGCCGTTTTAATTAGTCCACAATTTTGTACGCTAACTGTGCACAAAATACGATTATTATTACATATTATATAATTAGTGTCTTAATTTTATTCATAATATTTCCATGTGGTTTTCACATACAATAATAAAACTTAAACTCGTCGATGATGTGAAACCCCGTGCAGTTATTTGTTATTGCTATTCGGTTAGTGCTTGTGTTAAATCACCGTTTTGCGAATAACCTGTAACAATGTTATAAGAATTTAATTCGCCAATAAGCATAAACATAGCAAGATAACGAAACGACGCCGCTCGTTCGTATTGTCCGCGAGGAGGAAGTGGAAGAGCGGCGACGTCGCTGGTTTTCCATTGAAATATCTGCAAAACCAAACAAAAATACCACTTCTTATTTGCTTTCCCACTATAGGAGGGAGTGCAAGTTGCATTCTTCAATGGACAGCCCGAGCCTCAACCAGTCGGCCAGTGACGTTGGGCTCGGTAACTGTGCTTCGTGCTCCCTTGTACTCACACACAGCGGGCAAACTGAAATTTGTCATTCAAAATTCACCTGCACTACGTTACACCATTCGTTACCGTTTTTAATTTATCAGCGGCACCGTAATCAATTATTTTGTATTAGTGTTATCGAGCCTTTCGATCGCTGGAATCGCGATTTTTTTTGCATAAAAATACCCAACGAAAAAAAAATAATGTAAGACACAAATGATAACGCAGTTTATTTGTGGATTATTGCAAAGACTTTATATGGTGGATTGTGGTTATATTTATACACGAGTAATGGAAAAATATGTAATGTAAGTTGTTTTTTTTTTATTAAATTATTATTGTTGGTGACTCTAGTGTGGTTTAAAGTTTAAATGGCTGGCGCGTGGAGTTTTTTGTGTTTGTTATATTACGACTTGATATTGTGCATGAATAAAAATTCGATTCAAAAAGAAAATTGAAGGACGTTAGTCTTTTTATGTAATAATAATACGTTTATAATCCAACTGATGATTGCAAGTATAGGACAAAAAGACATGAAAAATAATAATTATTATTAATAATAACGAACTTTATTTCTCATACATTGTAGCACAATAATAAAATACATTTAATATGGATACAATAAAGGAAACAGGCCAGTATAAAAAAAATAACAATACAGGCCCACCATGAACGAATAGTACTCTATTAATCCTTTCAACGCTAGATTTTTAATTTTGATAATATTTTTTTCTTTGTTAATTATTATTACGCTTATTTATTCCATACCCTTTATCTACTAGACTCTAGTAGATAACAATTTCGTAATTCTTGAGTAATGTAAAACAATAACTAAAATACTAAAACTATAACATGACTCTAATTATTATAATAATTGATTCCAAGTATAGGACAAAAGACATGCAATTTTGCATTTGAATAGCACCATTCAAAATTCTCTCTCGCAATTGCTGTTCAGTATAATTTTTTTCTTGGTGCCTGATTTTAGGATTTTTAAACAGTAACTTGGATTAGGCATTGAAAGATGTTCGCTTGCATTACTCAACAGAGGTGTTTTTCAATGACTTGATAACAATTTTATTAGAGGGTGGATAGGAAGACACTGTTACTTCATTGGTAGATTGTTGTACTTAAATCCACTGGATTTTTACTTCTGGGAGCCCATAAAGAAACTCATTTATGCAGAGGCAATTCATTCTCAAGATCAATTACGAGAGAAAATGTTGAGATTTAAATGAAAAAATAATAAAAAATTCCAACTCACTTTTCGTTTTAAGTGGAGCGTTCAAACGAAAAGTGAGTTATAATTTTTTAATTTTAAACATTTTTTTGTCGTCCATTTCGTACTGAACATTGGGGAACCTGAGTTCGATCCCCAGCGGGGAACGAATTTCGCGAACCACCTTTCATAGTTTTTTAGAGGTTTTCTGTGAAGTTAAGGTAAATACCAGGTGATTAAACTCCTCTGAGCTTCTCCCTTGACCGGCGGAAAAGCCTCACGGCTACAGATACATGATAACAGTTATTAAAATTAAAATTTAATAAATGTACCAAAATTTACCTAAGCAATATTATAATTATTTACAACATTTTTTGAGATCTATGTTCTGACTAATGTAATTTACGTACCTACTCATCAAGTTGGTCCCAGAGATGATTAATTACAGATGATTTGGGATATTTTTCTATACGTATACGTTCTTCAGGGAGGCAATTTTTAAGAGCAAAAGGTAGTCGCGAACCAAAAATTATGAGAAACACTGAATTAAAGAACTCCAATAACAGTGTTATCCTAATCATAAAATTGTGCGAACAGAGGGATGGGCGCGTGATCCAAGACCAAACAAACCTATGTCCATTCACAATTTTGAGTGACTTAAACTCTACCGTACACACTTTTTCGCAAATGATTCAATCAATTTAATTTAATAATTAAGTAATTTAATGATTGTGGCGTCTACTAGTGTAGGGATGTTTCACAATGGGCCCATTTTGAGGTCTAAGCGTCTGTAGCTATGCTACCTCCAGCCAACTATCCAGAACTATCCAAAACTAAGTGTTCTAATTTTCAATGAAGGAGATGAATAAAATATTTTATTCATTTCATTAATAATTAAGTATTGTTTTGTAATTAAAACTCATCCTTCGTCCTACGACGGGCATTTCTTCTAGTTTAATATATTTACGAAAATAATCTGGAATTTATTGTAGTAATCAGCCCATATATTCCAGCCATATAGAGAATACCTACAACAGCATTAAAAAGCTGTATTAAATTTCCGATACAACGAAGACCGACCAATTACCTTATTACACGTTACCTCCGGCCACAAAAAGCATTATGTAATTATTCCCGCAACGACACCGATACCACCTCTTGAGGATTAACCGTGTATACTTTTTCTCCCTCTTTTGCTGGCGTAGTAGCAATTAGAACAGGAGCGTACTTAGACATTGTTGGCTGTATGCAAGTTGTAGTGTCGCGGTGGGGTCGTTACCGTGTCGGCGTGCGCGCTTGAGTAACCATCCGTACCCTATGTCTGATACCCTGTCCATCCAACCGTCATCTTCGGGCAACCCGTCGCTAACTATTATACAGGCAATTTTCATAAATATATTAAGTTTATTATAACTGGAAAATCTTGATACGGGATTTTCCGTTTTATCGCAATTAAGCGGTTATCCTGCATATCTGAAGTTAATAACTTTTATTGATTGTTATCAGGACTTTAAAATTTATCCCAACTAGACGGCTGTCCCAATAAAAAGGTGTCCTAAATAACAAGAATTCACTGTAGATAAATACTAAAATAATATAATATATATATATAAACAATCTTTATTGGGCTATCGACCCTTCCCGGGTCTTTCCGCCTGTGTGTACATTTTAGTTATAAAGTGAATAAAATAATAAATTTTGACAATCACATAATTTGTTAGTATTTGAGCATTGATTAATCATATTGTGATTAATCAATGATATGAGTGTACTATTAATAAAAAAAACTGCAACAAAATTAGAACTTTGTTTCATATCAAAACTGTGCAACAAAATTAGAACTCAGTCAGACACACAATTTTGTTGCAGTTTTTTTATTAATAGTACACTCATATCATTGATTAATCACAATATGATTAATCAATGCTCTAATACTAACAAATTATTTGATTGTCAAGATTTATTAGTTTATTTTAGTATTTATCTACAGTGAATTCTTGTTATTTAGGACACCTTTTTATTGGGACAGCTGCGTAGTTGGGATAAATTTTAAAATCCTGATATACACACTCATATCCTTGATTAATTACAATATGAATAATCAATGCTCATATTCTATAAGTATTTTAACCCTTTCTACCCTGTACTTAAAAATAATCTCTAGAGATTATTGAAAATGGTGAAAACGAATTTGTTCTTCAATTAGCTCATTATCAGACTCAAAATGGTGCACAATTTTAGCATTTACTTTAGCTTTTTATTGTTTAATTGAATATTATTTCGCCTTTCATGTTTTTCTTCTCACTCTGACATTTGAAATGATTTTTCTCGGAAATTTCCTTATGTGACCTATATCATGATATACATCGCTGACCGCAGAAAATGAGAAAAATGTCAACAGTCCAGACTTAAGCTTGCAACTGAAGATTAGAATGCAGCGCTACTATGTCTTCTCAACACTAATGTACATCGTCGAATCCTGGAGATTATAAAAAAAACGCAGAAATCCAGTTATTTCTGCGTTTTTTTTATAATATCCAGGATTAGAATTATGGGGAGATCGTGGTATCATCAATATCTCATGAATAGAACACATTAGTAATGAGGGGATACTACAGATAATGAGCAAAGAACGGGAATTGTTGATCACAGTGAATGTTAGAAAAACTTCTGGCACATAATCAGGCATAAATATAGCTACAGAATACTACAACTGATTTTGGAAAGAGCCCAGGAAGGCGACGAATTTTCTGGCTTAAAACCCTGCACCAAAAAGTTTCAGCGGAGTCATGCCAAACCACGCTGAAACTTTTTCGTAAAGCAGTAGACACAATGAATGTTTTCTTTATGATTAATGCATCCTGCATTCGTATTAAGGTTCTTCCAGTATTTTCATGATTTTTGAAGATATAACGTGTCAATCACAAATAAAATAAGTTTGCTCGTTTTAGCATACAAAATGCGAGGTTATATGTAGAATAATCAAGGTTATATTGAAAATATCTCTTTTCTGTACAAGTAGTGTGTACTAAATGCGAATTAAAAACCGGCATTCTGATATCTTTAGGAATTTTGAAGATACAACTCTATAAATGCGAATGAGTATTATTAGATAATAATTAATTTTAGCAACATATTTTATCTACTAATACAAAGTATTAGTAGATAAAATATGTTGCTAAAATTAAAATAATGATGGGCATGTAAGGGATAGATATCTTAATTTTGACAAGAATATTTAATAAATGTAAATTAGCGACATTTATTGTAATATCTTTAAGCCTTATGAAGATACAACACGTCAAACACTCAAACAAATATTATTTTGATGCCTTAGTACATACAATGCAAAATTATGGCCGGAATAATGTATCTATATGTAGAAGATATATGTTTTCTTTAGGATTAATACATCCTGCATTCGTATTAACAAAAGTCCTTCCAGTATTTTCAAGATTTTTGAAGATATAACGTGTCAATCGCAAATGAAATAAGATTATTTATTTTAGCATACAAAACGCGATGTTATGTGTAGAATAATCTAAGTATTTATTGAAAATATCTCTTTTCTATATTAGTAGTGTGTGTTAAATGCGTATTTAAAACCGGCATTCTAATATCTTTGGGAATTTTGAAGATACAACTCTATAAACGCAAATGAAATCAATTATTCAAGTATTAGTAGATAAAATATGTTGATAAAATTAAAATAATGTAAGCATGTAAGGGATAGATATCTTAGTTTTGAGAAGAATATTTGATAAATGTAAATTAGGGACATTTATTGTAGTATCTTTAAGATTTATGAAGATACAGCACGTTAAACACTCAAACAAATTTTATGTTGAAGCCTTAGTACATACAATGCAATATTATGGCCGGAATAATGTATCTATATGTAGAAAATATATATTATCTTTGGGTTGAATGCATCCTGCATTCGTATTAAGAAAGGTTCTACCAGTATTTTCAAGATTTTTGAAAATATAACTTGTCAATCGCAAATGAAATAAGTTTTAATTGTTTTAGCATACAAAATGCGATGTTTTGTGTAGAATAATCAAGGTATATATTGAAAATATCTCTTTTCTGTACAAGTACTGTGTACTAAATACGAATTAAAAACCGGCATTCTGATATCTTTAGGAATTTTGAAGATATATCGCTATAAACGCAAATTAAACCAATTATTCAAGTATTAGTCGAAAAAATATTCTGCTAAAATTAAAATAATGTAAGCATGTAAGAGATAGATATTTTAATTTTGAGAAGAATATTTAATAAATATAAATTAGTGACATTTATTGTAATATCTTTAAGATTTATGAAGATACAATACCTCAAATACTCAAAGGAATAATATTTTGATGCCTTAGTACATACAATGCAATATTATGGCCGGAATAATGTGTCTATATGTAGAAGATATATATTTTCTTTAGGTTAAATGCATCCTGTATTCGTATTAAGAAAGGTTCTACCAGTATTTTCAAGATTTTTGAAAATTTAACGTGTCAATCGCAAATGAAATAAGTTTTATTTATTTTAGCATACAATATGCGATGTTTTGTGTAGAATAATCAAGGTATATATTGAAAATATCTCTTTTCTGTACAAGTACTGTGTACTAAATGCGAATTAAAAACCGGCATTCTGATATCTTTAGGAATTTTGAAGATATATCGCTATAAACGCAAATGAAACCAATTATTCAAGTATTAGTAGATAAAATATGTTGCTAAAATTAAAATAATGTAAGCATGTAAGGGATACATATCTTAATTTTGAGAAGAATATTTAATAAATATAAATTAGCGAAATTTATTGTAATATCTTTAAGCTTTATGAAGATACAACACGTCAAACACTCAAACAAATTTTATTTTGATGCTTTAGTATATACAATGCAATATTATGGCCGAAATAATGTATCTATATGTAGAAGATATATGTTTTCTTTAGGTTTAATGCATCATGCATTCGTATTAACAAAAGTTCTACCAGTATTTTCAAGATTTTTGAAGATATAACGTGTCAATCGCAAATGAAATAAGTTTATTTATTTTAGCATACAAAATGCGAAGTTATGTGTAGAATAATCAAGGTATATAATGAAAATATCTCTTTTCTGTATTAGTAGTATATGTTAAATGCGTATTTAAAACCGTCATTCTGATATCTTTGGGAATTTTGAAGATACAACTCTATAAATCCAAATGATATCAATTATTCGTATTAGTAGATAAATTATGTTGCTAAAATTAAAATAATGTAAGCATGTAAGGGATTGATATCTTAATTTTGAAAAGAATATTTAAAAAAATATAAATTAGAGATTAATTGTAATATCTTTAAGATTTATGAAAGTACGAGACGTACGTGACTACTAATCCACTAATCTGGGTGACGAACAGACATTTTTCATGTTCGCAGACATTTTTCATGTTCGCAAATGATCAGTGGACTAAGGATTTCATCAAATATTAAGAGATAAATACGCACTAACACGATCTTGTCTTATATCTTGTATACTATAGAATAATAAAGTTAAAAACTGCTAATTAACATTTTTTTTAAATAATGTAATGACGAACCTAATTGCTTAAACTTTGCATAATAATGTTCGCCCACTTGATGCACTTACTACTCTAACAAATTATGTACGTGTACATTAAATCGTACTCTGTTTTGCTATATGTAAATCACAAATACCCCTCGGTAGTAGATTAATCAAACACAAGCAAACATAAAGCAGCGTCGTCTACTGAAACTTCCAACAGGCTCGTAGTTGGATGATGTACGTAAATAGCATGAAAATAGTTTCTAGTTGCCATATAAATATTTATTTTTCGCATTAAAACCGCCACGTCACGGTCTATTTTTAACACTGCTGCTAGATAAAAACACGAACCAAGTAATGACACGACAATAAATAAATGAAATAATGGACGTATTTATGCCGATAGGAACAGTCCGCAGAGTACTTTTCCATAATGTATTTGATTGTGACACTTTTAATTAAACTATAAAAATAATTAAATATTAAGTAAATAGTTGCAAGAGCAGACTTGGCACATACAGTGCAATATAATTTATTTATTTATTTATTTACACAGAGACCTTTCAGTAATACAGTACATATACAATTGCACACAACCCACGTAAAGAAACATTCGTACACTCCCTATAACAATTACAAACTATTAGCTTTTTAGTTGATTTTTAAAAGTTTTGAGGCTTAATGAGAAAATATTCACATCTGCTGCATTAGCATTATTACTATTTATTTGGAGAGATGAGTGCTTCCCATAATTTATTCTGTAGAAGTCCACTGCAAGAATAATGTTAATACGTATTCTACCCCAATATTTCCAAACACCTGAGAAGATTGTTGACCACTTTGAACACATATTACATCTTAATAGTTCCTTCTCACTAGCAGATTATATAGAGAGAAGTGACACAAGTGATCCTCATATGAATGATGGTCAGATAAAATCCTAGCTTTCTAACACATATAGTACAATCAATATTTATTTATTTAATCTCCTTCGAGGTGCCTGTAAGCAGTACACTTTACCGAAAATAATCCCTATAATATAAAAACAATGTTTTGAAGCCGCTCGACCTGTCATTTTTTTTATGCTATCAGTTCAAAAATAGGGGTCGTGGGTTCGAATTCCTACCGAGTTTTTTTTTATTTTTTTTTATTCATTATTAATTTGAAGTTTTACGTACCTACTTTAAAGTAATAGCAATATTTGATATAAAGCTTTGCAGTTTTGCAATGGAAAACGTATTTATTCATTATATTAAAAGTAAAAGTAAGGATATCAGTATTTTTGTAATTAAAAATCATCCAACTCGAACGTCGGGTATATCACTCACGCGCACTTCATCTAAGATGGTCTTAAAGCATTGCACCAAACATAAATCGGATCTTAACACGATAGGATGTTCTTACATTGTAAGTTAACAAGTAGTATAGGTGATAAAATGCAGCCCTGTCATACACTGTTTGTTATTTCAAGCTCTTGGGTAGATATTACGTTGTTAATACGTAGTTTTGCTGATTGTTTCCAGTAAAGATTTTGTATTATCTTAATTTTATCAATATTAAATATAATACAGCGATTTATTTATGTTTTGGGAATAGTATGTCTATAATGATTTGAGTTGTTGTCTTCACCGACTCGCACATATAAACGATTTTAATATCCGCGACGTAATGATTGACGCAACTTCAGGAATGTTCTGGTTTGGGCGGGTTGATTAAAATGCAAGTGCTGTTTTTATGATTCAGCAGTAGTTTCCCGAGCTAGAATTTTATTCAGATGTCTTCTTGGTAATTCCAATCAAGCAGTCGGTAAACGTAATTGTTATACGGCTATCACCATAAAACATCACTGCTATATATAAACAGGGATTTAAAAATTGATAGAGATTATTAGTTTTTGGTGAAAAACAAATAGATTACAAAGTGAGAGAATTCTTGCCGTGTATCTGATTGAAGAATCACAAGATATATAAATGTTAATAATTGCCCAAATTATCAACCAGTGTTTTATCTTAAAGCTAAACAAGTGCAAAAAATTATTATTATTATATATATATATATATATATATATATATATATATATATATATATATATATATTATATATATATTATTATTATATATATATATATATATATATATATATATATATAATAATTTTTTGCATTTGTTTAGCTTTAAGATAAAACACTGGTTGATAATTTGCGCAATTATTAACATTTATATATCTTGTGATTCTTCAATCAGATACACGGCAAGAATTCTCTCACTTTTTTAAGATGAAACACTGGTTGATAATTTGGGCAATTAATAACGTTTATATATCTTGTGATTCAGATTCAGATACACGGCAAGAATTCTCACTTTGTAATATATAATAATAATATAATACGATTTTTTTAAACATAAAGTTTTTTAAATATTGGATTGTTAAGGCGTCTACTTTGTGATAATTCATTTTAAAGGATAAATAAAACGATTTTTTACTTTGTTTTTTATCACACTTCAGTTACACTTTGCAACTAGTTTCGGCTAAGCTCTAGCCATTTTCATCGAAGGAGCTCGAAAATGGATAGAGCTTAGCCGAAACTAGTTGCAAAGTGTAACTGAAGTGTGATAAAAAACAAAGTAAAAAATCGTTTTATTTATCCTATAAAGTTTTTTATTGAAAAGCCATGTGTCTTAAATTTTCCCGCATGTTATAATTTACCAACACAAACATATATTGCTATATTTTGAAGCTAAATAACTGACAAGAATAATTATAAAACATTTAGTTTTAATTTCAATTTCAATTTCCCCTAGGAGGAAAGTTTAACCCCACCTGGTGACACCACATCAATTAATTGTTAATGTATATATTTTAAAAATATAATTTATTACAAACAAACATTTTTTATCGACAAGTTATGTGTCTTTAATTTATATCGCATTGAAACTTCACCCAAAACAAATTAATATTGTTAACTCCTAAAATCTATTTTTAAGTGGTAATAAATCTTTCCTGCATGATCCACGATCAGATACACATTTGGCTTATTACCCCTACGTTTGGAAGACTCTTGTGGGTGACTCACTGTGGGCATTAGGGTCGTTCCAAATTGGTAGCCCACATACTAATTTGAAACGTCCCCAGTAGTCTGGAGCATGTGTATGTGTGTGCTGTTGAAATCATTGTGACCAGAAGCACAAATAAAGCGATTACAGTTCCTAATTGGATAATGGTGTGTGACAAAAACCGCAAAAAATCCCCTTGTGCGGATGATTGTCGGGTTTTAACGTCGATTAAGTAATCAACCATACACATACCGTTGCAGTTAGATGTAGGTCCGTAGTGGTTAGGCCCGTGTAGACCTCCGGCGGAGATAATTATTTCCTATTCTCGTAATTTCACACATGCAGGGTCTTACATTTGATTTTATACAGTAAATATTGTATTAAAATATAAACATTTCTAGTTTTATTTCACATTAATTAGTTGTGATCTAAAATCCATTTTTCAGTCGTTACTATACTTATGTGAGAAATTAAACAAGTTTAAACATGTCTCAAATTGAATTTAATGCGGAACCTGTATTATTAAACCACAATTATTTACCACATCAAGTTTTATACTTGGGCTGTAAGAATAAAACATGATATCACATCAAGAAATCGCGGGAAAAAAAGACTAAAAACTGTGTTTTCTATTCAATTCAAATCTTGCGTTAATTTTGGGAAACCCTTTTAATAAATAATAATAATAAATACACTAATGTGTAAAAATTGATGCTACACCTGGTTGATTAAATCAAGTTCGATTTTTTAATCTTTTTTGGACAATTTTCTAAAATGTGTGGTGCCAATCATAATCACTTATGAATTTTATAAGGTATTTTTTAATTTTCTTCGATATGTCCTTTATTATCCCAAAAAAATATGATCTACATGTACAGTGATCATATTTTTTGGGATAATAAAGCACATATCGAAGAAAATTTAAAAAATACCTTCAAATTCATATGTGATTATGATTGGCAACACATATTTTAGAACATTGTTTAAAAAAAGATTTCAGTTCGGTTAAAAAATCGAACTTGATTTAATACATAATTTACAGCATCGGTATGTGGAACAGTCATTTGTAACATAATTATTGTTTTTTACATGGGATAGACAGAGCCTAGATCAAAATTATTTCATAATGTAGGCATTCAAACGTATTTATGTCAATTGAAGCCAATCATAATTCATACCGGAAACATGATGTTGTAAATACTGCATGGCTTATAATTGACAGTACAAGGAATGTGTTGATCTGTGTAATATATTTATTGCATAGAGGAGCTTTCATTTATTTATAAAATTCGTTCTTTCAGATGAACACACTTGCGCTGACTAGCATTATTTTTTATAACTTTATAAAATATAAACAAAAATAATACGTTTTTTTTTCTCTTTATTTCAGGACTCCAATCTACTAATGGGAAACTACAATCAATATATAAAAGGTAATAACTACTATATCTATATTTATGTATAACTAGGTAAATTAGACTTTATTTCAATTAAAATGTATTTATTCAACATATTAAAAGTAAGTATTTATCTATTTTTGTTGGACATTTATAATATCGCCTCTATAATATAAAAATGAAGACAATGTTTTGAAGACGATCGACCTATTATTTATATTTTTGTTGTCAGTGTTGTCTGTTCAAAGCCGCGACCCCCGGTTCGAATTTCCACCGAGATTTTTTTTTTAATATTGTTTGTTCTTAATTGAGGTGAATTATTATTATTTCGCTTTATTTCAATTAACAATCTATTTATTCATCATATAAAAAGTAAGAATTTTTTCAATTACAAAAATAGAAAAAATTCTTACTTTGTATATGATGAATAAATAAATTTTTAATTGCAATAAAGCGAAAAATAATTCACTTCAATTAATAACAAAAAATATTTAAAAAAATCTCGGTGGGAATTCGAACCAGGGGTCGCGGCTTTTGAACTGACAACACTGGCCGCACAAAAATATAAATAACAGGTCGGTCGTTTTTAAAACATTGTCTTCATTTTTTATATTATAGGTGTGATATTATAAATGTCCAACAAAAACATACAAATTCCCTTCAAACCATTAGTAACATAAATGAAAACAATAACGCATATCAACACAATAAAACGAATCTAATGAAAATTTATCGCCTGCAATTAATACAACACGTATTATTATAAATTTCGTTGCGCCGACCTGCCAGAATCGTATTAATACCCCGCGTGCCTGAGATTCTCATTTGTAAATACTTTAGCGCCGCCGCCGCCAGTTCAAACAATAATATTTTATCCTTTCGAAATTCGTGTGTCCCCACCGCGGGCGTATTTTGACGCGCGCTACGAAGATACACAGACACACGCATATATATATATATATATATATATATACAAAACCACGCAGGATTAGATTATGACATTTTAGAATCAACCGCCGTTCGAAAATAGCCGAAGTGACCCAGAGATGCCCAGACAGAGACTCAGCAATGTTGACATTTAGCCAAACGAACTAAATTAACCGTTTGAAAGATATGCCTGCTTTTCACACCCCGCACTAATGGGTGCGACTAATTGATGGAACTTGATATGGTTCATTAGAATTTGTCGCGAATTAACTAATACTGGAATCGTATCGAGGATGTTTTATTTGCTAAATCGATACAAAAAAAAATTGTTTAGTCTCTTGAGCTGTCTGTCGCACAATGGTTGAATTGCCTAATTTAGCTGTGAAATTGTCCCAAAAAAGTTTATCATAAAATTAAATTAGTGTTGTCTAGTACACAATTGACGACTGATGATTATCAGTTTTAAAAAGAAATCTGGGTCGATAGTTGTGTTATAAGATACACAAACAAGAAAGAAAACATTTCGAAAAACTAGTTAGGGAAAGGTTGTAGGGAGAACAGAAATTGCGTCGCGATATCAACTGCACCACGGAGGGTTGTAGTTGATAGCACACAAGATGTAATTGGACATTATGAACACCTTGCGTGCTATCGACGTGTGAATTTTTGAGTTTAAATTAAATAATTTATAATTCTAAAAAAAAAATACTAAAATTATTAAAATCTTTATGGTGCACTTTATAAACCACTTAGTCTTAGTTGTATAAAAGCGGATTACTTTCATAACTCCGAGTCAATATAACTTTTGACAACTTTAACGTCCTGGGCACCAGTTTTTGTACTGCTTACAGGCACCATGAGGTTAAATAAATAAATAAGTAAATAAATAAATAGTAAATAAATAAGTAAGTAAATAAATAAATAAGTAAATAAATAAATAAGTAAATAAATAAATAAGTAAATAAATAAATAAGTTAATAAATAAATAAGTAAATAAATAAATAAGTAAATAAATAAATAAGTAAATAAATAAATAAGTAAATAAATAAATAAGTAAATAAATAAAATGAATAAAGCAACATTACTAATAAACAGAGATACGCGAGGCTACGAAATTCAAAGTTAACAACAATTAATGCAATAATAAATAATTGCATCTATCAATATAATATCTAGCTACGATTTACTCACCTTTATACAATCCAAGCTTAGTAATATATTTCACATTAAAACAATAAGCTTTTAAAACATCTTACTAAAATTGCTCATCACGTCCTGAATGATATTTATTTTTCACAACTCTCTCGCTACTCGTTGTTGAGACATCCTGCCCAAATAAATGTATTATTTATGTAAAATACACACCAACAAAATAACGTCATGCTGCTCCTTTGTGCATTATCATTATGGCAGCGTCAAATGTTTGCACTGTGATATAATCTACGGATTTAATTCGCTCTTTGAACATTTTAGTAAGCTGCATCCATTGTCCGGCCAAATAATAGGTCCACTTTATTTGCAAATAATATTTCCGACGGGAGGCAAAAACCAGTGCACCTTGAAAAAAAAACTCTCACCCACGCAATTAAAATAAGCAAACATTTTTTGTAGTTTTAATAATTTATTAGAAGAAACAATTAGAGAACAAAGGTTAAAACATTATATATATATATATATATATATATATATATATATATGTAAGGTGGAAACAGATTAGAAAATCAAACGTTTTCTAATAGTTTTGGGGTGGTGCAGCAATCAAACGCTATTTTTTAATTTGAGTACACTTTACTCTTGCGCGAATATTTCATATCTCAATTAGACACTTCTTCAGGACTTAGCTAAATTTACAGCATAAAACACAATGTTAAAAATACGGTGGATGCAACTTTTGCTTACATTAAATGAAAACCTTACAATGTGTGTATATAGCTATTTTTTACACACATTGTAAATTTAAAGTAACCAAAAGTTGTATCCACCGTATTTTTAACATTGTGTTTTATCCTTTAAATTTAGCTAGGCCCTGAAGAAGTGTCTAATTGAGACACAAAATATTGGCGAAAGAGTAAAGTGTACTCAAATTAAAAAATAGCGTTTGATTGCTGCACCACCCCAAAACTATCAGAAAACGTTTGGTATTCTAATCGTTTCCACCTTAAATATAACAGCAAAATAAAATAAAACTATATTTATATATATATATATATATATATATATATATATATATATATATAAATACTCTAGAGAATAAATCTGTTGTTTTATTTGTATTTTGATTTGATAGCTATAATTCTATCATTGATTGGTTTCTATCCTAATATTGCATTTTTGATTACTGATACTATAAATGCTAGGGATAATGTTTTGGCAATCTATAATCTTAACGTCTCGTGTATGGTTGATAAGTCTCTTTCTATTCACAACAAATTTCCATAGATAACATTATTTCCAAACGTCTGTAGTTAAAGAGATGTAGGTACAGTGTGTTTATTATAAGTATCGTTACATGTGACTTTTAGTATCACGGAAAATCAACTCTATCATTTATTTATATGCACCCATAGTGCACGTTTATAGTTTATAATTATTGGTTATAGCTATATGGCGCCTGTGCATCCAATTACTGATAATTATAAGTATGCGCGTTAGATATGTAGTATGATAGAAATTGTTATTACTATTGGAATGCATACCAATATACTTTTACACTGTGCTGGTAAATTTATTACAATCAGTTCGTGCACAAATTCAATTTCGTTAAACCAAAATAAGTTAAATTTATTTAAGTTATATACAAGAAATAAGACTATTTAAAATCATCGGAGTTATCGGAGGAGCTTGAAAATGGCTAGAGCTTAGCCGAAACTAGTTGCAAAGTGTAACTGAAGTGTGATAAAAAAAACTAAGTAAAATATCGTTATATTTATTATTTAAAATCAATCTAATATGAACGTAACAATATTGCAATACAACGTGACTTTGTCTAGGACAGGCATGGGCAGCCTTTTTCTATTAGGGGCCAAATAGAACAATTTAGAATGGCCACGGGCCAAAATAAAAACATAATAATGGTGTTTATGTAAAATAAAATGTATCTACAAAGTGTCTCAAAAGTATGGAATAAATTTGATAAAACTTTTGTTTATGATTATTGCAAAAATTGCTAGGACACTTCGATTTTAAATTATAAATTGCCAATTGTGAAGAATAAAGAAACATTATTACAATAAAAAAATTCATAATTTTCACAAAAACAAGGACAGATAATTTAAATATTTTATTTAATGCACTTCTTATAATAAAACCAACATTTACTGCAATATTTCTAGTTTAGTTTCAGTCTTCATTTCTTATTTGCTGGATAGTTCTTTTTATTGTTTTTGTTGGTTTCCCTAGTACCTAGTCTGTACTTTTATCATAAGTCATTTTCTTCAGGTAGTTACTGATCGATTCATCTTTCTTAATCGCTCTTTTCTGTTGTTACATAAGGTTGTTGAGGTCTGTCTTGTATTGGGGAGCTCTGAAACCATTTTCGTGTTGCTTTCCTTTTTCTGCTAGAAGGTTTCGTATTTCTTTTGAATAGTTGCAGCCTTTTAGTACCTAGTCTGTACTTTTATCATTAGTTATTTTCTTTAGGTATTTACTGATCGATTCATCTTCCTTAATCGCTCTTTTCTATTGTTGCGTAAGGTTGTTGAGGTCTGTCTTGTCTTGGGGAGCTCTGTAGACATTTTCAACTTGCTTTCCTTTTTCTGCTAGAAAGTTTCGTATTTTTTTTTTGAATAGTTGCAGCCTTTTATTCTTGTTTTAATTGCTGGTGTATTTTTTCAGGCCGTGTGTTGTATATTGTTGATGAATTTTTCCACGTTTGTATCTAATTGTTCCTCAGTTTCGAGTGGTACTAATATTATTTTGTCTTCTAGTCATTTTTTGAAACTTACCCAATCTGTCTGCTTATTTACTCGCTAAGGTTTTTTTTAACTCTTTGGATGATGGTTGATCACTAAGAGTTGCTATCGCGAAGTGATCACAATATATATATACATATATATATATATATATATATATATATATATATATATATATATATATTATATATTATCTAATTGTCTTTTACTTTTCGGTGTAGTCTATTACATTTACATTGCTTTACATTATACTTTACAATTATTGTTGTTGTTTATGCATTTGTAAATTTTTTCCACTCTTTTCTGTTCTTCGCCAGTTCTCTTGCTTGTTTAACTCTTTCCTTTCTTGATTATTATTTCCTCTATTCTGTTCTCCCACTCTTTTCTTGGTCTACCTCTTCTTCTTTTATTTCCAGTTCTTACTTCCCATACCTGTTTTGTTTGATTCTTTCATCCTAATTAAATGTCCCCACCAGTATAGTCGTTTCTTTTCTATATACTTTTCTATAGCTTCACTTCCCAATTCATCATTTCTTATTCTGTCTCTTCTCGTAACTTGTTTTACTCCTCTGAGATATTTCATGTCCATTGCTTGTATTCTACTTTTGTCAATCTTCGTTAGTTTCCACGTCTCACTCCCATATGTCAGTATAGGTCTTATATGTTTTTCTATCTTTATATTCATTTATTCTTTTCGGTTTCCCATTATCATTACTTTTGTTTTGTTATAATTCATTTTCATATTATACTTTTCTAGATGCCTATTCCATACAGTCAGGTTGTGCTGTAGATTAGCTTCACTTTCTGCTATCACTACGACATCATCAACGAATGCTCCTTCCAATATTTTTTCCACTTGCATGTTTTTGTAACCTATATTTCCTTTTTTAATTTCTGGTTTCATGCTCTTCATTATTTCATCCATGTATATGATAAATAACGTAGGACTGAGCCTGCCTCCTTGTCTTAGTCCAGTGGTTGTCTTAAATATTTTTGATATTTGTCCCTTGTGTATTATTGCATGGGTGTTGTTGTTATATATGATTTGTATTACTTCGACTGTCTTTCTTTCTACACCTCTCTCTCCAGGATTTTCCATAATTTATTTCTTGGGATAATGTCGAATGCTTTTTCTAGGTCTATGAATCCTAAATATGTGTTTTTATTATTTGTAGTTCTTTTTTCTGTGATTTGTTGTGAAGATGTTGTCCTGTGTGGATCTTCCTTTCCTAAAACCGCATTGCGATTCTTCTAGTGTCTGTTCTATTATTACTATTATTCTCTTGTTTATTGTCTTTTCTAATATTTTCATCCCTGATCAGAATATAAATCCTTCAATTCATCTATATAATAATAGTAAGAATAAAGTCTTTATTTCTTTCTCAATGCAATTTAAAATAAAGACAGCAAAAAAATATTATACAAACACGTTTTAGGTTTAGGGTATAATATATAATTAGAGTATAATTCTAGGTTTAAATGGTAGAACAGAAATTGGTCAGCCAAGCTAACCAACCTGGACAAGATTCGGATGGTTGGTTAGCTTGTTCTACCATTTAAACCCAGAATTATAAATTTTGTTATATTATATCCTAAACCTAAAATAGTAACCATACCTACAAAATAACGTAAAAATACAATAAAATAAATATCAAGTGTTTCTACCCAATAGTGGCCTAAACTATCAATTCTCTACTCACGTTTACCTTAAAATAAGCTTATAGGCCTAAACTTATCTGGAAGGTTTTCATAAAGTTTATAAATCTGCTAAATAAGGATCTTTATTATATGCTTTATACATGGAGTGGTGAGAAGGGGGAGTCCTCTAAACATTATCAGATCTAAAACGCCACCCTACCTCTATAATAAAATTCGATTTCGTGCAGTTATTCATAATATAATAACTATGAATACTAACGAAATCGTTGTTAAGTCGGGAGCCTCATTGTATATTTTTAGCATTCAAATCTCCTCCTATGGCGAATCTTCTTCCTAGCCTTCTAAGTAGGTCCATATATTCGTCTTTCTGTATTTGGTGCCGCGATGGGCAATATATTCCCAGAATTACCTTATTATGCATTAACTCGTGCATGGGGTTAAATTTAATCTGGTAGACTTTTTCTGTTTGCCTTTAGCCTTTGCGGACATTTCAACCGAGATTGAGATTGATTGATGTTTAGTAAAGTCAATTCATAATGGCCGCCCAGGCTATAGAATATAGTGGTAAAAACATAGTAGTTTTATTCATCTCATTATGTTTTATAAATTTATTGGGCATTAACCAACTCAGTAACCGAGTGGTTAGAGGCGTCGTCTGTCTCGTACTAAGGGGGCGTGAGTTCAAATCTCACCTGGATGAATTTTCGCGGTATCGCCTTTCACAGTTTTTCAGAGGTTTTCTGCGAAGTAAAATTAAATACTGAATGATTAAACTCTTCAGAGCTTTTCTCTGCGGAAAAGCCTCACGGCTGATAGCCCTATAAAGATAAATGTTTTTTTATTATCATGGTATAAATGGAGTGATTGTTGTGGCAATAATATCTCATGAAATATATAATTACTAACCTGGTCAGTCGACAGTATTCTTGCAAATCTTGTTATATATTCCAATATATTCCAGATACGATCATGGGGTGGTTTTTTGTTTAATGTTTACAGTTTTAACTTGCATTTTTATACTTGCATAATTTGGTTCTTCATAGTTTTGAATATTTTATTTAATGTATACCTTCCACCTTTCGCCTTGTCCAGGTGAATAGTGTAGTTGTTAACCATTTGAACATTCCAACCAATCTAAATTTTAAACTTGTAACTTGCTTATTTGCTTATGAGTCATAATGACACTGTTCTGGACTTGATTGAAACTTGAAGTACTATTGAACAAAAACCCGTGCTTTTATTTATTTGGGTTGTAGCAACCACATTGCGATAATAATCCAGGAACTTAGTATTACCCAGTTTGTTTGTTGAGTGGTTTTTAGTGAGCATTTTAACATATTAAAATTTAAAAAAAAATGAAAATAATGCGTCCACTCATCAAACTGCGTATTAGTTTTTACTACGTTTCTGTATTTATATTAAAGCCTTCTAACAACATTATCAGTTAGCTAAACATAAACGTCGCATTTTACAGCCACATTTTAATGTGTTTTAGCGTTTAATAAAAGAAATTGCGTCGCAAACACAGAATAACATGAAAACGAAATTTAGACATGGCTCCGCCATTTTGTGCGAAATCCCCCCGCGCGGCCCAAAGTGCGAAATTCGCGTGCTCGTCCGCGGATTTCGGCTATTTTCACGCGAAAACCGCCATTCTTTTTGGTGCCATTGCAACGCACGCGGTTTCGTGTAGGCGCTGAAGTGGTTGTTGGCGCGATTTATTGAATGCCAAAGGGTGGAATTAGTTTAAAGTATTATTTGAAACGCGTTAATTCGTCTTCCCCCACCGCGTGTGCTCGCCAGCCCGCGGTTTGAGGTTTCGCGCAGCTCCGCGGTTTCGCGTCTCTCTCGTTCCCGCGTCGCGCTTACCTGGTAAAGAGACAAGGAAGTGAAATGGTTGCTAGGTCGACTGTACACTTGCGAACTGATTAGTAGTGTTCGTGTTCCGCAAGTATATGTCGTATGCAGTGCACATAAAATACCGCCCGACTGATATTTAATCTAATAAAGGGTAAATATTGCACACCAATAATTATTTTAGCTAGAACTGCGTGTATGTAGTGTTTGGACTTTGGGCTTCAGTTTTTGCGCGAACATTTCAATCAGTTTTTCATAATGCGTACCTAGAAAACGTTTTAAAATAATCGTAGACAAACATAAAAAATACTTTAACGCAATCTAGTTGGGGGGAAAAAGTTTATTTATTATTAATTGGTCTACAAGGAAACACACTTACGTATGTATGTACGTACGTACATACGAAATATGCGCATCGCGTCATACGTAATATGTTTGTTGTAAATACCGCAATTACGTTCTTTATTATGTATTTTCATATAATTTAAATTGCGATTTTTACGCTTTTTTGACAGCGGCAAGGCCTTAACGATCCGTGAAATTTCACCATTTAATCAGGAAGAGAGCACTTACCTGCGGAAGCCCTATTAATAACAACACTATATTCTGCATTGTTCTAATTTAAACGCGCATATATGCATGAAGCGGGCCCATATAGTTATGTTTTTTTTTTGTTTAGAGGTCTTGGACCTTAATAGATTAGTTTATTCAATTAGATGTGGGAGCTAATATGAATGTCTAGCCTAGACGGGGGCTCGATTTAGGAGTTGCTTTTGGCTCTGTTCTGTACACTCGCACATCCTTTTTTTTGCGCGCCGCATACTAAATGGAGTGCACCAGAGAACTTTGATGTTCTTTTCTGGCATGTCATGACAAATATACGTTTTCTAGAAAAGGTAGATTCGCGGGAACAGGTACAGTTATTTATCAAATCATAATTTATAATATGTATGTTTTGTTAAACGCCTTGAAATTTAATAGTTTTTATTAATTCGGTGCAGTGGAGGATTCATTTATAAAATATATAAAGGATAAAAACTGCAATCGATTGTTTAAAGAAGGGAACGATCCAAAAATCAAATTTGTGGGAAATTGAAGGATACTTACAGCTACATGAATCAATTTTAACCCTTAAAAGCATGATTTTTTAATATTAAGTCTATAAAGGAGTATACAATGTCCTCAGCATTCTTGTAACCCGAACAGCACCTCTTAATACAAATATCCTTTCAACACACTCTTTGATAAGATTATCCCACGATTATACAACAACAGAAACCACACTACATGTACATAGACTTATTAATTTCTATGTAGAAAGACTGCTCTAACCCAATTAATCAAATAAAAGTATTAAATTGTATGTAATGTTGTTGTCAATCAAGATATATCTATATATAGATTAAAAACATATATCAGCGAGGTTGAAAACTAAACGATGTTTTTTTTCATTGTATACAACATGCCTATATTTACTCTCACAAAAGCAATATATTAAATCACACACCAGTTAAATGTAGATGAAGTCATAAAACGTAATAAGTGCACTCACGTACACAAAATTAAAACAGGAAACATAAAAGCAACATAACGATTTAAATAAATACAGAAATTTACAATTGTAACGCGGAACTGAAGGAATTTGCACATATTTATTTACTTAACAGATTTTATATCTACATTGCTTTTATTATAAATTGTTCGTAATTTTTGGGCATTAATAAGGGTTTGATTTAGAGGATGAGATCAAACAGCAACTAAAAGGAGAGCGCCGATTACTACGGCCAGTTTCTAAACAGAATAATGTATGATAGAATAACAAGATTTGGCATATTGTTATTCATCAATATTTCGAAACGTTGGGGATTTTATTAATTTTATATTTTATCTCTTTAAACATGTTAAGGTCGTTTTAGACAAGACAATTTCGTAACTCAAAAGTTGTTCAAGAAATGAATTCATATATCCTCCTCCCATACAATTTGTCCTTGACAAATAAAACGTGTTATATTTTTTCATTCGATCTACCATCCAATTCAATTTTTCAAATAATTTGCTGTATGATACGAGACAATTTAGATTGTCTCGCATCTTGACTTTTAAGTCAAGAAATTATCTTGTCTAAAGGTCGTTTTAGAGAAGACAATTTCTTGACTCAAAAGTTAGTCAAGATGCGAGACAATCTAAATTGTCTCGTATCATACAGCAAATTATTTGAAATATTTAATTGGATGGTAAATCGAATGGAAAAATATAACGCGTTCTCTTTGTCAAGGACAAATTGTATGGGTGGAGGATATATGAATTCATTTCTTGAACAACTTTTGAGCTAAGAAATTGTCTTGTCTAAAACGACCGTAAAATGACCTTTAGTATTACATCTGAGGAATTATAATTGTGCAAAGAAATAAATAAATAATAATAATGATAATGTATTAGATAGAGTTTGGTCTACATTATATAAATATTAGTTACATATTGGTTACACTCTATATAAACACCCAAATACGAGGGTTGCTATTTTTGTATTGAGAATTGGTATCACTGGTATTGGGTTAGGTGATCGACTTGGCCATTGCAAAGTTTAACAGACATTTTTGACAGTATATGTAATTAGAATTTCCCCCCAATCATTGTTTTTATTATTTATTCTTAATACATAAAGAATCTGTCAATTTACATATACATGATACCAATAAAGTATTATTTTACACTTTTATATGTGTTTACTGTTTAATAATACGAGGGTTATTACTATTAAACAGTAAATACATATCAAAATGTAAAAACAAATACTTTATTGATATCATGTATATGTAAATTGACAGATGCTTTAACTTTTTCAACCATGAAATGTATTGAGAATTGGTAACATTGGTATTGCTAGCTGCGATCCGACTGGGACATTTTTAACAGTATATGTAATTAGAAATAGAATTGTAGTTCTAATTACATATACTGTTAAAAATGTCTGTCAAATGCCCAAGTCGGATCGCAGCTACAATACAAGTGTTACCAATTCTCAGTACATTTCATGGTTGAAAAAGTTAAAGCATCTGTCAGTTTACATATACATGATATCAATAAAGTATTTTTTTTATATTTTGATATGTATTTACTGTTTAATAGTACTAACCCTCGTACTATTAAACAGTAAATACATATCAAAATGTAAAAAAAATACTCCCCCCAATCATTGTTTTTATTATTAATTCTTAATACATAAAGAACAACCCTCGTGCCCTTAAACAGTAAATACATATAAAAAAAAATTAAAAAATACTTTATTGATATCACGTATATGTAAATTGATACATGCTTTAATTTTTTCAACCATGAACATTATACTCCAAAAAAAAGCATCACAATAAAGCTTGTTGCGATGATTAATAGCTGCGAATATTAATTCGGCAAAAATTAGGTCAGCACGATTTTCAACACAGGCGATAAATTACGAATTTTATGTATTAGCCGCACACAAAAGATTGTTGTTTTTATTGCTGTTTATACATTTCGCGGCGGGTTTTCGGCTAAGTGCTTGAAGTCTGAAAGGGCCCGACTACTTATTGCCGCTTGTAAAATGGCATGAGTGGAAAAAGGAGTGTAATTATTAGCTATTCTTGGACGATTAAAACGAGTAGTGTAATTAAAACTGTCTTGTCTGTATGCATAATTGTGCTGTTAGTTATATAGAAATTGGACAATTAACATTTCTATTTATAGACAGTGTGTGAGTGAAATGTCAGAATGTGTGAAATAATTAGCTATTTTGTGTTAATACATGCTGTACTAGTAAGGGATGAGCTAGCTGGGTTGACTAGTTTTCTTATATATAGTGCGGTAGTTTCTTGAATTCCCATTTCATCTAATGTTAAAATATAAATACCTTTAACTACCTTTTTTTATCAATCAAATCAATGTTAATCCATTCCAAAATAATTGGTGAAAGTGCCAGGCAATCCTAAGTTCGCATTAAAATGTCCATGCTGGCCGCTTGCTAAATGTACCGATAAATCCATTTCTTTCGAGAGTTTCCCCCGTGTAAACTTAATCAATTTCTCTCGATGATCCCCTGGAACCCGTCGGGCGCACACTATAAAATATCGCCGTCCTAGAATTTATCGAGAAGAGCAAGAATAATGGAAAAGACCACTGTTAGTATAAATCCGGGCTGAATCTTACAATCTCGAATTTATTGCAGCTTTTTGATATTAGGAAGCTTTACGTAAAACAAAAAATGTTGGCAAACTTTCAACCCTACTTACTCGACAATGTGATAGAGAAGAGATTATAAATATTTACGGTGGAAACTTTTGGGGGGTGTTTAATACCGAAACTTTAAGTAGTGTGTGTTTAGGTTTATATAACAATGAGATCTAGTTTTAATAATGCTGTTTAGAATTTGCGATGAGTAGGCAGGGGTTTTAACCATTAAACTTAAAACATAAAAGTTGAACTTTTATGTTTGTATCAACAATACAAGTGCTTTTAATTATTTATAAGTATTATGAAAATTTGTTGATGGATATTTTTCAGAGGTATTATTAATTAATTGAGTTATCTAACAAAAATACTATCTAAAATTATATGTCGGCAGTTTTCTCTCAAAGTTTGTACAATTTATTTACACGAACAATAAAAATGCTTTAATGTATTTATGAATCTTATAAGTATTCGATATATTTTAAAGTTTACCAATTGATTACTATCGTAATTTAATGAACAAACTATACGCAGTGATAAAACAATTTGATCCGTGCGTTAACAATTTTTCACTATGTCGTCCGCGAATTTGAGAATGGTTGTGTTTCTATCTTTTCTCTGTCCATTTTTAACATATTTTCTACTGCCAGTAT
Organism: Lordithon lunulatus; assembly: GCA_963942505.1. Taxonomy (NCBI): domain Eukaryota; kingdom Metazoa; phylum Arthropoda; class Insecta; order Coleoptera; family Staphylinidae; genus Lordithon; species Lordithon lunulatus. The sequence goes on from OZ012666.1 coordinate 69,170,581, forward strand.
AAATAGTTTTGATGAACTTCGATTGGATTCGGAAAGCGCAGCACACAGACGTATGGAGGAACATTGGAGAGGTTTACATCCAGAAATGGATCGACATATAGATAAGATTTATCTATAATAATCTCTAATGTTCCTCCATTCGTCTCTGTGCTGTGTTTTGCGAATCCAATCGAAGTTCATCAAAACTATTTATGCTGGCAGTAGAAAATATGTAAAAAAAACTCGAATGGACATAGAAAGGATAGAAACACAACCATCTCAGATTTGCGGACGACATAGTGATTCTGGCCAACAGTACGGAGGAACTGCAGCTAATGCTCCACGAACTATACACTGTGAGTATAGTTCGTGGAGCATTTATTGCAGTTCCTCCGTATTGTTGGCCAGAATCACTATGTCGTCCGCGAATCTGAGATGTTTGTCTTTTCTATCCTTTCTCTGTCCATTCGAGTTTTTTCTAACATATTTTCTACTGCCATCATAAATAGTTTTGATGAAGGCGTATGGCCTTCCCTTACATCTTTTTTCATTGTTACAAGCTTTGTTTCCTCATGTAACCTTATTGTTAAGGTGTATATGTTTGTGCCGTTCGAACTGCTTTAGTTAGGAAGATCCAAGTTTTGATAAGAGTCAAACGCCTTTTCGAAATCAATAATTGCGAGGCATAGTGGGATATTGTATTCATATGATTTTTCCATGATAGTTCTTATTGCATACTGTATAATCTTCTGAAACCTGCCTGTTTGTTCTACTGCCTGGTATCCATCTAGAGTCTATTTTGTAATTATTTTCATTAGTAATTTGTAAATGTATGATGCGTTCAGTCGCTACTATAACTTTTAATAGTAGCGACTGAACGCATCATACATTTACAAATTACTAATAAATAAATACAAAATAGATGGATACCAGGCAGTAGAACAGACAGGCAGGGTTCAGAAGATTATACAGTATACAAGACTATATCAAGCAATAAGAACTACCATGGAAAAATCATAGGAATTTAATTAGCCCAAATAAATAATGTTATACATACTTTTAACACTCCCTCCTTTATTTACATAACCCAATTAATTTTAAATACCGGCTACTCATACGCAACCCTATTAAGCTCGCCCTCTGCATAATTAGAGCTGTTATTAAAAAGCGGCAAAGGGTTTCATTTTAACTGTAAAATAAGTAATTGCATTCCGGATTAAATAGTGGCCTGTCGCCTTCAGAAGATCGCGCGTTTATAATTACAGTATTAATTATGCTGTTCTGAGCCATCGCATTTATAGCACCATATGAAATTCGCACGTTGCGACGAGAAAACCTGGCGGAATCGGTTTCGCCGGATCAACTGCAAAAAAGGCGTTTGTCGCTTGGAACTACTTGTTGCATTAATTATGTTGCATACGGAAAGGATGGAATGAAAATAGACCACCAAGATGTGTTACTATATTTTTGTTACAATAAATTTAGTAATAATAAATGTTTTTATTTCCAAAAAAATATACAATAACTGTAGCCTGAACGATATTTATAATATGAGCCTGTGAGAATGAAAGTAGTATAAAGGTCGTTTTAGACAAGACAATTTCTTAGCTCAAAAGTTGTTCAAGAAATGAATTCATATATCCTCCTTCCATACAATTTGTTCTTGACAAATAGAACGCATTATATTTTTCCATTCGATCTACCATCCAATTCAATATTTCAAACAATTTGCTATATGATACGAGACAATTTAGATTGTCTCGCATATTGACTAACTTTTGAGTCTTGTCTAAAACGACCTTAAGTCATATTTAAATTGTTTTGAAAAGGAGAAGATTTTGCACTTTGAGAATCAATGCGTAAACAGGTAGTAGTTGTGTGGAATATTTTCCACCTTAAAGTAGTAAATTTGAGAACAAGTACAAACAACTTGTTGCTTTCTTCAGCAACAAAATACACGTAAATCAATATGCCAGCAATTCACACGCAAACCGACCATACAGCAATTAAATTACACATTAATGAATTTAGCAATAATCACCTGCCGGGTGAATGTGAGTTTAATTAATTTCATACACAAGCTTTCCGATATAAATTCAATTATTACGCCCATAACACGCACGACAAAAGCCCAACTATCTCTCGTCACCTTTACAATCAAATAAACAGCCACGAACCGGAAATTATACCCATATGAAACCCTTTTAATAACCACAGTTCGTTACTTAATTGACTTTCTATCATATCGCATAAACTTTTTTTTTAATGTATTTATTGATTAGGCTCGCGTACAATTAAATTTAATTGACTTTCTATAATACGCCACCTTAATTAATCCGTTTGGCGTGGGCTGATTTATTTAATTTTTGTATAATTCGTGCATTTAAAAAGCTGTCAATTAAGTCAAGCCAAAGCGGACTCGTTAAGATGTAAAATATACGGTTTTACGCAAATAAATCCTCCGGCCTTGAACACAGCGGACACTCTTATCACCTCGCAATGTGGTCCCCCCAAAAAAAACATATATTCAAACACGTCCGCTCTTCAATGCCATCGACGATTTGATAACGTAGGCGCAAAAGACATATGCAGTTATGATATATGTGAGTTTATTTGCTTTCCGGGTTGTGATATCAATGGTGATAGTTTTTTCTTTTTTTTTTGAGTAGAGTTAATGTTTAGTTTGACATTACAGACGTAGTCTGTATAAATAGATTGGTTTCTATAAACCTAGATCAAATCTATTGCAATAGGAATTATATAAATCCATTAGAAGATAAAAAAGAATTATTTATTTAGTTTGATACATTATGTTTCACCATTTGTTCGTGATTATTATAAATGGAATCATGAGGAATTACCAACAATGCTGTCAGTGAATTGCCTGCTGTAAATTATTGTAGGGAAGAAGATTTATAACATTTATTACAAATAGTAAAATGTAAAAGTGATCAAGCCACACCAAGAAATTAAATTAATCAATTTATAGTGAGAATAATTTAATAGATTTTAGGTAATAATGTAAGCTACTATAATAATAAATAATACGAATGTTTCTTTATTTTTATTACTTGTTTATTTTATTTAGTTATATATATATATATATATATATATATATATATATATATATATATATATATATTATTTAGTTATTTACGACTATTTTCGGCTACGCTCTAGCCATTATCAAGCTAATCCGATGACTGACGAACTGACTATGTACCTATTTATACATCATTTGTAATATTTTGTAAAAACCAAAATATGACTGTCCTTTTAAAAGATTGTAAAAAGGTCGTAAAAATACATATAATTATAATTAATTATTATATAAGTAGACGCCGATTCAATCCAATATTTCTAAGCTACTAGTTAAAAATACAAGTACAAATTTAAATACTATTGAAATCCATTATTTTAATTATTGTTGGTTTAGTCAATTTTTATGCTCAAGCCTCAATTCATTATTAAGATTTAGTGTAGAGATTTTTAAGTGTATGAGAAACAAATCAATGGTTAATCATTGTGAGCAGTTTTAGTGTAAAGCATGTATTGTAAGATAAATATATGTAATAAGAAAAAAAATTAGTCACACACTTTATTTAGTCAATAATATTATTGTATGAATGAAATATTTAATCGAAAATTTGCAACAAATGAGCAATTTAATTTGATAATAAATTATTCACACTCACATGCTTTTTGCTTTGGCTATCTAAAATCCATGACTGTGTGACCGCGTCACTGCACTTTGGAATTTCAGTTTTTATGACGCAAACCGGAATTTGATTAAAGCATTGTTGTGGGGGTGATAAAATAATATTTGCAGAGCGATTTAGATTATGACGTTTTTGCTATAATTGTTCGTGCGCGGCCAGACTTTGCTTTAGTTGCGTCGAGCAAACAGCACGGAGATGTAGGTGTCTAATCCGGTGTTTTTCTTTATTGCAGAATATAACGCAGAGGATAGTTGTGAGCGGATGGATGGCCATTGCTATAAGGTAATTTATTTTTATATCAATTAAATACTATTTATTCTTATTATTTGTGAGGCGGAGTTCTGATTACAAAAAATTGTTCACAATAGTACAATACTATTTTACTGTTTTAACCTCCGAATTCACCGACGTTCCCTAAATCTATTAATAACTATTGAACCCATAAGTATTCGTTGTTATAGCAACAATAATTACATAAAAAAAGGTGTCATCCAATCCCAAGCGCTATTCAAGGCGTTTTACATTTGTTTTGGCATATTCTGTCACAATGACGTGGTCAATTTATCCATTCAATAGCTAATGGGACCTATAAAGTTTATGGGATGTTGATGAATACGGGCATAAGAGTCGTTTACTTCTAAGAGTTTGATGGAATTTTTTGTGTATAAAGTTTAAGTTAATTTAATTTTTTTTTAGTAATTACTTTTTAAATATTGATACTTTAGAAAACGATTTTCTGAAGTAGCAAGTCACATACATATACATTAACTCAAGGCCAAAGGACTCGAAGTTGCATATTGTAACAAATACAGAACTATTACTACTTTTTAAATTTGTTGAACACACCAATTTAAAAAGTAGTAATATTTCTGTATTTGTTACAATATGTAACTCGTTTTTGACGTATTTTGTAGAACGATTGTAGAAGTTAAGCTAAAATTGCTAACGATTGGATCAGGAATCGCACCCGTGGGTAGAACGAAGGTGTACAAATTATTCGTATCATTACTATTATTGTACGCTGATAATAAGACGATAGTTTCTAAAGTAAAACATAAATGTTTGTGGTCATTTACTCGTAAAACCGCCGAGCGTGCGCAGTATTGTATTTTTTACAATACATAAAAAATAATTTCTATATAACAAATCCAATGTATTGGATTGTTAAGGCGTCTACTTTGTGATAATTCATTTTAAAGGATAAATAAAACGATTTTTTACTCGGAGGAGCTCGAAAATGGCTAGAGCTTATCCGAAACTAGTTGCAAAATGTAACTGAAGTGTGATAAAAAACAAAGTAAAAGTTCGTTTTATTTATCCTTTAAATCCTTGGTTATGGTATAATTTGGTTGTCATAAAAATATTATAAAACCTGCATATGTAAAGTCTCTGTTCTAATTATAATCACATGATATAGTAGTGAAGGAAATGAATCAAACAACTATGTTTTTTACCACTTCATTTATTGTTTAAAAACAAATGCTTGTAGTAATTTTATTTGGGGAGTAATACAGTAACTATTTATTTCTATCTAGTACAAATCAAGATTTAACGAAAACACAGTTAAGTTAAAGTAAAACAATCAGAAGCACCACTCCTCTTCATTTCAACCATGATCAGGAAACATTGAACGAGACAATAGTTGTCAGCACTTTGAACTATCACAGTAAACACTGATAATTACTTGGTAGTGACTCCTGTTTGTTGACAACTCACAGCAGACGCAAACAACAAACCAGTACGTTTCAATAAGTATGCGAGAGGTGTGTCGACACGGTTGGAACTATTACAGGGGAATATCGGTTTAATTAAATCGTTGCGAATGAATATGGAGCAAAAAGGAAATATGGGAAGTGACGCCATCGCATTATTTTATGAATGACACATGTGTGTGTGTGTGTGTGTGTGTGTGTGTGTGTGTGTGTGTGTGATGAATATGTCGTTCCACTTTTAAAAATAGCGACATTTAGCTAGATATTACCAGGGGTCATGTGACCGAAATTCCTGCTTGATGCGTACAGTAACAACGAGTGGGCTCGTTAGGATAACTCGCGACGTGAAACCGAATTATTAATTTGGGTACATATAAGAATCTAGTAGTAGAAACATTTACAGAATGTACATATATAAATATTCTGTTATATAAATTAATAGAATAACTATTTTAATTACAATTAAACTAAATACACCAGATGAAAGAATAATCTTTACATACAATGTTTTAACAAAATAATGAACAACCCTCAGGACGTACCACAATATCTCCCAGAAACCCATACCTTTCTTCTCTATAAGATAGGAAGTAAAGCAGAACCAACAAATTATAGACCTATAACATGTCTTACGTGCATTAAATAAGGTGATGGCATCAATGTAAAAATATACACCCGTTGTATTGACAACGAACAAGAAGGATGTATTCGGGGTAGTAAAGGCTGCAAAGAACAATTGGTAAAATACACAGTAATTTTATCCCTATAATATAAAAACAATGTTTTGAAGCCTACCATTTGTGACTAACTGTCAGTGCATGTCATGATAAATAATTTTATTACTAACAGTTTTGTTCGAAAAATGGACACGAAAATAAGTCGATAGGTGCGCCTATTGATATCTTAGAAATTGCTACTGCATAGTATGAAGAAAATGGGGCACAATACTACGTTGGAAATATTTTGAAACGAAAAGTATACAAATAGCAACACGGGCTCACAGGAGTTGGTTAGATAGTTGATTCATCATATAAGGGGAATTTCATTTAGAACGACAGTGCTTTGAAAAGTTCTTGAAATGAAAGGGAAAATGAGAAAATATGTTTTTGAAATATATTTCATTTTTCAATATAATCTTCATCAAGTTGAATGCATTTAATCGAAAATCGTCTACCCGCCACTTTATTCGTTTGATTTGGCATCTTCTTACTCATATTTTCACAACTAAAAATATTTTTAGTTGTGAAAATATGAGAAATATGATATCAGAATTAAAAATGAGGAACATTTTTAGTTGTGGTATCATATTTATATATATTGGTATCATATTTCTTCTAATATGAGAAATATTATATCACAACTAAAAATGTTCCTCATTTTTAGTTCTGATATATACAACTATTATTTAGTTGTGAAAATATGAGAAATATGATATCAGAATTAAAAATGAGGAACATTTTTAGTTGTGGTATCATATTTCTCATATTTTCACAACTAAATAATAGTTGTATATATCAGAACTAAAAATGAGGAACATTTTTAGTTGTGGTATCATATTTCTCATATTTTCACAACTAAATAATAGTTGTATATATCAGAACTAAAAATGAGGAACATTTTTAGTTGTGGTATCATATTTCTCATATTTTCACAACTAAATAATAGTTGTATATATCAGAACTAAAAATGAGGAACATTTTTAGTTGTGGTATCATATTTCTCATATTTTCACAACTAAATAATAGTTGTATATATCAGAACTAAAAATGAGGAACATTTTTAGTTGTGATATCATATTTCTCATATTTTCACAACTGAAAATGTTTTTAGTTGTAAAAATATGAGTAAGAAGATGCCAAATCAAACAAATAAAGTGGCGGGTAAACGATTTTCGATTAAATGCACTAAAATCCATCTAACTCTTACCAAATCGGGAACCGGCACCGCATAACTACAGATAGTGGCCTGAGGACTGCTACCTCTCGTGGATTTGTATTACCCTTCTGGAGTGCCGGACTGCCTATATTTCGTCTTGTCCTTTTCTTTTGCCCTCGGGATTTCCATCATTTCCACACATATACCGTTCACATTTGTTTATGTTAAATAATTCTAAAAGTACATTAATAACTTAGTAATTGTTGTACCCGATATTTCTCAAAATATTTAAAGATGGAAACACGTGTCAACAATAATTTCTACCGCAATTGTCCGATAATTAATCCCACGTGAAACATAAAACTGTAGCAAACACAATGGCGATTCCATTAAAATACAATAGACATATGAAATCGATGGTAAAGTCGCATATGTACACCAAACAATTAAGACTGTATATTTCAAGTGAAAGTTGATTGAATTTAGGTTATCCCAAAGGGCTATTATATATCTTTTTGAATCATCTTCAAGGTTTTAGTTAGTATATGAGAATATATATATATTTATATTTATATATATATATATATATATATATATATATATATATTTATATATATATATATATATATATAATAAACCTTTATTGGCATTAACGTGTACACGTACACAGTATGTAATAAAATTTAAAAATTGTGGAACCGTCCCTTACAAAAAGAATAATTTGGAAAGTTATGTTAATTTCATCAAATAATCCGATAATTATTATACATGTATAAATACCTTCAAATCTTGAAATCTTTCACTTCGTACTTATCATCATTGGGTTCTGTGCTGGAAAATCTATGATTTGATCTATATGTGGGCATAAAGTGTGTCCTGATCTAGAAAATAAACGCCGCACAAACAATTAAAAATGTCTGCTTTTAATAATCGAATAACGCCGGGCATACAATGGTCATGTGATAAACAAAATTTATTAGCGAAGTATGGCCGTCGGTGCCTGCCATTAACCTACAAGTACACATAAATGAATACAAATATAAAACAGATATCAAGAGAGATTTATGTTGGAAGAATTATTGATGGATATAATCAAAATAAGGTAATTGATTATATAATTATATAATACTAGTGTCAGTTAATGTTTGAGCCTGTTGGTAATGCATGATTACTTTGTAATGAACCGTATATGCTTTACCTTACAGTTGTATAGGTGTGTTCTCAATTATTGCTTGAATATTTGCTGCTAATTCTTCTTCTAAAACCATTTGCGGGCAACAACATAGAGTTTGTGGTTAGTAGAAATCGTTCATGTCCAAAAATTAAACATGTCTGCTTTTAACAAATGAATACTACCAGGCGCGTGACTGATTTATGTAATCATTTAAAAACAAAATGTATCATAGAAGGTGCTAACCTACAACAGCCGCAAATTAACAACAGACGCCTGCTACAACATTTTTGTACATCTAATTGTTGTGACGTGTGTACTGTTTTTGTAAAACAGATTTTATCTAAACTACGATTTTTAAAACCCACAGATTCAATTAAGGTTGAATAAATAAGGCACCTTACACGATCAATAATACTTTAATATTTTAGAATAATGACAGTATTACTGTACGATAACATGTTAAAAATGTTCATTATTCTAAAATATTGTCAGTATTACATACCGTGTAAAGGTCGTTTTAGACAAGACAATTTCTTAGCTCAAAAGTTGTTCAAGAAATGAATTCATATATCCTCCTCCCATATAATTTGTCCTTGACAAATACAACGCGTTATATTTTCCCATTCAATCTACCATCCAATTCAATATTTTAAATATTTTGCTGTATGAAAATACATGATAATTTAGATTGTCTCTCGTCTCTTTCTAACTTTTGAGTCAAGAAAATGTCTTGTCTAAAACGACCATAAGGTATAGTAATGATAGAATGGAGAGAATACTGATGTTTATTCAGATAATTGATTACTTGATAAATATTAAAATTTACATACCGTGTAAGGTATAGTAATGTAAGGTATAGTAATGATAGAATTAAGAGAATACTGATGTTTATTCAGATAATTGATTACTTGATAAATATTGAAGGGGAATTCACGCAAATATAGTGACGGTGCTAGGATTGATAGTATTATTGACCGTGTAAGGTGCCTTATAGGCGAAAGAAAAGAAAAACTCTCGAAAGTTAAAAATAAAAAATAAACTTCTATCTCTAAGGGCTATCAGCCGTGAGGCTTTTCTGCCGGTCAAAGGAGAAGCTCAGAGGAGTTTAATAACCCGGTATTTACCTTAACTTCACAGAAAACCTCTGAAAAACTGTGAAAGGTGATTCGCGAAAATTCGCTCCCCGATGGGGATGGAACTCAGGCTCCCCAAATGAGCAGTACGAGACGGACAACGCCTCTAACCACTCGGCCACTGAGCTGGGTTAATAAAAATATTTTATTAGTTTTTAAATTCTCTCCTCACATAGACAAATATATTTGCAAACATATATAATTCCTAATCATTTCGAATTATTTAAAAAAGTACAAATATTTATTAAATACTAATAAATGTAATTAAACACCGCGACTAAAATCTACAAAACCATCTGCAAGCCAATTATTGACTACGAAACAGATTTTACTGAAAAATTTGTGAGACAACTGTAGCTTAACTGACTACAGTTATTAATTAATTTTCAATGAAGGAAATGAATAAAACTACCAGTTCCTTTTTCTACTTATTTAATATTATAAAAAAACACAGTAGTTTTATTCATCTAAAAACATACAAAACACAAAAACAGTAACTATTCAATGAAGGAGATTAATAAAACTACTATGTTTTTTTACTACTTATTTAATATTATAAAAAAAACATAGTAGTTTTATTAATCTCCTTCATTGAATAGTTACTGTTTCGGTGTTTTGTATGTTTTTAGATGAATAAAACTACTGTGTTTTTTTATAATATTAAATAAGTAGTAAAAAGAACTAGTAGTTTTATTCATTTCCTTCATTGAAAATTAATTTCCACGTAGTATACGCCACAAACATTCAATTTCAGTAACAATTCACTTTTTAGTTTATCCTTTGATTCTTAACAACTACACACCCATATATCTCATGAATATATATTTGTCTCAGTAATTATTTTGTCCGTCCACCTTTTGACAAAATAATACTAACTCATTAACTGTACTGTGACATAATTGCCAGGCAATTTGGCTCATAATGCATGTAATTATCCACAATTTGGACGCAGCCCCCGTGCGGAGTTTCGTTCCAGGCCCAGGTTAGGCGTTTGCGATGTTGATAAACGTTCGGGTCGTTATTAAGAAATAATTCAGCGTCGATGAAATTATAGCTCGCGCCGCGCTCGAGCGTTCTCACATGGCTTATTTTAAAACGCGAAACGTGAAGGAATGCCGGTGGAAAGAAGAGACTCTGTGTACATGTAAATGCACGATCACCGTACAAACGAATATGGTAATATTGCTTCAATTGCGTAAGCATTTGCACCTATATATTCTTGTACGTATGGCGTTACCTGTTCCCGGAATTGTGCCGTGGACACACATAGTTTTGTTTATATCCTTCTCGCGCTGAACGGTTTTATGTTACTTTATGTGTGCATACATGTAATGGCTAATAACTGTGTGGAATGCTTGTGTGCGCCTATTGTTGCTTGAGGACTAAATGAGAATACAGACGTTAAACAGGATGTTTTCATATTCGGACTGAAATATATTCGAGTGTCATTGATTCAAAATTGTTCCTCTTTAAACTTATGCGAGAATAAACAATATATGTACAAGGGTTGATATTTATGAAGAATGAATAACAAAAATAATAATAGGGATGTAAAAATTTGACCTGAAAAAAAAAATTTGAATTGCGTATTATTATTATTATTATTATTATAAATGTGCCCTTTTTTTGTTGCAGAGCTCTACTGCCGGATTAAGAACATTCAGGACCATATTTAAGGTATGTCTATAACATTTACCATAAACATAACTTTTTCTCAGTGTCGCGATTTGAATTTTATTCAAATAACTTTTAGTCAACATTTAAAACTTCTGTGATTTGGGGTACTTTCCTAGTGGTGGGCATTTTAAAATTATTTGTACTATCGATAGTATAGTATATATCAATCTATAAATCGATAGGATAAATAAAACGATTTTTTACTTTGTTTTTTATCACTCAAAGTGTGATAAAAAACAAAGTAAAAAATCGTTTTATTTATCCTTTAAAATGAATTATCACAAAGTAGACGCCTTAACAATCCAATATTTATAAATCGATATATTTTATTCTATAGTTTTGATTGTTTGTTCTTAACTTAAACCAGAAATCGACATTAATAAACGCACGGCACAATAAGCATATGGCTGAAAACAACTGAATCCTACAGATATATCTAGAAAAGAGTAGATAAGTAGAAGGAATTAGGGCCGGATCGTAGCATAGACAAATGGGCCTGGTTTCTTGAGGGCCCTTCGACTAAAATAAGTTTACCCCTCTACTTATAGTAATATATATATATATATATATATATATATATATATATATATATATTATATATGTATGTGTGTTGTTTATTTCTTGTGGGGCCCAACAGAAGAATAATGTCCAAAATACGTTAATCTGGCCCTGAGAGGAATTTATAGTTCTGTAGTGGATAATATTGCATAATTTGAGTTTATCATTATCTTCTTGTTCATTCTATCATTCATACTGTTTTTAATGTGAAATCAAAATATTCTTCGCCGTTTGATAAATGCAAAATCATGAGTAAACACCCTTGTAGAGACAGTAAGCCATGAACTTACTCTCTCTACTAGGGTTGCTCATGATTTTGAAGCGTTTATCAAAACAGCGAAGTATAATTCGATCTCAATAAAATGTATTACATTAAAACAGAGTGAAACAACTGAAATAATGTATATAGTTTTAAAAATAACTATCACGTAACATTATATGTAAAACATGATCTATTCCTGAAACTATTCTCGAATATTATTATTTCAATTGAAAACAATCAACAAGTAATTCCCCTGCAGCATACATAGAAGCAATCACTTACAACCTTCGCGTGTTTACTTAAGCGAGTGATTTAATGGTTCCGTTATTAAAAACGTTTTGATGTATAATTTCGGCATGCGATCAGCACACACACACTACTTTATTACGCTCCATATCGAGCGAGCAAAATGTTATTGTATGTATATTTCTGTTGTGTGCCTGCCCTGGCGTATATGGTGTTTAAAGTGAGAGTACAGAGCGACGTAGCGCCGGCCCAGTCGGCGCTAGACCTTATATGGGTCGGCGATGTGATTCATTCGGCCTCTAGGGTCGGGACCCGTCAATGCACCCACAGACCACATACCATTGCTAACTAGCCTACATCTACACTAGATGACACAATACCTATGGCGTGGGATTTCTCTCTCCGTGCGCGGAGACACATTATCGTTGTATGTGTGTGTGTGAGAACAAATTAAGAGAATACGACTGTATTTTTTATATTTAACAATCTTATTAAAGCCATTTGTTAGGTTTTTCTTGAAAGAGACATTACATTTTTTTATATTTTGGACAGTATGAGAAAGTTTTATATATTTAATAATAAATTATCATTTTTTTCAGTACAATTTATAACTGGCTATCGAGCTTTGGGGGTCCTCACATATAAATAAAGTTGCCTTATTAAATAAGGCATGTGTTAAAAGATGGAAAACGCCAATTTAAATTCCCCTAAAGCTAAAATTCTAAAATTGTCTTAAAGTTGATGTGCAATATTTAAAAAAAATCATATTCAAAGTTAGCCCCTAATCCTGCTATATATAACCCCAGTATTCACCGACGTCCCATAAATCTATCAATAGCTATTGAACCCATAAGTATTCGTTGTTATAGCAACAATAAAAACATTATCTAGGGAATGTAGTTACTTTAGATTATCTCTAATGGCAACACTGAGTAATTAAACAAAAGGTGTTACCAAAGCTCCAATTGCAAGCGCTATTCAAGATGTTTGGCATATTCTGTCACAATTGTCAATTTATCCATTCAATAGGTTATGGGGCCTATAAAGTTTATGGGATGTTTGTGAATACGGGTATAAGTCTTCTAATTAATACTAACAGTAATATTAAATCTAATCTTAAAGCAAATTAAATCGAATTCATTAATAAGCTGTTACTAATAGCTATATTCGTTACTATTTGCTACTCCAGGTGTATTGTCTCTTGTTCTATTGGTCGCTCCCGATGTGCATAATTCTACCTTGTGCCTTACAAACGGTGCACGAATGCAAAATTTGGAGCAATACAGCACGCCACGGGGTTGTAAACCGAAAGCACCTTAAGTAGAAGAACTCACGCCCGGTTTCTCTAACGAATCTTAACTAGTTTAAGATCGTCTTAATAATTCGACGGTTTTAAAGCGTTGCACCTAACAAAAAAACGATAAAACGGTCTTACATTGTAAGACTAAGTAAGATCTACATATGTTTGGTGAAACAGAATAAAAATTTAAGACGTGGTTATATATAAGACGAGTTTATATAAGACGAGTTTATATTAGACGAGTTTATATAAGACGAGCTTATATAAGACGAGCTTATATAAGACGAGCTCTAAGATTCGTTGGAGAAACCGGGCGTAACAAGTAGAACTAGAAGACTAAAGATGGTTAGCGATCCATATGGCTAAAATTGTCTTCGATACTGCTGCTCTAAATATGTCTATTGAGATGTCTTCTTTTATATTCTGTTCCTGTTTTGGATATAATTTTTAGAAATTCGTGTACAAAGCAACAATAAATCGCATTGCAAAATTAAATACACCTCTAGAATGACACCTGTTACTCAATCATTTATCTCAACCACAAAGACAAATTGTTATTGCAGTGTCTACAAGCTGACAAATGAGAATCCCTGACATCGTTTTAATTCCATTTAAAAATATTGCACGTCCGACAATTTGAGGACCTAACGAGCGTAGAAGATGAATCGCCTGCATCACAGTCTCACACACACATACACATATCAAGTAATAACCGAAATAATTAAACTCTGCATTGTTTGCGCACAAGTGAATCGTCACTTTCCGCACAAGAAAAATTACGTTATTTCCATTAGCGCCCGCGATAGAATCGATGCGAATCGGACAAGCATTTCCCTTCATGTAGCGGCGGCTTTAACACGGCGTGAGGCGTTGTAAAAATATCTGTAACACGGATCAGTTATGTTATTTCCTTCGTGCTGAAGGAAAAAAGTGACATGCATAAGTTGAGGCGCGAGATTGGCACTCATGATAGGATTGTAGTGATTTTTTACGAATTGCGCGGCATGAACTGCGAGTTTTTTTTTTCATTCATGCTTTGTGAATTGTGTTTGAGAAATATCATTAATATCTTTTTATTGTGTCATGGTTTTATGCTATAATTACTCAAAATTAATAAAGATTATATAACAAAGCGCTGAAATGTAAAATTATGTAACAGGCTATAATATTTAAACTTGTAAGAGCTCGATATTGCATCCATTCAATATCTAGCTCTTACAAGTTTAAATATTATAGCCTATTATATAATTTTACATTTCAGCGCGCTAGTATTTGGTAATTAATTTTCAATGAAGGAAGGAAACTACTATGTTTTTGACCACTTAATTAAGTGGTAAAAAACATAGTACTTTGATACATCTCCTTCATTCTAAAAACTATCTTAATCACTTAAAAAAAGCAAACGTTTCTGCAAGATAGATAAAATAGAGGGCTGAAATGTAAAAATATCAGTTTAGAATAGTTAAACATAGCTTCTTAAAAACGTTAGCAACATCTTCTAATAACGATTGAGACCTAGAAGAAGTAAAAATGTTACAGGTTGCACTTTATTATATCTTTTAAACGATATGGCAACAATTATAATAATAATAATAATAATAGATTTATTGCACTACAGATTTACATCCATTTACAGAACAACATACAAAATAAGAAGAAAATATAACATGGTACATACAATACATCAGACATACATACATTGTACTTAAATTAACTTAACTCTACATTGCTTACAATCTTTTTATATGAACAAAATGTTTGATGAAATATATTAATATCTATCCTATTACTAATGCTATTGTAGTTTCGACACATGATAAAATTATATTATATATTTTAAACGTTATAACAACAATTATACGAAGAAACAAAATGTTTCGACTGTACTTTATTATATCTTTTAAGCGATATAGCAACAATTATACCGAATAAATGATATAATAAAGCACACCAGAAACGTATGTCTCTCTATTATGTCTAATGTACAATTAAAGCCTATTGTCTGTATACATCTTTAGCACATTACTTATCTTGTTATTAAAAACACTACCACAAACTAAATGACAGTTCTTAGAAATTTCCTGTTCCTTTTAGCATATACACAATAATGAAGAAGTACAAACACGTCCATATATTTTAGCTTTCCAATTCGCATTGCGATCAAATATGTGTTTAGCCTGCCACAGACAACAGTTTCTCCGCGGTGTCGTAAATTGTCTATTAAATGTTCGCATTCTCACGGTACGATTCCGATATTGCCGATATAATTCCGAAGAGACATTAAAATGATATATCTAATCGTTTAGTGACATTAAATATACCGCGCATTATAATTACAAGCGACACAAATCAAGTGAAATATTAATTATCTGCAGTGATTCTCAACCTTTTTGTCAAGATGGTTCACTTTTAATTAATATTAGGCGATACACTAAGTATAAGACAAATAAACGCCTTTCTGTCTGTAGAAAGGACACAACCCACAAAATATCTTTGTTTCTCTTACCTTTATCCTCAAGGTAAACAATTTAAATTTAACGAAAAAAAATTAAATACAGCTCTAAAACTCTAGAAGTCCAACTGTCTGTAGAAAGGACACAGCCCACAAAAAATCTTTGTTATTCTTGCCTTTATACTCAAGGTAAACAATTTAACTCTAACGAAAAAATTAAATTTAGCTCTAAAACTCTAGAAGTCCAAAATTAACCTGAGATGAATATATAATTTTTATTATTATTATAATGAATTATCACAAAGTAGATGCCGATTCAATCCAATATATAATTTTTAATTTCTGTTAATTTTTCAACCCTGTTTTCTGAACTTTAATTTTAGATTTCTGCAAAAACGTATTAGCGAGGGACTATTGTGAAGGCGACGTAGAGGCACAAAAGAAACTCTTCTCTTATGAATGATAAAGATAAATACCACTTATAATGATAATAATAATAATTCATTTATTGACCATGTTATACACACATACGCGAAGACACAATACAATAAAAGAATAGATAAAGGTCAAATGGACTTAAATAAATAAATAGTCTTTATGTAACATACAGAATAAT
The DNA here is from genome assembly GCA_963942505.1 of Lordithon lunulatus. NCBI lineage: Eukaryota > Metazoa > Arthropoda > Insecta > Coleoptera > Staphylinidae > Lordithon > Lordithon lunulatus. The sequence goes on from OZ012666.1 coordinate 69,187,284, forward strand.
TTGTAATGTATGCATTCGTAAAATTTGGCAAAAATCGCGCGGCATACTAAAGTACTGTGGTTGATAATCGTTGGTTTAAATTAAAAAAAAATTATATACATTCGATAAATAATTTTATTTACATATTGCAGCTATAAATCGTTTCGTGTTACTAATAACTCCGTTTTACACCTACAAATGCGTTTAGAACATCTTTTCATGCTACAATATTACAGCAATAATGCTGTAATTACAAGCAATAAAATTATAATAGAGTGATTTTGTGTTTGCAAACAATGTGGATAAAAATATGATTTATGTATTAATATGAACATATGTTAAGTTAGCGCAAATAGGACACCTACAGTCAATCCCACGAATTTATAACCGCCTATAATGTTAATTAAAAGAACCCCTACACCGGCATGTACCCACACGATGGGTGTAAAGTTTGTAGTTACTTATATGGGAATTGGCCGTGTATACAAAACAGTAACTATTTTAATTTTGCAAGTCGCATGAGTATAATTCAAGTATTTCAATCGCTAATCAATTTTACAACAAGCAAACAAACATATGGTTTTATTTTTACACTCCGAATATAAATACAGCAGTTTGTATTCGGAATATAAGGAAGGAAGGTATATCGCGAAAAATTTCTAATTGCTAATTTTGACTTTGGCATTTATTTATTTAAACTATTTTACATCTTAATATAAGCCTGTGAGAATGAAAGTCACTTTTAAATTGTTTTGAAAATAAAAATAATTTGCGTTTGGTATTTATGGAAATCGACGTGCACAGTTACAGACATGAAGTCAATTTATTCATAAATAAAAATGTAAATGCGTACGTCGATTTACATACATACTAAACTCAAAATCTTCTTCTTTTTAAAACAAATCATTGGTTGCTCGGTAACATTTCGGTCAGCCATCATGGATTCATGGCTAGTACATATTTTAGAAAAAAGTCTCACATCTATACCTGCTGACTATAACTTTTTCATGGAGATGCTGCATGAACGTACCATGTGTTTTTCTTAATGTTTTTAACTTAACTCAATATTCAATACCTCAAATTCCACCAGCAGCCCCTCTGAAAAACGGTACAGCCCCCCCGTATGACATTATCTAGTTTCTTCTATCGTTTTCGATGCAGACACAAACTACATAGTCTCATACACACACAAAATAATAATAAATTCACTTTAAAATAACAACATCGTAATACACAATGTTAATTTTCTATTTAGAAATAGTTATACAGTTTAATATATTAATTCTTATATATAAAAAGATATAGAAAACTAGATAATGCCATACGGGATCTTGGTCAACGAAAGTAAGCTCGGATGTAAGAGTAGTTGGTTATTTCTCTTATTATTATTATTATGTAGTGAAGATGTATATATTACTTTTTAGATACAATTTTTATTACAACTTGTAATATCTACAAGAAATCAAATCTGTTTCTTGTAGCTTTCTAGGTAAAATCCGTCGATTATATTTAGTAAACTAAAATTTTAAAAAAACATCCCCCAACAAAAAAAATATCTATCATCAGTCTCAAGATATATGCGTCTGGATATTTCTTTTGCATTCCCATGCTTGGGTGGGCGCGGTGCTGTTTGTACCAGTAATGCGCCCTTAAAAAATACAACCCCCTTCTTAGAAAGCAAAGGCCCTGTTTCTTGGAACCTAACTGCACCCCCTCACGGTCGGTACGAAGTGCGAAACGCCGTTTCTGTGCCCCTAATTAGCGCTAATTGTAGGATATCCTCCTAAAAACAGATCGGAACTTCCTGTAGCCGCAGCAATTTAATAATAGTACACATACATAGCTTAATATTTAGTTATGGTGTAATACGATAGCGTTTTTATTATATAAATCATATAAAATATAGATTAGATTAGGCTGGAATTCGTAATGGGCGTTGAGGTTAATGGCCAACGTCTAAATCCATTCATAATTTTTAAGAGAGTTTAAATATTTGCAAAACTGTCTGGTATGTATGCATATGCATAATAAAATATGAGCCAGATAACTGAATAGAGGTTTTATAAGTTCAAGGTATATATGAATATATGTGAAGTATATCTTCCCACGGTCGTTTCCCACCGACTCCAGGTTCCCTTAGGAACTTTCGACTTCCCAGAACTAGGGACGTCGGGTCGGGGGGGCTCTCCATTCATATCGCGCCAACTAGTCCGCGTCCTCTCTCTGATTAGAACGGACTGAAATTAAACCCGTTTCTTTATATATGTGCTGCGACGTTCTGATGCGAAATCCAATTTCATGAATGATTTTGTATGTGGGCCGACTGGAAAATTATAAAAACCGTTTTAATAAAATTATCATGCGTAATTTCGACGATTTATATGCCGGGCTGTAATCGTAAAATAAAATACTATATTAGAGAAACGGACCTGAATCAGTTAGGGGGGGCCTCTTGCTGGGACTTATGAATGAAACACGCATACGCACACGTGGCGTCGACTATGGTAAAGGTTGTTCAACTCGCAATGTACGTGTGTTACGTACCGCAGCACATAATGCACTTGTGGTATGTACAAAAATAAAAGTTTAATCATAATGGGTGTTGGTTTGAATGGGTTTTTAGTTTAAGCGGACGCGAAATAATCACAATGATATATGTGCAATGTATAGGAAGTGCAGGTTGTTATAGGATTGTTTCATAATATTTATTTAAAAACTATATATATTCCGTTATGTAAACAAGTCTGTATGATTATTATAATAAGATTAATTACTCTATCTAGTCATGACTTCAGGTAGGTGCTGAAGTCTTGACTAGATTGTAAGGCTAGTATATTGTTTAGGGTAGTATTACTAAAGTCGGGGTGCTGTACCGTTTCTCATAAAGCATGAAATGCTGTCCACTATATAATTGGCATACAATATATAAATTTTTGTAGGTGGTCGTAGGAAAAATTAATATAAGTATGCGTGGCTTTGGTTGCTAGGTAATATGTCGGTCGGCCATCATTGATCCATGGATAGTTGATATTTTGGGGATTAGCAAAACTGTTTCTCTATAATATCAACTAGCCATGAGTCCATAATGGCCGACCAACATGTTACCTAGCAACCAAAATCCACGGCTGATGGTATTAATTTTACAGTTGCGATTATTGTTAATAAATGTTCTTCTATTGCAAGTAGTTGTGCTATATTTTGGGAAAAACTACTTTATAATTGACAAAATAATTCCACATGTAGATATTATCTGACCTAACGCGGTATGAATAGTTTGTTGGTAGAAATCTATTGTGAAAAAGTTACTGCGATATCCGAAATTGAAAATAAACAATTTTCTTGAAATTTTACATAACATTCTCATTTATTAATTCTCATATTTTATTATAATGAGGAATATATTGTATCTCTATTAAAAATAGCACTTTATTTGAATCGATTTAACAACAACATTATAAAAGTTAAAGGTTATAAAAAACGCTCCAAAATTTCTCTCGGCGCAATAAACAGCAAATACGTCATCGACAGTGACATATATCAAGCAACCAATTAATAAACATGTCAAAATGTCGAGTTGTCTAAAAAAAAATCGTCAAAAAAAGTTGGCCACACGACTTTCCGAATTACATGAAAAGAATATTTGAAATCATGCGTTTTTACAAAATGATATTTTCTGTATTAATCTACAGAAACATGCAAATGTAAATTAAAATATTGCTGCTTGACATTAAAAGGCACAGCCCTATAAATTTAATTAATCTGCTTGTTGTGTGCGACTCGGCAACAGAGAAAAAAAACAGGTGATCAGACAAATAGGCGGGAATCTCCTGCAATCATGGTGCAAGGTGCAGTAAGGACACGCGCCTCCCCGAGGACAGCTGTCCTTGGCAGGTGCCCACGAGCGATTTTACTCGAATAAAACGGCAGTTTTTCGCCGCCAGCGGACGCAGGAAGGAGGAAAAGCCTCGCGTTTTGATGAATGCGACGGGCACAACGTGTTATTACCGTGCGGGAGATTTATCGGCTAATTGTGAGAGAATCCGCATAAACTGTGAGTTACGGTGTGTGTTTTGCATTTCACAGAGCATTACTTAATAGGCCCCCCGATAGGGAATCGCGGCTCTCGTCTCGCCGAGCTGATTTAAGGGAAGTGTAATTGAATTATGTGTGTGTTTCGGCGAGAATGTAATTATGCAAAATGCATACGTGTATTATTAATGGTCGAACGATTTAGGGGTATTATGGAAAATTATAGAGGATTAATCAGTGTAACTAACAATAATTATATAGAATATTGTAAGAGATATTAGTGCGAAATCTAATTGCTCTCTATCTATTGCATGTTATTTCAGCTCGTAATATTTAAAAACTTTCACAAATAATTTCGTTGTAAGAATCAATAATAGACAAATACGAGGGTTGCTATTTATGTATTGAGAATTGGCAATACTTAATATTTAAAAATATCATAATTTTCACAAATAATTTAGTTGTAGGAATCAATAGTAGACAAATACAAGGGTTGCTATTTATGTATTGAGAATTGGCAACACTGGTGTTGGTAGATGTGATTTGACTGCGCCATTGTGAAGTTTAATATTTTTGAGGGTATACGTAATCAGAACGTTTTGTCATACTGACGCTATTTGTTTAGTTAACAGTGAATTGGCCGGCCAAAAAATGGGTTTGAATTCACCTGATGTTTTTTTTTATAATTTTTGACGTGGATTATTTCAATAGCAGTGTGCCAATCAGCTTATTATGATTTTTGGTGATGAAGCGCCATCCAATGCCACAATATATCGATGGTTTATTGAATTCAAACGTAGCCGTAATTCACTGGGGAACCAATTTTAAAAAAATCTCTCCAAAATCGGAGGTTGTGCCAGGAATCATTGATGCTGTATACGAACTGATAATGCAAGATGTGGCCTATCGTGAAATTGAGGCATTGGTATGAAAAGCATATATCAGTTCGTTCACAGCATCAATATTTTCTGGTAGAACGACAAATTTTGGAATTTTTTTTAAATTGATTCCCCAGTGAATTACGTCTACGTTTGAATTCAGTACGAGGAATAACAGTATTATTGACCATGTCTTTAAGAATATCAAACCAAATAAAACAGATATTTTATCTGACTTTTATTAATTTGCTGGAGTTCGTTTAATAAATACCATTTTAAAATTATGGCTGATAACTTTAATTTCAACAGTGTTCGTAGAAAAAGACTACATAGAAATATAATAATGTTTAATAGAGACATAACATTATAAACGAAATGTGGACAATTTGAACAATTTAGAACGTCCAGCCTACGACCTGAATAAAACGTGCATGAAACTATTTAAGGGGAAATGCGATTTCCATTGAATCAACATTTCACTGATTGTATTGACGCAACCGCAATAAAAATGTATGTAATAACATTTTGCAAACACTGACGTAAGAATGATATTCAGGAATGAAACGCGATGTTACCGGGCGCGACTGGCGGCGGCGCGGCGCCGCCGCCGTGACTATTATTTTTTCAACTATACACCGGGCAAATTAGGATGTTAATGTTTTTGTATGCGCACACACACATACACACGAGGTCATCTGGAGTTATTCGCCTCGGGGCAATGGCGGCGTCGCGACGCTTAGAATAGAAGCGGCGCGTCGTTGCGTCATTTAAACACGTAATAGCCGTTTTATTACTTCCTAACCGGAGTGCAGAGGAAGAATGCGAGGCGCGCGTTGCACTAAACACACGACTAATTAAAATAATAATCGGGTTAACGAGGGATTCTAAAATTAAAGAAGTAGGAGAAAAAAAAAGGGTAATTAGATATGGAAATACATGTTATGCTGTAATTTGACATTTAGACTCCGCAAACGCGTGACCCATATAGAAGAAGGAGCGGGATGCGTAGGCTATTGTTGTAAACGCGCGGGACAGAGATGAATAGTCCGGATGGAGTACAGACAGCTGTTATGATGCACGATAAACGCTAAAAACGCTGGTATTATTCTTGCGAGTCTTCTTCCCATTACTTATATTACACCCATCCCAACTATTAATTCTAATCAACATCAACTAATTAAGTCAGACGAGTTCGTAGCATGTCCAGTGATTGAGAAATTATTCAGTGTGAAAAATAACTAGTAAAACCATAATAAAATAATTATACAATCGATTAGTTGTTGAATAACAACGATTACATGTAATAATGCAACTAGTAAATTAGAAGGATGCTCCGAAAGTACTTACAATGTACATGGGTGGGTTCGTGCAGACATAAAATAAATAATACGGGATTATTTGCGACTCTTTATGGTCACAATATTATTTTTTTTTTTAATATAATCACCTTTATTTGAGCCTGTGAGAATGAAAGTGGCGTAAGTCATTGTTTTGAAAAGGAGAAGATTTTGGAAGATTAATTATTTCTATTATCTATAGATTTTTTTTTACTAACTAAAATTTCGCAAAATCTTTCTCTACACACTATTGCACTTACCTTTTAGTTAATAAAAAAAATCTATAGATAATAGAAATAATTAATATTCACTTTCCGAATACAGCACTGCTGTATAATGAAGGTATTGTTATCGAAAAATTTCGAATTGCTAATTTTGAGTTTCCTTAATGTTTTATGACTAATATAGTCGAAATAGACTATTTTTGGAAAGTGTCTATGTGTATGTGTATGAGAAAATGCGAAAACGTAAAAAAAACACAGAAAACACGTTAAAACCGATAGATTTAAAATATTGGATTGTTAAGGCGTCTACTTTGTGATAATTCATTTTTATTTATACTTTCGAAAGATTTTAATTTAGAGAGAGAGAAAGAAATCAATCTTCGGCCTTTCCACCAACTCAATTTTGATTTAATATTAATTACTTACTTAATTCGGAAAGTCGTGTGGTGGCCACACCAGATATTTATTATTATAACCGTCTATTGTGCACTATTTTCTTACTCATATATTCTTATTCAGTACGTCCTACGATTCTTAATTAATGTAATTACAGTGTGAGTTAATTTTAGACACTGGAGTAACGACATTTGTGAATTGCGTGAGAGATGCTCCCTCGTTATATATATTTAGTCATATTTTCATCAGCGCTTGTGTGCGGATACGATGTGACGGACTAATTTAAGTCTGCTCAGACGATTGTTTATTAGTGTGAACTAAATAGACGAGACGAAATATAAAGCTAAATTACGCGCGCTGTTTATTTTAAGCGCGATTTCTGGTTATATTTAGACCAGTAACAAATGTTACATAATCGCCAGGATTACACACACACACTCTTTAAATTGAGGATGATTAAGTGACACAATTAGAGGGGATGAGTGAACGCAGTAGCGGCTGTTGTAATTTTGTGGGGGCTAGACTATGTGTTGAAATTTTGCACTATCAGAATAAAAACTTATACGACACTTATTTATTATTAGCCTATACCAGGGGTATAGACTAGTGATGGGGAGAATCGAAAACTTTTGAGAATCGAGAACTTTGTTCTCGAGAACATTCAGAAATCAAAAACTTGGAATCGAGTACTAATAAACGAGAACATTCAGGAAACGAAAACTTGGAATCGAGTACTAATAAACGAGAACTGAGAACAGTTCTCTAAGGTATACCGAGAACCGAGAACCGAGAAACGAGAAACGAGAAACGAGAAACGAGAACCGAGAACCGAGAACAGAGAAACGAGAAACGAGAACCGAGAATCGAGCCCCAAGACCCAAGACCCGAGACCCAAGACCCAAGACCCAAGACCCAAGACCCAAGACCCAAGACCCAAGACCCAAGACCCAAGACCCAAGACCCAAGACCCAAGACCCAAGACCCGAGACCTTTCAATTTAAATTTTTGTCATTTGATATTTTTTGGTACCGTACTGCTCGATGGTGTTCGATTTGCACCTTCGGACTGGACCCTACTAGATTTAGGCTCAGCAGAGTCACTATAGGGCTCTCTCTAGTGGATCTCGTCGGATATATGCATATTTTTATTATTATTAATCACATCGCCGTCAAAGTAAAAGCAAAATTTCTTCTACTTAACAACATATAGAAGTAAAAAAGGTTAGATGAGAAACATACTACATCCCTCAACGCCAATAGCTTAAGGTGGAACTACTTCAGGTGAAAAAAAAGGGATGGAAAAAAACAACCACAGTGAAACATCTGTATAATGATTATAAAAATTAGCAAATTGAAAAAAATTCTTTATATTCATAAATAATTAATAAATTATTAATTTTAAAAAAAATACACACAAAAAAAATTTGTTCATTTATACAATACATATTTACAAAAAGTAAAATATAATAAAACAATTTTTTATCCTTTAAAATGAATTATCACAAAGTAGACGCCCACCTTAACAATCCAATATTTAAAATATCATATATAATATTGTAATGTCCCCTTTACAATATTATATATGATATTTTACTTTTTGTAAATATGTGTTGTATAAATGAATAAAGTTTTTAAAGACGTCTGCGGACTGCTGGCGTTTAGAAACAAATGTCTGAAATTCCTTCCATTTTTCGAAATCAATAAAACAGCAACTACACGTTTCGTTGCTAAACGGATCAAGATTGTGTCCGCAATCATACTGTTGTTGCTAAGTTATGCAAGAGTGATAATAATAATGAAGGATGCATCTCGCGGAGATTATTATCCAATTTGTGCCGTTTTATTGTGCGCTCCTCTCGTGACATCCGTTTTTTATTTGCGTCACTTCCCATCCAATCACCGGCTGGTCTCTATATGCATGTGTATGGTTGTTTATGTATGTGTCTGTGTGAATATTTCCGTAAATTAATGGTGGCCATAAACAGTCAGGAATTTCTAAATTCTCATTCTAGGGCCGGTAATTAATCGCTTACTTCCACTCCTCGCACACCAAGCAGGAGCAGCAGCACGGTTTAATTAAAACACAATCGTGAATCGAAACGAAAATGTGCTTACCTGGTCTGGGAATTTTAATTTTATGAGAGAATTGCTGCTAAACTATTTTACGACCTATTGCTCAGTAACTGACTATCTTATCTTATACACCGCACTAGTCTATTTACATTTTATTATTTACGATTGTTGCTTCTGGTTTGTATTTATATGTCACCCTTATGTATGTATGATGCGTGTGAGGAAAGTGCACATAATATTGTCTGAAACGAAGAGTTTTGCACCGCAAGTAAGACGAATAGCCTAATAAAACACATACAATTTCGTAATAGCTAAAAAGTCTTTTATTATGGCAATTATACTGGGAATCACATAAACGGAGTATGAACAAACGGAAAATCAGATTTTTTTCTTTATATGAGCATGTGAGAATGAAAGTGGTATAAATCACAATTGAATTGTTTTGAAAATGAGAAGATTTTCCGTTTGGTATTTATGTAAATCGATAAACACAGTTACATTTTTATTTATGAATAAATTGATTTACGTCTGTAACGTACATAAATACCAAACGCAAAAACGTCTCCTTTTCAAAACAATTCAAATGTGACTTATACCACTTTCATTCTCACAGGCTCATATGATAGACCTCATCTTTTCGATGTCAGAAGTAGTTAGTGAGTATACAAGAGTAAAAGCAATCTAGGGTATCTCAGGATAATCTTCTAGATTAACAATTTAGTATTTTAGGTACTGAACTTACTCATTCGTCTGAGACTAGATTGTATCAAATATTGTATTAAGGTCGTTTTAGACAACACAATTGCTTGACTCAAAAGTTAGTCAAAATGCGAGACAATCTAAATTATCTCGTATCATACAGCAAATTTTTTGAAATATTGAATTGGATGGTAGATCGAATGGAAAAATATAACGCGTTCTATTTTTCAAGGACAAATTGTATGAGAGGAGGATATATGATTTCATTTCTTGAACAACTTTTGAGCTAAGAAATTGTCTTGTCTAAAACGACCTTTACATAATAATAATGATATTATAATAAATTTAAAAAACTAAAAATGTATGTATAGAATTATCAATAAGAAATATTATATTATTTATTCAGTATTATACGGAAAAAAATAAAACCGGGCCCTATTTTAATTAAATTTCATACACTACTCCAAAAATTCACACAAACAATATTATCACTCCCTCTTACCACTCTCTGTCATTTGCGGAAATGCGTGCAATATACCGAAATGAATTGTTACATTCATACCTTTATTTGGCAACGCAATATTTCACAGCTGCTTTGGGGAAAAAGAAGTGCCGGCGCCCTCTCACCTGCCGCCACACAACAGTAACTCATTGTTGGGTTCTTATAAGCTTAGTCGTCGATTTCTGTCGCAGCGACCAGTTGCGTGATGCGAGCGCTCCCCCCAAAAAAAAAACCTAACAAATACAATAATTGATTATTCATTACAATCGTTGGCGATTTCCTGTCGGTGTTATCAGTGTTTTGCAATTCGAAATCGGTGTTAGGTGTCACACACGGCTACTGATTTCCATTTGCACACACACAACACTCGGGCGCGCACAAACACACCTACGGGTTGGAATATTTATTTTTGTCGTCGGTAGACTAAATAAAGATTACTCGAATGTTGCTAGCGTGGTGTGATTAATATTTTTGTGTGTGTGTGTTTGAACATTCTTTCGTTCGTTGGTGAACAGTTGCTGAATCAGTGCGTGATTAATGCGATTAATCAGAGTGCGATTTGTGCTTTTGCTGATTGGGAGTTGCTAATGTGTTGATGTGATTAATGCAATTAGTAATGTTGTTTTGGAACTTTCGTCATTCTCTATACGAGTGCTCGGTTGTTGAAGGCAGTTGTGAGTGGTGGTGGTATATCGAATGTTGGGTTTAGTGATGCTAGTATGAATATTAATATAAGGTAACATATTTTTATAATATTACAAACAATTTAACTGCTCAATATTCAATTATCAGGTAACGAAATTTGTTTATGGGTTTTCTTAAACAGATTGCTATGGATATTTTTTAGTTATTTATTGATAGCACTTGTTTATTCACAATTTTACAATTCCAATTACACATTAAAAGGAGCCTCCTTCGTAGTGTTTTCACTAGTGATGGGGGGATTTCGAGAACCGAGAATAGCTGTTCTCGATTCTTATAAAGAGTCGATGTTTTCGATTCTTAAAAGTTCTCTAGAACTTGAACGAGAACTGAGAACAAAAAATCAAGAACTCGAATTAATCGAGGACCGAGGACAATTCCAATTACAAATTAAAAGGAGCCTCCTTCGTAGTGCTTTCACTAGTGATGGGGGGGATTTCGAAAACCGAGAACAGCTGTTCTCGATTCTTATAAGAAGTTGATGTTCTCGATTCTTATAAGAAGTTGATGTTCTCGATTCTTAAAAGTTCTCGAGAACTTGAACGAGAGCTGAGAACAAAAAATCGAGAACAGAAAATCGAGAATTTTAAACGTTTAAAATAAATCGTACTTGCACAGGAATAAACGAATTTATAAAGTGCTAGGCAACACCATTTTGAATTTAATGCCTTTGTATACTCTCGAAAGGTCTGGGTTTTTGTTTTCAGTGCTCGGTTCTCGATTCTCGGGTCTCGGTTCTCGATTCCTTAGAAAACTGTTCTCGGTTCTCGTTTTTTAGTACTCGATTTCAAGTTCTCGATTCCTGAATGTTCTCGAGAATGAAGTTCTCGATTCTCAAAAGATCTCGATTCTCCCCATCACTAGCTTTCACCAATCGTTGGATGGATCTGGAAAACCTGGTGCAAAGGATGTTGTTTGTTGTTGTACTACATTGGTTATTTTATATACTGTTATTACTTATTACTTTAAATATTATTTCGCGTTTCGTGAACATTAAATCTGAATCACCCGGTATAGTACAGAATATTTATATTATGTGATAATAATATTATTAACATCTAGAGCATCTACCGATTAATATTTGTTAGCGAATTGGTTTTAGCAATCGTATTAGTAAATTGGGTCCTTAAATGGAAGTAAATAAAATTAATTAATTAATAGAATTTTCCCAAATAAGTTTCTGAAACAGTTTATATAAGTTTTATCAGCAACCTACGCTTCTGCAGATGGAACTCTCGTGGGAAATTCATGTCGAAAATCTAATTTACCCCCTTCGTAGTTTGCGAAGTTACTGCCAACTTGGCTAAAGCTAAGGATGTGTATTAGAAGTGTGTTAATTAGATCTGCGGTTGAAATTCAGCTGCAATGTCACTAGAATTGTGTGAATATTGATAATAAAATTACGATTTAATATATTTCGCTCAAATTTTGACATTTAATGTCCAGCAGTTTTGTGTGTCTATAATATATCTTTATTTTATTGTCGATTAATTTTGTGCACGGGCTGTTATGCACCGGGTGCCATTAAAAAGCAGGTGAACCAGTTGCCAGGTAGGTAAATAGGGGCGCCAGCAAATTATAAATGCACCCATGCCAAGCAAGTTCAATTGTCGAATTGTGTGCGTACACGGAGGGCCTGTTAAAGCACGTATTATTAGGGCTATATAATGTGCCAACTTGAATATTAAGAGATAGTTAGTTTATGGTTGCTAACCTTTTGAAATAACGATAAAAAGCAAGGCGATGATTCGTAGAGGTTTTTTATTCAACGATCGTTAAGAGTTACTAAAAAGAAATTCACATTAACATAAGGGTATCCAATAAGACTTGTCGTTATAAATCGATAAAAAACGCAATATTTTTGTGAAAAGTGTTGATATTTTTATATTAATCTAAAGAAGAAACTCTGAGGTTAGTAATGAAATACAAAATCTGTCTAATGTATGCCTCGGTCTTGCAAATTGTCATTATTTTGATGAAAAATTTCGAGAGGTTTTCACATACTTGCTATATTTTGTGATTATCAGATAAACGCAATATTATTGTGTATTATTTTATGCAAGTTTAATGACGTATTATAATTTTAATAATTTATAAATTTTAATAAGGTGCGAAATACAGCCACAAAATAATACTTCCGGCTGTATTTCGCAAATAGCAGCTCTAATATTTTCTCTTAGTGCTTGAATAGTTGATGGGGTATAGGCTTCAATAATATAAAAACTGCAAAAAAAAGTATATAGAAAAGACATGGAAAAGTCTTAATTTGTGGTGATTCTTCAAAACAAAGACGGTATTAGGTAATGCAGAGTAATGAAATGTAAAGTGCAGAAATCAGCTACACTCAATCAAAAGTACAAAGTCTCTAATTATCTATTTATGTTTAAAGTGGTTAATATAGTTGACTTCCAAGATGCTCCTGATTATTTCATTCTTCTAACTATCGCAGCATATATTTTTATAATTTAATAATATGCTGCCGTATAAGAAATATTATTATTGTTATTAAATATGTCGCTAAAACTTTCTTTCTATATCTGGATATTTATATTAATTATATAGCTATTACTAATTGTATTCTATTACGTATTTATTAAGATTATAATGATTACATACCTTTCTCACTGCAACGTATATAGTACTTATGTTAATTAATAAATGCGAAATTGTCTGCAATTATCAAAACTAAGTACGTACAATTATTAACAATTTACAAGTCCCATAGAACAAGCGCTCTCGCGAATTGAACTTTCCAAATGGAGCAGCAGATCAAATACGATCTATTAGTGCTTTCCAATGGAATGCGTTTAAACTTTTGACCTTATCATACTATTTAAACAATTTAACGAGTGAATGTCTTGAATAAATACTATATCTGTATTTTATAATAGTTATTTTTATCCTTATAATTCTATTTCACTTATCATTATTAAGCCAATTAACCCACAATGTTTTTTGGATACATAATAGCAAAATGTAATTATTGCTTCCAATTGGAGCATATATTAGTATGATATAAATACATGCGACAACAATATAGACAATTCAATTGTAAAAAAGCTTTTTAAGAATTCAATTGTCTATATTGTTGTCGCATCTATTTATTTCATACTAATATAGGCTCCAATTGGAAGCAATAATTACACAAAAGACTGCCGTTATTCATGTCTAAATATTTAGTAAATATATATATCTTAAGGTCGTTTTAGACACGACAATTTCTTAGCTCAAAAGTTGAAAAAGATCCATATTTTTGCAAAAACTCCCCTCACATACATACACACACATATATGTACACAAACACAATATTGTGTCTTGTGAGTTCATAATCCTTTTTTTTATCTATTTGTATCTAATGATTATATCAGTCATCAACTATGTATTATAATTTATATCATTTATACACATTACTCCATCTATACACTAACGCACACTGACTATGGACGGACACACCACCCATGGATTAATAGACCCAATTCTATTCATACCGGACTCGAACCGGTGACGATGTGGACGCAGTGGCTTCAGACCGTCGCCCTAGACAACTGCTCCACTTGATGAATTGTGAATAAGATTCAGTATACACAGAAAAATATCTTCGATTTGTTATGTACAACATTATTAACACATTTCTATTTTTGTTACAGCCTGTATGCGTCATGCATCATCATTCCCAGAGCCCCCCATAAGTTATCATCATCTGGTGCCAGTCGATTGCAGTTACCGGCGTCAGGCGGTGAAAATATTGGCTTCGTGAGCGAGCCATGCACAAATTTCCACGCACATCTTAGCACACATCAATCCATGATTCATGCGTGATGCTGGTGAGTAATTTGCCGCATTAATATGACTATGCGCGATATTAATGGCACATGACATATTTCTTCGTATCTATCATTATTAATCATAACTTCTCGAACGCTGTTTAAAAGGAGATAATTATAAATTATTGGCGAACTTGGCGATGCTAAATTGAATATTCAAGCATTTGTGTGTTGGGTAGATTGATGAGCGTAATATCGCACCTTATGTTTAAAACAGTTACAATAGAAATTTTTTTTTATTATGACACGATAATATTAAAACATATGTGCTTTACTACTAATTACTACTACATATTTAATTTTATTAAATAGTAGTAGTGTTTATTATTAGGGCAAATATGTTTTGTAAATTACTTGCAGTGATGTTTTTATATATATATATATATATATATATATATATATATATATATATATATATATATATATATATATATATATATATATATATATATATATATATATATATATATATATATATATATATATATATATTTGGGAGTTTTGAAGTTAGAAAAGATTTAATATTTGCGTGACTAATAGGAATTGATTGTGTGCTATATATAGTGAATGAAATATATGAATGTTGAGGCTACAACATTGTGACTTAAGGGGCAATTAAATAAAATATAAAAATTACTGCATTATCCATAACTATATTATAGTTGCATTCAATCAAATTTAAAAACTGAGAGACATAACCGTAGTTTGTTGGGGTCAGTGTGTTGGAATCTCTACATTAGTACGGCATGCAAATATTTAGCCGCGATATTTTAATATTTTTACTACTCAATGTTTATAAAAAAGATCCATTCTTCGTGGGAAAACAAATGCTGTTGCCAAGCAGCGGGTAATCATTTTGACGAAGGAATAATTGCGGAACTGGGAAATTAATAGGCGACATGTTGATGGCGCTCTCTCAGAAGTTGGATAAAACAACTAATTTCGTAATTGTCTGACGTTAAATGCAAAAAATACACAACTATGGCTGTCGTACAAGTTGAAGGTATAATTTTTCTATTTAAATGAATTGCATATAAAAGCAAACAATGCAATAAGTAGCTCGAAACATCTTTATACTGTGTAAATAAAAAACACGTAGATTGTTTTTGAGTTAAAAAAAAAACTATCTTTATTCTATCTGAACAATGCATTTATTATGTTGAAAATTATATGCTTTTTGGTAGTTGTTTTTATATTTTCCCTGTTACTAGATCAAATCGAAGAGCTTTTTAGGATTAATATTTTCTTTTATCTCCTTTCGGACCTCTTATGGTGTAACAGCATTAATTTAATTATTTAAGTTTAAAGAATCGCAGACAAATAACTTGTAAGGAAACGACACAAACGCATTATATTTTATATCTATTTTATACTGTACATGACATTTCGGGAAGATTTAGAACCCGAAACCCCCCTCCGGTACGGTCCTGGCTGTGTGCTAGGTGTTATGCGAAGGGTTTAGCTTTCTGATGATTATTTCTGGCCCAAGTACCACCTACGTTTCTTATTGGTTGTTTACGTATATATTTTTTTTCTTTCTTGGTGACTTTCCATAATGAGTAGTCCGTGCTATTTTCATTACTTAATTCTCTCAAGTACTCAGTATATTATGAATATAATTTATAATGTGAAAATATAAATAAAAGTAGGTTGTTTTTGAAGGGAATATTTGGAATTTGTTTTTTTTTTTTAATGAAGCTATTATTTGTGTTTTTTTTTTAATATTCCCTTCAAAAACAACCTACTTTTATTTATATTTTCACATTATAAATGGAGTTTTTTATAAAGTACAAGCCATTTTCATCAAGTATCTAGTTATAAAATATATTACTATAGATTTCATCATAAAAAGCTTGACTTTTAGCAGAATCTAAAATAATCGCTACTTACTATATATTTTAATTACTGTTTGCTCTTTAATTTACTAGTAAGTGCACCGTGTTTCACTTCGTATACCTGTTACCGTTACGCAATAGTATATTTTTTTGTCCCATTATCAGCTATATGGTTATTATTAATAACCTACGTACGGCGGCATATATCTTTATCTTGTCACAGCAGACTAGCCACGTTAATTATCAATTAAAACGTTGTAATTGTTTCGTTGCGGC
The DNA here is from genome assembly GCA_963942505.1 of Lordithon lunulatus. Lineage (NCBI taxonomy): Eukaryota > Metazoa > Arthropoda > Insecta > Coleoptera > Staphylinidae > Lordithon > Lordithon lunulatus. The sequence continues at coordinate 69,204,037 of OZ012666.1, forward strand.
GCTGGCATTTATAAAATAACGGAACGCATAAATTGACCCCGTGTGTTCGTTGTCGGCTATCGATATAATTAAGGCCCGATAGAGGGAAAATAACGAGCCGCACCATAAGTGTTTTTCGTGTACGCATAGTTTTTTTTTGCAGTTGTAGCGCAGCGGAAGCGACGTTTGTAGGAAACCGGAAGGTTTCTGCGGTCGGGGCGTTAATGCCCATTAGTTTTCGCGTTCATTCATGAAACGGTAACGTGCGAAACAGACATTGTGTCGTTTTTTGTTGTTCATTTCGCTATTATTAAACGGTTGAGATTATAATAAAAGGATAATTATGGGCTTGTGTAATTGGTTTCGTTAGGAGTGTGTATTGTAGTCTTGCCGATTGTTCTCGCGGCTACCAGGCTTGATTTAATTAGGGTGGTGTGGAGTATGCAAAATTGGTATGCTGTAATGAACACGTTGCAAGAGACTTGCAGCAGAAGTTAATTTTCTATGTTTTTTTCAACACTTACTATGTAGTTGCTAACGGCTTGTTTCTATGAAGCAAGCTGAATATTGATTCATTTCGTTTTTAACATTCAAAAATTCTATAAAAAAATCGATGAACCGATGAATTTAAAAAAAAAATCCAAAAATATTTCAATACCACCAAACTCATATTCAATAACTGCATCTCTTAGGTACGCATTCTCGCAAACTAGAAGGAATTTTTATTTGCCCACCGGCTATATAAGGCTTCAGTTTCCATGAGTACACTAGTACTAAATAACTACCTATTAAGGTAATATTTTATTTCCTGTACACCATTCATTTTGAGTGATTGAAAAACCACATTTTGCAGGCAAATGCGAGGCTTGCTATTTATATATTGAGAATTGGCAACACTGGTGTTGCTAGGTGCAATCCGAAAGTTTCACATTTTTGACAGATACCCAAATACCTACTTCGAACTGGAAAAACTTTTGTGCCAGTTGGTAATCGAATGCAAACATGTGTAGATAAAGGACAGTATTTTGAGATACAATATAGACGTTTCGACACCACAATCATTAGTTTTTATTCTCAATACTTAAATAGAAATCCTCGTACTTTACTTTTTCAGCTGTAAGGGCAATTGTTAGATTTGAATACTTTGTTCAATTTAGTTTTATAGTAATTGGACTGTTTTACTTAGATTTTCAAACAGTAGCACGTATAAGTAGTCTGGTTGTCTGGTCATCCATTGAAATATTACCATAAAAAAAAACGACTTTGTTCAACCCTACTTCAATTTCCATGAACTGTCTCTTCGAAACGTAAATATATTTCAAACCAATCTCATCATCTTTAGATATTTACATTTATTAGCTACTTAGTTTTGCAAATTGTACCGATTTTAAGGGATTGCTCCCTTATAAATGTTGAATTTCCATGGGCGTCATACTTTTAGTTTATGTAAGCCGCAAATTGTTCAATGTGCTGACTGAAGGTACCAATTCGTGAACCATATTTTCCGTCCATATTTAAAATTAAAATCGATAGTTTTTACCCTACAGAATAGAGACCAGAATTCGGGCAAAATCACGACGTGTAATCATCATTTTACAGATACAATTTTAAATCTTGTCTTAATTATTTTACGCATTAATTGAGCACCTAGAGAAAGAAGCGTGCCGCATGGAATTGCCTCAAATTACCCCAACAATTTAGTCCGTAACAATTACAACAATAATCTCCATAATATGTGACCGGTTTGCGAGCGGCAGAGGATTAATTACATGCCGCATGCAGGAAGTCATCGCGTTTATCATGGATTAAAATTCCGCGAGCGTTATTTTTTTTTGCTCGTGCCCGCGACATTTTTCCTGCTGGCAACTGACGATTTGGCGGGTTAGGAGTGCGTTCATCCGCAGAAAAGGGCCGCCACGAAGCGTGACTATTTCGGAAATCGCGTTGAACCAAATAATGGTGGAAAATAGGCCATGCGAAAATTGGCGCCGATCAAGCGATGCATTTCTTCTTGTTGTCGCGAGGTTTAATTTCTAAAGTACCATAAAAAGCCCGTTTTTTTGCCAACGTCCTATAACAATAAATCGATAGAAGTTGAAGGCGTTACGTAGCATAAAGTAATTCCGTATTCTGGGCTTTATTAGGTAGGTAACGATTGAAATTATTTAAGCAGCATGTCTATCCACTAAAACAAAATCATATATATTGTCAAGTTTCTTCTACACGAGTTATTGGCGATTCAAATGTCAACGGTTTTCGTCGAACTACTGGGTAAACAGCTGATCTTTGTTATACTTTGATCAGCTTATTCGATACAAATTATACGATTTTGATCTTTTGGACAGTAATGCATGGTTGGTAATAAACTTTTAATATATAACTAGACAAACCTTTCACATATTGTCACATATATGATGAAAAAATATATTTTATGCGTAGAGATTACCCACTAGATTTTAATTCATTTTCTACCACCAGATAGAGTAGTGACTAGCTTGATTTGCCCATAGCTTGCCAAAAATGTTAATATTTTGATAAGAAGTAATGAAGTTCGTCCCTTAATGGTCTGCGGCTCTATCCACTAAACGAGTGGTCGACAAATCGCGGCTCGCGAGCCACATGTGTCTCTTTGATACATGTGTGAGGGTATGAAGTTCGTCACTTAATGCTCTGCGGCTCTATCCACTAAACCAATGGTCGACAAATCGCGGCTCGCGAGCCACATGTGTCTCCTTGATACATGTGTGCAGCTTTTCAAAAATACAAATGCTGTATGTATTATGTATAATTAAAAAAATTGGCTGATCAAACAAAAAATTACTATTGGTGAGTAATACATTTGGTTTTCATTCCGCTACAAATTTGACCCCTGCACTAAACAACAATACTTTGTTATGTATACCGTATTACATTAAAGACTTTACAAAGCTATAGATTTATACGTAAGTGTGAATCCACCTCTTAGCAATCTACATATCTAGATTTCGATCTTATTAGATCTCTATCAGTGTAGCTCAGCTAGTGAGGATGAATTCACACAATATTTTGAGTGGTTATATCCAAAAATTATACAACTAACCCCCTAATTGATGTGGTGCCGCCAGTTTGCGTTTAACTTTCCTCCTAGGGGGTTAATTGTATAGTTATTGCTATAGATATAATTTTAGAAAATATAAAGTAATAATATTCCGTCTAGTTTTACGCATAGTTTGTTCTTGCTCGTTTGGCATAGTCTGAAGGAATGCTTGGAAGAATGTTGCATTGCACTAGGTGGGTACGTCCACGAAGAACTGGTCGGCACACGCTTATGATGTTACCGCACACCATTCAAAGCCCCACAACACAAGTTATACAAATCACCTTTCTTTGATACGACTCTTGCCATATTTAACATTTAAATATAAACACTCGCATAGCAGGTTTACCGCTCTATCGCCCGATTTACATTGCACTCCAATTTCGGTGTCGATTTACCCAGTTAATGCAGACACACACACATATACACACACGTGGTGGTTCACCGCGAGAGGAATGCCTATAAACAATTTCCTGTTTCGTAAAGTTGATGTATTTGATTATAGTTGAAAAGGTAAATATTTGTGTTGAAGTTATGTACCGCATTCCGCGCATTCTTGGTACTTTTATTTATACGCGAGAAGAGAGAAAACGGGTTCCTGCCTAAGCGGCTTAAGCGTCTTCGCATTGTTCCTTTTACACAGGGACATTGCTTATTATGCAATTGCGTTTTATTTATAGATGCTCGAGTTTTTCTGCGCAAACCAAACACGCCGCCGGACAACAATCCAATTCTATTAGAAGTGTCATGCGATGTTAGAGGGGGAGGAGGACGTGTGTATGACCCATATAGATAAGGACATGATATTACGTAAGTTATATAATCGTATGTGTATGAATAGTTTTGTTTGTGCGAGCTTGCGCATAATGGTATAATAATCTATTGTTGTAACGTTTATAATGTAAGCTAGGCTAAGGTTTAGAGTTCAATTGTATTTCACACATTAACTGCATTGCTGGAATTATGAATAGACATTCATCAGCAGGCGTTGGTGTAACTTTTAGTTTTTTCATTAATCGTATTCTGGAGCACCAAAAAAACGTACATATTTTCAAAATGCAAAGTTAAGACTCTAGTCACTAGATGGGCATCTCATTCGTGAGACTATTAACAGTGGGATCACGTCTATATTACAATCAATCAATAGTCCTAGCTAAAATTGCGAAAACTGTTGGTGGATATCATGAACCCACAAAAATTTTAATTTTTTGTTATTGAAATTATCATTCCAAAATCGCTCAACAAGTGTGTTTCTCAGTAAGTGTTTGTCGTATCGACTTCTAGTTTGTATTTTTGGATTCAGAGGGTGACTTTCTTATCCATAAACAGTGTCAATCCGAATTTAGGTCTATGAGTTAACATGAGATGCTAAAATCCTTCCTATCGAAGGCTGTAGAGGACAGCCTTCGACAGGACGTCAATTAATAAAAACAATAAATCAAAAATTATAAAATGTCTTTTTTGCTGCCAGTAAATCAATAGTCCTTAGTGTGCTAATTAAAATTGCGAAAACTGTTTGTGGATATCATGACGCCACAAATAAATTTGCTGTAAACACCATTCCAAAAAAATGCACTCTTCGAGCTGTATCTCAGTAAGTGTTCATCGTATCGACTTATAGTTTGAATTTTTTGATTCAGAGCGTGGATTTTTATCCAGGATTGGTATCAACCCGAATCTACGTCTTTTAGTTTTAACGTGAGATGCTAAACCCGTTCATATCGAATGCTAGGGGCACAATTTTTTTCAATAGAAATTGAAAATTGAAAACTTGCTTTTTTGCCGCCAATCAATCAATCAATAGTCCGTAGGGTGCTAATTAAATTTGCGAAAACTATTTGAGATATAATGATCTCACAAAAGTCTTAAAAAAATGCCATCCTCTAGGCTTATTATCCAGGAATAGTGTCAATCGAATCTACGTCTATTAGTTTTAACGTGAGATGCTAAACTTCTTCCTATCGAACGCTCCAATTTATCAATTAAAATCAAAATTTGAAAAATTGCTGTTTTGAGGCGAATCAACGTACATATTTGCAAAATGCATAATAATACCAACTGGAAGACTTAACATATTCCTGGCCTTTTTCTGTAGAACTCTACTAATACACAATTCAACCCAGCTCAGTAAACAAGTGGCTAGAGGCGTTGTCCGTCTCGTACTGAGCATTGGGGAGGCTGTGTTCGAACCCCATCGGGGCGAATTCTCAACGAATCACCTTTCACAATTTTTCAGAGGTTTTCTTTGAAATTAATATAAATACCGGGTGATGAAACTTCTCTGAGCTTCTCCCTTGATGTCATATATTAGGAACATCTTGACCAAATTTGGGCATAATAGATTAATTAGTGTGTTTTGTAAAGAGCGATTGATAATTTTGAATGATTAAACTCATTCTAAGCTTCTCCCTTTACGGATACCCCTATAAAGTAGTTTTTTTTTTTACAAAATTAAAGTATCAAAGTTCCGCCTTGTAAAAAAAACATGGTACTGAGTTTGCCGCACACACCACACACATGAGAAAGTAATTTCACAATAAATTACAGACGGACACGCACCGAAAATATTTGTTTATGGGCGCATAAAAATGCGTTTACAGTTACACCCATCAAGCGAGAAGCAACAGGAAAAAAACCGTCCTCGGATTTCTCGCCGAAAGGGCCGGGCGGTTTTTTGCTGCAGGTGGCGCGCAATTAAATCGGGCCGCGGTGTGCTATACAGAGCCGCCGCCGCGCCGCCATATACTATTATGAATGAATATAAAATATAAAAGAAAAGGAGCGGGGCCCGGACAATGGGGGATCTGGTTTTCTCTCCTCTCCTCCTTGGTATTCCGGGTCAGTCTATGCCTTAATACGTCAATGGTCCCGGAGATATTTGGCGATGCGCTTGCGCTTAGACCGTGCGACTTTTTCAGCGGCGCCTGTCCCACGGTCAGCTGCTGCTAAAGATATTGCCATTTCTTCATCTAATGAAACGATTTTTCTCTCGCGTTTTTAATATCTCGGGTTATTTATTATCTAATATCACATGTTTTAATGTAATTAGACACTTTTTTCTGGTGATAAATCTTACTCGCTGATGAGTAGCTAACTGTACTCATTTAGGACTACATAGTCATATATAAATAATAAAATTTAGGTTTTCAATTATTTATAGTTACATACATTCGATACACCATTCGAATAAAACGCGTATGTAACTAAATTTACTATATCTGAAGTCAGTGAATTATTTATGCATGTACTAGAGTTTGTAACCTTACTCCCTTACTACCAAGTACCAGACGATTTTCCGCATGTATCAAAATACATCAAAAAAATCACCGCTGAAAAAGCGGAAAATCGTCTGGATTGAGTGCGTGCATCTGTTGCATATATCACTATTTTAGAGAAAATGCTATTCAAATATTTAGGTAGGTAGTAGATTTTGATAATTCAACACTGGCATAACTGCTCTTTAGCGACCGAATACTAGAGTTACTTTTATGAAAGTCTTACACATACAACTTGACCACATTTTCGTTTTGATCATGACAATCGAAAAATAGCTTTTTTGAGTTAGGCCCAGTGGATAGAGGCGTCGTTGTCTCATACTGGGTATTGGGGAGCCTGAGTTCGAACCCCGAATTTTCGCGAATAACCTTCCATACTTCGTCCGCCTCGCACTGATCATTGAGGGGCAAGAGGTTTTCTGTGAAATTAAGGTAAATACCCGGTGATTACACTCCTCTGAGCTTCTCCCTTTACCAGTGGAAAATTCCTCGGGCTGATAACTATAAAGATAGATGTTTTTACTTGAAAACATCTAAGGGGGTGTTTGTTGTTCGTAGGGATTGAAATCCTCTATAACTTTGCAGTTTGTATCACTTGTACACTAGCATGAAAAATAATAAAGTTTTAATCCAAAGAAATGGGCACTTTTAATTTTAGACTTTTAATGCTCGACAAGTGATTGAGAGTTATAGAGAATTTCAATCCATAAACCCAAAAGCGATTTATTCGTACAGTTTGGGAAAAACTCTTTTACTCCTTCGTATTTATTTAAAATAAAATATAATTAATCATGGTGATCCTGTTCATGGTAAAATCAATAGGCTGAAAGCTGCACACTAATTTTGACTTCACTATTCATTACCTGTGTTCATTACTAAAGCACATCTCAATTTACAACAGGCGCACGCCACGCACCGTTTACAATAACTCACTTCAAAAACATTTGATGGATGATCGGGCCAATCTGCGAGCATTTCCTTCATAATACGGCCATATATCAACGCGTTAAGACAGCAGATTGAATAAATTCCTGAAAGTTGCCATTGAAACACGGAAGGCGCGAATGAACGTTTTAATATAATATGAAATAAAAATTTAAAAGCTACTCTATTTCGGGTTTTTAAGGTAAGACGATGACTTGCATTACAAAGTTGTTCATTTCTAACCCCACATATGGCTAATTGAGTTTTCGGCTATTTCGTATTGTTTTTTTTGTTTGCAAAATACAATTTTTACCGAATTAAAGACCAATAGGTGGTGCCGCTATGGCTTACCATTTTCTCTCTTCAAAAATACTATAAAATTCTGTGGTCTACGGGACACAAATAGATAGAATTTTATAGATAGATAGATAGATAGATTAAAAGTTGGTCGAAGGTTATTATAAAAAAAATTAATTGACTGTTTTTTCGAGCATAAATTTCTGTTTGGTACAAACGAGTGGTCGTAGATATATTTTTTCTATATCTTAAAGTTTTCTTGTCATTTTGCCAAATTTGACCTAATTATGATTTTATTTATCATCATCAGATTCAAACATATTGCACATATTTTTTGTATTTATATCTATAAGTATGTACAATATTTGTATAAATGTTTCGATCAATAAATTGAATTAGTAAAAAAATTATATAAAAAATCATTTGCTATAGAAATAAACAAAATATGGAATTAAAATAATAATACCAAAGCTCTCAAACAAACGAAAATTATAAATTACTACGGTGCAATTATTGTAATTCGCGACGTGATTATCTAGCCGTGGCCCCGCGGTTTTTTGCTCCTTTTACAATATGCCAGTATGCAAATGTAATGATACGGAATCGCGTTGCGGGAGGTCTGAAATTACCCAAAGCACCGTCAATATTATAACATACCCAGCTATCAATTTAAAATATTCACGCTAGAATATGGCATGAAGACCACACTCATAGATGGCCTACTTGTTCGGGCCCATTGTCTTGGTACAACGACGGAATGTTCTGGTTATTGGAATGACGGTTCGATTACAATTTATTTTATTACCCCGTTTGGCGTAAATGTGCCAGCCACTTCTCAGTGATTGCTTATTTAAAGAGAGAGATAGCCGGTTTGAAATGCTACTGACATAATATTATAGAAATAAATATGCAAAACAAGAGGTTCATATTTTTGCATTCAACTGTGCTCGAGTTTAAATGCTTTTGCGCAGACTATTAATGTTTGTTAATAATGATGATTAAGGTGATTTTCCATAATATCCACTGTATTTTACACCATACTTGGAGGGTACTAATATCAGACACATACTTATGTTTGCAAGGAAACATCTTGATGTAATAACACATAGAAACATAATGATTATAACAGTCATTAATAGTGTTTGCTTATGTAAACTATTATTGCGAATATTGTTGATTTTTGACCCTTCGCTTCGTGAAAAATACTGCTCATATTTGACAAAAACTGAAAGCTTAACAGTAGTTAGATTTTGACATTAATTATCGATTCAGCGCTGTTTCCTTATGTATTTTCATAAATTATAGAGTAATTTCTTAGAATAAAATAGTTCGAGTTTATGTTGATATAAAGGAAAATATAAGAAATAAATGCTATTTTGTAGCTTTTATTTACACAAAATGAGTATACGCACCCTTACATTTACTCATTACATTACATTTACACTTCTCTCTTTACCAGCGGAAAAGCCTGCTGATAGCTATAAAGATAGTGGTTTATTAAATTTAAAATTTCAATTAAATTTGAAAATACAAGAAATGCACCCAGTTCAGTGACTGAGTGGTTGGAGGCGTCGTCCTTCTCGTACTAAGCATTGAAGGTTTTTTGCAAAATATTATGTCTGCTGAAAATTAAATCTATAATAACAATAATCATAAAATATATCAGTTTAAATAGTTTTACTTAAACGACTGTATTTTCGCGAATTACCTTTCACAGTTTTTCTGTGAAGTTAAGGTAAATACCGACTGATCAAACTCCTTTGAGCTTGACCGGCGGAAAAGCCTCGAGGTTGCTAGCACTATAAGATAAAAGTTTTTTTTTCTTAGACCTACTGACCACTGATCTGGCCCGTCTTTTTTTACAAAAAATGCTTAATGAACATATCCCGAATCAAAGTATTTTCAAAATTATCTGGAATGTAGATTTATATGTATAGAGATTATTTAAAATTCGTGTTCAATAATAGCTTTATAGAATACAAAATTGTGTTATTTCGAACACATCCACAAACACTTCAATAATAACCATTAGCATCGCATAAACATTTTTGTTTTTATTCTTGGAAACATATTAATAACGATCACTTCCTCGTCGAGTGCTCCACAATAGGCATTCAAGACCCGTCGCTGTTGGAAGGTCAAGAACAGCAGAAAATGCATTCTGCTTGTTTACATTCCATTGCCCGTACACGAACTTTCTCACGAATGCCTCGCTCCTTCTCCAACGCACGCGTTCGCACACATACACACATGCAGAGAGAACACCCATTCTCTAATTACTCGTCCCAATATAAATAACTTTAATTAATTTAATTGTCATACCGTGTTACCACGAAAATGCGACGCTTTTCATGTGAACCATTAGCATTAAAATAATTTCCAGAGCAATTTTTTATGCTTCGTTATCTTTATGAATGACAACTATATTATAACAATGGCTCTAAATTAATTTTCCCCTTTACGCGGCTGTAATAATTTGTACATTTATATATATATATATATATATATATGGTATTTTTTTAAAGCTGATAGAAATTTAGATTTAAAAAGGACATACTTTAAAAAATAATACGGATTTATAAGTCATACAGTTTTTTTAAACTGTTTATATTTTGGCAGGATTATTAACATAATGGCTATAAATCCTACTAATAATTAATTCAATCAGACCAAATTTATTTACTTCTGTAACAAATATATAAAATAACTAAAGGTTTTCACACAAAAAAGCTGTCGTAAACAGGCATTTTTTAGTAATTAGTAAAGGGTGCTATCGAATAAAACCTATCATATTGCCATAAATTATAAGATTCATTTCTTAAAACAAAATAGTTCGTGTTTATGGTGATATAAAGAAACATATAAAACAGGGAAAAAATTCTGGTTTGTAGCGATAGTCAAAAAACTACTTATTTAAACATATTGTTGTCCTGTAATTGGAAAATCTTTCTGTTGGACAATAAAGGCTTATTATTATTATTATTATTATTAAAACTATAGTTTGAAGAAGTCTCCTTAGCACTTAAAAATTAGAATAAAAAAAAACGTTTGTTTGGAAAAGAAAAGTACTTTTTCATGGCAAACGTTTTTTACTAATATAATTTGATATTTTCTATACATTCTGTTATATTATTATGTTCTTTTCTATATATTATATTTGTGAACATACCAACAGCACCATCTTTAATCCAAGTGCTGTTATAACCCACACCGACTTACACTTCATACAACAACCTGTTTGATACTTCTTTACGTGTACAGTTGGCACGACGTGGCGGTACAGCAATTTCCTTTATATTCAAAACGGCAGCCGGCTTGATATTCGATCCCGCAATATTATTTTCTGGCCTCGCGGAGCCCCACCGTCAATAATATTATAATTACAAATAAGTTTACAGGTCATCATTATGTTATCTCACACTTCCTGTCTCCCAAGACTGCTTGTGATAATAGGCCAGTTGAGACAGATAATTATAACAGCCAAGGCGAGGAAAAAGCGCTCGACGGCACAATATATAAAAATAAAACAGAATGAAATTAATTTTAAAACCATTAAATCAATTAGAATAATTGCAAACAGATTGAAACACCAAATATGCATGTACCAAATACTTTTTTAACGACTTATCCCGTTTGTATTTTCAGGTGGACGTCTGGTTTCCTGGTGCGAGCGAGGGCGAGTCCAGGCTAATTTTAAATGTCAAATAAGTCTGCATGAAAGTGTGGGATCATATGACACACTGTCCCGAAAATAATGGCACGGTGTGATTCAATTGAACACGTTCCAGGAAGCCCCTCTTTTATCAGCCGCACACAATAATGTGTTTTCGAACGGTCAGAAATAGCGCGATGACTTCATATCGAGAGAGGGGGCACAGTCTTTTTGATAAAAACGCTCATTCATAATGGGCGTCCTAAGTTCATTCATATATTATTGGCGTCCGAAATATTTCGCGATTAGTCACGGGCTAGCGTCAAAGTTGTTTTCGCGCGCGTATTGATAACATTTTCGTGGGTTTATCGGGTTTTCGGGGGGGTCTTGATGATTAAATATCGCACGCTTGCTTGTTTTCAGCTCAGTAATTGGTCCAGGAATGGCGGAGATATGTGAGGAGAGGACGACGCACCGCAGACGAAACTGGTTTTCACAATGATTTGACAGATGTATTTGATTCTGAGATCATTGTGAAAGCTGATTTTGTTTTAATTATGCAACATTGACTTATCTGCGGCGATGGTGGCTGGATTCTGGATGTCCAGCGACGGTCCTTATGGATTGATGGATCGTCATCAAATATAGGACTTTATAGGCTGTGTTGAGACCAATTCGATGTCTATGCTAGTCTATACTACAGAAGCATTTTTGTTTTATATCACATATATTATTTGTAATTCAGGATACTATCAATTGTATATAATAAAATTTGTTAGGAATATATTTTCAATATTTTTATTATATTCTTTTTTATGTATGTACAAAGTATGTAAACAAATAAAAAATATCTTTCTATTTATACCTATACCTATATATATATATATATATTTATACATTTTGCATAATATTTTTGTTATCCTGTAATTGGTTTTTTCTTTCCGTAGGACAATAAAGCCTATTATTATTATTATTATTTATTTCTTGACTCCCCACTTCTGGTTGTAAATTTTTTTTAAATCTTCAATTTTCGACCGAAATGCGTGAAATTATTGAAATTGTTACATCACATTCCAATGTTTTGACGTCCTGCGGGGAATTTACACGCATTTGCGACCAAATTTGACGATTTTTTAAAATTTCTTGACCCATGTACTCCCCCCTTCTGGTTGTAAAATGTTTAAAAATCTTCAATTTTCGACCAAAAAGCGTGAAATTCTTGAAATGTTTACATCATATTCCAATGTTTTGACGTTCTGCGGGAAATTTACACGCATTTTCGACCAAATTAGACGATTTTTAAAAATTTCTTGACCCATGTACTCCCCCCTTCTAGTTGTAAAATGTTTAAAAATCTTCAATTTTCGACCAAAAAGCGTGAAATTCTTGAAATTTTGACATCATATTCCAATGATTTGAAGTTCTGCGGGGAATTTACACGCATTTTCGACCAAATTTTACGATTTTAAAATTTCTTGACCATTGTAAATTTTTAGAAATCTGCAATTTTCGACCAAAAAGCGTGAAATTCTTATCGTTTTTACATCTTTTTCCAATATCTTGACGTTATGCGGGAAATTTACAAGCATTTTCGACCAACGTCCAAAATTCAAAGGGGTCCGCAAGTCGGCTTGAGACCAAGTGATGAGGACAGTTTTCCAGGAGTTATAACTGAAAAACTAGCAGCCTGAAACAATTGAAACTCACTAAATATTGATTTTTAAGTCCGTTATGATATATATGCAAAGTTTCAAGCAAATCGAAAAAATGCCGAAAATCACCAAAAATCCAAAGGGGTTGTTAACCTTCTTTTTTTTTCAGCTCGAAATTTTTTTCTTCGCGATCGCCCTGTAAATTTGTAATATTAATTTTGACGTTATTTTGAATGTCGGAGGCAATTTTAGGCCCTTTTGATCAATAACTTTTTGACTTGTTAGCCCAGCAAGTCGGCTTGAGACCAAGTGTTGAAGACAGTTTTCTAGGAGTCATAACTGAAAAACTAGCAGCCTGAAACAATTGAAACTCACTAAATATTACACGTTTTACGTCCATTATAATCTATATGCAAATTTTAAAGCAAATCGAAAAAATCTTTTCCAATATCTTGACGTTCTGCGAGAAAATTAACACGCATTTTCGACCAAATTGGACGATTTTTTTAAATTCCTTGACCCAAGGTGCTCAGAAATTTTCAATTTTCGACCAAAAAGCGTGAAATTCTCGGGATTTTTACCTCATATTCCAACGTTTTGACGTTGCGCGGAGACTTTACACGTATTTTCGAAGAGATTTGAAAGATTTTTTAAAATTTCATGTCAATTTCTTGATCCATGTACCTATCTATACCTTATGGTTTTAGGGTGCTTAGAAATCTTCAATTTTCGACCAAAAAGCGTGAAATTCTCGGGATTTTTACCTCATATTCCAACGTTTTGACGTTCCGCGGAGACTTTACACGTATTTTCGAAGAGATTTGAAAGATTTTTTAAAATTTCATGTCAATTTCTTGATCCATGTACCTATACCTTATGGTTTTAGGGTGCTTAGAAATCTTCAATTTTCGACCAAAAAGCGTGAAATTCTCGGGATTTTTACCTCATATTCCAACGTTTTGACGTTCCGCGGAGACTTTACACCTATTTTCGAAGAGATTTGAAAGATTTTTTAAAATTTCATGTCAATTTCTTGATCCATGTACCTTATGGTTTTAGGGTGCTTAGAAATCTTCAATTTTCGACCAAAAAGCGTGAAATTCTCGGGATTTTTACCTCATATTCCAACGTTTTGACGTTCCGCGGAGACTTTACACGTATTTTCGACTAGATTTGAGAGATTTTTTAAAATTTCATGTCAATTTCTTGATCCATGTACCTATACCTTATGGTTTTAGGGTGCTTAGAAATCTTCAATTTTCGACCAAAAAGCGTGAAATTCTCGGGATTTTTACCTCATATTCCAACGTTTTGACGTTCCGCGGAGACTTTACACGTATTTTCGACTAGATTTGAGAGATTTTTTAAAATTTCATGTCAATTTCTTGATCCATGTACCTATACCTTATGGTTTTAGGGTGTTCAGAAATCTTCAATTTTCGACCAAAAAGCGTGAAATTCTCGGGATTTTTACCTCATATTCCAACGGTTTTCCGCGGAGACTTTACACGTATTTTCGAAGAGATTTGAAAGATTATTTAAAATTTCATGTCAATTTCTTGATCCATGTACCTATACCTTATGGTTTTAAGGTGTTCAGAAATCTTCAATTTTCGACCAAAAAAAGGTGAAATTCTCGGGATTTTTACCTCATATTCCAACGTTTTGACGTTCCGCGGAGACTTTACACGTATTTTCGAAGAGATTTGAAAGATTTTTTAAAATTTCATGTCAATTTCTTGATCCATGTACCTATACCTTATGGTTTTAGGGTGCTTAGAAATCTTCAATTTTCGACCAAAAAGCGTGAAATTTTCGGGATTTTTACCTCATATTCCAACGTTTTGACGTTCCGCGGAGACTTTACACGTATTTTCGAAGAGATTTGAAAGATTTTTTAAAATTTCATGTCAATTTCTTGATCCATGTACCTTATGTACCTTATGGTTTTAGGGTGCTTAGAAATCTTCAATTTTCGACCAAAAAGCGTGAAATTCTCGGGATTTTTACCTCATATTCCAACGTTTTGACGTTCCGCGGAGACTTTACACGTATTTTCGAAGAGATTTGAAAGATTTTTTAAAATTTCATGTCAATTTCTTGATCCATGTACCTATACCTTATGGTTTTAGGGTGTTCAGAAATCTTCAATTTTCGACCAAAAAGCGTGAAATTCTCGGGATTTTTACCTCATATTCCAACGTTTTGACGTTCCGCGGAGACTTTACACGTATTTTCGAAGAGATTTGAAAGATTTTTTAAAATTTCATGTCAATTTCTTGATCCATGTACCTTATGGTTTTAAGGTGTTCAGAAATCTTCAATTTTCGACCAAAAAGCGTGAAATTCTCGGGATTTTTACCTCATATTCCAACGTTTTGACGTTCCGCGGAGACTTTACACGTATTTTCGAAGAGATTTGAAAGATTTTTTAAAATTTCATGTCAATTTCTTGATCCATGTACCTATACCTTATGGTTTTAAGGTGTTCAGAAATCTTCAATTTTCGACCAAAAAGCGTGAAATTCTCGGGATTTTTACCTCATATTCCAACGTTTTGACGTTCCGCTGAGACTTTACACGTATTTTCGAAGAGATTTGAAAGATTTTTTAAAATTTCATGTCAATTTCTTGATCCATGTACCTATACCTTATGGTTTTAAGGTGTTCAGAAATCTTCAATTTGCGACCAAAAAGCGTGAAATTCTCGGGATTTTTACCTCATATTCCAACGTTTTGACGTTCCGCTGAGACTTTACACGTATTTTCGACTAGATTTGAGAGATTTTTTAAAATTTCATGTCAATTTCTTGATCCATGTACCTTATGGTTTTAAGGTGTTCAGAAATCTTCAATTTTCGACCAAAAAGCGTGAAATTCTCGGGATTTTTACCTCATATTCCAACGTTTTGACGTTCCGCTGAGACTTTACACGTATTTTCGAAGAGATTTGAAAGATTTTTTAAAATTTCATGTCAATTTCTTGATCCATGTACCTATACCTTATGGTTTTAAGGTGTTCAGAAATCTTCAATTTTCGACCAAAAAGCGTGAAATTCTCGGGATTTTTACCTCATATTCCAACGTTTTGACGTTCCGCGGAGACTTTACACGTATTTTCGAAGAGATTTGAAAGATTTTTTAAAATTTCATGTCAATTTCTTGATCCATGTACCTATACCTTATGGTTTTAAGGTGTTCAGAAATCTTCAATTTTCGGCCAAAAAGCGTGAAATTCTCGGGATTTTTACCTCATATTCCAACGTTTTGACGTTCCGCGGAGACTTTACACGTATTTTCGAAGAGATTTGAAAGATTTTTTAAAATTTCATGTCAATTTCTTGATCCATGTACCTATACCTTATGGTTTTAAGGTGTTCAGAAATCTTCAATTTTCGACCAAAAAGCGTGAAATTCTCAGGATTTTTACCTCATATTCCAACGTTTTGACGTTCCGCGGAGACTTTACACGTATTTTCGAAGAGATTTGAAAGATTTTTTAAAATTTCATGTCAATTTCTTGATCCATGTACCTATACCTTATGGTTTTAAGGTGTTCAGAAATCTTCAATTTTCGGCCAAAAAGCGTGAAATTCTCGGGATTTTTACCTCATATTCCAACGTTTTGACGTTCCGCTGAGACTTTACACGTATTTTCGACTAGATTTGAGAGATTTTTTAAAATTTCATGTCAATTTCTTGATCCATGTACCTATACCTTATGGTTTTAAGGTGTTCAGAAATCTTCAATTTTCGACCAAAAAGCAAATTCTCGGGATTTTTACCTCATATTCCAACGTTTTGACGTTCCGCTGAGACTTTACACGTATTTTCGAAGAGATTTGAAAGATTTTTTAAAATTTCATGTCAATTTCTTGATCCATGTACCTATACCTTATGGTTTTAAGGTGTTCAGAAATCTTCAATTTTCGACCAAAAAGCGTGAAATTCTCGGGATTTTTACCTCATATTCCAACGTTTTGACGTTCCGCGGAGACTTTACACGTATTTTCGAAGAGATTTGAAAGATTTTTTAAAATTTCATGTCAATTTCTTGATCCATGTACCTATACCTTATGGTTTTAAGGTGTTCAGAAATCTTCAATTTTCGGCCAAAAAGCGTGAAATTCTCGGGATTTTTACCTCATATTCCAACGTTTTGACGTTCCGCGGAGACTTTACACGTATTTTCGAAGAGATTTGAGAGATTTTTTAAAATTTCATGTCAATTTCTTGATCCATGTAACTATACCTTATGGTTTTAAGGTGTTCAGAAATCTTCAATTTTCGGCCAAAAAGCGTGAAATTCTCGGGATTTTTACCTCATATTCCAACGTTTTGACGTTCCGCGGAGACTTTACACGTATTTTCGACTAGATTTGAGAGATTTTTTAAAATTTCATGTCAATTTCTTGATCCATGTACCTATCTATACCTTATGGTTTTAAGGTGTTCAGAAATCTTCAATTTTCGACCAAAAAGCGTGAAATTCTCGGGATTTTTACCTCATATTCCAACGTTTTGACGTTCCGCTGAGACTTTACACGTATTTTCGAAGAGATTTGAAAGATTTTTTAAAATTTCATGTCAATTTCTTGATCCATGTACCTATACCTTATGGTTTTAAGGTGTTCAGAAATCTTCAATTTTCGACCAAAAAGCGTGAAATTCTCGGGATTTTTACCTCATATTCCAACGTTTTGACGTTCCGCGGAGACTTTACACGTATTTTCGAAGAGATTTGAAAGATTTTTTAAAATTTCATGTCAATTTCTTGATCCATGTACCTATACCTTATGGTTTTAAGGTGTTCAGAAATCTTCAATTTTCGACCAAAAAGCGTGAAATTCTCGGGATTTTTACCTCATATTCCAACGTTTTGACGTTCCGCGGAGACTTTACACGTATTTTCGAAGAGATTTGAAAGATTTTTTAAAATTTCATGTCAATTTCTTGATCCATGTACCTATACCTTATGGTTTTAAGGTGTTCAGAAATCTTCAATTTTCGGCCAAAAAGCGTGAAATTCTCGGGATTTTTACCTCATATTCCAACGTTTTGACGTTCCGCGGAGACTTTACACGTATTTTCGAAGAGATTTGAGAGATTTTTTAAAATTTCATGTCAATTTCTTGATCCATGTAACTATACCTTATGGTTTTAAGGTGTTCAGAAATCTTCAATTTTCGACCAAAAAGCGTGAAATTCTCGGGATTTTTACCTCATATTCCAACGTTTTGACGTTCCGCGGAGACTTTACACGTATTTTCGAAGAGATTTGAAAGATTTTTTTAAATTTCATGTCAATTTCTTGATCCATGTACCTATCTATACCTTATGGTTTTAAGGTGTTCAGAAATCTTCAATTTTCGACCAAAAAGCGTGAAATTCTCGGGATTTTTACCTCATATTCCAACGTTTTGACGTTCCGCTGAGACTTTACACGTATTTTCGAAGAGATTTGAAAGATTTTTTTAAATTTCATGTCAATTTCTTGATCCATGTACCTATCTATACCTTATGGTTTTAAGGTGTTCAGAAATCTTCAATTTTCGACCAAAAAGCGTGAAATTCTCGGGATTTTTACCTCATATTCCAACGTTTTGACGTTCCGCGGAGACTTTACACGTATTTTCGAAGAGATTTGAAAGATTTTTTAAAATTTCATGTCAATTTCTTGATCCATGTACCTATACCTTATGGTTTTAAGGTGTTCAGAAATCTTCAATTTTCGGCCAAAAAGCGTGAAATTCTCGGGATTTTTACCTCATATTCCAACGTTTTGACGTTCCGCGGAGACTTTACACGTATTTTCGAAGAGATTTGAAAGATTTTTTTAAATTTCATGTCAATTTCTTGATCCATGTACCTATCTATACCTTATGGTTTTAAGGTGTTCAGAAATCTTCAATTTTCGACCAAAAAGCGTGAAATTCTCGGGATTTTTACCTCATATTGCAACGTTTTGACGTTCCGCGGAGACTTTACACGTATTTTCGAAGAGATTTGAAAGATTTTTTAAAATTTCATGTCAATTTCTTGATCCATGTACCTATACCTTATGGTTTTAAGGTGTTCAGAAATCTTCAATTTTCGACCAAAAAGCGTGAAATTCTCGGGATTTTTACCTCATATTCCAACGTTTTGACGTTCCGCTGAGACTTTACACGTATTTTCGAAGAGATTTGAAAGATTTTTTAAAATTTCATGTCAATTTCTTGATCCATGTACCTTATGGTTTTAAGGTGTTCAGAAATCTTCAATTTTCGACCAAAAAGCGTGAAATTCTCGGGATTTTTACCTCATATTCCAACGTTTTGACGTTCCGCTGAGACTTTACACGTATTTTCGAAGAGATTTGAAAGATTTTTTTAAATTTCATGTCAATTTCTTGATCCATGTACCTATCTATACCTTATGGTTTTAAGGTGTTCAGAAATCTTCAATTTTCGGCCAAAAAGCGTGAAATTCTCGGGATTTTTACTTCATATTCCAACGTTTTGACTTTCTGCGGAGACTTTACAAGCATTTTCAACCAGATTTGACGATTTTGTTAAATTTCATGATCCAAAGACTCCCCCCTTCTGGTTGTAAAGTACACAGAAATCTTCAATTTTCGACCAAAAAGCGTGAAATTCTTGGGATTTTTACTTCATATTCTAACGTTTTGACTTTCTGCGGAGACTTTACAAGCATTTTCAACCTGATATAACGATTTTTTTAAATTTCATGATCCAAAGACTCCCTCCTTCTGGTTGTAAAGTACTCAGAAATCTTCAATTTTCGACCAAAAAGCGTGAAATTCTTGGGATTTTTACTTCATATTCCAATGTTTTGACTTTCTGCGGAGACTTTACAAGCATTTTCAACCAGATATGACGATATTTTAAAATTTCATGATCCAAAGACTCCCCTCTTCTGGTTGTAAAGTGCTCAGAAATCTTCAATTTTCGACCAAAAAGCATGAAAATCTTGGAAATTTTACTTCATATTCCAACGTTTTGACGTTCTGCTGAGACTTTACAAGCATTTTCGACTAGATTTGACGATTTTTAAAAATTTCATGATCCATGATCCTTTCGGTTTACACGCATTTTCGACCAACGTAAAAAATCCAAAGGGGTTAACCTGCTAAATTTTTCATCTCGAAATATTTTTCTTGTAAATTTGTATAATCAATATTGATGTTATTTTGAACGTCGCAAGACCCGCAAGTCGGTTTGAGACCAAATGATGAAGACAGTTTTCCACGAGTCATAACTGCTGAAGAACTAGCAGCCTGAATTCACTGAAACACCAAGCTGAAACGAATACTACAAACCGCAACTCTCTATCTCTTATAGTAGCATACACCAATTGTTCCAAACACCATTGTTGACTTCGGTCTGTCAATACACTTGAATCAATAACTCGCCTAGTTAGAATACACAGGAGAGATAAAGTTCAAGTTTGTTGGCAGGACACGAGATGTGTTCACCTAGAAATAAAATACGGTTCCATGCACATTTTGTACCTGTAGTAAAAAAAAAGAGCAACATGGCTTTTTAAATTATAGTTCAAAAGTAGTTCCCCGAATGGAAACAACGGAGATGAAGCGAATCCAGCAAACCGTAAGCCTGTGTCAGTCAATACTCCTTAGGATGTTAATGAAAAATACGAAAACCGTTTGTGGATATTTCTTACCGTTTTCGCGTCACAGCCCTTGTGAATTTGAATTTGCAAAGTTATTGAATTATTAGAATTTCAAGTTTGAGAAACAGCCCATTGAACATTTTCCAATAGTTTTCTACGAAATATAGTTTGCTTAATTTTGAAATGACTTCTTGAATCTTTTTGACTATATGATGAAGAAAGTTAATGCTGTAGAGATTTATTGTAAGTCTCGGTATATAAATACATTTTTTAGCGCCACTGAATAATTATAGATTACAAGGTATGCAGCGCAATCTTTGAGTCAAAAGCTATACTAACTGTTCCATTTAAGTCGCATAGATGGGGCAAGTGCCTTTTTACAATTATATATTCTAAGGCAGTGTATCGTAGATAAAGCAGGTCTTTATTTTTCTTTGGTTGTCTAATTCGGCTACAATGGCCACGTTAAAAAAAAATTAATTATAACATTCTGTGTTATTGTATTACGTGTTTATTAAATGTATTTACATTCATAGTTGCTAATTAATTAATCGTATTCTAAAATTGATTATTAATTATTAATGATGCTTTAAAATGTAGAGTTTATTGATTTAATAATTAAGTTTTTATAAAAATATTATAATGACTACATAAATTCAGAATTTAGCATCTCGAACTGTATTAGTTGTATATGTAAAAAAAAACGACTAAGTCTTACAAAATGACTAACAGAGATGAAACTAGTGAACTGTACCTCTCTGTAAAACCCCATGCTGCACTTGGCGCGCACTATCCTGTAACGCATACTTTAGTTTAATTAATTACACAATTTTGTGCAAATTTTGATCTTCTACAGGTAGTTAATTATTGCCAAGACAGATCTTTATATATAGTTATAATAAATACCCAGTGATATATTTTATACACCATTCATAAAGTACATTTAAATATAGCTACTAATAACTTTATTAGGCTAAGATATATATTCCTATTCCCGTGGCGAATATCAGGCGATAAATTCTAACTACATCAGTATGCGATGGGCACACCTAAATAATAACGAATGTCTGAAATATGTTAACAACCCTTAGTTTGAGTTATGATGTGTAGTGGGTTTATTAGTCTATTAAAGCTAGACGCACGCAGTGCGCGTACATGAAAGCAGGATGATGTGTGTCGCTGGGGGAGGGATCAGTGGAGCCGCCGCATGTGTCATCTATGAGGCGTATCGGACGCCGTGACGCATGTCGTCGGTTCACTATCTACCTGCATCTCTACTCCACTAATGACCATTTAAATAGAAACTATGTTATCTTCGTAATCGCGCGCTCGTAGCAGCTAATCCGGGAGCATCGTGGATGGTGGATTCAGCAAGACTGTTGCAGCCAATATTTTATGAAATACATTTTGTCATTCTGGTATATTTGTTTGTTAACTATTATTCAGATATCTTATATCGATATTATATATCGCATTTTTCCAACGATATATTGTCATCCTCGATAGCTACGTTATTATACAACTGCTATTTTTAAATATTCAATAAAAACCTTCAAGAAGAAGAATAAAAACGTTATTTGTAACAAATGTTCTGGCACAATTTAATGTTACTGTAACTAATCAGTTATGTCTATAAATTAAAGTATATGGTGGCGCAATAAATGATACGGTTGCATGTCAGCTAGCAAATATTTCAGGAAATATGCAAAACCTGCGAACTTCCGACCGGCAATAAATTACAAATAGTAGAACCCCCACGCGGCCCGTTTGACACTTGCGGGTGGAATCGGCGCCTTTGACGCATGCCGCCGCTGCACCAGGTGTAGACAGTGCGCCGGAGGTCAGTATCTTATGCAAACAAATGGGCTGATGTCAAAAGGAGACATAATTAGCCCCTATTGAAGTTGTATCACAACAAAAAAATGCAATAAATATAGATTCTATTTAGGTCACTTTATTAGATTTGAAATAGTGAATTAGAATTCAATCAATTATAAATGATCTTTGGGCATTTAATTTTTTAAATCAGAAATCCACTATTTCAAACGCTAGAGAGATGGATTATATATCAAAATGTAGAGTGTTTCAGGGTCTACAAATTAAGGCTTAGGCACTTTTCTCTAGCTCCTACCGTTTTCACGATACAACAGTCAGCATATGACAATGAGATGAAATTTCATCGTTTTTCTCGGTTTAAACTCGGTAGCGTTTTTATTTCAAATGCTAACGGGATGATTTATATGTCAAAATGTAGAGTGTTTTAGGACCTACAAATTGAGGCTTAGGCACTTTTCTCTGGCTCCTACCGTTTTCACGCTACAACAGTCAGCAAATGACAATGAGATGAAATTTCATCGTTTTTCTCGGTTTAAACTCGGTAGCGTTTTTATTTCAAATGTTAACAGAATGATTTATATATCAAAATGTAGAGTGTTTCAGGGTCTACAAATTGAGGCTTAAGCACTTTTCTCTAGCTCCTACCGTTTTCACGCTACAGCAGTCAGAAAATGATAATGAGATGAAATTTCATCGTTTTTCTCGGTTTAAACTCGGTAGCGTTTTTATTTCAAATGTTAACGGGATGATTTTTATGTCAAAATGTAGAGTGTTTCAGGGCCTACAAATTGAGGCTTAGACACTTTTCTCTAGCTCCTACCGTTTTCACCCTACAACAGTCAGAAGATGACAATGAGATGAAATTTCATCGTTTTTCTCGGTTTAAACTCGGTAGCGTTTTTATTTCACATGTTAACGGGATGATTTATATGTCAAAATGTAGAGTGTTTGGGGGCCTACAAATTGAGGCTTAGGCACTTTTCTCTAGCTCCTACCGTTTTCACGCTACAACAGTCAGCAGATGACAATGAGATGAAATTTCATTGTTTTTCGCGGTTTCGACTCGGTAGCGTTTTTATTTCAAATGTTAACGGGATGATTTATATATCAAAATGTAGAGTGTTTTAGGGCCTACAAATTGAGGCTTAGGCACTTTTCTCTAGCTCTAACCGTTTACCCGCTATAACGGTCAGCAAATGTGAAAAAGATGAAAATTGATGGAATTTTCCACTTTAAACTCGGAAGCGTGTTTATTTCAAACGCTAGAAAAATGGCTTATACATCCAAATGTAGAGTATTTTAGGGCCTACAAATTGAGGCTTAAGCACTTTTCTCTAACTCCTACAGTTTTCACGCTACAGCAGTCAGCAGATGACAATGAGATGAAATTTCATCGTTTTTCTCGGTTTTAACTCGGTAGCGTTTTTATTTCAAATGTTAACGGGATGATTTATATATCAAAATGTAGAGTGTTTCAGCGCCTACAAATTGAGGCTTAGGCACTTTTCTCTAGCTCCTACCATTTTCACGCTACAACAGTCAGAAGATGACAATCACATGAAATTTCATCGTTTTTCTCGATTTAAACTTGGTAGCGTTTTTATTTCAAATGCTAACGGGATGATTTATATATCAAAATGTAGAGTGTCACAGGGACTACAAATTGAGGCTTAGGCTCTTTTCTCTAGCTCTAACCGTTTACACGCTACATACGTCGAAAAATGTGAAAAAGATGAAAATTCATGGAATTTTTCACTTTAAACTCGGTAGCGTTTTTATTTCCAATGCTAGAGAGAAGTATTATATATCAAAATGTAGAGTATTTCAGGGCCTACAAATTGAGGCTTAGGCACTTTTCTCTAGCTCCTACCGTTTTCACGCTACAGCAGTCAGAAAATGATAATGAGATGAAATTTCATCGTTTTTCTCGGTTTAAACTCGGTAGCGTTTTTATTTCAAATGTTAATTGGATGATTTATATGTCAAAATGTAGAGTGTTTCAGGGCGTACAAATTGAGGCTTAAGCACTTTTCTCTAGCTCCTACCGTTTTCACCCTACAACAGTCAGAAGATGACAATGAGATGAAATTTCATCGTTTTTCTCGATTTAAACTCGGTAGAGTTTTTATTTCACATGTTAACGGGATGATTTATATGTCAAAATGTAGAGTGTTTGGGGCCTACAAATTGAGGCTTAGGTACTTTTCTCTAGCTCCTACCGTTTTCACGCTACAACAGTCAGCAGATGACAATGAGATGAAATTTCATTGTTTTTCGCGGTTTCGACTCGGTAGCGTTTTTATTTCAAATGTTAACGGGATGATTTATATATCAAAATGTAGAGTGTTTTAGGGCCTACAAATTGAGGCTTAGGCACTTTTCTCTAGCTCTAACCGTTTACCCGCTATAACGGTCAGCAAATGTGAAAAAGATGAAAATTGATGGAATTTTCCACTTTAAACTCGGAAGCGTGTTTATTTCAAACGCTAGAAAAATGGCTTATACATCCAAATGTAGAGTATTTTAGGGCCTACAAATTGAGGTTTAAGCACTTTTCTCTAGCTCCTACAGTTTTCACGCTACAGCAGTCAGCAGATGACAATGAGATGAAATTTCATCGTTTTTCTCGGTTTTAACTCGGTAGCGTTTTTATTTCAAATGTTAACGGGATGATTTATATATCAAAATGTAGAGTGTTTCAGCGCCTACAAATTGAGGCTTAGGCACTTTTCTCTAGCTCCTACCATTTTCACGCTACAACAGTCAGAAGATGACAATCACATGAAATTTCATCGTTTTTCTCGATTTAAACTTGGTAGCGTTTTTATTTCAAATGCTAACGGGATGATTTATATATCAAAATGTAGAGTGTCACAGGGACTACAAATTGAGGCTTAGGCTCTTTTCTCTAGCTCTAACCGTTTACACGCTACATACGTCGAAAAATGTGAAAAAGATGAAAATTTATGGAATTTTTCACTTTAAACTCGGTAGCGTTTTTATTTCCAATGCTAGAGAGAAGTATTATATATCAAAATGTAGAGTATTTCAGGGCCTACAAATTGAGGCTTAGGCACTTTTCTCTAGCTCCTACCGTTTTCACGCTACAGCAGTCAGAAAATGATAATGAGATGAAATTTCATCGTTTTTCTCGGTTTAAACTCGGTAGCGTTTTTATTTCAAATGTTAATTGGATGATTTATATGTCAAAATGTAGAGTGTTTCAGGGCGTACAAATTGAGGCTTAAGCACTTTTCTCTAGCTCCTACCGTTTTCACCCTACAACAGTCAGAAGATGACAATGAGATGAAATTTCATCGTTTTTCTCGATTTAAACTCGGTAGAGTTTTTATTTCACATGTTAACGGGATGATTTATATGTCAAAATGTAGAGTGTTTGGGGCCTACAAATTGAGGCTTAGGTACTTTTCTCTAGCTCCTACCGTTTTCACGCTACAACAGTCAGCAGATGACAATGAGATGAAATTTCATTGTTTTTCGCGGTTTCGACTCGGTAGCGTTTTTATTTCAAATGTTAACGGGATGATTTATATATCAAAATGTAGAGTGTTTTAGGGCCTACAAATTGAGGCTTAGGCACTTTTCTCTAGCTCTAACCGTTTACCCGCTATAACGGTCAGCAAATGTGAAAAAGATGAAAATTGATGGAATTTTCCACTTTAAACTCGGAAGCGTGTTTATTTCAAACGCTAGAAAAATGGCTTATACATCCAAATGTAGAGTATTTTAGGGCCTACAAATTGAGATTTAAGCACTTTTCTCTAGCTCCTACAGTTTTCACGCTACAGCAGTCAGCAGATGACAATGAGATGAAATTTCATCGTTTTTCTCGGTTTTAACTCGGTAGCGTTTTTATTTCAAATGTTAACGGGATGATTTATATATCAAAATGTAGAGTGTTTCAGCGCCTACAAATTGAGGCTTAGGCACTTTTCTCCAGCTCTAACCGTTTACCCGCTATAACGGTCAGCAAATGTGAAAAAGATGAAAATTCATGGAATTTTCCACTTTAAACTCGGAAGCGTTTTTATTTGAAACGCTAGAGAAATGGCTTATACATCAAAATGTAGAGTATTTTAGGGCCTACAAATTGAGGCTGAGGCACTTTTCTCTAGCTCCTACCGTTTTCACGCTACAGTAGTCAGCAGATGACAATGAGATGAAATTTCATCGTTTTTCTCGGTTGAAACTCGGTAGCGTTTTTATTTCAAAGCTTAACGGGATGATTTATATATCAAAATGTAGAGTGTTTCAGGGCCTACAAATTGAGGCTTAGGCACTTTTCTCTAGCTCTAACCGTTTACCCGCTATAACGGTCAGCAAATGTGAAAAAGATGAAAATTCATGGAATTTTCCACTTTAAACTCGGAAGCGTTTTTATTTCAAACGCTAGAGAAATGGCTTATACATCAAAATGTAGAGTATTTTAGGGCCTACAAATTGAGGCTTAGGCACTTTTCTCTAGCTCCTACCGTTTTCACGGTACAACTGTCAGCAAATGACAATGAGATGAAATTTCATCGTTTTTCTCGGTTTAAACTCGGTAGCGTTTTTATTTCAAACGATAACGGGATGATTTATATATCAAAATGTAGAGTGTTTGGGGGCCTACAAATTGAGGCTTAGGCACTTTTCTCTAGCTCCTACCGTTTTCACGCTACAACAGTCAGCAGATGACAATGAGATGAAATTTCATCGTTTTTTTCGGTTTAAACTCGGTAGCGTTTTTATTTCAAAGCTTAACGGGATGATTTATATATCAAAATGTAGAGTGTTTGGGGGCCTACAAATTGAGGCTTAGGCACTTTTCTCTAGCTCCTACCGTTTTCACGCTACAGCAGTCAGCAGATGACAATGAAATGAAATTTCATCGTTTTTCTCGGTTAAACTCGGTAGCATTTTTATTTCAAATGATAACGGGATAATTTATATGTCAAAATGTAGAGTGTTTCAGGGCCTACAAATTGAGGCTGAGGCACTTTTCTCTAGCTCCTACCGTTTTCACGCTACAACAGTCAGCAGATGACAATGAGATAAAATTTCATCGTTTTTCTCGGTTTAAACTCGGTAGCGTTTTTATTTCAAATGTTAACGGGATGACTTATATGTCAAAATGTAGAGTCTTACAGGGCCTACAAATTGAGGCTTAGGCACTTTTCTCTAGCTCCTACCGTTTCCACGCTACAACAGTCAGCAGATGACAATGAGATGAAATTTCATCGTTTTTCTCGGTTTAAACTCGGTAGCGTTTTTATTTCAAATGTTAACGGGATGATTTATATATCAAAATGTAGAGAGTTTCAGGGCCTACAAATTGAGGCTTAGGCACTTTTCTCTAGCTCTAACGGTTTACCCGCTATAACGGTCAGCAAATGTGAAAAAGATGAAAATTAATTGAATTTTCCACTTTAAACTCGGTAGTGTCTTTATTTCAAATGCTAGAGAAATGGTTTATATATCAAAATGTAGAGTATTTCAGGGCCTACAAATTGAAGCTTAGGCACTTTTCTCTAGCTCTAACCGTTTACACGCTATAACCGTCAGCAAATGTGAAAAAGATGAAAATTCATCGAATTTTCCACTTTAAACTCGGTAGCGATTTTATTTCAAAAGCTAGAGAGATGGTTTATAGATCAAAATGTAGAGTATTTCAGGGCCTACAAATTGAGGCTTAGGCACTTTTCTCTAGCTCTAACCGTTTACACGCTATAACTGTCAGCAAATGTGAAAAAGATGAAAATTAATTGAATTTTACACTTTAAACTCGGTAGCGTTTTTATTTCAAATGCTAGAAAGATGGATTATATATCAAAATGTAGAGTATTTCAGGGCTTACAAATTAAGGCTTAAGCACTTTTCTCTAGCTCTAACTGTTTACACGCTATAGCCGTCGGCAAATGTGAAAAAGATGAAAATTTATTGAATTTTCCACTTTAAACTCGGTAACGTTTTTATTTCAAATGCTAGAGAGATAGTTTATATATCAAAATGACTTCATAATATATGATAGGTGCTTGTATTATTAAAACATAATGGTCCAGTTCTTAGAGCTTGAAGTACTTTTCATCAATGTATCGTGTAAATCTAATAAAATAAAATAAATTGTGTTTTATGGAATAAAAAGATCACTTAAATTTCATGTTCAATTCCTTAAACAGTCCGTATAATTTATATTCAGCACATAAATTAAATCTCATAGTGCGTGCAAGACAATAGAAACTGCACACTTAACATTAATAACTGAAATTAGTTTAGCACATCAACTTAAATCACCGCAGTGCGCATACTAATTAGCAAACGAAAAGTAAAAAATGCGCGCTGAAAATAAGAATCCAACCGGACTTAACCAATCATTAGCCACATAGGCGTACATTTCATGTAAAACGAGCACCCCATTGGTTGGAACTTGAGTAACATTCCGATTACAGCAACACGTACCAACATCACAATTCTCTCCTGTCTACATGCTGAAGAGACGAGGACGGA
Source organism: Lordithon lunulatus (assembly GCA_963942505.1). Lineage (NCBI taxonomy): Eukaryota > Metazoa > Arthropoda > Insecta > Coleoptera > Staphylinidae > Lordithon > Lordithon lunulatus. Next base: position 69,232,867 of record OZ012666.1, read on the forward strand.
CAAATCCCGTCACTTCCACCCGCAGCAGGTACTCCTCGGTGTCGTATGAGACATTTAAAGATTTCAAAGCACTCTTTGATTTCCGTTTGCGGCTGAAGGTGTCGGAGCGGTGCACACAATTTCGTCGTTTGTGCGTCGGTGATATTTTGTTTGTTTGAAAAACACTTTCGGGATGAACCAGTTGAATCGCTCGAGCGCGGTGCCCATCACCGCGACGACGGCGGCCACCGTCGCCGCCGCGGCTGCCGCCTCCATGCACGGGGGTGCCGGCGGCGCGACGCTCAAGCCGACTAGTGAATCGCCGACTTTGGATAAAACCGAGATCAATGATGCGGTCGCGAAAGTACTCAAAGGATACGACTGGACACTAGTGCCAATTGCCACCAAGTAAGTTGTTTCTAAATAATATTGTTTGGTGTACTGTTGTTAAAAACTACATCCTTTCTAGAATATAGCTAACTAAATTACTCCTTAGAGCAGTGATTCTTAACCTTTTTGAAGTCACATGTATATGTAAATGTAGAGTATTTCTAACTCTACAGATTGAGACTAAAGTTTTTTCTGTAGCTATTAGCGTTTTCGCGCTGCAGCGCTAAACAAATTAAATATAATATGAAATTTCATGGTTTTCCTCAATTTCAACTCTGTACCGTCTGTATTTCAAATGCTAGAGAGATGGTTTATATGTGAAAATGTAGAGTATTTCTAGCTCAACAGATTGAGACTAGACGTTTTTCTATAGCTATTACCGTTTTCGTGCTGCAGCAGTGAGAAAATTCTTAACCTTTTTGAAGGCAGGGAGCACTTTTGATTATAAAAAACTCGCGGAGCACCAAAATGAAAGAGTCAAAAAACGTACAGACATAGGTACCTTATATTAAAAATTAAACTGACTATTACATAACAGTTAAAACATTATATATATATATATATATATATATATATATATATATATATATATATAATGTTTTTATAATTTTTTTAGCGCTGCAGCGATATATGACATTTGCCGCCACCAAACATTTACAGGCCTCTACTTACTGTGCCTATTAATATGCTTTTAATCACTAGATTTAATTGTGTATTGTGTAATAATGAAAAAAACCAAGAAGTTATTTTAAAGAAAATCCATAGGGAGTTTTAGAAACTTTGAATTTTGATCGTGTGGATATAGCGTAATAATAATTAACAAAGAAAAAAATATGTTTCAAATATAAAAATTCAGGGCTGAAAATTTAAAATCGGTCGAATATGTCTGAAAAGTCTGTAGCATCTCTATTTCAAATGGCATACATAAGTGAAAATTTAGAGTATTTCTAGCCCTACAGATTGAGACTAGACGTTCTTCTGTAGCTATTACTGTCTTCGCGATACAGCAGTGAGAAAATTAAATATGATGAAATTTCATGGGGTTTTCCCAGTTTCAACTCTGTGACGTCTGTATTTAAAATTCTAGAGAGATGGTTTAATTGTGAAAATGTATAGTATTTCTAGCCCAACAGATTGAGACTAGACGTTTTTCTATAGCTATTACCGTTTTCGCGCTACAGCAGTGAGAAAATTAAATATGATGAAATTTCATGGGTTTTCCTCAGTTTTAACACTGTAGCGTCTGTATTTCAAATACTAGAGAGATGATTTATATGTGAAAATGTGAAAATATAGAGTGTTTCTAGACCTAGAGATTTTTTCCCCGACCGTCATTCTTTTGAAACAAGAATTGTTGGTAACTGTAGTAAGAGACCAAGTATTAAAATATCTAATATTGTCTGGTACGTAGGTTTAACTATAAATTGCAACGACTCAATAGACAAATGATTTAGCTAGGTCTAATTAGATACCATAGAAATTTCAAGCTCCCCGCCAAACCTGCAGTTTGGAGCACGAACTAAAATGTATAGAGTTAAATAAAATATTGCGCCTCAGAAAGGACAACGTCGTAAATACAAATTTTTAATTTATGATTTAACGTCATATCAGTGGAAATGGTAAAGTTCAAAACAAACAATACCGTAAAGGTAACAAGGTAACTGATCTATGTTCCGATACAGACAACACTGATATAATTGTATTTTGTTGTTTAGTTATTACTTGAAGTCTTTTGACCCTAGATACACCTTTTATTTCTTCACTTCCTCCTATGGCGCTACTTCCCAACTTGGGCCTTCTGCAGCTTATGCCTCCACTATATTTCACTGTCGTCGCTCTCTTTCCCGAGTCTGGAAGAGATTCCCACAACATCACGCAAAGCGCTAGCCATTTTCGAGCTCCTCCAATGACTGAAGAAATTGTAACCGATCCTCTTTATATAATAAAAAAAGGTAAACATACAATTACACAGAAACATGTTAACTAAAGTGTTGAATGATGTTTCTGCGATTATATAAGAATTTTACTTCTTCTTTTAGCCAAGTTACAATTTCTTTATTCATCGGTGGAGCTCGTAAATGGCTAGAGCTTAGCCGAAACTAGTTGCAAAGTGTAACTGAAGTGTGATAACAAAGTAAAAAATCGTTTTATTTATCCTTTAAATATTTTTATTATCATTTTTGTTTCTCAAATTGGGATAAAAGTAACGCGATATTAGTACAGTTAAGTCTATTATCTTAGAAATTGCAACTGTATAGTTAGAATTACGTTCGGTAATATTTTGAGAGGAAAAGTATACAAATATTCACACAGGCTCAGAGGAGTTGAGGAAATAGTAAAAGTAAAAAATCGTTTTATTTATCCTTTAAAATGAATTATCACAAAGTAGCCGCCTTAACAATCCAATAAATAAAAATATTTGTTATGACATGCAAAATATATTCCTATAATATTAAAATGAAGACAATGTTTTGAAGTCGACCGATCTATCATTTATGATATTAATGCTGTCATATCATAAATAATAGATCGGTCAACTTCAAAACATTGTCTTAATTTTTATATTATAGGAATATATTTTAAAAAGACTAATCACGCCCTAATATAACCAATTTATCTAGATAAAGAATTGCATATAACATATCACCATGTATTATTAATTGGTACACAATAAATAATAAACTTTTTCTGATTATAGAATATGACATACATAAACAAAGATATAGCCACAACAAAAGCACGCATTATCACAATTATTCGCGATATTTCATAAAATGTGGTTCAATGCTAATTCCCCGCTCTCATCACACCCAACTACAAAGTTAGAAAAGAGACTGCTAAATAAGCACGCAAAATTAATCAAATATGCATTAATCTCAACACACACACACATACTCAGCGCTGTAAAAATAAACACTCGGCCATATAAAAGTAAACACCCCGTATCTCCATGCGATTAACTTTATTTAAATTGTCCCGATAATTATTATAAAGTAAATAAACAAAACAGTTTTTTTATTCTTCTACATAGTACATAGTCGGGACGCATTAAAATATTAGCGAGCTACTAATTAGTTGCTCTAAAACGCCGCACTTTTCTAGCAAAATTAACACGAGGTAGTTAATTGAGTTAACTGCTGAAATAAATGCACTGTACTCAGCGAGAGTACATAGGGTGCTTGTCTAGACTTTTCGCACCTAGTAAAAAGCTAAATGGTTTTTATTTGCGAATCCATTCGGACGAGAAGATTATTTTTGAAATACACTGGCCTGCGGCGTGTGATTTATGCGTACAGGTGTTGTTTGTGCTGCCTTAATAATCTCGTTATCTATAAATAATATTAATTAATACGGGAGGATTAGCTTGTTCTTGCCAAATGGGCTTAATGTATAATAAATTAGTTTAATAGATTGTAGTTGGCAGCTATTAAATAATGTTTAAAGTGCTTGCGTGTGGTGATTTAGACGGACTGTTTAAATTCTTTACATTGTAATTATATTGTCTATAACGGTCAATAATAGTGTCAATCCTAGTACTGTCAGTATTTGCTTGAATCATCCTTTAATATTTATCAAGTAATCAATTATCCGGATAAACATCAGTATTCTATTCATTTCATCATTACTATACCTTACACGATTAGTAATACTACTATATTTTAGAATAATGAAAATTTTAAATATATCGTACAGTAATACTGTTATTATTCTAAAATATTGACAGTATTATTGACCGTGTAAGGTGCTTTTATAAAATCTACTTATCGCACTGTGAGATGACAAGCGTAACTTTGAAAATGACAATGTTGAGGTTCTGATTTTTATTTTAATGATTCTTACGTATATTTTAACGCTCGTTTAAACTTTTTTTGGTCCACTTATTGTAGAACACCCTATATAAGTGAATCAAAATGTCAAGTATTAAAGATAATTTTTAAATTGTTCAATTAGGTGCTCATATTGAAATATAAAAATATATATTAATAAAACTAATAAGACATTATTTTAATCTTCTTATAACTTATATGAAAATATTATCGCATTACGCAGGAAGTATATAGCAATAAAATTTAATCTAAACGATGTCGTGTAGTTGTTACTTTAATTTATCTTTATGGCTACTATAATTTTGCAAGTTTTCTTCTTATCTTATTAATTTTAGAGAGATTTTCTAGAAATTTAATGGTTGTGTTATGTGGTAATTCATTGTAAAGCACTGCTATGTTTTTTACCACTTTATTTATTAAAAAAATAAATTTCCTTGAATTCATTAATAAATGAAAAATATAAAAAGTAGTTGTTTTAAACAAACAACTACTTTTACATGTTTCATTTATTAATGATTGAATGTATGGAAATTAATGGGAAAAGTTACCCCCAAAACGTATACGGTATATACGGCCCTGATGTATATAGCTAGCTTAACTAAATAAAAAAATATTTTGTAACAGTAAATGTATCAATTTTCAGGGCCTCATCCGACAAAAGAAAACTACACGTGAAGAGGCCAATGAACGCGTTCATGGTGTGGGCACAGGCAGCTAGAAGAAAACTAGCCGACCAGTACCCTCAGCTCCACAACGCAGAATTATCAAAAACCTTGGGGAAACTATGGAGGTAAGTAACGAGCGATAACCACAATCCTGCCGACCCCGCAAAACCATCTCCCACTTCATGCTAATCGTTTACTACTAAGCAGAATTCGTGTGCGTTTCTGAAAAGCACGCGCTCGAAATCATTACAAATGAATGAATCGCTTATCGGCTCATATGCAGCGGATATTGTAAACGATAAGCCAAATGTCAGAGAGTCGATCGTTGACCGCAAAAGAATCTCATCTGTCAAAGATGGACTATAACGTGACCTCTTACTGATACGGCTCATGATTTTTTTATATATAAATCTGTATTATGGGAATTATTTTCCATACGACTATCAGCGTATTCTACATGTACATAATATTATAATTGACAACCGAGAACGAACGAGATAAGAACGCTTTTTTTCTAATAATTTTATATTATTATAGAGCGGTACGATAAGAGTTCCGAGTTTTATTATATATTAATTATTTAATTGTAGCAATTTAAAATGTTTTGATTATATGATTTAAAGGAGTAATAATAAATAATAGTTCTTTATTAGCGATTTCCATATAGTATTTTTATACTTTTATATTTATAAATTCATTCATTATTATTAGTTCCTTCTGTGTATATTTTCCTGTAAATGGGAAATAAAATGTTATTATTATCCTGATTTGTTACACTTTCTCCAACTACTACTGGGTAAAAATTTGCTTATCCTGGGGCATTTATGGCCAACAGGATGAAGCTCTGATATAGGGTTTGTTTATGTATTTATAGGCGCTTGCGTTTACCATGGTTTGGCATTGCTAGTCGCCCCGTGGCGTGCAGTGCCGCAGTTGTGTGCCGCCGGTTGTAAGGGCATGGTAGAATTATGGGCATCGGCAGCAGCAAATAGAACAAGAAACAATAAGCCCGTACCAACCCAGAGTGATAAACGAAAGGCACTAATGTTCAACACCTTCCTCACAATACTACTGGTCGAAAGCAGTGCTTATTATTATTATTACTATTATTTCCGCTACTATACAAAATTTAATAGAAGATATGACAAATCCCTAACACAAAGAAAAAATCAAAGATGTACGTTCGCTTACAATATTAAAATATAAATTTATTAAAGAAGCATCGTTTAAAGTATAAAAAAAAAACTTGAAAAAATTCGAAAATCATTGAAAATAATTGAAAAATTCGATTATAAGAGGAAGATGTTAATTCAAAATTGAAAACCTTGGAAAAACACCGGTTGAAACATGAAAACATTAATTAAAACCGCTTAAAATATCAATAAAACTAAAATTGATGTTTCATATCACAAACTGTTGCCTTCGATGTCTTTCATGTTTCAAACGGCGTTTTCGATGTTTTTCAGGTTTTAAAATATAAAAATCATCGATTGTTTTTAATATATATTTTTCATGTTTCAAGCGATGTATTTAGGTTTTAATTGATGTTTAATTCATATTTCAAACCATGTTTTTGGATGTTTTCAGGTTTTAAAACATCGATGTTACCGCTTGGAAAACATACATTTTTGTTTTTCAATGTTTTTCATGTTTTAATTGATATTTAACAGGTTTTCATTGATGTTATCATGTTTTAAACGCTGTTTTCGATGTTTATGAGATTTTCCTTGATGTTTTCACGTTTCACGATTTTCAAACGGTGTTTTTCATGTATAACAGCTGTTTGAAAAACGTGAAACGTGACAACATCAATGAAAACCTGAAAAAATAAATAAATAAAACTAAAATTGATTTCACGTTCCACATTTTTCAAACGGTGTTTTTCATGTATAACAGACGTTTGAAAAACGTGAAACGTGACAACATCAATGAAAATTTGAAAAAATAAATAAATAAAACTAAAATTTATTTCACGTTCCACGATTTTCAAACGGTGTTTCTCATGTATAACAGCCGTTTGAAAAACGTGAAAGGTGACAACATCAATGAAAACCTGAAGAAATAAATAAATAAAACTAAAATTGATGTTTTCATATCACAAACTGCTGTCTTCCATGTCTTTTAGGTTTTAAAATATAGAAAAATCATCGATTTTTTAATATTTTTATATATATATATATATATATATATATATATATATATATATATATATATATATATATTTCATGTTTTGAGCGGTGTATTCAGGTTTTAATTGATGTTTAGTTCATATTTCAAACGCTGTTTTTGGATGTTTTCAGATTTTAAAACATCGATGTTAACGTTACATAATATTTTGTTGTTCAATGATTTTCATGTTATAATTGATATTTAACAGGTTTTCATTGATGTTATCATGTTTTAAACGCTGTTTTCGATGTTTATCAGATTTTCCTTGATGTTTTTACGTTTCACGTTTTTCAAACGGTGTTTTTCATGTATAACAGCCATAGTTTTCTATTCAAAACATCTTTAATTAACTGTTTTCATTATGCCTCTCATCTAAAAAAATCCCTATCGCAAATAATAATTTACAAAGAGAGATCTGAAATTACATTTGTACTTTGTGGACGAAAATTAAAACATGAACACATCTAAAAAACATCTTTTGAGGCATGAAAAACACCATTTGATATATAACAGCCATAGTATTCTATTTAAAACATGTTTAATTAACTGTATTCATTATGCCGCGCATCTAAAAAAATCCCTACCGCAAATTCCCATCAGGATAATTTACAAAGAGAAGTCTGAAATTACATTTGTACTTTAGCTGGTTGCATATTAAATGTAGTATTGAAAATGAAAATGAATATGTGAAACTGTGAAGAACATTGAGAAACAAAAATAAATAAGAAAAATTTTAAAATAAATTTAAAAAAAACGTGAGAAAATATGGGAACATGTTAGAAAATTTAGGAAAATATAGGCAAATGTAGCAAAATGTGACAAAATATGAGAAAATGTAGGAAAATATGGGAAAATTTGTCAAAATGTATTCAAATGAGTCAAAATGTATGAAAATGTGTCAAAATGTGCCAAAACGTGTCCAAATGTGTGTCGAAATACTTCTAAATGTGTCAAAATATGTCAAAAATTCTCAATAAATTAGCCAAAATGCGTATAAATGTGTCAAAATGTGTCATAAATATTCAATAAATTAGCCAAAATGTGTCAAAATGTGTCAAAACTTTAAAAATGTGTCAAAACGTGAAAAATATCACTGTAATTCCTTTGTGAGAAAATGTGGAAAAATGTGGGGAAATATAAGAACATATGAGCAAATGTGGGTAAATGTGAGAAACCGTGAAAAAACTTGGCAAAATGTGAAAAAATGTGACAAAAGTTCGCAAAATGTGAGAAAATATGAGAAAATGTATTCAAACGAGTCAAAATGTATAAAAATGTGTCAAAATGTGCCAAAACGTATCCAAATTTGTGTCAAAATGCGTCTAAATATCTCAAAATATGTTAAAAAAAATTCAATAAATTAGCCAAAATGCGTATAAATGTGTCAACATGTGTCAAAAATGTTCAATAAATTGGCCAAAATGTGTCAAAACTGTCAAAATGTGTAAAAACGTGAAAAATGTCACTGTAATTCCTGTGTGAGAAAATGTGGAAAAATGTGGGGAAACATAGGAATATATGAGTATGGGTAAATATGAGAAAACGTAAAAAAATGTGGCAAAATGAAAATATGGGTAAACGTGGGAAAATTTGTCAAAATGTATTCAAATGAGTCAAAATGTATGAAAATGTGTAAAAATGTGCCAAAACGTGTTAATTTGGACACGTCAAAATGTGTTAAAATGTGTCAAAATTTTTCAATAAATTAGCCAAAATGCGTATAAATGTGTCAACATGTGTCAAAAATGTTCAATAAATTAGCCAACATGTGTGAAAACGTAAAAAATGTCATTGTAATTCCTATATGAAAAAATGTGCAAAATGTGGGTAAATATAGGAACATATAAGCAAATGTGGGTAAATGTAAATGAAAATGTAGGAATATATTGGTAAATGTTGGAAAACATATTCAAATGAGCCAAAATGTATGAAAATGTGTCAAAATGTGCCAAATCGTGTCCAAAATGTGTCAAAAATGTTCAATAAATTAGCCAAAATGCGTATAAATGTGTCAACATGTGTCAAAAATGTTTAATAAATTAGCCAAAATGTTTCAAAACGTAAAAAATATCAAAATGTAATGTAATTTCGGTGTGGAAAATATGAGAAAATGTGGAAAAATGTGGGGAAAATATGAGAAAATGTATAAAAATATGGGTAAACGTGGGAAAATTTGTCAAAATGTATTCAAATGAGTCCAAATGAATGAAAATGTTTAAATGTGTCAAAATGTGCCGAAACGTGAAAAATATATATATTTTCAATAAATTAGCCAAAATGTGTATAAATGTGTCAATATGTGTCAAAAATTTTCAATAAATTAGCCAAAATGTGTTCAAACGTGTCAAAACTTTCAAAATGTGTCAAAACATGAAAAATATCCCTGTAATTCGTGTGGTGCCCACTGCAGATATTTGTGTGTGTGTGTTCTGGCCATCAATGGTATCGGTGGTTTTCTCTTTTTCACCGTTATTTCCATCTTACTATTGACCTTTTCATTGCCGTGTCTTCTTTTGTATTCGATATTGCTGGTACTTGCTAGTTTTTAGGGCAGATTCAAGTAAATGATTCTCTATGTTCCAGTTCCACTGTTCTCCATTTGATCATTAATTAATTAATTAATTAAAAACAAATTTCATATTTATCCCTGAAAGTTCTTTCGTCTTTTGCTCTCGTATTTATTTTCTTTTGTATGTTTCTCTCTTGTGTGGTAAGCTCATTGTCAAAATAAATTTGGTCCCCTGATTTCATTTTTAAAATTATAACTAAATAATGATATAAATTTAGCATTTAGTTACTACTACTATACATTAATAGTAGCATTGGTTGTGAAGCGGCGTCAAGCGGATTTATACACATGTATAATAATCCAGACATTTATAGCAGCGTAGTAAAATTTAGGCAGAACATAATCAATTATCTTTATCTTAACTATCTCATACAATTACTGCCCAATTGTAAGGCGGAGGGCCTTACATGTTATAGTATGTTAAGATATAAATAATTGATTATGTTCTGCCAAAATTTTGTGTGGAGGACACACGAGGTAATTGTTTTGTAACTCGAATTGCAAACTAGTTTAAAACTAGTCACTCACACAACCAGTTTGTAATCAAAATGAAACCGTATATCGCACACGAGCGATGGCCTTTATAATATATAAATTTTCATTTAATAATAAAAAGTAATTAAAAGAAATTGTTATGGCCCCACACTGCATATAGGAACCGTAACCCAAATCGTCCCTTGCCTAATTATTTAGAGATGTTATGTGCTTTTAGCGCTCTGCAATTGTTATATAGTTCGTCTAGCGCTTCTGCAATTATTAAATCCTCAGACTGATAAATAAATAAATCGGCTACATAACAAAGGCCGCTAAGCTCTGTCTAGTTTATTTATTAGTCTGAGGTTAAATCGTTCAGCTCGCCATCACAATAAGAAGCGAATATCGCTTTCTTCAAGCTCTACAATTGTTGTATTCAGTTTATAATAGATATTGTGTAAATATATAGATTTGAAATTGACTGTGATTATAATTTATTTACGTCACATAAGTGTACACTAAAATTTCTATTAACACACCATTAAAACATTCCATTAATTCTTAAAATCTAAAAATATATAATATCGAAAGAGTAAATGTTGTTAAATTGCCCATAACAAATTTGTTTTGCACTGATTCTGAATAATTGATACACTCTGCCGATAAAAACTGCATGCGATGATGCAACAAGTGTATTTTAGGACCACGCAAAAGCGCACGTATCTCTACAACTATACATAAATAAATTATGAATGAACGAATTTCGCACAGATAACTCACCCGAAATCTCCTATCGCATGCGGACGTGCACGCAAATACGTTCCACTTCGCATGGCAATCAGACATGTGCGGACACGATTGTGTCATAAATTAGTACCTCGTGTGCGTTCCAATTTTGCAAGATTCAATTAAGACCACATTGTGAGATTCCCTATCAGCGTAATTAATGGGTTGGATTTTGTAAACATTTTAATCATTTTAGAAAAACAATTTTATAGTTTGATAGATAAGTTTGTGATTCTTTCATTTCGTCGCTTCAATTCAAGTATTCTAATATACGGATTTTAATTTAATTGAAAATAAAACGCGTTGCAGTTTTACTTTCCATTATAAAAGAAAATAAAAAGGGATAAAAATAAAAGGATCACAACCCTTGGTAAATATATGAAATAGTGTACAAAATATTTGAGATTGATGCAATTAATTGAGTAAAAAGTTCGTCAAAAACAAATTTCTTGAGATTATTACTTTATATATAATTTCCTGAACTCAAGTTGACCCTATCGGTGTCGGTTCAGTCCCGCAATCAATATTGACGCAACACGCCATCCAGCGATTTTAATTTCTCTCAAGAAAATCGAATAAAAACCTTTAATTAGAATATGATTGGCAGAATGGCGGGTCGCGTTGGTGACGGTTCGCCACGACAAAGCCCCCGCTAAGATCGTGGTGCGCGGGCGGCGTGAGTGTGCGCGCAATCAACGTACCGCGCGGGCCCAGCGGGTGGCAATCTCAAAAACGCCGCCGCCGCAGCGGCGTAATGTGGCGCGGATATTAATTTGGCCGATCGTTCGCTGATAGGCACATTCCGTGTCATTACGTACCATGACTGTCGTGCCCGTACGCCAAAATAAGATTGATGTCATTCCGCCGGTTTGGCCAACTGCCGCACTTTTAATGTCCTCACCATTGCTACATTTAATTTGAAATATTGTTTCGCGTTGCACGGGGAGAGAAAAATAATTGCACTGGCTGGTATAAATAACGGCCTACCTTTACGCGATGAAGATATATCATTCAAGATACTATATTTTGTATGTGTGCTGTGTCTTGCGGGTACAATTTTAAAATAACTGTATCAATGCCATTCGGAGATAAGGCTGAACTATGACCATTACAATCCCTAACTTAAGTTCAATCAGAACTTATAATTACATAAATTATACTATATTTATATTAGTCTGTACAAAGAAATTACGAAGTAAAAATATGAATTACACATACTAATGCTACTTAGAATATGTACACTATATAAAATAAAATAATTTAGCAGGAATGTAGGTGGGTTAATACTGACATAAAATCAAAAATAACAAGGAATTAATTTGAGAGGCATATTTTTCATACTGTTAATTGAGACAGGTGAGTAAAGAGAATTTAAGGGTGAGATGATGTTTATATATATATATATATATATATATATATATAGTTATATATAAATATATATATATATACATATAGTCATGAAACGTTCAGAAAGGTCAAAATTAGCAATTCGAATTATTTTGCGATAACAATACCTTCCTTATACAGCAGTGCTATATTCGAAAAGTAAAAACAGCGATATCCATATATCACACTAGTTTTTCTAAAGTGATATGACCCAACAATCTGTGTTTATGAAAAAAAAGCAAAGTAGGGGAAGGTAGCTTTGGGGCAGTAAGAGTGACACAAGTTGGCCCAGGCTGGTAAGGTTAATACACTTTTGATTATTGATGGAGAGGTATTTTCCATATTTTACATGGACACAACTCAAAACATGATTTTGAATGGTGCCACTTTAGAAATACTAGTAGTATTATTAATATTAACCGAGTATAGAATAGTGAGAATTTCTTTTTCCACTTACTACTTCTATTGAGTCTCTATATAGGGTTAGGAGTGGATGGTACGTTTGGTCCTCTTCACACTATTTGGATTTTGGCTCCTCTTGAGTCGCACTTAGTTTCACTACTCTTCCTTGACCTTATTGGCCCTACCAGGAGCCGAAGCTCCCGCCAATATCGGTCTCAGATTCATCGTAGTTACTTGGCCCCTCCACCACGACCAGGTGGCGACTCCTTGGAGGGGAATTTAACGCAATTTTTTTATTTGAGAAAGCTGGAGACGCGCCAACATGATAGTATTTTAAATATATAAATTAAGGATAAAATTTGAAGAAATAAGAAGAAAAACCAAGGTCACAGATATTACCTATACCTATATGTTGCATTATTTTTTTATAGACTCAGCCTCTAAAATCGGATTATCGAGAACTCGAATTATACTATATCGAATGCGATGGTCAGATGACCAAACGAATTCAACAATAATTTAATTATTAAAATTCGAAGCTCCGACTTTGTAATGACAATACAAAAACATAATAGACAGGTTGGTCGGCTTCAAAACATTGACTTGTCTTTTATGTATCAGAATATTTTATGAGCATAGATGGTCTAAAATAATCTTTATGTCCACTATTTTGTGCCGACTTATTTCTTATAGTATGTGTGTTCAACAAGGGGTTGTAGTTTTTACATATTTTATAGCAAAACAATTAAGGAATGCGATGCTATATATACATCCTTTCTATATTCTCTTTCTATCATTCCTTGCTATATATAAATCATTTCTAATAAAATATGAGTCATAAGTATAAGTATAATTTATTCCAACCATATCAATCATAACAATATTTCAATTTATCTACATATACAATTTGTACAGCTGCTAACAAAGAAGCCATCGTATGCATATCTTCGGATGTACAAAATAGAGAGCAAATAAAAAGTAACTAAGCCACAATAACACCAGTATTGACATAAATTATTGCGTGTTCTTAAGGGGGAGATAAAAACATCCTGCTGAAAGTACCCTATCACACACACACACACACATACACACCAGACCTAATTCCCATATATTAGCACACCGTATTAACATAAGAGGGTGAGATAACTTACGCATAGTGATTTTTTAATTTCAGAGTTTTAAGCGACAACGATAAGAAGCCATTCATAGAGGAAGCCGAGCGTCTGCGTGTCATCCACAAAAGGGAGCACCCAGACTACAAATACCAGCCGAGACGTCGCAAACAAAAAGGCCCGGGCGACCCCCCAATGCACCAAATACCCCACGGGCCAAACGTAACGTTCAGCCGTGCCCTAAAACAGGAAGACTCCCCGTGTAGTCCTCGCAGCAACTCAACATCCCCCTCATCCTGCGACCCGCACAGCCCATCCACCTCCCAACCGATGCGATCCTCATGCATTGAACAATCCAACATCGATTTCCGACTAGCCGAAATCGATCACGCTTTTATAACAGAAGACTGTTTGGATAGTAGCGATTTAGACCAGTATTTGCCCGGTGAAAACGGACACCTGTACAACTACCACCACACCTACAACAAACACCACTCGGAGGACGAAGAGACCAACAACAACCACAAATCAAAGCGGGTTTGTATGGAGCCGCCCCCGCAAACAAGTGACAACTATGATCACCCCTTCACGCGATACCACGAGCTACAACCGAGCTCATCCGGCATCAAAAACGAGCGCTTTCCATCCCCAAACCCAGCTAGTTATAATTATCAAACCGGCATGGGTATACCGGCTTCCGGGTACTACACCCCCACCAGCCACCAGTATTTACCGTCCTATCAGTATTTGCCGCAACGGTCGGCGGTTTTCGCGAACACCCCTGTCAACGCGTACCCTCTTGAAAGCGGAACGGCAGTGGACGCGTGGAATACGTACCCTAATGTTATGTAATAATTATCAAACTGACCAAGTACAACCAGGTAATGACAAAATATTTGTAAATAATTTTTAATTTTTAAAATTACATCTCGTAATATTATATAATTTTTTTATATCGATTGTTAAATAAGTGTAAAGTTAGTGTCTTTATGTATTTTCTAGTTGTTTAGGGAATTATATATTTTTATTATTAATAAACTTTATTAAACGATGCCGTTGGTGTATTCTTGTGTTCTTCACGTCACGGTGTAACTGGTTTGTATAAATTTAATGGCTTTTTTGCTGTGACAGTTTTTGTGGATGTAATTAACCACTGCGTTGATAAGTCCCAGATGTTTGGAAGCTATTAAAGCGTTTGTCGCAGTGATACACTTGGTTGGATTATTTACAATTGTCAAGTGGTGTGGAATTGCTTTCCGTTCACACAGTTTTATCGCGAGAATTGTTGAAAGGGTAAAGGTAGGTGCACAAATACATATATAACCAGAGCTGGCACTGGCTGGCGTATTGGAGGCCAAATTTGGGGGCGCCCGTGGACTTGGGGTGGGTTATTTCCGTTTTAAATTCGGGCAACTTGAAATAGCAACAAGAATAATATTCTTTTATTTACAACGGTCTGTATATGAATTTTTTCAATGAAAATATAAATTGTTATTTATTTATTAACTGAATACTTCCATAACTATGAAACAAACGCGTTTTTTTTAGTACTTTTAGTGTCTTTATTTCATTTTTTTTTTAATTTTTACGTTATTATACGAATGAGTATTGTCAGGGCCACAACTAGCCCTTTTGGGGCCCTGGGCAAGACCTCATCACTGGACCCCCGTATACTAAATTTTATGGATTAAAAAAAGTTACTTATTTCCCCAAAATAATAGTTTTAATCAGTAGTACAACCAGAAAAACAAATATTGGAGGGAGCTAAACATTTTTAGCTTCGTATGTTTCCACTGATATCTACGAACATTTTTAAATTTACTAATTTGGACAAATTCTCAAAAGGTTGTAGAAAAGCGTAATTGTTTTTAAATATAATGCGATGTGCATTTTTAGACCTTTCTGTGGCCTCTGTGGGGCAATAGGGCTACATGCCCAGGACCCATCCTAATAAACAAGAAAATCAAAGAAAAAATCATGAAAATGTACTCAATCTCAGCAAGAGTTATGTACGTGATTCTAAGAATGAATAAAAAAATCATACTGGAAATTATACACGGATATAGATCCAGATCAACCTAGGACACAGAAGACATAGAAAACTATACGAGGATATATCCAAGGAAAAAACTAAGAGAAAAGGTCAATCGTAATACCGGTGTGACGATATTCCCTATGATCCCAGCCTCTATACCGTGCGGCGCCGCGGACCGCGCGCACGGCGGATTGTTTGTGGGTCTGTACATCGTAAAAAAATAGAAAAACAAATACGTTGGTATACAGGCTTTCCATTTTACTTTATCATATTGTTATAAACAATTTTTTTCAAATCCAGGACAATGCGCGTCACGGTCAAAAATAATAATTTACGTTACAACATATATTATACAAAAACGCCTATAAAATTATTAAAAGAAATTTAGATATATAGATTATGATCGGCAAGACATTAATAAAGAATTCCTCAAAATTTGGATTTGATTGGTCACCCCAATTGGTCACCAATAAAATCCAAATTTTGAGAAATTCTTTATTAATGTCTTGCCGATCGTAATATATATATATATATATATATATATATATATATATATATATATATCTAAATTTTTTTTAATAATTTTATAGGCGTTTTTGTATAATATATGTTGTAACGTAAATTATTATTTTTGACCATGACGCGCAATGTTCCTGGATTTGAAAAAAATTGCTTAATGTTTATAACAATATGATAAAGTAAAATGGGAAGCCTGTATACCAACGTATTTGTTTTTCTATTTTTTTTTTAATTTTAAACTTTTACGCTCATATCTAGATAATCCGATTTTAAAGGTCAATAAAAAAATAATGCAACATATTTTGTTTAATTTTTTTACTGATCTTAGCACAAAAGAAATGAATGTATCAGATGGCAGAAGGAAATTGAAAAATTTTGAGTCTACGTATTTTTTTTTCGGCGACCAAGTCGAACATATTTCATTATTATCGACTCTGCCTCTAACATCGGATTATCGAGATGAGTAAAAGTTAAAAATTTAAAAAAATAGAAAAAAAAATACGTAGGGACAGAGACTTTCCATTTTACATTTAACTATGAATAATATAATAATAACAAACAACAACATTGTGTTGGCATTTGCTAGAATTGCTATACTTTTTTATGTATAAGTACCTGACTGTTATAAATCACATAGTCACTATTAAAACGATTTTTTTTCTAGGCATTTACTGGGAATGTCACAATGTGTATTAGTTGGCATACTTTTATAAACAATTTATAATTTTCTGAAAACAATATTAATATTGAAATAAATTAACAAATAGTTTCGACTTTGTCGGCCAAAACAAAAACAGTTACAATCAAAATTTTCAAAGTTTCTTCGGCCATCTGGTGCACTGATATGTTTTGAACCAGGATCAGCAAAAAAGTTAAACAAAATATGTTGCATTATTTTTTTATCGACTCGGCCTCTAAAATCCGATTATCCAGAAATGAGCGTGAAAGTTTAAAATTAAAAAAAAATAGAAAAACAAAAGCGTCGGTATACAGACTTTACATTTAATTTATCATATTGTTATAAACATTAAGCAATTTTTTTTCAATCCATGAACATTGCGCGCCATGGTCGAAAATAATAATAATTATATACAAGTTAGTCGTCAAAAAAAAATTACTTAGAATCAAAATTTTCCATTTTCCTTCGGCCATCTGGTACACTTTTAGCCGCCCCCTAACACGAATCGTCCGGAACAGTTGCCCGATGAAAAGAATGATTACAGTTTTGGTATTTCGTCAGTAAACAGGACTGGGGTCGGTTAAAATTGTGTCGAGTCAAGTACTAGACTATAATTCAATGCAAATCCTTTTTTTATAATTCGAGAAGAAAAAAAGAATCCCAAAAAACGAAGCAGTCTATAAAAATAATGAAGCAGGAAAGCGTCTGTATCAGCGTCCGCCCCGTCAAAGACAGACATTGCCTGTTTATAGTCAATGCCCCATGCAAATTGCACTTCTTTGATGATAACTCACTAATTGCTCTGCGTTGATTTGTAAACGGCCTCCGGCATTCTTTATAATTCCCCATTCATCATCGCATTTACTCCTTTACTGTCACAACAAAGATAATAAGTGTAACTGTGTCACTAAAGCAAAAAGCGCTATTTCTACCGAACAGCGAAATAGTATCCCGCAATAAAACTTAGTTTACAGCGGGACCAATTAGCGCAACGTGTGAGTCATAAACGAAAAAAGAGCGACGAATATATATCACAACTCAAACTTCCTTCGCGCCAAGCTGTGTAATGTTTTCTTTACCGATAAGGCCGGTTTGTTGTGTGGTACACGTGCGCGCCACCACCTGCCGACAAAAAAAATTGTTTCGGATTCGATTTCACAATAAATATAATAATTTAGGCACCTAAACATGTCGAGAGCGCGATGACTGTGTCGAATGTCACGCTCAGTTCGGTTCGATCGTAAAATTTTGAAAAATTTAATGTAGGTATAAGTTATACGATCTTAGCAATTTGAAACGCTTGTTAATAAATTAAAATTATTGAATGTTTAATGTGTACTTTTGTCGTATGGATATGTTTACCAGTACAATATAATCAAATTTATTTATACATAATACTAATAAACCAGCCGAAATGTTTTTTTTAAATATTCTATATTAATTATTAAAGTATTAACTGTTTTGAAGTAACAGCAATGTTTAAAATTTCTAAAATGTATTTATTAAATATAAGTTAGTCAAATTATGTGTCCATATAAATTGTCTAGTATCATACAGCAAATTTTTTGAAATGTTGAATTGAATTATAGTTTGAATGGAAAATAAAATGCGTTCTATTCGACAAGGACAATAATTATGCGGAGCTGTAAGATCGCGGACCCACACTTATTTCAAAAATTGTTTCATTTCAAACATATTCATCATTTAAACAAAACTAAATATTAGTCAATATATGAATTAATTTCTTGAACAACTTATGATTCAAGAAATTGTCTTGTCTAAAACGCACCTCAGTCACATTTGTTTTGAAACGGAGAAGATTTTGCGTTTGGTATTTACGTAAATTAGTTAGTTACATCTTCATTTATGAATAAATTTATTTGAAGTCAACTGCGCACGTCGATTTACATTAAAACCACATGCAACATTTTCTACTTTTCAAAACCATTCAAATGTGATTTACGCCACTTGCATTCTCACATTTATACATAATAGTTTATATTTGTCTAATATGTAAAATACTTAAGTCATGTATACTTCATTTCAAAAAGTATAAATAGCTTAATTATAATTTAAAATTCATCCTAAATGCATTATTTGAACCGTGTGTTGCTAATTACAGCATAGCACGAGACGGGCCTGTTGAACGCGTGTCAGCGGTTAAGCTCTTTATGAATGATATTTTAATTATTGTATGCGTTAACCACGCTGGCCACCCTCCCAATATTTTTGATTAAGTATTCACTAAGGAGTCGGTTTGATGGAGTGACTCGGGCGCAGAGGGTCAAGTGTTGGTTCATTTCAGATCCTAGATTGTTTACACGGCGGCGTTTCCAATCGGCCGACTTATATTCACGATAAAATGACTCAAGATAATTTTTAGTGTTATTATTTTCTCGCCAGCAATGAAAAATGTTTTCTTAATTCAAGAATATCTAGTTAATTTTATTTACTGATCAAATTGGTTGAGTAATTAACAAAACAATAGCGTATGGATTTTTCACCGATCGCTATGAAAATAACGATTTAGAGGCGTTCGCTCTAATTGCGAATGGTGTAAATTTGTGACTCATCGTTTCGTGAAAGATGCTGGAAGATCATGGAAGAACCCAATGCTCGACAGTAGTTATGTTTTGACATTAATTTTTGAGTTAATTCTATCAGTTCAGCGCTATGGAACGTGTACGATTTATAGCGAATGCTAATAGCGATCGGTCAAAAATCGCACCCCAGTACGCTGTTCCAATTTAAAATCTCAAATTATGAAGAAAATAGTAGTGTAAATGAATATGTTATATAGAAGTGTAATTATGTGGGCCGTCAAAGAGGATTATTTTTTCAGTATATGTTTATGCTAATAAAAAGTGTTATTACAATAGGGAAAATGATTGATAATTAAAGGTTAATGTGTAGCAATGGTTCCCTGATTTTTTATATGTATATCAATGTCTGCTTTATACTTGAGAACGAATATTTTGCATATTCACTCCTGCCTATATCTAGCATTAAATAATAAATTAAACTTCTACATTCACTTTTTTTAGATGTTGAAAATGTACCGAAATAGAATAATATTTATATTTAAATGATATTTTAACAAACAATTAGAAGTAATACAATAAATCAGCTTTAAATGAAAACAGTATGCATCCCCGTTGGTGCGTAATTAAATCGGTAGCCGTTTGTCTTTCAATAAGAGTAGAAAAAAAAACTTAAATAGCGCGCCCGAGATGTTAATTAAGATTGCACTGTAATGCAATATGAAATAAATAAAGAAATATGATGCGGCGCGCGAGTTCTCAGAACTCGGTCCTTATCTCCGACGCACTTCCGGTCAGAAATGTCAGTCGGAATCTGCTGACCGACCGTTCGGTTTTAATTACTTCTGCCGTCACGAACTGCAAACTTTTTAAACACAAATAATCTGCAGATTAAACGCGTTAATATCGCCCCGGGAGCGCAACTAATATATTTATTTGTCTTGCCCATTGAGGCCGGCGTTTTAGTGCCAGACGCAGTCAATTTACATTGAGTTTGTTGTTTACACCCCTCACATAAAATCTGTCTCTCTGGCAAGTTTTATGGTCATATGTGGTGACCATGTTTAAGGGGTTTTTTTTAAACGGTTGCGCCCTTACGCAAAGTCGTAAAGTAATGTAAACACATAAAAATTAAATCAGTTGTATAAATAATTTTGTTTTTGAATGATTGATGTAGGTGGTACAGCTATTGAAACGGATGTGTATATTGAAAATATAAATTCAAGAATATAAATACAACTAACTGAAATTCCCGTCGTTCGACGGGGTTTGATGAATCAATTTTCAAATAAATAAATTAAAAAATAATCTTTTCCATCTGAAAATATTTCGTATTTAACTGATATTGTGCACTTGCTGTAACAGAAATGCTCATTGTATGAATTAAAAAATTCCAGCGTATGTGGGGGTACAAAAACTTCAATAAATCTGTTTAAAATGTACATAATTCTATAATATCTCCTGATTACATTCATTAATAGTCAAGTTTATTAATTTTGAAGTGTGATTGCTGTAGCTAAACTATTTATTGACTTTCTGGTATCGTAAACTGAAACATTGTAAATACAGCATATGTAGGGTGACTAAACCTTCAATAAATCTCTTTAACATTTTCAGAATTTGATAAAATATCCTTGATTGAATTACCTAATTGTCATATTTATTAATTGTAAAGTTTGAATAGTTTAGCTAAACGGCCTGGTATGTTAATCTCAAAAATTGAAAATCAATGTATGTGGGACGACAAAACTTTAATAAATCTCTTTAAAATATAAATAATTCTATAAAATCTCCTTCATTGCATTTACTAATAGTCAGATTTATTAATTGATTGCTGTAGCTAAACTATTTATCGACATTTTGGCATATTAAACTCAAAAATTGCGTATGTAGGGTGACACAAACTTCAATAAATCTCAGAATCAAAAAGTTCAGAATTTTATAAAATGTTCTTGATTGTATTACCTAATAGTCATATTTATTAATTGTAACTTTAAGTCATTTGTCTAAACTGTGTGTGGACTTTTTGGTATGTTAATCTCAAAAATTGCAAATTCAGCGTATGTGAGGTTGAGCTAAAATTTCGATAAATCTCATTAATATGTTCATAATTTAATAAAATCTTCTTCATTGCATTCTCTAATAGTCAGGTTTATTAGTTTTAAAGTGCGACTGCTGTAGCTAAACTATTTATCGACTTTTTGGCATGTTAAACTCAAAAATTGCAAATACAGCGTATGTAGGGTGACAAAAACTTTAATAAATCTCTTTAAAATTTTCAAAATTTTATAAAATGTCCTTAATTGTATTACCTAATAGTCATATTAATTAATTGTAAAGTTTGAGTCGTTTAGCTAAACTGCGTGTGGAGTTTTTGATATGTTAATTTCAATAATTGCAAATCCAGGGTATGCGGGGCGACACAAACTTCAATAAATCTCTATACAATGTTCATCATTTTATAAAATCTCCTTTATTACTTTCACTAATAGTCAGGTTTATTATCTGTAAAGTATGATTGCTTTAGCTAAACTATTTATCGAATTTTTGGCATGTTCAACTCAAAAATTGTAAATCTAGCATATGTGAGGTTACAAAAACTTTAATAGTTCTCTTTAAAATGTTCAGAATTTTATAAAATCTTCTAAACTACTTTCAATAATAGTCAGATTTATCAATTTTAAAGTTTTATTGCTGCAGCTAAACTATTAATTGACTTTTTGGCACTCAAAAATTGCAAATCCAGCGTATGGAGGTGAGAAAAACTTAAATATTTTCTAAATTTTCATAATTTTATAAAATCTTCTTGATTGCATTCACTAATAGTCAGATTTATTAATTGTAAAGTATGATTGCTGTAGCTAAACTATTTATCGACTTTTTGGCATGTTAAACTCAAAAATTGCAAATACAGCGTATGTAGGGTGACAAAAACTTTAATAAATCTTGGATTGTTAAGGCATCTACTTTGTGATAATTCATTTTAAAGGATAAATTTATATATATTTTAGTTAAGATGTTTCTGTGTAATTGTTAGTTTTCCTTTTTTTTTATTATATAAAGAGCGATCGGTTATAATTGCTTTAGTCATCGGAGGAGCTCGAAAATGGCTAGAGCTTAGTCGAAACTAGTTGCAAAGTGTAACTGAAGTGTGATAAAAAACAAAGTAAAAAATCGTTTTATTTATCCTTTAATAAATCTCTTTAAAATTTTAAAAATTTTATAAAATGGCCTTAATTGTATTACCTAATAGTCATATTTATTAATTGTAAAGTTTGAGTTTTTTAGCTAAACTGCGTGTGGACTTTTTGATATGTTAATCTCAAAAATTGCAAATCCAGGGTATGTAGGGCGACAAAAACTTCAATAAATCTCTTTACAATGTTCATAATTTTATAGAATCTCCTTTATTACTTTCACTAATAATCAGGTTTATTAACTATAAAGTATGATTGCTCTAGCTAAACTATTTATCTAATTTTTGGCATTTTAAACTCAAAAATTGCAAATACAGCGTATGTAGGGTGACAAAAACTTTAATAAATCTCTTTAAAATTTTCAAAATTTTATAAAATGTCCTTAATTATATTACCTAATAGTCATATTTATTAATTGTAAAGTTTGAGTCGTTTAGCTAAGCTGCGTGTGGACTTTTTGATATGTTAATCTCAAAAATTTCAAATCCAGGGTATATGGGGCGACAAAAACTTCTATAAATCTCTTTACAATGTTCATAATTTTATAAAATCTCCTTTATTACTTTCACTAATAGTCAGGTTTATTAACTGTGATTGCTCTAGCTAAACTATTTATCGACTTTTTGGCATGTTAAACTCAAAAATTGCAAATCCAGCGTATGTGGGGTGACAAAAGCTTCAATAAATCTCTTTAAAATATTCATAATTGTATCAAATTTCATTAATTGCATTCAGTAATAGTCAAGTTTATTAATTGTAAAGTTTTATTGCTGTAGCTACAGAATTTACCAACTTTTTGGCATGTTAAACTCAAAAAATGCAAATCCAGCCTATGTGGGGGTACAAAAACTTCAATAAACCTCTTTAAAATGTACATAATTATATAACATCTCCTTGATTGAATTCATTAATAGTCAGGTTTATTAATTTTAAAGTGTGATTGCTGTAGCTAAACTATTTATCATTTATCCACTATTTCGCTTGTTAAACTCAAAAATTGCATATGTAGGGTGACTAAACCTTCATTAAATCTTTTTAAAATTTTCAGATTGTAATAAAATGTCCTTGATTATATTACCTATTATTAACTGTAAAGTTTGAGTCGTTTACATATTTATATATATATATATATATATATATATATATATATATATATATATATATATATATATATATATATATATATAACCTTTTAACTATACTTAAGATATATCATAAAAATTTAAGGACCCTCAGAGGTATGGGTATGTATAAAAATACTTCCCGAATAGACTGTAATTATTTTTTTTCTGGGACCAACCAAATATATTTCGCGTCGCGACTCCCACTTTGAGAATCACTGCTCTATAAAATAATAGTCGAACCCTGAGACACTCAAACTTTTTTTATACATCCGTAAAAATGTTTGCTTAAAATCCTGTAACAGACCCAGTCGTAAATTACCCAAGATTTTTAATAACATTCGCGTCGTAAAATTATGCAATAAATGTTGGAAATCATGTTAACTACCGTTGACTAAACGGCTATCTATTAACCAGATGGCCCACCCCCATATTAGATAACTCCAATGGGATTTTTTCGGGGGCTATTATTTTACGTGCTCTGCACCTACTCACGAGTTTTTCTGTCGCCTTCCTGCCACAGTGCGCGCTAAATGTCAATCAGGTGTCACGCACGTCACATTTTCAACATTCTCTTCTCTTCGGGCATGATATGGGTAGGTTTTTAGGGAAATAGCGAATGTGAAACTAATATTTATGTAATAATTAGGGAAGTTGATATTTTTTTTTTGAAATTTTAATTGGTATTTCAATATGGCACATGCCGTGTTTGAATAAAATATCAACAAATCATCGTCTAAGTAACAACACCGCAATCTAACATTTTATTACTACTTTTCAAAGAGAGAAAAACTGGTTATAAAATGTTTATTGGGGTTATTTTACTCTGACAACAAGTAATCCATTTTTTATTTGATTGTTATATTTTATTTTATTAAACCAGGAGCAATTTCATTAATCCAATAAATATTTTATAATCAGTTTTTCTCTCTCCTGTCAACCTTTTTAAATAAAACTTCAATTTTAATATGCGGCAGTTTAACACTTAAATAAGTATATATTATGTTATTTCAAATTATTTCTTTTACGTAAATGAATTCACTGGCGGAAAAGGCTCACGACTGATAGCCCTATAACGATAGAAGTTTTTTTTGAATTTACTGAAAGTCCAAAGTTGATTGCACAGTAACCTGTAACAAAAGTCTGGGTCACACAACTGAGTATTAATTTGTGTATATTTGGTTGATTTGGTCACATACAGTATGCACGACTTTTTATTGGGTTTTTAGTAGTACATTGTTAATTTTGTATTTCCGCCAGTGGGAATGATTTTACAACATTCTAAAAAAAAAACGTTTTTAAGTTTGAACATTGTATGATTACTAGTCTTATTCATACGTAAAATTAAGTTTGAATGAAGAAAATAAATAATTTATTATTATTATTATTATTATTATTAATTAAATCGACTCATACAAATGTGTATTTTGTTATTTATAATTAAATACAAAAATGTGGTAGCCACAAATATAAAACCCGCTAATTTGTCTACTCATCTGTGATTTTTTTTTTGCTCTAAAGCATGTAATAAATCATCGGCAAATATGTGTGTGTAAATATTGGCTTTGATAGAACGCGGGCGGGACGTAAAAATGCACGACCGGAAAAGACAAGTGCGGTGGTAGGCACCCCGCAATATAACTGTGGGACTATATTCCTATTATGATTTCCCATGCGATAAGGGCAAAAAGAGAGTTAAATAAATCAACATAGCGCCGGGCAAATAAAAAAAATATTATAACAGATTAACATTACAAAAAAAATCGTGATATTGTGTGCAGGAAATAAAACGCAATTGCAAACAGCTATTTAGTACAGTATGCAAATATTTCTGATATGATTGAATCATACAGTTAGTAACCGATTTTATTGCTGATACAATTATTATTATCTAAACATTGACTTTGCTACTTTAGTTTTAATCATAGCTGAAGATATTTTTGCATAAACATACAATTATTAAACAAAAACTTGCATTATTATAGGGCTATCAGTCGTGAGGGTTTTCCGCCGGAAAAGGGAGTAGCTCATAGGAGTTTAATCATCCGGTATTTATTTTAACTTCACTTCAAGTGTAGTATTTATTATTATTTATTATTATTATAGAACGGTTTTATTATTATATATTATTATATATTATTATATATTATTATATATATTTATATATTATTATATATTATTATATATTATTATATTATTATTTATTATTATTATAGAACAGTTTTAGTGGTAAAATGTTAACTGAAATAATAATCGTTTTATTTCAGTTAATGTATTACCAGTAAAACTGTTTTATAATAAATAAATATAAATTATTTTTTCTGCATATTTTATCTCTTCCAAAAATATTTTTTTTGGAAGAGATAGGTGAGTATAACATATGCAGAACAAATTTATATTTATTTATTATAAAACAGTTTTACTGGTAATACGTTAACTGAAATAAAACGATTATTATTTCAGTTAACATTTTACCAGTAAAACTGTTTTATAATAAATAAATATAAATTTGTTCTGCATATTTTATACTCACCAAAAATATTTTTTTTGGAAGAGATAAAATATGCAGAAAAAATGTATATTTATTTATTATAAAACAGTTTTACTGGTAATACATTAACTGAAATAAAACGATTATTATTTCAGTTAACATTTTACCATTAAAACTGTTCTATAATAATAATAAATAATAATATATAATAATATATAATAATATATAATAATATATAATAATATATAATAATATATAATAATATATAATAATATATAATAATATATAATAATATATAATAATATATAATAATATAAAATAATATATAATAAATAATTATAAATAATAATAAATAATTAAAATGTGTTGTATATATTATATTCGAGCTCTTGGCCATATAATTTTACATTTAATAAAATGATTAGTGGTACGCGAGCAATTGTGCCTTTAACGGTGCCACAATGATAAGAGGCGTTAATCCAGCAATAGCCACAACATCGAAATCCATCAGGCGAGCTCAATGAGGTGCACTTGAGATGAGATATCTCAAGAACCGCTGACGTACCAGACCCAGGTCCCTCCTTCAGAGGTTTTCATAACACCCACCACGCAATGACGGCGGCATAATACTTTCCCATTGTGCGCTCGGAAACGCGATGGAATTCCGGCAGATCGAGAAAATAACAGTTACGAGATGCAATAATAAATAACAACGCAATCAAGTCTAATTGAAAACGAAAAAAACAATTCGGTGTAACGTATAAAATCAATTAGATGCTAAATCAATATATATTTTGTATAATTTTATGAATCAGCGGTTAGCACCTTCACATAAAGGCACCTTACACGGTCAAATAATACTGTCAATATTTTAGAATAATGACAGTATTACTGTACGATAATATATTTAAAATAAATAGAATTTATGAACAAATTTCGTCAAATTCACATATCAGCTTCTGCCAAATCGCCACAGAATTAAATAACACAATACAAAACTTCCTGTGATTTTTAGAAAATATTATTCCTCATTGCTAAAATATAGTAAGATTTTTTAGAGTATTATTGCAGCTTTTAATTTATAAAGACTAGTCTAGACTTAGAAACAGTAGTAGTAGTAGTAGTTACTGTATTTATTACATTTTGTAACTGGCTATTGACCGTTCGAGGTGCTTCTATCGTATGTTAGTGTATGTGTATGTGTTACAGCTTGCTATTTCAGAAAATCGTCCCCGAGGTTTCTAGTGTCGTTTTTTTTTTAGTATTATTGCAGCTTGTGATTGAGATTGTGTGATTTTTCGAAAATATTATTTCCCACTGCTAAAATATAGCAAGATTTATTGAAGCTTTTAATTTATAAAATCTAGTCCAGACTTAGCAGTAATAGTAGTATTTGCTACAATTTGTAACTGGCAACCGACAGTCGTCATTGCATGATATTTTATTGCATTCTGTTTTAAACAATTTTTTCTTATAACGCTGTCTGTATTTGATTTCAGGCTAATAATTGATTATTTCATTATATAAATTATTGACGTGTATAAATTTGATAAAATTGCCAAAACTATCCTCCGTTGCGCTAAAGCAGGGGTCTTACTACATATATATATATATATATATATATATATATATATATATATATATATATATATATATATATATATATATTACAGTTACAGTTGTTTTTTTTTATTTAAATCACATTCAATTCAGTTTCGGTAAAATGTAATGCAAATCAACTGTAACTGTAATATATATATATATATATATATATATATATATATATATATATATATATATATATATATTACAGTTACAGTTGATTTTTTTTATTTAAATCAGTTTTCACTCAATATTATAAATCCCTAGTTTCTTATAAAAAAAAAGCAAATTCAATTCAGTTTCGGTAAGATGTAATGTAATTATTTTAGAGTTTAATTTATATGCCATAAATTTAAACTGAAACACCCTTACCCCCAAATAATATTTAATTTTTCAGCATGCCATAAGCAATCCGAAACCATGATCTGAAGGCGACACGTACACCTATTCCACCAACCCAGGCGAGACTGTTTCAATTTTATGTCATACTTAACTTTATGGTAATTTGAATGCCCCAGAACAATATTTATGGTACACTTAAAAACGTTTATGAGCGATATTAACGTCAGTAATTACTGTAGGATAGTAATGTTTATAAAATGATTCTGATTAGATATTTTCAAGTGACAGTAGCGCACAGGAGTTACAAGTACCTATGGAATTATGATGTTAATGAAAAATCTGAAAAAAGTTTTATTTTATTTGTAAGGGCAGCTTTTACTCACCGAAAACAGGATACGGAATGTATTGAAAATAGTATTCAAGAATCTTGAATCTCAACCCCTTATTGGTTCACATAATTAACGTTGTATTTATCCAACATAAAATTTAACGATTTATTGCTCTCAGCCATTTCCCCCTCAATCATCGATATGGAGAAAAAAACTATTAGAATCGTAAACTCGGCGCTGTTTTTTATTCTTTATATTTTACAACCCGAAAGTTTATAGTTTACATATAAACATGAGGCTTTTGTATTCATATTGTAAGCTAAATAAGGTTAAAACTCTGCGATGAATCCCGTAATTATTAACGATTTCAATAAGTTTAATACTATTAAAAACGTAGAAATTTTGAATAACTTTATTTTTATACAAGCTTCATTTATTTAAGCTTCTTTTAATTTTAATAGAAATAATTGTGTGAAGGTTATGAATAAATACAGGATTTATTACGTGGGTGCAGTAGGCTCCTATTTAGTTAGTTAGTTAGTTTATATGTTTACAGTTTACAGCTTACTTTCTGGTAGTAAAATATAAAGAACCAGTGGCCCATTGCAGCAATAAAAGAAGTCTATTTTTTGCGGAAATTCTATTTAGTTTCATTTTAAAATTGTATTAAGATTTTGGGCTAACCCACAAATTTTAAAAATCTAGTTTTATGTTAGTAATAATAATAATAATATAATTTAAAAAAAAAAATTATTTGAGGGTTAGTCCACTTGTGTTCTAGTATAGCAAGTACTTTTTTTTTGTAAACAAATAGTTTATTTATTTATTTTAATTATATCATTTATTTATTTTTATTAATTACATTATATTATGAATAGTAATTCTAAATTAATTACATGAACTATTAACAAACAACATTCTTGCAATATTATTTCTTGTTTCTAGTGTGAAAATAGATGAAACCGGTTAGCCGGTAGTTAATTTTTTTTTTCATATAAATAACATATTAATTTCGGAAAATTGTGCTCCCTCTCAGTGTTGTCACCAATCCACTGACCTGGACATCCTGGTGTGAAGGTGTTGTTCTTGTTTTTGTTGTTGTTGTTATTGGTGTTGTTGTTTGAGAACAAAAGTGGACTACACCTCAAATAAATTTAATTTTTTTTATATTATTATTATTATTACTAACACTACTAGATTTTTAAAATTTGTGGGTTAGTCCACCTTCGTTCTCAATGCCTCATATCATAAAATGCTAACGAAAGAAGTATTGCCCGAAATAAATAATATAAATTCTAAAATATTATAGAATTTCTCTTTGGCATTCATAACGAAAAATATGCGTCTAATTCTCTGTGCGCGTTCAATCAATCACGTGGAGAAATAAATTTGTCGACCAATGGGCAACGGAGCTCACAATGCGATCCGGAGAACGTAAATGATTTGGTAAAATATCCACAATGCCACTAATGAATCATTTTATCTTACAGCTGTCAATAAATTTGATTGGTTTGATGAGTTGCTTTATACCCTAATTTACTTTTTTAAAAGTTCATAATAAATTCCGACACGGGCCTCGTTTAGTGTAACAAAAGGTATAAATTTCTTTCATATTGCTTATAGAAATTATTTAAGCCGAACATAGAATGTAAAGGAAACCTTAATGGTAAGACTTTAATTATTTATACATCTTTCAGAGTTATTAATTAATTTGTTTACGGCGGTAATTGTAAAACAAACGTTGTCAATTTTATTAGTAGTATGATACTTAGTTATTTATTCGATTTTATAATGTTCGGTAAATGTTGTAAAAGCTATCAAAACGAAAACAAATCTTGAGCGGCCGGCTATAGAAAATATGCTGGCCGCGCGGCGCGCCGGTGCCTTTTGAAATCAATCCTTTTGAAAACGTCTAAATCCTTTGACGAAACGCAAATATCTAATCTGATACCCGACATCTGCTTCCTCTCGGATATTTGGCTCTGAAGAAAAAGAGGAGTTCGGGCGCGACATTATTCCAAAAATTCTAAGGTCACGAAAAAAAATGTAAACGGCCACTGAAGGTGACTTTTGTCACACTTTTTATTACACATTTGGTGCTGCGAGACACACTGTTTTAGTTAGACTGTTTGATAATTGGACTATATTTTAATTAATTCCATATAACTTTATTTATATAACTAGGTGAAACATCCCGACGTCCGACGGTGGATGATTACAAATAAAACATATTTGGGGTGGATAGAGACCAAGGAAACTATGCCCGTTCATTATTTCAAACGGCTTTAACTATTGAATGTGATTTTAAATTTGGTCCCAACATTTTTAATTAATTAATTTTAAGGGTGAACTGCTTTTGTCCGACAAATAAATTAAGTTTTAATATATAAACAATAAAAAGCGTAGTTAAAACATTGCTATTACATCAACATACATAATACTTCTAATAATTAATAAACAAAGAATATTTTTTAAAAACCCTCGACTCCCACTTTTGAATTGACAGCTTAAAAAACATACAATTTCAAAACATTGTCTTCGTTATTATTGTTTTTATATTGTAGGGTTTATAGAAATTATGTTAGACTAAACTTTGACTACAAAATTACATTGCTAATTACCACTTAAATTGATTGCAAATAGCAACAACTGTTGACTATGCTGTCGCCACTATCAAACAACTCTGATAACATCAGTTTTAAGATAGGAAGAATGCTGAACAAAAATAATTCTGATAGATGGACGCTGAGAATACTGCTAGGAGCAGGAAGAAAATGGATTTATCAACAAATTGAAATAACTCAGAATAATAAAGACATAATCCCATCACCTATAATGGTATTGAAATATTTATTCATTTATCTCAGTCTTAAAATATCAAAAGAAAACCAAGGTGCAGAAGTACAACGAATAACATCAATGAATTATGCAGAGTTTAGCAAGTTGAACGATATATTCAAAGCGAAAATTACTAACATGGATATTCCTTCGAGTGCTTAGATGGGCATTAAACAAATAAATAATACATAAAATAAAAGTCACAACCCAGTTTAGTGGCCGAGTGGTTAGAAGCGTCGTCAATCTCGTACTGAGCACTGGGTTGCCTGAGTTCCATCCCCAGCAGGGAGCGAATGTTCGCGAATGACCTTTCACAGTTCTTCAGAGGTTTTCTGTGAAGTTAAAGTAAATACCGGGTGATTAAACACCTCCGAGCTTCTCCCTTGAAGGAGATGATTGGACGACGTTAAAGAGGTAGCAGGACGTGTCTGGTACCATCTAGCCCAAGACAAAACATCGTGGAAAAATCTAAAGGAGGCCTACGTTCAGAAGTGGACAACAATGGGCTGAAAGAAGAAGATGAAGAAGAGCTTCTCCCTTGACCGGCAGAAAAGCCTCACGGCTGATAGTCCTATAAAGATAGATGTTTTTTTTAAAGTCACACAACGGGCGATGAAAAGGAGAATGATAGGTATTTCGCTACGCGATCGAGAAACCTACCAGCAAACAAAAGAACGGTCATCTGAAATAGAGCTGGTCTGAGCACATAACCAAAATGAAGAACAAATGGACACGCCGACTAGTGAAGGGCATATAGAAAACAGCAGAGAAGACTCCAGAACAGAAGGACAAACGACCTAAAAGTTTTGGCAGGACATACTGATTGAAAAAATCAGAAGGCAGAGAGGAATTGAAAAAGATTACATTCGACGATGGAGGACATAGCTAATGATGACTTATATATAATTTCGCTAAATACCTCATATGAACAAATAATTTAAATTCAACCAGTCACAGGCAACCAGATATACGCCCAGGGGTTTATCGAAATTCTTGATCTTCCGCCTAACACAAAAAAATAAGAATTTGATACTGAAAAACCTACATTATCTTGAATAATTTTTTTATAAATTGAGACAGTAATTAGTGTGTTATGCAAAATACCGATATATTTTAGTTACGCCTATGGTAATGAAAACCATAATGGCGGACGAACATCCGCACCAGCGCCGCCTACGTAATTTTACTTCAACTACAATTGTGTTTATCTTCAAGCTAAAAGCACGTGCTGTGAAGAATACAGTAAATAAAGATGTATCTTATGTATTATTTCGACACCGAGGGCAAACGAGTGTACACTCTGAAGGTATGTAGCTATATTTATCAAATTTTTTACTGGAAAATGTTTGCAGTAAAATACAATTTAAGGTTATGTTTTTCTTGTAGAAGCATGATCCTTCTGGAAATCCCACGCTATCAGCACATCCAGGTAAGTTTAATATACGTATTTATTCTAAATTAATTATTCTGTTTTGATTAACAATTAAATTTATTTAATAAATAAGTAATATGTTGCAGATAGCTTTGCATAGTAATGGGTGTTAATAGACAATATATATGATATGAATCATACTACAAATAGGTCTGAAACCATTGATGCCTGATACACTGATGGCCATATTCATGTATATGTAATGACCAAATTTATTATCATTGCAAAAAAAAATGTCCTCATATAATTGAATACTGCTGATGAAAATATCAAATATTGACAAATCACTTGGTACACCTGCTAAAGGTATGACCACCTTGAGGTATTGGGCATAGAAGCCATACAATATTTGAATGCATCATTATATGCAATTAAGCATGTTCTATATTGGGAATTAGAGGATTAAAAATAACAATTCATTTAATACAAAATGGACAGTTAAATTTTGACAAAAAAAAATGATGTACTGATTGAAACTTTAGGTTCAGCTGTATAAACCAGATAACTCTTGAGTTAATATCCAATACATGACTTTTGACAAATAATGAGGCATACAAGTCCTTAGCCACACACAGTGATAAACAAAAACAGCTTTTATTACAAAGCATTGTATAGGATGACTAATTATTTTATGGTTTTAATTTACAGCTCGATTTTCACCTGAGGACAAATACTCCAGGGAGAGGATAACCATTAAGAAGAGATTTGGTATTCTCATGATACAGAAACCAGAGCCTGTGTACTGATTTTATTACCTCTAATATGTATAAGATATTTTTATAATATAGTTACTTTTAATCACCACATTTTATTTCAATCTATGCCATATCCTATCTATTGTTTCACTAAATAGTGCACAATGACACCTATTTTAAGCTTAGATTGTGATAATTATTTCATTGAAGTGAAAAAATTCCACATTTGAAAAAGCTAAGTCAACAATGGAACCAAGCAAGAACTTTGGCATCTCAGCAAAATATAATATAAGTCCCTTCACACTTCTCTTTTATTTATTAATTTGTTTTGGGTGCATAACAGGTATGGGATGGATAGACATACCCCAACCCTATGCCAATGCACCATCTTGATTATTAGTCCTAACAATGAAACCCCAGGCTTTCTAATCCACTTCACCAAAAACAGCTATTCACAATTTTAACCAAACAAAATCATTTGAGAACTAAAATGATTGCAGTTATGTAATTTTATTATTTATTTGCTTTTTTTTATACACTGACCCACCTCTTGTAGACACTCCTAAATAGATTTGTTATTTACAGTTTGTACATTAAAATATGAACACTACATAAACAGCACAAACCAAAATAACAAACAATTCATCAGTCTCAACGTTACATAGTTATTATGACAAGTTTTGTTTTTGCATTATACAGGAATATGTGATTAAAATTTGAGTACCATTTAACATATGTCTACAACTATTAGGTACCATGTTTCAGGAGCTATTAACATCAATATTCATGTAATTGTATCAAAAATCAAAGATATATATTATTTACAATTTAAAAAAGCTAGTTGTTATTTGTAGCATCATGCCTGCCTTCTAATATCAGTTGAAAATGATAAATAACTCAATACTAAAATTCTGTCAAAATATAACAACACACTACTAAACTATTTTAATCCCTAGAAGCTCCAATAATTGTTAGAATTGAAATGAAAATATTAATGATATCCAAATAGAGATTAAGTGCAGCAAATATATACTCTTCAGGTGAGATTGAATACTTATGATTTCCACCCATCATCATCTGTGTATCATATATAAGATACACTGAAAACAGTAATGCCCCAACTGATGCGTATATAAGCGAGATTATTTTGCTTTTAAAGAACATTCCCACGAATCCAAATATTACCAGAATGATCAATGCTACAAACAGCACACCTCCCATCATAGTAAAATCCCATTTTGTTTGAAACGCGAATAGAGTCAACCCCAAACATACAGCGGCTGTTATACCCACAGCCATTACAACCTCTTCTGACCTGTAACGCGATGCGGTCATGCCGAGGAAGAACCCTTGAGCGATCGTAAATAGTGCCAGCATGATGAAATTCATCGGGGATTTACGGCGCACCTCCCCGCAACAAGCTAGGGTTATCATAGAAACGATTAGAACGATGATTGCGATTATAAATAACTCGGGGTGGCCTGCGACGAACTTCTGCGTCGGTTTGTGGTATACGAACAAGCAGATGAAGCCCAAACTGAGAGTCAGTTGAACCATTAGAATCGAGTAGACTTTGCGGATGAAGCCGCGACGGATGGACTTGTCGCTAAAGTCGAAGCCTTTCACCTCGGGGTCTTCCGTGTCACCGTAGTTGGTTCCGTACATGTCTGTGAACAGAGAGTTATGGAGGGTTATGTTTAATTAAGGCTGGAATTCCATACAAGCTCTACTTATGGTATCAAATACAAAAGTCCAAACAGTCTATTTTGGTAACTTCAGAATGATTGGAATTAAGGGCCATTCACAATAAACGTGGTGTTGTGGTAATGTAGCTGTAAGCAAGCAATATTTTACACATGTATAAATTATATGTGTATGACACAGCATTGGTAAACCTCTATCTTGATTCTACAACATCATTACTGCCCAATTGTCAACGTCTGGATTTGTATAGATGTGCAAAACTTTGATTACCGCTGCTACCACCACTGCGCTATTGTGAGTAGACCTTTATTCAAATGGCATGGCAACAGTGGCACCATTACTAGAAAACCATAGATCTTTAGAACATAAAATGCCCTGTCATACTATTTCTGATACCCATAAATGGAATTCCAACCTTGAAACTTATGCTAGCTATCATGCAGTATAAAATAATTTATGTTGTATTTCATTAGTGTTTTGATGTGTTACTGTTGATGTTTATATTTAGACCTTTCTTTTGTTAGATCTTTCGGCTCGGCTGTATAAAGGCGAGGTAACTATAATCCGTGATTAAATTGGGTCACGCAATTTAATCACGGATTATAGTCAAAAGATCCCGCGACAAAATAGCCCCTAGATATAACAGCCCGCGACAAAATAGACTCTAATACACTTTTATACTGTTAAGCTAAATAATTAGGTAAATTATACCAAACACAATTAGAGCTGGAAAATATTTGATCTATATACTTATTTGAAATAAATATATTAAACTAATTATATTCAGTTAGAAGAAAATTCCAACTTCTTATACAAGATTCTATTTTTCAAACATGAAGACATTTTATATATGCATAAGGTTAATAGTCTGTTCTGAATAGTTGGCTGGAGTGTATTACTACAAATATATAAGACACAAGTGTTCTACAACCTCACTTTGGGACTATTCACTCATACCACTAAACCTATGCTGCATATGATGATAGGTGACCAATAGCGGCCTAATCCATGAAATTTGCCATTAATTATGTTTGTCACCTGTATTGGTATTTGTTGTGTTGATTTATAAACCAGCTGATAATTTTTTGACAAAAAAAATACTATCAAGAAAATCACATTTCTCTCCATCTTTGTTGATTAAGCCACTATTGCTCTCATAGTCTCTTATAAGCTGTAAGATTTTGTAGGGTATTGCCAAAATTAGTAGTCACATATTTCATGAATGAAAAGTGAGTTAAGAGAAAAATGTTGATATGTTTAAAATGATTTGTTAGCCATCTATAAACATTCCATTATAATACATTAGGCATTACAAAAGCACTAGCCTTCTAGCCTAGTACACCCGCTAGTTATTTAGTTAGTATTCAAACAAATTAAGAAAATTAAGCGTTTTTATAATGCAAATCAGCAATATATAGTTCAGACGAACCAGGTTTATTAGAGAAGGGCGTGTCTTCACCTGGTTGGTTGTAGCCCCCAGACATTGGTGGCGGCATGTGACCATATGGCATGCCACCTGGTGGAGGTTGCCCATAACCAGGACCTCCTGGTGGAGCAAATCCCATGCCACCCGGTGGTGGAAAGCCCTGTCCAGGGAAACCGCCCTGTGGTGGTGGATATCCACCTGGTGGAGGATACCCACCAGCACCAGGGAATGGTTGCTGCTGTGGGAAGCCTTGTTGACCATAATACTGGTTAGGATCTATAGAAAATATTATGTTTTTTGTGTGTGTCAATTTCAAACTTCAATTAACAATTTCTTTTATAGCGTACCTGGTGGAGGGTACGGCCCGTTATTCCACGTTGTCATTTTGAATTTTTTTCTAGAAAGAAATAATAGTTTAAATTTCATTTTTAAATATTAAACCACATGTGGAGAACCTTTGGCCTTACCATTGCCAACTGCATCTATGACAGCTTCGCTCTCATGAGAGTGAAGCTGTCAGATGCAGTTGGCAATGGCCTTACATGTGAAAAAAAAACGTGGAAAAAATTATAAAAATAATGGTTTTATATATTTATTTCCACGATTTGTATGCAAATTTGTATATGTGCCTAATTTTTATTTCTAAATGATGTATTTCTATAACTATTCTCGTTATTATTTTTTAACAAAAACACACTTTATATGAATGGATTGTCTATTTTTTGAAAAATTGGCCCATGTAAGTATCAATTCAGTTTGTGATACGTTTTTTCATCTCTAATTCTTCTATTCATAATTGTGAAAAATTAAATAATAAGAAATAAATGGTGTGTATTCTTATTTTGTGAGCTTTAACCACTCAAAATAATCCATTTTGATACCAATATCTGTCATTTTATTACTTATTTTATGTCAACATGAACTTGCCTAAGTTTCATGTTATAGTAACTTATTTAAATTAGTACAATTAGTATAAAATATTAAAAGTGTTCATATTATGTTGATGATATCCTTGATAAATATTATCTTATCAGTAGTAGTGTTATAAATAAACAACAAATAAATGTTTCTAGAAACTCATGATATGAAAAAATGGGTATCTTATTAAAAAATTCAAAATGAGCATCATAAGTACTCAATAGACTTTTATTTTGTGTTGCACACTTCACAACTCATGTATGATGTATGTGGGCTGTTATTTTTCTCTAAAATAAATGTTTATAATGTAATTTTTTAAATAAAGCTATATTTTTTTAAACTATGTATCATCCCCTGTTTGATAATAAGCAAGATAGATGTAATCGGACATATTCTTTTATATTACATTATTATTAAGGTTATAATTAAAATAATTTTGGGGCATTTTTTTTAAAATGTCAGCTAAATAATTTTTTTATTTCAAAACATGATTAGGCCTTCACATAAACACATCTTATGATCAATATTACTGTCAATCCTAGTACTGTCAGTATTTGCTTGAATCATCCTTCAATATTTATCAAGTAATCAATTATCCAGATAAACATCAGTATTCTCTTCATTCCATCATTACTATACCTTATATGTTCAATAATAATGTCAATATTTTAGAATAATGAACATTTTAAACATGTTATCATACAGTAAGTAATACTGTCATTATTCTAAAATATTGACAGTATTATTGACCAAGTAAGGTCTGGATCAATGACAGCTTCACTCTCGTATGAGAGCGAAGCTGTCATTGATGCAGTTGGCAATGGATGATTCAAGGTAATATGAAGACAATTGGAAATGTAAATACAAAACAGAAAACATGTAAATACAAAGTGATGACAAGCTAGCGGCCCTGCCATTTATGGCATGTTTCTTCCTTTATTGCAATGAATCATCACATTTAGTCTTGGTTATACAAAGGCAGCTGTACCTTTACAGCACCCCTGATGGAGCATATTGTCATCAAGCAGCAACATCACACATCTAAAATTTTATTTGAGGTTGACAGGAGAGAGAAAAAATGATTATAAAATGTTTATTGGAGTTATTTTACTCTGACAACAAGTTACCCATTTTTTATCTTATTGCTTATATTTGATTTATTTGAAAAAGGAGCAATGAAATTACTCCAATAACCATTTTATAATAAGTTATTCTCTCTCCTGTCAACAACACATAAAATTTTATCTGTGTGGTGTTGCTGTTTAGGCAATAATATATCGTTAACTTTGCATTTGATATCCTCATATACCCCTGTTCGGATATGACAATATCGATTTATATTCCAAATTTGTCAAAAGTAATGTTTGAATCACAGATTAGAAATTGACTCACAAGTTATGAAATGAATCTGCTTTTATAGGTTGTATAGAATTATAATATTTATAATTATGTATACAATCATGAATCATAAGTGAAATGAATAAACAATCATAATAATATGCACAAACACTAAATTTAATAATTGATTACAAGCAATAAGGAAACTGCAGTCCTTCTAAAAACAGAAAATAATCCATATCCTCAAGGTCTTTCCCTCACATAGCTCTATTATAACCCACAATCAATTAAATAAAATGACATAATGACATAAAACAAAAATTTTCGGCGGCGCAATTATTGCATCAGAAGATGGTCGCATGAGTCACACAGATTCTGCTGAATCAATAGCGCGATTGTTCGCACATTAGCAACTAGACGTCGGGCCGGAAAGCGATAAGCTGGCCGCGAAACAGATAATAACAATAGGTCGTGCGAAAATGGCAACAGTTGTTGTAATGCATGCACAACAGTATTAGCACGGTTTGTGTTTGTATTTGTTGTTATGGTGTTTGATTTGAGTGAAAGTGTCGGACGAATGTCCTCAAACTCACCTCTTCCTGTGTTATTGCTGATATTTCGATGGGTTATTTCGGGAGGTTGTTGTTTTCATGCAGACGTCGTCGGAAATGTCAGATAACTGGGGAAATTAGTAGTTCGCAGTGTGGTGCGCGTGCGCACTTAGAACATAACGCAGTTACACATATATGTAATCTTATAGTGTTCTGTGTATGTAATTACTCACACGCGGAATATTCTTGATTGCTTGTTTATGCCCGATTATGTGACTAATTTGGTGGGTCATGGCGGGCGGAAGGTGTTTTTATTACAATGCTTGCTTTTGTTTATTTAAATTATTGTGCGACCATTATTATTTGGCAGTCAAAAAAAAGGCGGGATATTTAAAATGACATATATTTCTAGTTTGAAATTAAAATGAATTAGTTCTTCCAGTATTAAAGACGGTGCTTAGTTTAATTTTGTAAATAATTAATTAATTAAGCTATATTATACATTAACTGTGCTAGTGGGATCTAAAAATATCCCAGGTACTTTTCCTTTTAATGTAATTTTGAAAAAAAACATAATAAAAAAAATCTGAGTCATCTTTACTTTAAATGCTTGTAATATAGTAAATTAGTAATTATTTCGACCATTTTGCACTTCAACTTCCTTTTCTGATTCACAATTCATTTGTTGTTAACGATACTGTGGTTACAAATATAAAAATATGATAATTACATGCATACATTTTTTTATTATATTGTTTTTTTATGAATAAAAAACATGGCTGATTACAGATTTATATGTCTTGATCAAATTCAACCATTTTGTTCAATGAACATTACTTTAGTGGTTCCTAAAAAGTTGTTTTTCACTAATTACTTATAATGCAATTTAACTATGAAGCAAAGTCCTCAAATTAGACAAGGTTTGAATAATATATAATTATATAACATATATAAGTGTGAACCCACCTCTTAGCAATCTACAAATCTAGATTTCGATCTTATTAGATCTCGTCAGTGTAGTTCTGTTAGTAAGGATGAATTCACACAATATCGAGGGTTATATACAAAAATAATACCCCCTAGGAGGAAAGTTAAACGCCATCTGGCGGCAACACATCAATTAGCAATGGGTGTGCATTTGTCTATGGTGTGCATTGCTAATTGATGTGGTGTCGCCAGTTGGCGTTTAACTTTCCTCCTAGAAGGTAAGTTGTATTATTTATATATATATATATATATATATATATATATATATATATATATATATATATGCGTATCATATTTGTCAATTATGTGCCATTTTGTAATTTTACATTTGTGCAGTAGTTTTTGTATTTTTCTTAATTTTCATACTATTAAAAGCTGATTGTTTCATTTCTACTAGCAAAATAACTACTGCTGCGACTACTCCAATCAACAAGACAAAAAAAGCTGGCGCTACTTGTTCTAGTTCTATTTGCAGCACGTTGGCACTTGAAAGACATGAGGGTTTTTGCGCTTGCCATATTAAACTCTCTCTTCGCATAATGCCACGCTCCATCATTTTGGTGTAGCTAAAACAATCAAAAATTTGAAGTACTAAATTTAATCGTTGATTGAAGTATTGAATGAGCTAAACCGTTATGCCACCTACACGTTAGTCGATCTGTACATCATAGTGCCTTTCGTTTATCACTCTGGGCTGGTACGGGCTTATTGTTTATTGTTCTATTTGCCATTTCCGATGCGCAAAATTCTATCTCGGCCTTTATAACCGGCTGCGCACGATCGCGATACTGCACCCCACAGGGCGACTAGTAATGCTAAACCATGCTAAACGAAAGCGCCTCTCAAATATAATGTCAAAGACCGAGTTCAAGCCACCATCTACGTCTCTCTGGGCTTGGAGTGGGCAGTTTTCGCTCATAAGAGACGCTTTCGTTTAGCATGGTTTAGCATTGCTAGTCGCCCCTGTTGCGTGCAGTATCGCTCAGATCTTACGGTCCTGCACTGCTGGTTGTAAGGGCCGAAGTAGTATTGTGCGCATCGGAAACGGCAAATAGAACAAGAGACAATAAGCCCCTACCAGCCCAGAGTGATGGCTGATTACAGATTTATATGTCTTGATCAAATTCAACCATTTTGTTCAATGAACATTACTTTAGTGGTTCCTAAAAAGTTGTTTTTCACTAATTACTTATAATGCAATTTACCAGCCCAGAGTGATAAACGAAAACGACTAAGGTTGCATATCTGTATAATACTTTAAATCGACGATTTAATACAGACGGTAGTCTACCAGGAGTAAAGTACACTCATTATTACATTGCATATAGCAAAAAAAAGACAAATACCTTATTGTGAACAATTCCCGATACTGTGACCTCTTCTGCGCGAGCACATAAATCAAAGTTTTTGCAAAAACGTAAATCTCACACAAATCACAAACCTCCGACCCATCGAAAGTTTTCGCAATCAAAGGATAACCAGTGGCCGGTTCCACGTGGTAAGCAAAACCGCCTGCCTTCACCCTGGCAATACCTTCCTCAGGAAGATAATAATTAGGCTCCTTACCCGGTACTAATATTTTGTGGTCGCGGAGATAGATAATATCAGAATCTTTGGTGGTCTACAAAAACGGTTGTATAAAACTAAACATTTATGCAATTCAGTTGATTTACTTTAAATAATCTGGAGGTGTACGCAATGTCTTCCATACCCAAACCCATGCTGCTCCTTACCAATTCGCCCACCGTTTTAAAGGCTTGCGTTTGGGAGTTTATTAAATCAGATACAATGCTGGAGGTGTAGTAGTTGTAGAGCATTAATGAAAGAAGCATTAAGCTGAGAATAAGGATTCTGCCAGTTAGATTTTGTGCATCAGTTTCTATATCTAGAATAGAATAATCAAGGTTGATTCATATTAGAAAACCTGTGTCCGTATTCTGTAACCTTAGTAATGGCTGTTAATTGGCTTTGTCTCTATTTTAAATATTGTGTGTAGATATTTTCGAAAGTATATTGTTACGTACTTATAACTAATGATATCATTAGTTAATATGAAATTTTAAAATTATATGAAATTCGACCACTTTCACACGAAAACACGATAGCGTAACTAGTAACTTTTTAGTTATTAATCATAAATATTACATAAATACATAAATACTATTCTGTAAAAAAATAAACTGAAAATAATAATTTTCCCTG
The DNA here is from genome assembly GCA_963942505.1 of Lordithon lunulatus. Classification (NCBI taxonomy): domain Eukaryota; kingdom Metazoa; phylum Arthropoda; class Insecta; order Coleoptera; family Staphylinidae; genus Lordithon; species Lordithon lunulatus. The sequence goes on from OZ012666.1 coordinate 69,275,572, forward strand.
CGGTTGCTTCGGAGTAGGTCCTGGCCATCTGGATTTGGGAAATCTCGAACAAAATAAAAATTAAGTTAACGTATGTATATGTCTATTTTTTAAATAGTTGTATTCGGTTATTCTCCTCTTCTATTTATGATGTAGTCACATAATTTGTTTTTGAATGCCTTCATGTTTATCCAAATAACCTTCTGCTGTGTAAAATCATAATAATAATCATTTATTCCCAACAGTCAACGTCCCTATAATGGTAATAGTTAGATAACCTTAGATAAACATATATTCAAAATATATTTTTACTTAAAGTCAAAATCGAAGTAATGCAACTTTCTCCCAGAGAGAAAATTTAGTTCTATCTGGCTGATCCAATAAAATAATGCACACCCATATGGTAATATCTTTCAACATACTCATGCCATCAGAATCACTGAGTGGGCCCCTCTATTTTAATAATATTCTAACAGTGTATTGGGAATATCAGCACAAGGCAAATTTAGCTGAATACTGATTTAACTCTCTAACGCCCAATTTATCAATGACCAGCAGATGTACAAGAGAGATAGTTTTTTGAATATAAAATTAATATACGTATAATTAAAAGATCAATTTTTTTAAATTAATAAATTGCCAATTTTCAAAAACATAGAACTAAATTATACAACTAACCCTCTAGGAGGAAAGTTAAACGCCATCTGGGGGCACCACATCAATTAGCAATGCTAATAGGTGGATTCACACTTATATATGTTATATAGAACTAAATTTTTGATTACTTTGTTTCGTTATATTTACCTTGTTGACAAAACGCAGCCAATGTATTCAAAACATTACTAGACCATGATCCTCTTTCCCTATCAGCCACACCAAACATGGCATGAACGTTGAAGGTGAATTTCAAAATGATGCACAGTAATGCCCAAAACAACAAACAGACGTACCAAGCGTTTTTGTTGAATGGATCGAAAAATTGATTACGTACTTTGCCGATGGCACTAGGATTTCTGAAGATGAAGCAGGTTCTGGTATGCAAGAAAATAGGTGTTATCTTTATATTGAGTTATATACACAGTTGGCCTACCCAAAGGTGTACGTAGAAATAAGATAATCCACACCTAGTACACGTTCTGGTGTCATAATGCCTGAAGTAGCGCTCACATCAGCCTCGCCATACCAGAGTAGTTTTGGTAATCCACCATCGATTCCAATAAGAGATGGACCGTACCATGTTGATGTTAATACAAGAACATTCCTTTAGTAAATAAAGTTCGTTTTTAATTATCGTTACGATATTAATAAAAATGTATATAAAATAATATCATTTCTCAGTTGAGGTATACCGATACCTCAATGTAATGCAAAAAATTAATTAATTATTTAATTATGGGTTATGAGTTATTTTATGACCCATACTATACAAGAATGGGCAAAAGTCTCGGGACAGCGCTGTATTTTTTGATTGCGTGTATATATATTTTTTTCAAAAATGTGTATACTTATATATATATATATATATATATATATATATATATATATATATATATATATATATATATATATTATCAATTGCCTTTTACCTTTCGGTGTAGGCTTATACTTATACAGTATCATAAAAACTACAGTATGTGATGGTTTTTGGAATTTCCCCAACTCTTGGAGGTGTCATGTGGGGAAAACTACACCACTGTTTTATATTGCAACCCCTATATTGAGTTTTTTTCAAAGGGAATAAAAAAGAAACACATTCCTGCAAACCAAAAGCCATTGTGTTGATTTTGAAGTTATTAAGAATTTCTGTCAGCTTTTGCTACCTGATAAGTCTTCTGAACTAATATAGCAAAATAATTGAATTTTTTACTGTAATTATTATGGGCAGTAAATAATTAGTATTTCCACGAGATGAGGAACTGAAGAACTTCAAGATTCTAACGTTTTTTCGATGAACGATAGTGGGCAAGAATTCTGTGAGAAAATGCCGGTAAAACACGACAGGCACCCAAATTTTCATCACTTTATATCCAAAACCACGAATTATCAATTATCGTTTTCACTTAACTTTTGCGCCATGTTTAACTAATTTAGTAAAAATTGACTGACAGAAATTGCTCCAATTTACAAACGAACAGTATAATAATTAATATAAAAATTAAATTATTATCCTCCACGTTTGCAGGAATGTGTTTCTTTTTTTAATTTCATTTAAAATGAGATCAAATCTCGATAGGGGTTGTAATTTAAATCAGTCTCCCCATATAACCCACAGAAACTTACTGAAACTCATGAATTGCTAGTATATGAACAAACAGCGCGTAGTTTAATTGGTTTACTCTGTCGCTTTTTTTTCTATCTTGTAAATATTCCTCCGGAGTTGTGTTGAATTCTTTCGTAATCTAAAACCGTTTATAGCTTATAAAAATCTGCAACATATCTGTTATCGATTTAGATGGTTTAATAGTGTCGCGTTATATCTTCATGGGTCCTTTAACACATAATGTAATTTAAAGAATAATTTTTTATACAGAAATACACATTTTTCTGTATAAAGTTATAATAATATTTAAAAAAAAAATAATAATACTAATTATGAATTTTATAAGAATGGTTTCATGTGTGTAGAATAACACAGAGATGTCATTTTAAATCAATAGAAAAACGCAATATTTGTTGGTGAAAAGTGATGATACTTTAATTTTATTTATTTTTATATTATTTATATTTTATTTATTTATTTTAATTTTAATCTACTAGAAACTCTGAGGTTAGTAATGAAATACAAAATCCGTCAAATGTCCGCCTCAGCTCTGCCAACAAGTTTTTTTTTTTTGTCATCACATTTTTATATAATTGCGGTGTTTTTGAGTGTTGGTATATATTGAGAGCCTTACCCCGGTATTCACCAACGTTCTATAAAACTATCTATAGCTATTGAACTCATAAGTATTCGTTGTTAGCAACAATAAATAAGTTATCTAGGGAATGTAGTTACTTTCGATTCGTTTTATTGAAAACACTGAAAAATTAAACAAAAGGTGTCATCAAAGCTCCAATCACAAGCGCTATTTAAGGTTTTTGACATTTATTTGGCATATTCTTTCACAATGATATTTTAAATTTATCCATTCAATAGCTTATGAGATCTATAAAGTTTATGAGATGTTGGTGAATACGGGCATTAGAGAATTATCTTTATTATTTATTAGGATAACACGCCACTTTTATCGGATACCTAAAATCACTTACGACTGTTGCTGAATGTATTATCATACCCGACATATTCTTTCTTTCTTCATAAAACGAATGATCCAACTTTATAAACTTTTCATTTAAAGGCTTATATATTAGAGATTGTTTATAAATTAACTGCCCTCCGGTTTGTCCTTGATGGTAAATCGAATGAAGTAAAACAGTGTCACCCATTGGGTTTGCTATTAAGATATCTGAATCCATTCTTAGTTTAACGTTTTCAAAGTAGCTTGGATGAAATGTATCAAAGTTGGAAAGTAGTAACCATTTATAGATGTTATGAAAACGCGTTGTCCATTTATTAGTGTTAGCATCCTGAAATAGAAATGTTATATTCAAGATATATCTACTACTTTAGGGTAGATACTAATGAACGGAAATTTTAAGCGTTTGTTTATGGCGTGAATTTTGAAATTGTACTGAGCTATTAGTAAAAATTATGTGGCGAAATGTCATACAATTTGAATAAAACACGTTTTTTTGTACGCTATGAAACTTATTTGGTCTCAATTGATGAGCATAAGCCATAGTTATAAAACGTAGAAGGTTATCAAACTCAAAATAAGTTTCAGAAACAACAATAAAGTACTTTTTTTTGTTATTGTTGTTCTTGATGTTAATGAGAATATTTTTGAGGGGTATGCCAAATAAAGGTCTTTTTTAAAACTTATAATTGAATTAACTAGAAAAAGAATGTAATGGCACGAATTATGAAATAATACTGAGGATTTAGTAAATCGTATATAGTGAAATTATACTATTTACTAAATCCTCAGTATTATTTTATAATTCGTGCCATTAGAAGAGTATACACGTGATCCTATCCTTGAAACTAGTTGAAACCTGGTGGAATCACGCATAAGCTGGTGGTATCCGAAAATACCAAAATGTATTCAAGTTAATAAAAACACTTTATTATTTTTGAAACATTGTTTGTACTCTGTTGTATCTTCTACATTATATAAATAAGAATTATGGTCTTCAGGGGTGCGTTCCGATTCGTCGTCCGATCAAGTCCGACTGATCCAAATCCGTTCAGTTATATCGGAAGAATCGCCTAGACATGGTCTAAAAGCATTCTATCTATGACGTAACACCTCGTCGGATCATATTTATCCAAAACTGAACGCACCCCAGTTGGTACAATACAAGTTTTTGAATCAATAAAAAAATGTTTCTATTAACTTGGACTACAAAAGATTATATTATTATTATTTATATTATTATATATTATCTTTTGTGGTCCAAGTTAATAGAATAATATTCGGTCCAACTTCTTATTTAGAGTAACATTAATTCTATAAAAATATATAAAAATTAATGTTTATATAATGGTTAAAAAACTGTGCCTACAATTTCCAAAACTAATCCCAACATTACCATTGCTAGAAAATCCTGTGATTGTGGACATTGCAAATCGAGAAAACAACCATGCACGTCATAAAAAACCACATTTGTGCTTCTATTGATGGTATCAAAGTGATTCAAAAACGTATCCAGATATATAAACGAGCTTCGTATCGAATGGGCATTAAGAATAACATTCATTTTAACTATTTCTGAAATAAATGTTATATAATATAATTTAAATACATTTGCAACTACTATTAACCCTCGGCAAGCTTTCGAGCAAATTTAGTAGTAAAAGTTACAATGTTTGATAAGTATTTTCATAACAATCACATACCTGTTGGTGACCAGCAATTATAAATTGTAACAAGCTGTACGTTTTTATATACAAAATAATTTGCTATGAATTGTAATATATTATCACAAACGGTTTGTGCAGGATGAAATATCAACAGAAATGCTAGAAAAAGTAATTTCATAGTTATCTTGCACTTATATCTTAATTACGAATTAAAATAAATAAGTTTAGTTCAAACTGACTTATTAAGTCTGATTTCAATTAATCATCTGGCTCAGATTTTAATTTTGGTGTTTGAGCGTTTACACAAGTATGAGTATTTACACAATAAAATTATAATTTGTATAATAGCCCTATATCTTATATATGATTTATAAAATATTCATGTGAAGCTTCATTACTATAATGGATAATGGATAAGTCATAAATCAATTAAGTGAAATTAAATAGTATTCAATTTTGATATTAATTCGTCTGGCGTTGTATAAACATGAATGATAAATAATTCTCTTTGAACTAAACTAATGATCCCATTTATAAAATGATGCTATAATACAATAAGACATCAAAATGCATTTAAAATTAAGCAATTTACTAATTTTAATAAGTAATAGGTGCAGGCGTGGATCATAGTGCGGTACTACAGTACCTACCCCCTAAGAAAATTATACAGCTAATAAAATATTTATAACAGATAATATCCGCCAGTAAACACATGTTTGCAATCGTGAAGGAACAAAGTTATTAATATTTACGAATTTAGTTTACTGTTAAATTTGAATATAAACTAAACGGGAGGGAATTAATAAACATAATATAAATCCTTCACTTTTATCTGAAATTTAGTCGAATTTTTGTTTAAAAAATGTTAATTATTCAGATATTTCTCATATTTTGTTCATTACATTTTATATATGCACGCCAAAATGAAATCGCTCTAATTAAGGAATTTATAATTGCTCGACATTTGAAGTTTATACACCTATATATGCCATGTTGGGAACGACAAGGTAGTATATTACGATTTACCATAATATATATATATATATATATATATATATATATATATATATATATATATATATATATACATTTACCTATTAATTGCCTTCACATTGGCAAGAATTATCCATGCCAAATTATCTGTATATTTTTAGATTTGCATAATTTGCAGAAAACATTAGGTTTGATAGGTGTTCGTCATGCTTTTGGACCGAATGAATTTACATTAAGACTTACAGTAGCTGATTTGGAATGCAGTGGATATGAGGAGGTAAATTAATTAGTAATTACTACTAAATCTAGTAATTACTACTAAACGTTTTATAATTTGTTGGTTGATGAACTAGGGCAATTGTTTTGGTTTAAAAGTTGTTTATTATTTTATTTATGTTTCATCACACAGTGACTTCATCAGGAAGAAGATGTTAATTATTTAAAAAATTATATTTTGCTGTTAGTCCTATATAGTATTTCTTGTGCAGGTTATAATATCGCCCAGGCGCATATTTTGAAATAATATTTATTGCAGTTTGCATGCAAGAAGTATTTACTTGGATCTAATTTGATTCAAGTAAATACTTCTTGCATGCAAACTGCAATAAATATTATTTTAAAATATGCGCCTGGACGAAATTATAACCTGCACAAGAAACACTATCTTTATAGGGCTAACAGCAAAATATCATTTTTTAAATAAATCGCTTACAGTTCAGAATCCGCGATACAAAAATGTGGTCGTTATTTTATAAAATAGTGGATGGCGTCATTGCTCATTAAAAAAAAAATCGATAGAAACTGACAATGAAATAATCGAAGAACAAATTCGTTTTCAACATTTTCAAAAATATTTGGAGATATTAATCGTAACCGAGCAATTTTAATTAAAAAAAAACATAAATAAAGGTTTTATTGAATTTATTCGATACTTAATGTCCACCCTCTAGATAATGAAATGAACAAATTCGTTTACAACATTTTCAAAAATATTTGGAGATATTAATCGTGTCCGAGCAATTTTAATTTTAAAAAAATCATAAATAAAGGTTTAATTAAATTTATTCGTTACTTAATTTCCACCCTCTAGATAATGAAATGAACCAAACTTAAGACTTTAAAATAATAAGAGAGATATTACTCCTGCTCATATACATTAAGTTTAAACCCGAAACAAATTCATGACTTTTTAAAATATTTCAATAGAGTTTAAACAAATATCAACTAAAACAGTTGATGGTTGTTTAAATAAACATAAATACATAATACAATAATCATTCTTTTAGCTGAAAGAAGTATTACACGCGACCAACAAACAATTAATATTCACCAGCAATGTTATAAATTTACAAGAATATCTCCCCAAAATTCAACTAGATACCGACCTAACAGTCGCAATTAGATCTCGCAACTGGTTTGACTTGTGGGGCGTTTTTAATCCAGGCGTTGGAATAAAATTCGTAAAATTTACAAGCCCTAAACAAGCAATTACATACAAATCACGTTTGGACATGAAAGGTGTTGTGATACGCGTTGGAACAATGATTACAGAGGATACCGATTTAGAAGATGAGATTTACTTAAAGGATTTTCGTAATAAGTATTTGGATGGAATTCATAAAATGGGTTACGAGTTATTCCAGTTTCTTCAGATAATGCATGGTTTTGAGTAAGTTTCTATTTATTATAGTGGCCACAAACTGTAACTTTTGAATTAACCAATTTAGGGCCAAGCTATTAAACTTTGGTTATTTGTGATTTTAAATCGTTATTGGTGGTTTACTCAGTTAGGGGTGGTTTCTATAAAAATGTTATACGTTCATTTGATGAGTGTCTTGTGATTGCAAACACATTTTGTTTATTTTGTTGAATTAGAGAGAAAAATATAAATAATGTATTCTTTTGAGCACTCTCAATTTATATATTGATATTTTTCTCTCTAAATTCAAATACACCTTTTAAAATAATTAAATGCAATTTTTTTTAAATTAATTAATTAATTAAAATAAACACAAGTTTTTGTTTATATTTTCTAAACATTTCTAGTTGAATATTATTTTTTTGTTTATTTAATATGTTTTCTTTAAAATTGTGAAGCGAAAAATATTCTCCACAGCTGTTCCAGAAAAAAATTATATATTTAATTAATTAATTAGAAATAAACACTCTGAAGTTTAGATGCAATTTTTGTTTATATTTTCTAAATATTTCTAGTTTAATATTTTATTTCTTTGTTTATTTATTTAATATGTTTTTTTTAATTGTTAAGAGAAAAATATTCTTCACTTACAGCTATTTCAGAAAAAAAAAAATTTAATTAATTAATTAAAAATAAACACACTGAAGTTTAGATGCAATTTTCGTTTATCTTTTCTAAACATTTCTAGTTGAATATTATTTCTTTGTTTATTTAATATGTTTTTTTTAAATTGTGAAGCGAAAAATATTCTGCACACAAAAAAAATTATATATTTAATTAAATAATTAAAAATAAACATACTTAAGTTTAGGTGCAATTTTTGTTTATATTTTCTAAACTTCTAGTTGAATATTATTTATTTGTTTATTTAATATGTTTTCTTTAAAATTATGAAGAGAAATGTTTTTTCCACTTGCCGCTGATCGAGAAAAAAATTATATATTTATATACTGTCAAGTATCTTCAATTTCAAAATATTTCGCTGACGCCGTATTTATTGATTAATTTCATCTCAGGTTAATTTTGAACTTCTAGAGCTATAGAGTTATTTTTTTAATTTCGTTAATTGTTTACCTTGAATATAAAGTTAAGTTAAAACATATTTTGTGGGTTGATTTCTTTCTGCAGAAAATCGTCCCAATATTTGTACCTCATTAAATTAATTATTATAAATAAAATAAATTGAATTATAAGAAACATAATGCATTTTATTTTTTAGTATTAACTTGACAATATTTAGAGATTATAAAACTCTGGAAAATGCTCTTATGCAAAACATAATTGACGTCGCAGCTACCTCAACGTTTCTCTCTCCGAAAATCATATCATCATTTGATTTACTTATGCCTACCTACAGATTTAGGTATTTTATGTTGTACGTACATTATAAAGGCTCCTTACAACTTTAAATTGTTTTAGAACAGCATTTTTGTTTCGAAATCCCGGCAATTTTGAAGGCCGTAACGCATTTTTAGAGCCCATGGCGTCTGAAGTGTGGTACGCCACTTTGGGCTGTACAATTGCTGTGATTGTCCTTTTAAAATTAGTATTTGTATTCGATGAAGAAATGAATGAGGATGCAAATGAGGTAATCAAATTAAATTGCGAGGAAGGCAAAGCTTGGTCGGCTGTGATTAGCGATACATGGGCTATTTTTATTCAACAAGGTAACTTACTATACTATAGAATAGCACCTATTGTAACCATAAGGCAGGCAGTAGCAGAACATCAAACTTGATTGTTTATCAGACAAAAAAAAACCACCCTTAAGTTAAATTTGAGGCTAAAGCCTTGGTTTCCTAGTATTGTCGACAAAAACGGCCATATTTCACGTCATTTTGACGTTACATATTTATTTTATGTATATTTAAATAAATCTGGTAAACCAGGGAGCGGTATACTTCAAAGTATTGAGGAAATATCATGAATTACACTGGAATCTGGTGAGTTATTCAAATTACATATACTTAAAATGTATCTTGTAATCTGTAAATAACGTCACAAACTTGCTAGGAAACCAGGACTTAAATGCCTTTCGTTTATTTAGCTGGTAGGGGCTTCGTAAGTATATTTAATAGATTTATTAGTAGTAGTTACTGTATTTGTTATAATTCTGTATCTAATTCGGGTCCTTCTGTTGTGTGTTAGTGTATAGTGCCTTTCGTTTATCACTCTGGGCTGGTACGGGCTTATTGTTTCTTGTTCTATTTGCCGCTTCCGATGCGCATAATCCTGCCTCGGCCGTGACAATCGGCGGCATACTGTACGCCACGGGGATGACTAGCAATAATAAACCATGCTAAACGAAAGAGCCTTTAATCGTACTAATGTTGTAATGAAATTATCTAATTAGGCTCCACCTTTGAACCAACTTGCATATCCGGAAAAATAATACTCTTCACCTATTTATTCCTGTGCGTATTGCTTTTCAACTACTACACATCAGTAATGGTTTCTGATTTATTAAGTCTACCACCGCCGCCCTTCAAGAATTTGAATCAGCTCCGCAAAAGCGCAATCACCATGGGTGTACAAGATGAAGCGGAAATATTTTCAATGTTTCAGGTAACTAAAACAAAAATTCATTATACAAATATAACGTTACTCTTACACAACAGGATTCAACTGACTGGGATGTGCATGAAGTTTTAAGCAGCAAGATAACTCCAATTGTTGTCAATATCACCCAAGGCGTTACAAAAATGATGCTCGAACAGTTTGCTCTTTATGGTCATGCCGATTCTATATATGATTTAATTAATAAAATGTTCGATTTGAAGGAAATTTGCGATGTTAATGAAATTGGCATTTTTGAACCTCAACAAATGTATGGACTTGCTCGGAAGAATAGCCAGTATAAGAAGATTTTCTTAATAAGGTATAACTTAATGTTTAAGGAGAATCTTCGAAAATCTCATTCGAGGATTCGAGCTGAAAATCTATTCGAAAAACGCGTTGTGAGACTAACGAAACTGCTGCTACTTCTTTTGCGGAGTGTAGAAACCGTGGCACCAGGAAAAACTGGCGGGTTGTGCACCGAGAAATAAATTTAGCTCGAAATAATGAAGCATTTTGTGATAATTGCACGGATGTCTAAAAACTATACTATTGTACTTAAGCAATATTAGATTGTATTTATCAAAACTTGAAATATGAAACTGCAATTGCTTAGAGGAATTTCTGTTGAATTTTGATTACAAATCGGAGTAAATATATACTTTTCTGATGCAAATATTGACTATTTTTGCATATTTTTTACAACTATTTCGAGATAAAAAATTAACTTTTTCGTCCTAACAAAGTATCAAATCATCCTTAGACTGGAGAAATATCCAAACATATTTTCAGAAAATTATAAAATGTTGACTAGAAAAGACCGCGCGATTAGGTCAACATTGAACCGTATTTCATCTTCCGAGATTCGTCTTAATACATTGAGGCTTGATTGTAATATATAACTAACAGATAACTTTCCAGTTAATTTCCAAACTTGATTTTGAGACATAATGCGACGTTGACATATATAAACAGAGGTACATGATGGTATAAAATAGAAGTTAACAATTATGTATGCAACATCTAACGATATATATATATATATATATATATATATATATATATATATATATATATATAATATATATGAAGGGTTATAGAACCGAGCTTGAGAAATTTAATGGTTGTGGCCGCTTATGTTTATCGTTCGGAAGCTGTTCTGGGTTGGTCTTAGCTAGCTTAGAAAAGCCCAGAACAACTCCTGAACGATAAACGAAAGCGGCTTATGTGGTAACTCATTTTCAATAAAAGAGTTGAATTATTATTAAAGTGGTAAAAAAACATTCATCTCTTGTATTTATTTCATACATTGTTTACGATTTTAAATTTATTAAAATAATTATTAAATGAGTGAATGGTATGAAAATAAAGCAGTTGATTTCTATTAGACTAAAAACATGTTAATATTAATTTTATTTATGCTGCAGCTATAGAAGAATGATGGAAAATGGAATTTATAATCGCATTTTGAAAAAATGGTCTACACCACAACCACCATGTTTAGCTAACAGAGATGTTATGCAAGTCAGTCTAGGGAAATGTATGCCTGCATATAATATGTTTATTGGTGGCTGCATGTTCTCATTAATTTTTCTATGTGTCGAAAAATTTAGACGAACAAAAAAGTATGCAGAGTTCGTGCAATATTTAAAGAGGGTGACAGATGGTATAAGAACATATATCAACAAAATATCACAAAGAAAATAAATGTGTAGCATTAGTGGCTTGTCATATATTTAATCAGACATGTAAATTTATTGAAAAAATATTTTTACATGGCATAGTAAAATGTATTTGAAATTATTGTTATCACCGAGTATTTTAATAAAGAAAATGTATATATATAAAAATAATATGGATTTTTAAAGAAAGTAGGAAATGGGAGAAGATGACGCTGGAAGGGAATCCCCCGAGCTACTTAACCATAGATGGGTAGAGCAGCGAGGACAAAGTGTGCATAGCAAGAGTGAGGTTCGGAAGAGAGAGGAAGGGACGTGCATATGGGGCATGTATGCAGTGTAGTAAGAAAAATGACACGTGATGGCATCTAAGCAACGAATGTAAGGGATAGAAGGCTGAATGGATAGAGGTTGCCGAAAGTTAAATAATGGTTATGAGAAGATGGGAAACACGTGGAAATCTGCAAAAGGCTGGCGTAGGAAAGGTAGTTGATGATGGCAGAGGGGGAATAGTAGGAGAAGAAGTATATTGAAGTTAATTTAGTTTATATATGTTTCATCGTTGTAAAAGGAGTTATGATGAGTTATTTTCTGGTGATCTTTATACGGACTTATAAAGGTCGTTTTGTTAAGGCCTGGTTTCCTAGCAAGCGGTGTCGATAAATGCGGCCGTTTTGACGTCATTTGCACATTACAAGATACGTTTTAAGTACATGTAATTGAATAACTCACCAGATTCCAGTGTAATTCATGAAATTTTCTCAATACTTATGTATACCGCTCTCTGGATTACCAGATTTAATGTGTAAAGTCAAAATGAGTGAAATACGGCCGCTTTTGTGGACACCGCTTCCTAGGAAACCAAGGCTTTAGAGAAAGTATAGCATATTTTTCAAATATGCACCATTAGTATTATAGTATGTATTATAGGCAACTATATACACAATATATTAATGCAATCTAATTGTATTTAATTAATAAGTCTGCATGTATCATGTAATTTGTGATCTCTATTGTCATCACTGAATTAGTTCATGTTATTATTGATTAAGCATCACTGATGATTAATCAATAATGTTATATTAATTGTTTTATCGAAAAATTACTACTACGCCACTGGCAATAATCATGTGAAATTACGTAAAATATCATCATGTGAATATTGTATACACTATCGCCCTCTGTTAAGCAATAGCAATCATCAGCTAGCGTATAAATAGGTTAATCGCCAAGCTATAGCAGACAATGAATGACAGTGACAGCTTGAATGTTATCGCTTCTGATGTTTTCTGATTTTTCACCATCAAAACATTCATTTGCCAAAAATGTATGAGTATATACCACTGACGAAACTCCTGCCTCTACTAGCTATTCTACACACAGGTAAACTAAACATAAACTACTACGTCGTTGCCAAGACAATGCATTTTAAATGACTTATTTTCAGCACTTGCAAATGATTATTCACTCGAGTTAAAAAGCAACAGTCCTGTAGTATTGGGTGGAATTGTACACTTTGAAGCTAATTTACTTGATCAGGGTGTACCTGCATCAGGTTCATTTCAGTTTGAGTGGGAGGATGATTCAATGGCAATGCATACTCGAACTGTAAGTAGTATACATTTTATTATACATATGTTTGTTAATGATGGGTACTATTAAATAACAATTGTTTTAAAAATATCCCAAATGGTAATCAAATGAAATCATGATAATTTACAAATATTATTGCTGTTATTTTAAGAGCACATAGTTTTAAATGTATAAAATTTATGTAGAAATTAATCCTAAATAAAGAACCAATATTATATAGTTGTTATATAAAATTAACTACAGTAGACAGCTTTATTGAGACATTTTATAATAATATTATCTACATTGTGGGTTATTCGCATGAACTAACACTATAATCATTATGAATACTGCATTAACAGATAATTTGTATGCAGTCAAGGTTACTTCATTTCATGATCAAGCATTGTATGTGATTTTATTTATTTTAAGGTGGACACAAATAAACCTCATGACAGTTGGTCATTAAATTACACTGGACAGAGTTTTCCACCAGGACCTTATATAATGCAGGTTTCTGTTAAAAAATATTACTTTATAGTGCCAATTGTAGTTACATCACGGAGGATAAAATTCATATTAACAGGTAATTAATTCATACTAACAGAAGAAACCAAAGTTGATAACCAGTTGTAACAAATAACAACTATTATATTTAATTATACAGATTTGATTTCTTTTTATATTTATCTTATATCAACTGAAAATATTATTGTAACTAATTTGAATTTTGTGTTAAAAATAATTTAGAATATTTGTCTTATATTAACTGAACATATTATTGTAACTAATTTGAATTTTGTGTTAAAAAAAATTCAGAATATTTGTCTTATATTAACTGAAAATATTATTGTAACCAATTTGTAATTTTGTGTTAAAAGTTATTCAATACAGAAATAACTAAAAGGCACCTTACATGGTCAATAATACTGTCAGTCCTAGTACTGTCAGTACTTACTTCAATCCTTTTATATTTATCAAGTAATCAAATATCTGGATAAACATCAGTATTCTCTTCATTCCATCATTACTATACCTAGTAATATTGGCAATATTTTAGAATAATGAATATTTTAAACATGTTATTCTAAAATATTGACAGTATTATTGATCATGTAAGATGCCTTTTAGTTATTTCTGTATTGAATTATTTTTAACACAAAATTCAAATTGGTTACAATAATATTTTCAGTTAGTATAAGACAAATATTCTGAATTATTTTTAACACAAAATTCAAATTGGTTACAATAATATTTTCAGTTAGTATAAAGACAAAGACAAATTTAAAAAGAAATCAGATCTGTGTAATTATAAAATAAAATATATATAAAAAGAAATCATATCTGTATAATTAAATATAATAAATCAGATCTGTATAATTAAATATAATAAAAAAATATTGCTCTTAATAGCAATGACACTAATTTAAGCTAGTGTCCAACTGAATGTTCAGTTTTGGCCAGTTTTAGTTTTAGTTCTGCTGTTTAAGTGACAATATTATATATATTGTCACCTAAGCAGCAGATTGTATGAGTTTGGATTTAATTGGATATATACATAGAGATGTTATGCTCCTTGTAAACTAATTAAACATGATATCTATTAACTCCAGTCACAATTTACAATTGAAATTCCAGATCATCTAAATGGTGAGATGCAGTTATCCCAACACAGCAAAGTAATCAATTCAGTTTATGTATCAAACACCACTGAGGTGCTCCATGAAATCCAATTGAAACCCTCTGATGCAGAATACCTAAATAGATCAGCTACCAACATTTTAACATATTGGTTTGTTGATTGCAACTACTATGGCATGAGTTCCGATTTCAAGTTTACAATGAATTACACTGATGTGGACCAACAGCACAGGGTGGAAGCTCTTGTCTTAGTTGATTTTGATCCACTACCAACACCACCACCAAGTACTACAACTGTAGCACCAACAACAACCACTATAAAACCTACTACAACAACAACCACTACAAAACCAACTACAACAACAACAACTATAAAACTAACAACTACTAAGTCAATAACATCTCAACCAGCTAATGCAATTATTAAAGACAGGCAAAAGCGTCATGCTGCTATAACGAACTTTAACGGCACTAATGATATTGTAGCGAAACTACACAATCGATTCGTCACCCTGAACGATAGTACTACCTATAATGACTCTTTGCCGTTCATTTGCAATAACCATACTATAATCCCGTTAGGACCTAATTTAACCTATGGTTATTTTTACAAGAAAATTGCTGTTAGGCAGCCGGTTACCAAAATATCCGTTACGGGTAACAATTGGATTCAGCCAGGCGATTTATTGCAGCTGTCCGTGAGCTGCAATGGGTCCTCCAATTTCCACTACTGTCATACTTTTAAAGACGGCATTTACAACGTAACAGGAAACGAGTCGTGTCATTTTTATGATATTTCTGAAAAGTGTGATTTTCCCATCAACCGGCTGTTTATTACAAATGCTGTTGATATACATACAGTAATTATTATCATTTTTAATGATGTTAGCAAGGAGGTGTATCCTGTTACTGTTAATTTCTATAAAGGTAAGTTCAATCATTTTGATGGTACGAGATTTTATAATGGAATTTATTTTATTTTCAGCCAATGTTCAGGCGCAATTATCGGTTATAGTCGTTCCGGTGGCGTTCAGTTTAGTTGCTGTGGTTCTGATTGTTTTTGGGGTCGCCTACTACATTCAGAATCGTTCTAGGTAAGTAATTTGATAGATTTTTCGGAAACTTATAATAAGAAATTAAAAAGCAGCTTATTAAGTCGCATCATGTGAACGAGGGTGTTACTGTATATGATTTTACATTACACAAATTATAAAAAGTTTAAATCAGATGATATTCAGCTGAAAAGTTGAAGTAGTGGTACTAAAAATACGAGTTTTGTAAAGAAAGTAGAAATAAAGATGGAAATCAATTTATATAAAATTAACAAGTAAAATTGCAACCAATTCCTTCAATAAAATTACCAGCTAGTTTTATTAAACATTAAAGGAATGTAATGCAATTTTATTTGCAACTTCTATATAAATTGTTGTTGCTACTACTTTCTTTACAACTCTGATATATACACTCCTACAACATACTTGAAAGTAAATGCACGGATTTATATTCACCTTCTATAGACTAAAGGTCGTTTTAGACAAGACAATTTCTTAGCTCAAAAGTTGTTCAAGAAATGAATTCATATATCCTCGTCCCATACAATTTGTCCTTGACAAATAGGACGCGTTATATTTTTCCATTCGATCTACCATCCAATTCAATATTTCAAAAAATTTGCTGTATGATACGAGACAATTTAGATTGTCTCGCATCTTGACTAACTTTTGAGTCAAGAAATTGTCTTGCCTAAAACGACCTTAAAGCCGGATTTACTTCAAATATATGATAACGATATGAGATTAGCAAAACTATTCTAAATCTCATCAATATAAATATTTTCTAGATTCATAGTAGAAGTAGCTGATTTCAACTTTGGTCAGCAATACAGCGACTTGGAGTATAAAACCTTCAGAGAGCGTTTGCGTGATTCTATCACCACTGCGTTTACTCGCGCCCCACTTCCGGGTTCCTCGGAAGGGCCGGTGTGGCCGCCGGGCAAGAAATACGGCAGCATGACATAATAAGTGATATTTATTGGGTTAACTAAAATATATTGAATTATATAAGAGTTATACTATAATACTAACAATAATAATAAAACAGACTGTAATGTGATTATATTGAGTATAGGATACGTTATTTTTGTAGCGGTTGAACACTTTTTATTGGCTTTATGTATATATTGAATTGAACTATTGTTATTTTTACCTATGAGATTATTTGGTGGAGTTATATTTGTGCACAAAAATAAAATCTATAGTCAAGTAACAATTTACGTAGCGATATTGGAACATAATCATTATTAAAAATAAATAATAGAATAAATTGTACAATATTTGAAACCATTCTGCTCAATGATAAATGATATCTGTTTTGAATAAAATAATATATATAAAAAATGTATAAATTAATTTAATTTGAATTGTTTTGATCTGACTGAACAAATTAATATCAATATTTATTAAATTTGCAACAATTGCAGTTTTGTCCAGTGAATATGGCTTTCAACAAAAACATTTGTGAGCTCCAATTTTTGTTCCAGGGTGATTATCATAATTATATTATAGGGGCTAAATGCTAAAGTTATTTATTTTTAAGAATCTTTTGTTACTTGAGATTCCACAATATTATAAATTTGCGAGAATTTTAGATCAATATTGTTTGAAAATATTTTATTGGTAATAAATATTGTTTTAAATAATATAAAGAGTCTACAAAAGACTTATTTATAGTATATTTTATTTCAAGAAGACTAAATAACAAAATTTCTCTGTAAAATTGTGCTAGCAATTGTTGCTTGAATTGTACATAGCATATAGAAAGACACCACTATTGAGTAATTTTATAATTATTGTATAGTTATAATTATTACTTAATATGAATCTCACAAGTTTCTCATATATTTTACAAATATATACCTTTTAGATACATTTGTTGTTGCTTTATTATAATCTGAAGAAAATTATGTTATGCAAATATGGTTTTCTTTTGGACCTATCTCTTATCGAAGGTTGACGACCATAATGCCAATTTAATTTTTTTTTGCAAATATGGTAAGTATATTTAATAGATTTATTAGTAGTAGTTTCTGTATTTGTTACAATTCTGTAACTAATTTAGGTCCTTCTGTTGTGTGTTATACACTAACACACAACAGAAGGACCTAAATTAGTTACTTTCGTTTATCACTCTGGACTGGGCTTATTGTTTCTTGTTCTATTTGCCGCTTCCCATTCTACCTAGGCCCTTACAACAGGCGGGGCACGACCTGAGCGATACTGCACGCCACGGGGGCGGCTAGCAATGATAAACCATGCTAAACGCAAGAGCCTTATATGTATGTGGGTGTTGGGGACTTGATATTTCAGAAACTCGTTTACGAATTTTAGAATGTGTTGTTAATTGTATCTCAACGATTAATGGTACCGACTACCCGAGCAACCCGTTCGTTAATCGGGAGGGCTCTAACCATTATTTCAGAAATTATATCGGCGTATTAGCTTTATTATATTATTTAATCAGTGACATTTTAAATGGAAAATGTTGTAGATAACATTTTAGAAAAATATATGCGTGACAATTTATGGCCGATTCTTTCGCAAAATTGTCTCGAAATAATATCACAGTCCTCGAATCGTATGGATACTTCAAATTCAGCCATTGCTACCAAAAAAACACTTGTAAATAAATGAGTAAATATATATAAGCGTTAAGAAAATGCAAATTTCATGATCAACATATCAAACATATGAATACTTTTGAAAAGGTTTCAAAATAGAATTTATTAAAACAAAATCGTGCAAATTTATTTATATATATATATATACATATATATATATATATATATATATATATATATATATATAAATCCGGGTTTATAGCGAGTGGTTTCGCCTTTCGGTACCCTGCCTCCAGGCTCGGCGATCGAGCCAATCTCCTTCCTTGAGATTCCTTTCAGAATAAAGAATAAAATATAATGATAAAAATTTATCAAGTAGCACAATTATTATTATTTACTCATGTATTAAATTAAATTAACATATGTATTACTGGATAATTAAACATGAGTACTACTTATTAATGAAAATTAATTACTCCACAGTGCAAAACCTATGCATTATATCCGACACGCGTACAGGAGCCGCGTGTAACACTACACCAAGCACATAGATCAAAGCGCGTAACCGCCGCCAGCCCCTTGAACCGGTGTAACTGTAACTACATCAACAGATTCTCCCGATATTAGATTAACCCCCGCCGCCGCCGCCTCCAATGTAACGCGCTATTCATTCCGCTTTTGTGGCGGATATATTTTTGATTATAGGTTTTTTTTGTGCGCGCCAGGATTGATCCTCGGATTATCGTTTTTTTCTTCGCTAATAAGAACCGCCCGCCTAATTCTCCCGAGCTGAATGGGGCTGCTACGTGAATTGCACAATCCACATAATGGAAGAAAATAAGAAACAAGATGATTGATACGATTTTTCTCCCTCTCTCTCTCTTTGGCACTGCTAATATATTTTGCGACATTAAAAGGACTGAAATTGTCTTGCCAATAAATTGCAAAAGTGGACGAAGCTGAGAGCAAAACGATGGCGCTCTTATTTAAAGTTTCCGAGAGCACATGGCCAGAAAGGGCGATCAATATTTTAGCAGTATGGGCCGACTAGCACCACCCCCCTAGTGCTGAATTTATTTGATTTATGAGGCTCATCTTAAGTTTTATTTCGCGCATCCCACACGCTCCAACTTTTGCTAGCTAATAACACTAGCGCTCTTCGCCGCATCGTGCGTTATTAAAGATCGAATGAGGGGGAAGGGTTGTATAATTAATCTTAAATACTTCATATCATGGTGATGCGAAAATTATTATACGATATGTACGGAAATACTAATGCGGTTTAATATGTTACAAAATAATTTTCTGTCATTTTGATTGTGCTGATTGTAATAAACGGAGCTCAGCCGTCCGCCGCAGCGTCGCAATTAATCTAATTAAAACCGGCGAGCGGCCCGTAATAAATTTTGCGATATTAGCGCGGCATTATTATTTAATAACGCCGGATTATAACTGCGACTCCATTGACGACTGCTTCGACAGCGCGGTGAATCCACCAATTATACTCGGGGATTCACCCAGTGAGGCGGATTTAATTGGTGTCTAGCCTAATTAAAATTTCGCTAATTAGTAGCAAGCCAAATGGATTTCCACTATTATGTAAGAGATACTGCCGTAACGTAACGATAAATGGTATATTGCAATTGGCCACGTATTTATATGGGTAATTTTAGAAATCTAAATCAAACAAATACTTTCATCCGTATCATACCCAACGAAGAATAAACGCTGCTACGAATACAGAGATGATTTCTGAGAACTATATATGGACCGGATAATTGATTACTTGATGATAAAAGGAGAATTGAAGCAAATACTGACAGTACTAGGATTGACAGTATTATTGGCTGTGTAATATAACACATACACCCGCAGCCGAATTGATTGTTAATGATACTAATATTAAATTCGCTGCCCAAAAAGATGCAGAAATAACTACTTTGATTATAAATAGCTACGCAACACCAGTATCAAATAAATCGCATAAAAGCCCGTTAGTGTAAAGCGCAATCAGCTTAATCCCGAGCGCTGCACCCGTGAAACTTAAATTCCCTTCTATAAGTCTTTATAACGGAGGGCATAATTGAGTTCTCCGTCTGATCCGCGACAGCCTGTTTTAATTGAACACTACCATGCCCGTAGAAACACATAAATCGTAATTCCCATGTTCATAAAAATAACCCTCCCTACATATCCGCATCCGTCTGTCAGCATTTCCCGGTCCGGCAACCCGGCGCCTCCACCACAAACGGAAATCCGATAACACAAGAAATTTTCTAATTGATATTCAATAAAACTTAATGCACTATTTCTGTTGTTGCAACCATAAATAATTGATTAATAGCCCTCTGCACTTTGGTGATACAGCCAGAAGGTCGTGTTTTATTCGGCTCGATACATCCCTTATCGCTCCGCTCCAACTCCCTGTTGAATGATCAATGACAATCAAGCCCCGCCGCTGCCGCTGCCGTTGCCGCCGGGAAAACACGAAAAATAAAACGGCATAAACCTTGTAATCCCCACCAACAACAACAACTGACACCTCTTTATTACACCCTATTTGTTCCCGCGCCACTATTACACATGTCTTCATGATATGGTAATTAAATGCGGTAATATAGTTATGAATGCTGGCGCAGGGATCCCCTAATGGGCGTAATTAGATGGCAATTATAATGCTCCTGCCCCCGTCCAGAATTGACGTGGTGTTTGAACGAGGGACCCCGGGCTACACCCGCAATTATCCCACCCAAATGATTGAACTAAAACCGAAGCTATCAACGTAACAAGATTCTGGACTACATCCGGCCAAGTTTCCGCATGCGGAGTTTAATCAATGCTGCGTCCGAGTCGAATTGAAATTGGGGTGTAACTAAGCAAAAGATAACAATTTTATACAGACAATTTTCTATAGATTTTCAAATTCTTTACAGTAATGAAATCTATTCATTACTAAATTGAACAAGTTATTGAAAATTTGATCATTTTCAAATAACAGTTCAGCCTGTGAGAATAAAAGTAGCGTAAGTCACATTTATATAATTTTGAAGAAGGTGAAGGTATTTATGTAAATAGACGTGCGCAGTTACAGACTTCAATCAATTTATTTATAAATAAAAATGTAACTACACGTGTGGATTTACATAATTTTTTTTTCAACTTTCAATCTCACAGGCTTAATTATTTCAACTATAGTGACTTGAGAATTGTATCCTATTTGATATTTATTAGGCCTCAAAATGAGATTTGCCTTGATATTCTATTCTATTTGATATTTATTAGGTTTCAGATTAAGATATCGTTTGATTAATTGCAATAAAAGTCTCAGTGCAAAAAAGTTTAATGAATTTTCAGTACATTTATGTGCGTTCAAGTTCAAAAAATCGTTGAAAATGGTATTGTTAATTATTAATTTAGTTTTATTGCATTTTATATTTATTATGCTTCAAAAAGATATTTGATTAGTTTCTATAAAAAGTAAGGTCCCAGTGCAGACTAGTTTATCGCGTTACATTTCTAAAATGATTTAAAATTCATAAACTCGTGAAATATTACAAAAATATATGCCTGTTTCAATGCCTCAAGTTAATTTCTGCAATGCGTTTATAAAAAATATATAAATATATAAATAATTCGATTTATGTTATATAACTTATAGCTGATTGAAGTTGAAGAACGGCGAAGCTATTAAACCACTCACAACTAACAAATTATTCATATTTTCTAATTCAAATAGACATTTTAAAATAATTTAGGGTTGCCTATTCTCAATGGTCGAATGGACCATCGAAGGGAAGAATTTATTCCTGAAGTCTAGAAACATCACCAGTCCAGGAAACGAAAAACTTTAAAAAAATCCTGGTCGTCCAGGAAAGAAAATATAAATCCAGTAAAAATGCAGTAAAATTGTCAGTACCATGCTTCGGACAGGACTGAAAAACTGACAATGGAAAGTCTACGAAAAAGTACAATGATTATAGACATATGGAATAGTCAAAGCCTAAATGGAAAAAGCAAAAGGAATGGAAGGAAAACTAAAGAAACTAAAAGCTCAATCAATTTTTAGTTTCTTTAGTTTTCCTATTCCACGCAAGAAAATAGGCCGGCACTCCGGTAGCGACCGTGGAAGTCGTTTGATAGGCTCGGGTGATGCGAAGACCGTTGGTGCGCAACCTGAACGCATTCCAGGCTGGTGTTGCGTAAAGGAAGTTAGCCTAGCCCTCGATACCTAATAGAATTGGAGACGGTAAGAACCAGAGTGGCTGAAGAGTTGACCGAGAGAGGCGAATTATTCAAAGGTGTGAAAATTACTAGTAGGAAGGCTCAATCACGCAATTAGTTGTGATGAGCCCCAGAACATCTTAGCAATATGACGGCATCCTTGTCCCTACTATGAACTCCGTCATAGTAGGGCGTTTTGCGGATGTCGCCCTATTGGGCCCCCACACCACGACAAGGTGTGTTCCTTCGTGGGGGGATCCAAACATACCTAGGGCCAAAACCTTCCACGCTACTGTGCTTGTTCGTCCAGCACACAAGCGTGGAAGGTTCTAAGAGCCTTAAGGAGCAACACACATGAAAAGTATGCATTCTCACCAACGCACACTGGGGCCAAATCTCAAAGGCGCGGCCATAATATGAACGTTTTTTTTGCACGTTTATTATGATTTTTATAAGAAATATTCAAATTGTCGACCTTCTTTGATCTCACAATGACCCAAACGCTCGTAAATGGAATTTTGAACCATCAGGGGGTATATACCTTTTTTTTTTCGTCTGGGGTGAAATCTTCGAAAGACACCCATGCCTCCACTATCACCCTGCGGTGATAGGCATGGGTAGTGTCGGATTCGCCCCACGCGATGATTGGGGCGCCTACCGACTAAACCAAAACCCAGATTCTGTCACCGCGGAGGCTTGACCGCCTAACAGGCATTCCTAAGCCCCCGACGGGGGTATATACCTAGTGATATTGGTATTTTCTTCAAGTATGCGATTTTACAATCATTAAAATTTTTAAAAAATCATTAAAAGCGTGAATCATTTTTTTAGGTCAGATTTTGCGCCATTTTTAGGGTTAAACCAGCGCTTTAGAGATCCCAAAATCCTATTTTTTTTCTTTATCGTTCAAAACGTATAGAACCGTCCCGCGATCGGCATCGCTGTATATTATATATAGGTTGTTATATTTATTTATTTTTTAAGTGGGTAGAATAACGAATATCCCGCTATAGCCCCCCCAATGACTACTATTAATTCTAAATGTTTGTTCAAAACAAATTGTTTGCGTTAATTAATATTGATGTTGTTTTAAAACTAATTGAACTAAAGCCGGCGGGCGGTAAAACTTCCCACGACAGCGAAAAAAAAAACGATGCGAATTCATTCAACCGGACGGCGGCTCCCATTACTCTCGATTTGAGCCCTTAAAAAATTAAAAAGAAAACACCCCGCAGACGCTACCCTCCCCCGCCTCAGCCGGCTGACCGATCCATTTATTTCCGAATGCAATTTTCCGAGTCCGCGCGCGAGTAGCTTGAAAAACGGCCGTCTATTACACAAATTGGATAATTTAGAGACAATTTATAAATCTTCCTCGTGCCGCAGAGAGAGTTAAAACGGATTTATTGAATTTGTTTTGATTGAATTGTCTTCGCCGCCCTGGGGGTGGGCGCTGATGATGACGGGAGTCGAGTGCCTTCAAGACGGCGATAAAATGCACCTGTTTTATTGATGCTTGTACCAACTAGGGGGACTGTTTTTCTTTTTATAAAAGATCCGAATGAGGGAAGCGGGGGAAAAGTGTAATAAGGATGAAATTACTAAGCGAAAATGGGAGCGTGTTTTTCATCTTTCTTTTTTTATATTAAATACTACAAGTGGGGTTGTTATTAAATTCGGAAGTACGATACATTTTATTAATGATTATTACATGTAATCAAAATAAAGGACTTGTATATAAATATGGGACATCATTTCGAAATGGTAGCATTCTTTAGATTGTACGCAAGTAATTTTATTTTCGTACTAAGATAAGTCATTTCCCGCATTGATATTTGGGTGTGGCAAATACTACGTAGCCAGTGTTGTCAACTTAAAATTTGGTACCAATGTAAATGTGTATTTATAAATATGAAAAATCGCAGCGCAGCGTGCACCTCTTATACTTCAAATAGCATTAAAAATTAACTATATGGTATTGAATAAATACAATTTTGAAATTATGTGTAATTGGTAACCTATTTGTCACAACAACTTTAAATAACTTTAAATAAATATTAAGTATTTATTCGTACAAAAAAATAAGATAAAAGGCCGTTTCCCGAATTCGCTCTTAATACAGCACTCATCTTCGGCTCGTGCTATAAACTCATTCGCTCATTCGGGAAACTTGTCTTCCTGCACTAATAATGTAAATTACTATTGTTTTATGTTTACGGGGCCATACCCAATTACAAGATACCATGTGAGAACTTGACATCAATAAGGAGCTTTGTGTAAATATTGAGTAATTCTATTTTGTTTATTTGTCAAAAAAAACTATTGCTAAAAAAACTTGAATTTATTATCTAGAACAGGGATGGTGAACGTTTTTAGGCTAGGGTGCTGAAACCTCGAAAAAAATAACAATTTAATGTGCCATTTTTTTGCATAATCAAATTTATTAGAAAATGTTGAGTGGATATTTTTGTTTTTGATTGCTTGAACGTGTACGCCTAAAGACCAGCCCAGCACAGCTCCTGATCGATTAACGAAAGCGACTAGTGTAAGGAGCGTTTTACAAATACGATGAATAAAATTGTTATGTGTGAATTAGGCAAAAAAAACAACGTTAAAACTGTTAAAAAATACTCAGTTTATGAATGCAGTGAAATAACCGACATCGTATATTGCATGACCTGAAATTATTCCGTGTTGCAGTCTTAAAGTGACATTCGTTGCAATTTTTGTAAGCCCGTCACAACCGGTGTCACTATCGTACTTAAAGTTAACATGTTTCGCGTCCTGGTAGTTGCGACCGAAATATGTCGCAGAAGTGTTTAGGAAAAAGAACGTCCTGCAGGTTAAACATCCTGCGTGACACGTCCCACGAGGGGCCGTACCTGTCGTCCCATATCTAGTATGAGGTGCTCTTTCCTTTCGCCGCCTTTTAGGGGGGCAAACTTTACGGGCTGACGGTCTTAAAATAGGATTAGTTTCACGCGAACCTGACAGCGCCCGCAAAAAAAGCGACAACGCGTAAATCTTAAAGACACTTTTTTTTGCAGGATTCCATAATAGTATAACACCAATAATCTATTTTAGATATTTTAAAGTATTTTTAAAATATATAATGATGATTGATTTTCATACTACACGAATAATACCTATTTAGTAGAACAATCTAAAGGACATCATTAGATTTATTTAAATAATTAAGTTTTAGTCTGTAATATTAGACAAAAAATAATATCCGGGTGACTAGATTTAATGTATTAAATACAAGAAAAAAAATCGTAAAAGTTCATTTTAAATATAATAAATATCTTTACGTTATGTAATTTTGATTGGAGCGAATCTAATTTAGTGTACTACCGATAGGGAAACAGAATTACTATTTTCTATGTTATCCGCAATTTTCGATCGAATAAAAATACGACGGCCAATTATTATAGATACCCGAGCACAGTACACAATCAAAAAGGTCCATAAATAACGCCCCCGATAACAAAACCGCCCCAATATTAGTTTATTATCAAGATTATGGGCCACATCCATTGCCCTCTCGGCGGCAATGCGGCGGTCTGGTTGTTATCCCCGCTAATGCAATTAATTAATTAATTAATTAACTTTTCTTGGCGAATGTTTAATTTTCCAGACTACTCGAATTTTTGAGATGCACATGGGAGGGGCCTAATTCAATTTGAAAAGTGTCGGCTAATATTCATTTAATTTTGCGGTCAAGCGACGTCCGGTAATTTATTGTGTGGCCGTCGCGACGATTAATCCGTCGCTGCGAACGGGGGGCGGCGGACCGTTGCTAACTTTATTAGGTTGTGTCTCGAGACGGATGCGCAACGGGGGCAGCGGCGGCGGTCCGCCGGCATAATCAATGTTTACGATGCACGCGCCGAATGCACGCGTATTTATGGCCAGGGGTATTAGGCCATGAATTATTTTGGGACGGCATGTTTATTTCATTATTGCAACCCGTAAACATGTAGGGGATGATGCTGTTCGCATCATATCGATCCGGATGTTATTGTGTTAACCACAAATAGAAAGATACGACTGTCATACCAGAGGAGGTATTATAATTATAATTTATATTTAGAGAAGAGAAGATCAATGTCATGTTACATTGTACATTGTATGTACATTATTGTACATTTAAGGAATATAGTAGAGTGTAAATGTGTGAAAATTCGAAAAGTCATGTGGTGCCTACACCACATATTTTTCTGGTGTCTTTCTTTATTTATTTCTCTTTTTCTTTCGGATTTGTGTTGTTACTGTATTCAATGTCCTTTTCCCCTTGACTTCGGTCTTCCGCTTCCTATTCTTCCTCTTATAAGGAAGAATAGGAATCGGAAGACCGAAGTGGAGGGGAAAAGTATTTCATTGATGCGTATACGTTTTTTATATTGTCAATTTTGGATTCTATTTCGACAATATTATTTAATTTTTAATTTTCCGGGAACCCCACTCTATTACGCATAATCGACATCATGTGATAATATAAAGTTCGTTTTAGACAAGACAATTTCTTAGCTCAAAAGTTGTTCAAGAAATGAATTCATATATCCTCCTCCCATACAATTTGTCCTAGACAAATAGAACGCGTTATATTTTTTCATTCGATCTACCATCCAATTTAATATTTCAAATAATTTGCTGTATGATACGAGACAATTTAGATTGTCTCGCATATTGACTAACTTTTGAGTCAAGAAATTGTCTTGTCTAAAACGACCATAAGTATGCTTTGTTGTCTTTGAATTTGTATGTTAAAGGTAAATAAAAACCTACTACAAAAATGAAAAACAGGTTTTTCAGGTGATTTTACTTGTATATGACCACGAGTAAGGAAACAAATAGTTGTTTGTTTTTGTAAATGTCAGACACGTATTTATTGTTATATATTTGCATTTAAATATATCCTAGATGGGAATGCCGCACGTGGAAAATAGGACACAAATATAAATTCCGCATGTCCGGTCGCCCGTTGTGTAATACATACACAGAGGACGGGAGCTCCGCAATAAAACTAGAAAATAACTTCAGATACAACTACCACATGACTGAAATGTTTATACGTTAGCGACCCCTGCGAACCCGAGCCCATTGTCCAGCAGCGCTGCATTGTCGGCCAAAAGTTTTTCCCTTGTAACTGCATCGCGCTGCTTTGAAAAGGCCCGACGTTTACGTCCAACGTTTCGCCCAATAATTATTGATTGACGAAACAGGAAGTGTTTTTCTTAATGTCAAGAATTTCATGGCAAATTTCATACATCTCGAAATTACTTTAAGAAAAACACCCAATTTTCAATCAATAGTTATTGGGCGAAACGTTGGATTTACAAGATATTAAATATTTTTGAATAAATGTACTGTTTATTCAAACAATTATCAAATAAGAGTCAGTGAAGTGATACCGGATAGTTCAAAAGATTAAAAGATGAATCTATATCAAGACTAATTTTAATAAGGTACAAGCTAGGGGCAGCTAGGGTTCCTCGGGCTATCTAGATTATAAACCCCTAAGGTTAAAATTCATATATAAATATATATATATATATATATATATATATATATAAATTCATAATTTTTGGATTGTATGATTCACCATCATATTATATACTCTTAAAAGGAATTATGTTTTGTTTTTTTTTATATTTATATAGCGTTTTTCAAAAGGGCTACAAGTTTTGAACGAGTGAAGAAAAAAAAATTAAAGGGATCAGAAAAACAACATCAATAGGTAATTTAAACTTTCTTTTTTTATTACCATTAAAATAAGCTGAAACTCGACAGGGGATGCTATTTAAAAAAATTGGGGTGATCATCCCCTAAAAGAACTCCACGTTGAATTGAAGTTCGAAACTATCTAAGGATGTAGTTTGATGGATGGATGGATGACTCTTTAGTGATCCTCAAATTTGAATGTTTTCTTCTTCATTCGTTCAAAACTTATTGGACCCCGGCCACGGAGCAATAAGTTTGACTTTTGGGAAAAAATGGTTTAAATAAGAAATACTTTATATAATTTATATAAATTTCTAAAAAAAAAAGAGTCCTTGCATAGAGCCCTGCTTCAATCTGTACCATACAATATTTATATGCAAAATTATATCATCACCATCATTTATAATTTAGAATTTCCTTATTATTTTATTTATATAATACCAGTAATGGGCAATAGACTTATTTTTATTATATTATTATTATTTCATGAATAACAAATATTAAATATTTCTTTAATATTTGTATATATTATTATATTTTAGTGTTATTAAAAAAAAAATTGTCTATTTGACGAATTATGCTAAAAAATATGCAATTACACAGCGATTAATTATTATATAATGATAATAATAATAATTGCTATTTAACTATATAAACTAGATTACACGCATTGAAGTCTCCAAAAATTTTAATCAGAACTAATGAATTCCGTTAGTGTAACCCCCAAAACATGCTGTGTAAACCTTCCTGTACATTATTATTATTATTCCAAATTGACACAGCCAGTCGAATATTTGATTCCATCAAATAATTCGAATCGAATTGAACTGTTTATTGTTTGCGTTAATTTTATTGTATCCCGCCTGCAAATTTATAGCTGCGACGGGCCCTCGCGTGCAAAATCAATCCGATTAAAAATATTTCGAACGTCCGGCTCCAATTACCGATTGCATTACGAATGCGAATGGGAATATAGAAATTATGCGTCCGCGCCGGCGGCGTGATTGAATCTGGTGTTTTGTAAACCTGACGGGATGAAAAGTACGCGCGGCGTAAATATTTATTTGCCGGGTCGGACGTAAGTGGCAGGATGAAATAGTCGGGTGTCGGTTTTATCCGCTGCCGGGGGTGAGTTATGTGGAGAGTTTTAAGATGGAGGGTGCGCATTTAAATTAGCGATTTTCTTAAATTGGGCGATTAAAGTGGTTTGTTTTTGTCATTGAGCAAGATGCATATACTTATAAAGGCACCTTACACGATCAATAATACTGTCAATATTTTAAAATAATGACAGTATTACTGTACGACAATATGTTTAAAATGTTCTTCATTCTAAAATATTCACAGTATTACTTATCGTGTAAGGTATAATGATGATGGAATGAAGAGAATACTGATGTTTATCCAGATATTTGATTACTTGATAAATATTGAAGGTGGATTGAAGCAAATATTGATAGTACTAGTATTGACAGTATTATTAACCATGTAAGGTGCCTTATAGAATAAATATTTCGTGAACGTTTATTAAAAGACTAACGGATTTTCTGAATATAATTGGAGGGTAATATTATTATATAGAGTATGATAGTTATTATCAGGTGAATCTAAAAATATTATTTTTCAGGTGGACTGTTTGCTTGTAATATAAGTTGAATATACTTGGGTCTTTAGTTGTTGTAGCTGTATATGTCAAATCCAGCAAAATCATGAATCTTATGTATGCAGCTATCTATACAAAATTACAGTTTTTAAAATAATGTTTTTAATTAGGCAGTGAACATTTTAAAAGTTAATGTTGCAGTTCTGCAACAATATGCATTTAACCCAAATAGACTTACTGTTCCGTAAAAGGAACACTTGGGAAAAAGTAATCTGTAGAAGATACTTAAATCTATATACTGACTGTTTAGCCCTACCGTTCCTTTAAAAGAACATCATCAAAATTCTGTTTATGAAAAAACTAGCGTAAGTATAACACTTTTATTATGATTAATATAACTTAGAGCAATAATGTAATACATATTTACTTCAAAATTTTAATAAAACAACTTTCAAGTTTATTTGGGTTAAGCCTTAGGTAGTTAAGACATCGCGAGCGATTGATCAATATTGGCTTCGCGATCGACTGACCAATATTGGTCTCGCGATCGACTGACTAATATTGGCTTCGCGATCAACTAGTTAGCCACCCATATAATAGACAGTCAATATGTATGCCCTTGGCAAAGTTAACATTTGAAGCTCAAAAAATAGTTTTTTTTTAGCCAAATCTGAAATTTGTAGACGTGAAGTAAATGCGGTCGTAAAAGGTTTATTGATAAGTAGGAAGTAAAATATGACATTAAAAAAATTGACAAGACAAACGTAATTATATCATGAACGCATAAAAAACATTTCGTCATACACAAAGTTAAAACTAAATGACTTTACTGGTTTTCTCAGTTGTTTATATCCACGAAATTGCCTATTACATATTTTGAAGCTAAGATTATGGTTTTTATACATATAATACATATAAAAAAATGTAAATAGCTTTCCCTCAAACTGTAGACAGTATTTCAGCAGGCACGATGAAAAATAATACGATTTCCCCATGTATACAGTTAGTTACAGGTTATGGATTTTCCGACGGGAAGCGAAATTGCCCCGTCGGGATTCGCGGCGGGAGCAAATACGAAATCCCGAGCAAATCTTCAGGCTAAATAACTCCGGCGTGGCACGACTAAAAAAAAAGCGTGGCCCGGATTGTTTCAAATCTCCCCCCCGTACACAAGGAAACGTTTAATAGTCGCGGATGCACTCGGCGATATTAAAACCACCCCCCCGCAACATATTATCACGTACAGCGTGTTCTTATCCGCGTGTGCATGTGCGCAAATGGGAAATTTATTCAATCGCCCCATATCTCAAATTCCCCAATGGAAAAGTTTGAGGCCAGTGCAATGGGTGCACGCGCGTGCGATTTTATACGTGACACATGAGGGGCGGCGGCGACGGCGGAAGGGTTTATTACAGAAAAGGTGGACGCAGTGGCGCCCGTGGCGGAATGGCACAATGAAAACCGGGGCCGGATAATAAATATGAAATTTTATTTCACTTTTTGATTACTTGATGTTACTGCTCGGGAATGGAGCTTCCTGGAAAGTTACCTTCTAACAGTGCGACAGAGAACGATTTGCACTGAACAGAAACCAGAAATATATAAAACTTTATGGATTTATTTTGATGTTCTTATTGACATTTTTATTTTTACTTTGCTTACGTTTAGCATGATGTTTTAAAAAGATATTAAATACAAAGATTATAACACGAAGTTTTAGGTGGCTTTGTGCTGACATGAAGAGATACATAAAATAAAAACTATGTAGTTAATTTCAGAGGATTATATCCTATAATATTTTTTATTGTGAAAAAAAACTTCTATCTTTATAGGGCTATCAGCCGTCAGGCTTTTCCGCCTGTCAAAGGAGAGGCTCAGAGGAGTTTAAACACCCGGTATTTATCTTAACTTCACAGAAAACCTCTGAAAAACTGTGAAAGGTGATTCGCGAAATTTTTTTCCCCGCTGGGCATCGAACTCAGGTTCCCCAATGCTCAGTACGAGACGGACGACGCCTCTAACCACTCGGCCACTGAGCTGGGTTGTGATAAAATAAATCCTAAAAACGAAATGGTAAATGAATTTTCTTATTTTGTGAGCATAAATATGATTTCGTTCTATCTAATTATTATTATATATGCACCTTTTGTATAAAATTCTTATTAATTATTTAAAATTTTATAGAAGGTATTGTTATCGCGAACAATACAGAAAAATATCAAGTTTCTACGTGTTGTGAATAAAATAGTCGAAATAGACTCGTTATTTTTTGTGAGAAAATGTGAACAAATATGGGAAAATGTGGGAAAATGAAGAAAAATCTTAGAAAATGTGGGAAAATTTGATAAAATGAGGGAAAATGTGAGCAAGTGTGATAAAATGTGAGAAAACATGGCAAAATGTGGGAAAATATTGGTCTACGTTGGAAAAATATGGGAAAATGTGGGAAAAGGTGGTAAAATGTGGGAAAATGTGAGACAATGTTGGTAAAGGTTGGAAAATGTGGCACAAAGTGAAAATATATAGTTGTTTGAAAATGTGGTAATAATGTACAAAAAGTGAAAAAATTAAAATAAAAATAAATATATAAGTTGTAAGAAAATTCGGAAAAATGTAAAAAAAAATAGGAAAATGTGAGACAATGTGGTAAATGTTGGAAAATGTAAGAAAATGTGGGAAAATTTGGTAAAATGTGAGACAATGTGGGCAAATGTTGAGACAATGTTGGTAAATGTTGAAAAATGTGGTACAAAGTGAAAATATATAGTTGTTTGAAAATGTGGTAAATGTTAGAAAAAGTGAAAAAATGAAATGTAAACAAAAATATATAAGAAGTAGTAAGAAAATTCGGAAAAATGTGAAAAATTTAGGAAAATGTGAGACAATGTGAGAAAATGTTGGTAAATGTTGGTAAATGTTGGAAAATATGGCACAAAGTGAAAATATTTACTTGTTTGTAAATGTTAGAAAAAGTGAAAAAATTAAATGAAAAATAAATATGTAAGAAGTTGTAAGAAAATTCGGAAAAATGTGAAAAAAATTAGAAAAATGTGAGACAATGTGGTAAATGTTGGAAAAATATGGTAAATGTTGGAAAATGTGAGAAATTTTGGTAAAATGTGAGACAATGTGGGAAAATGTGAGACAATATTGGTAAATGTTGAAAAATGTGGCACAAAGTGAAAATATATAGTTGTTTGAAAATGTGGTAAATGTTAGAAAAAGTGAAAAAATGAAATGAAAAAAAAATATATAAGAAGTTGTAAGAAAATTCGGAAAAATGTGAAAACATTTAGGAAAATGTGAGACAATGTGAGAAAATGTAGCTATATGTGAGTAAATGTGATAGAATGTGAGAAAATATGGAAAAATGTGGGGGAAAAAAGTGGGAAAAAGACAGGAAATATGAAAAATATGAGGAAATCTGAGGAAACCGTGAGAAAACGTGCGTAAATGTGAGAAAATGTGCAAAAAAGGTGAAAAGAATGTGTGAAAATTTATGGTTGTTTGAAAATGTTATAAATGTCAGGAAACGTGGGAAAATTAAAAAATGGGAAAATGTAAGAAAATTCGGGAGAATGTGAGTAAAAATAGGAAAATGTTAGTAAATGTGATAGAATGTGAGAAATGTGGAAAGATGTGGAAAAATATACAGTTGTTTGAAAATGTGGGAAATGTCAGGAAACGTGAGAAAATTAAAAAGGGGGAGAAATGTAAGAAAATGCGGGAAAATGTGATAACATGTGAGAAAATTTCGATTTAATATAAATTATGTCATTCGGAAAGTCCTGTGGTACCCACACTAGATATTTTGTAAAATTTTCATGAATTGTTATAAAAATAAATAATTCAGAATTAGAAAATGAGAATATATAAAAAGTTTCATAATAATCGCGTGAAAATCATATATAAACTATTGGAAAATTAAATATCTAAAATATATTATTCATATTAAATAAAAAATCCATTTTAACAAGTGCACTGACCACACATATATTTTAAATTTATATACCCAAATTTATGTTTAAGCTTATTTGATACTCTATATTGTCTTCAGTTACTTTAAGTTTGCATGAGTCGTTACATATCGCAAAACATATATTTAAGGTATTTAATCTATAAAACCAATAAATAATTGTCTTGTATCGATAACAATAAGGTGAGATCTTCTCAAAGAAGTAAATAAATAAAACCATTTAATTTTTTATTCTCTCTAATAATTTGGGCGCTCGACTAAATCCCAAACAACTTTCAACTTTGCGACTATTGAGATTTCATCGATACACACAGCGGTGTTAATAAAGATTTGATTTAACCGGAACGGCAGCCGCCGTCGCCGATTTAAATCCGGCCGTGAATTATTCATTGGCGCACTGAAATTGTATCGGCGCGGAACGTATTTATTTTAATAAAGCTACGCTTTTCGCGAAAGTTCGCCCGATTTGCATTTCCTCCGCCGGCAAAGTTTTACAAGCGCATTGTATTGAAATGCAACGGGGCGGGCGACCGGTTTGGTGGGGGCGGTGGCGCTAAAGCGACTCGTGATCGCCAAGGCGCAATATCGGAAATTGAGTTTGGTAGGATAAACTACTTTTTGTTTTCCAAACCGATTAATCAATTTGTTTAATTGATTTGTCTTCTTTTTCATTCAAAAATTGCATATAAATACGGGAGGAGACTAATTCGTCGATTAACAATTGTGTAAACTAGATACGGCCCGAAATTTTAGTTAATATCTTAATATTAATTAATATTGAAATTGTATCATAATTATATATATATATATATATATATAGATATATATATATATATATATATATATATATATATATATATATAGATATATATATATATATATATATATATATATATATATATATATATATATTTTAAGATAATATAGCATTTTTCTTTAAAAAAATCATATATAGATTATGACTAGTGATACAATTTCAATAGATGTTAACTAAGATTCCGGGCCTTAACTAGTTTATTTGAGGTCTAGGCAATAGCCCATTACTGGGCCCCCTATACGAAATTGTATGGATTAAATACAGCTACTTATTTTTTCAAAACAATAGTTTCAACCAGTAGTACAAGCAGGATAACAAATTGTGGCGGGAGCTATTTTTTAGTTAGGATTTCTGCAAACAATTTGTAATTTGTGCTTTTTTCTTGTTTTTTTTTAGACGGAAGAGGACGTGTTATAGCCGTGCCCTATTGGTATGAACTCAATATTTTCGAACAGGTTCCCAAAAAGTTGTTAAAAGGCATACAGTTTTTTTTAATATAATGCAAATTTGTTCGATCTTTCTGACAACAAGTGATCTATTTTGTATCTTATTGCTTATATTTTATTTAGTTCAACCAGGAACAATTTAATTATTCCAATAAACATTTAATAATTAAAGGATAAATAAATCGATTGTTTACTTTGTTTTTTATCACACTTCAGTTACACTTTGCAACTAGTTTCGGCTAAGCTCTAGCCATTTTCGAGCTCCTCCGATGAATTATCACAAAGCCTTAACAATCCAATATTTTATAATTCGTTTTTTTCACACCCGTCAACCTCAAATATATATATATATATATATATATATATATATATATATATATATATATATATCTATATATAACCATCTTTATTAGACTATTGATCCTTCACGGGTCTTTCCGTCAACCTCAAATAAAATTATAGATGTGTGGTTTTGCTGCTTAGGCGACGATATAGTATTGTTTGTATATAGTATTGTTAAGTCACATTTAACATTGCTGTTAGTAATCACAAATTTATTCTGGAGGGTATATATAATAATTTTTTATTGCGAGCAGAGAATATTTAAAATTAATACAGATAACTAGTATCTCATGGGCCGGTGGGCCGAAGAATATGTATTAGCCTAGGATATTTAAGGTATTATCAAATGAAGAATATTAGAAACTGAAACATATAGTGCTGACATAAATAAGTTTTGCACTTTCATATGGTAATGTAAAAACAGTAGTTAGCGTTAATAATCTCTATGCCCGGTGATTTACAATTGTAATCAAGTTTTGAATAATATCGTGTGTAATGCAACGATGTTATTATTGTGAGTAAAACAGTAATTTTCCGGTCTGATTATCGCCGAGGCACACGTCGAGCGACAATCTTGAGCAACAACACTCCAAACTCGCGATAATATCCCCAATTTTCCAGCAGACAAGTGTAATTGCAGAAAGTTAAGAGGCGCACAGGTACAAACTGTACGTGACAAACGGCCGCCCCCAGATTCCCGAGTGCAATTAACATAATTCCGCCCCGTCGCGCATGTACCTGGTTGAAACTTTGCAAATCCCACAGGGTGGGGGCGCGGGGGCCTAAAACGCCGTTCCCGGAGATAATCACTGTAATTCGGGCGCCTTGGGGGGGCGTCTTAATAAACCGCGCAATCAAAGACGAAATCGATCGCGTACGTACGTACGATCTCCCCATACAAACATCCTAATCGAATCGCACATTCAGACGACGCGGTCGTAAAATTTAATTAGCACCGCAACGCTTTGGTTTTAAAATTAGCACCGCCGCCGCCGCTACCGTAAGAAATAATTTCCGGACAACGTTTCCGGCTGCGGGAAATGGAAAACTCCACGTGCGCCCGCTACTTAATAACTTCATTTATCCTGGATGTAATTTGTAGTCGGAATATCTTATAAATATACTAAAAACTGCAATCATTTCCATCATGTGTTACTATTAAGGTCGTTTTAGACAAGACAATTTCTAAGCTCAAAAGTTGTTCAAGAAATGAATTCATATATCCTCCTCCCATACAATTTGTCATTTTTTCCATTTGATAATTGATAGAATTGATAATTTGCTGTATGATATGAGACAATTTAGATTATGTTGCATCTTGACTAACTTTTCAGTCAAGAAATTGTCTTGTCTAAAACCACCTTTAGGTTAGTTTCACACGGACGGCAGAATAACCAGCCGGTGAAAAAACAATGATATTGAATTATATGTATGCATTTGTTGCGGCATAAATCATCATATTTTGTATATTTAATTTACTACCCTAAAAACACTTGTTAACTATATGCAACCATATTCCCCATTTTTGTAAACACCCTAAAACGTCCCTTAGTGGGACAGTCTTGGTACACACGTCGTCTGTGTAGACGCTAAAATATATTACCTCAACATAAGTGATAAGAGTTTTACTCTTCCATATCCACTGTAGTTATTAACAGAGAAGCTTAGGGAATATTTGGGTTTCTTATAAAATCACATTTTTAGTTTTAGTTTTAAAATTTGTTTGTAATTGATTTTGAAATGAAGTTTTCCGTCAATAAAGTATTATTATTATAACACAGCGTTTACCTTTGGCATAAAATAAGTACCAACAACATTAAAAGAAGACGATTACACACGAGTCTCATTTGAACCAATGAACATTAAAACTACAACGGTTATTTTGACGTAAAATATTTGGCCAGCAGTATTGCCCAATAACACAAGATGGAAATCAACGTCAACTGAGTATTTGGCCCTGTCCGTTTGGCTACTCAGCATGTGTGACTACTAGTCACTAGTAGTAGCCAAACGGACAGGGTCTTTGATTGTCACTATATGCAAGTATTAGACTGAAACAACGATACAACTAGAGAACTAGAGAAAATAGCAATAACCCAATACTAGGGATTTTATTAATTTAATAATTTCCCTCTTTAAACATGTTGTATTACATATGTAAAATAATTATTGTACAAATAAATAAGAATTGTTGCAGCATTATACCGATATTCAATAAATACTCATTACGAAACAATTTCAGTCTGCTCGTAAATAAACGTTTTCTAACAATACATTTGCGCACCGAGTCGTAATTTGACATTTCCACCAACAACTCCCATAAACATAACTTCTAATAAACAACCTTGCTGATCTCGTTCAAACCCAATAAGGCATGCAATTCCATATTAATCACAAACGTATGCCACTATATATTTTTTTAACTACTACTTTTTTCTCTCAAATTATAAAACACTCGCTCCATGTGTCCCCGATGCAATAAAAAGGCACACAGAGTGTTGACGGCACGAATAGAGCATCGGTGCGCGTGCAATTAGATAAATTGTTTCAGCCCCCTCCGCCATCTACTTGCAGTCCGTAAGTGAAAAGAAAGAGCGTCAGACGTAACAAGGGGTGCGGTGCATGCACCTGCCCCTATTGTTTCGAGCTGGAGGCGGCGGCGGTGATGGTGATGATAAAAAAGTGCAAAAGGCGCGTCCTCCGTATTCATAAGACGGTAGAAGGCGTCCCGTTAATATTTCATTACCGTTCGGGGGGGATGATGTTGGGATGAAAAAAGGTAACAAATGTTATGGCGCTTAACGATCGTGAAATAATGCTGGGGGAGATGTAACTGCTAGAGGTTATAAGCGTAAAAAATTATTGCGGGGACGACGGGGTAATTTAAAACGAGTTTATGATTAATTAATTGATCATTTTAAGTAGTTTTACAAGTATATTTATTATTATATTTGTCATAAAGAAAACTACTTAAAATGATCAATTATTTAATCATAAACTCGTTTTAGTTTATTTTAGTTTAGTCGAAAAACTATCGATAGCAATTTTGCTGGAAACTAAAGTAAACTAAAACGAGTTTATGATTAATTAATAGATCATTTTAATTAAGTAGTTTGACAACAAATATATTTATTATTATATTTGTCGTAAAGAAAACTTGGGCGTGCATTGTTCATTAATAATATCATGCTTGATATATTTATAGTTTTATAATAGTTGTAGTAATGTATTTTTACTAACAAACCGCGGTACCGTCATACTATAGTCGAAAAACTATCGATAGGAATTTTGATGGAAACGAAAATAAACTAAAGCGAGTTTATGATTAATTAATTGATCATTTTAAGTAGTTTTACAACAAATATATTATTTTTCGTAAAGAAAACTACTTAAAATGATCAATTAATTAATCATAAACTCGTTTTAGTTTATTTTAGTTTCCATCAAAATTGCTATCGATAGTTTTTCGACTATAGTACAATTTATATCACGGTACCGCGTTTTGTTAGTACAAATACATTACTACAACTATTATTAAACTATAAATATATCAAGCATGATATTATTAATGAACAATGCACGCCCAAGTTGGGAAATCCACAGGTAAACTGAATACATATATTTCCCCCTTAAATTCAATTGAACTATTCACCCGACATCCCAAAACGAGCAATCTCGCGCACAAGAATTGCCAAGATGTCGGTTCTCCACCTCCTGAGATGGAAATACTTCATTCGAACCGACCACATACTAACTTTGTGCTAACTAATGCCGGGGATGGCTTATTCCAGGTGTGCACGCCGTAGTCCCTTTATGACGTGACTGCGGTTTCAAAACTATGCTAACCTCCCGGATTATTGCTGGAGAACGCGCGGCATGCAGTGCACATTCACAAAAACGTAAAGCTTTCGGGGCAGTAGTATTTCATATATTTTTTTGTAAACCGCAATAATATGTTGTGTGTGGGGCGGCGCTGGAGCGCACTGAAGCTGTACAGGCCACTAATGGCCAGCCCGTTCTAGTATCTAAACTGCTAAACGCGATGTATGTGAGATATGCTTTCATTACTATTAACTGCTTCATTTTAACAGGGTTTATTAGAAACTAATTTATGTTTAGCACAATGTAGGGAAATTTACTAAGCATATTACATGTTATCGTTCTCTGAAGATAGCTTTAACAGACATTAAAGGATTTCATATGCATTCATGCTGAATTATATACAGAGTTTTTTAATCTTCAATTTTTAAAATCTCGAAAAATATTCACTCTACGAATTACAGCCCCATATTTATTTGGTTTCATGATATGAGCCTGTGTGAATGAAAATGATGCAAGTCACATTTGAATTGTTTTAAAAAGGAGAAAATTGCGCGTTTGGTATTTATGTAAATCGACGTGCGTCATTACCGAATTGAAATCAATTTATTCATAAATAAAAATGTAACTGCGTACATCGATGTATAAAAATACCAAACGCAAAATTTTCTCCTTTTTAAAAATAATTCAAATGTGACTTGCACCACTTTCATTCACACAGGCTCATGTTATGAATCCAAAAAAATATGGCGCTGTAATCAACAAATTTCATTTTTTTTTCTTTTCTTTTTAAATTTTTTTTTCTACTTTCAATTAAAGTAAGTGCGTATGATGAATCCAAAAAATGTTTCAAACAAATCCTTCCCCAATTACCTACTGTGATGCATAGAGCGAGTTGCCATATGTAAACAGAGGTATATTTAAATATTATATTTAAAATATATGTTATTTCTGGAGAAATTAGAAGTTATACCGCTTTATCTAGCAACATATATTTTGTCCCGTTGTTATTTGCATTATTTTCCAAAACAAAAATGAAAACAAAGCAACTTAATGAAACATAGTTTTTATATGAGCACTACTTTATAAAAACAAATCCTGTTCCTCTTCTCGCTCTGAAAAGCTCCAACAAATAGTAAATGAAATCCTTTCGTGTAGCGCTCGTTAATACCCCCCTGAATGCACTTGTTTTCATTGAATTAAACATAGCACGCGCGCCCATGATGTGATTGCTTATTAGCAATGTAAATATTAATCGTCGGGAGCGCTCTCCCAGTGAAATTGTTACCGTTAACAATTACGGACGCCGAAATAATTGCTTTATTCCCCGAATAGGCTTTGCCAGGCAATGATAAATATGATATTTTTTTCGAAGCGTGTGCATATCGACAAATTAAAATTTCAATTTTTCATGCTGCTAAAAATTGAACTACAATTATATATACTTTTATATTAAAATTTCATCAGTTTATATGCAGAATATCAGCTTTTCATCTGCATACAAAGTTTAAGAATTTTATAAGATACGACGATCCTAATAATAACCATTAGAATCGTCGTATCTTACAACATTCTTAAACTTCGTATGCTGATGAAAAGCTGGTATTCTGCATATAAACTGATGAAATTTTAATATATATATATATATATATATATATATATATATATATATATATATATATATATATATATATTATTAATATATAATTGTACTTTAAATTTGATTAACTGTTTATTAACTTTTATCTATCTGATTCAAATATTTATATATTATTATACACCGTTGTAACGGTCTGGTTTTTTAGTAAATCCTGACGAAGCTCTGGGTCAGAGCGAAATAGAAGCGGTTTCTTAAATACTAAATAATTAAATTTTACAAGTTGAGGCTAGTGTATTAGTTGGCTATATTGTTTGAAACACATATTTTTCTTTTGAAATAAATATCTCTGTCAATGAACTAATAAGACTAATGCTTTCATAATTCAAAATGATTAGATTTAGCATTAAATATCTATCGATCAGGACAATAAACTGAATGCATGTATGTTTGTGTGAGGGAGTGAAATCCCTCAAACGTTTTTGTTTCTCTATAAACCATATACATTGCGGCAAAAAGAGTTTTCTCCCATCACATTTGTGGCGAACGTGTCCGTGAAACAAAATGAATCTTGTGTTGTCAGCCGAGCGGAAAAATAACACAGGCAACCAACAACATGCGGTTTGTGGCGTTTTCGTGTTTTAAATTCATATGAAATCGAGGCAGGAAAAGAGTGTGGCGCGCGAGAAAAGTCGCGGATTACGGCCCCGAGGGCATTAAGCGCGCGCGAATTATGCGAGCATTAATAATGCATTTACGGGGCAATTTATTCATGAGTTGTTCCAGTTTTTACCCCGGTCTCGCCGATTTATTGCCGGCTGATGTTTGCTCGGTCCCAAATTGGACGTTTTAAGCTGATTTTTGAAATCGGCTACGCAATCAGATGCAAGCGACCGTTTTTTGTGTGTTTGTTTTAAATGTTCCAGTTGTTAGAATATGAGAAATTGTGTAAAATCTCTACGTTTCGCGATTAATTCAATAATTGTATTATATCTATATTGGGGGAAAACAAAGATCAAAATAAAATTCCGGATTATTTGAATTTGTTCAATCATTTGCCTCATAAATTAAACCTAAATAGTTGTTTAAGATACATATGAGCCTGTGAGAATAAAAGTGGTGTAAGTCACATTTTTAAATTGTTTTGAAATGGAGAAAATTTTGCGTTTGTAGTATGTAAATCGACCTACATTTTTATTTACAAATAAATTGTTTACAAGTCTGTAACTGCGCACGTCGATTTACATAAATACCAAACCCACAATCTTCTCCTTTTCAAAATAATTTAAATATGACTTACGCCACTTTCATTCTCACAGGCTCATATATTTTCATTAAAACAACAATCATCAGACATATTTTCGAATACCAGGCTGAGCGTTGCATATTTGTTATAAATAAAAAATTTGATTACAAATATTTTACCTACATGTTTATTTTCAAAAATATTTAAAAAAAAACTAAGGCCCAGCGTGGTATTCGAAAATATGTCTGATGATTGTTGTTAAATTCTAATTAATTTTTGAAAGTTTAAAAAAAATTCATGCGCGGAACTTTAATAAAAATTGCAATTTGTTTTGTTGCAACTATTTATTAAATAACAGCTAACAAAATTAACTTAAATTTGTTTTGTTCTTGTTTTATTGTTACCATGACATGAGTAAACAATTATTAAAAAAAATTACTTTTTTGCACAGTCCGGTTAGTTACAAAGCACAGAGAAAAAATGCCCGGTCGCGCGAACCCACGAGAGTACCATAATTATCGGAAAATTAAGGGCCGGCGGGGTATAGGAAACAGTCTGATGATTTTTGTTAAATTCTAAACCATATTTGAAAGTTTAAAAAAAATCATTGCTTATTTAATGTATTAGTAAATTCTTTCAATACTAAGTTTGTAATTCAACATGAATTATTAAATTTTCTGTAATATAAAAATAACATTATATTTTGGCATTTCCTACATACAACAGTTCTTCAGATATAACTTTAAAGCAGTTCTCTTGTAAATTGCAATTTTGTTGCCCAGAAATAATTACAGCATTCAAAATTACAGCCGCTATTAATTTTCTCCTCTTAAATATTGGTTGAATAATGTGGGAGTAGACGATCAATGTTATGTCTTCTTTGTCTCGTGCAGCAATTAGTAATTGCTGCGGAATTGAACATCTCCGTTTATATAAAAGTGCTCTCTAAACTTTTCCGGTTGTAAAAGGTGAATTCGCGAGCGCATTCGCCAGCGAAACAATGCACTCCGGCTCTATCCGCTTCCTTTAGTGAGGATACAGAATATAGCGTATCATCATATGAATATGTGGGACTAAGCGAATTGGCTATACATGCCTTTTTATGCTAAATAATTTTAACGCTTCTCTACTACAATTTGTTCAGTTTCTTGATTTTTAAAACATTTGTTACAAATAATACAAATAATTACGTATTTTTATTGTGAGCATAAACGGTCAAAATAATTCTCTAAATAAACGTGATACAAATATATTGTATCACTTCAACAAATCAGACCTAACAGTTAAATAATTTACTTTACAGTAGTCGAAAATATAATTAAACCCTCAATTATATATTTATTTATACGTTTCCCCTAATATATATTTCATTCAATCTGTCAATACATATATTTGCAAAGATCCTTGGCGTTTATTAAACCACCCTCGCCGGGTTCGTGTATTTATTCTAATGCGAAATTTGCTGTGGTTTTGGAGGGAGTTTTAGGGGGGTCGTTTTAGGGGGTCGTTTTAGGGGGGGAGACACAGTTAAACACACACACTCGTTTTCGGGGCTGCGCCCGCGTTTGATATAATATACAAAATAAATAAATTTCCGGGGGCATTTTTTTCGCATGTTTAGCGCGGCGCTCGTAAATTTGCCAAGCGATATTTATATATCAAAATTATCGCGTTGTGCACGAAAATAATGCGGCTATATTTTATGCTTATATGGGACGCGGGAGGGCTGGTTTTTGTTTTAGTCTCGTGCTGCATTTTTATGTGAGACTGAAGGATAGTGGTGAATTTACGATGAGAGCTTTATGTTGGGCGAGTGCTGAACTGTTATCTATTACCTCATTAGAATATTATGATACATCAAAATATTATACAAAAATTTAGGGGTTAGTTTATCGCTAATGTTAACAACCCCATATCTTTCAAATTATTTATTA
This sequence comes from Lordithon lunulatus, assembly GCA_963942505.1. Lineage (NCBI taxonomy): Eukaryota > Metazoa > Arthropoda > Insecta > Coleoptera > Staphylinidae > Lordithon > Lordithon lunulatus. The sequence goes on from OZ012666.1 coordinate 69,319,935, forward strand.
TTTAATTATTTGATTTGTCTCATATATAGCTGGCGATAACAAGACAACTCAAAATAGATCCTTCTTAAGGAAATCACACTTAATGTTTTGGTGTCTCCTACTGAGCATTGGGTAGCCTGAGTTCGATGCCCAGCGGGAAACGAATAGGCGAGGTGTCGCTTTTGTTGTCTTTGAGATATTACAAAGACAACAAAAGCGAAACCTCTATATATTACTATACTGACTTCTCTAGCTACTATCAGTAATAGTTACTGCATTTGTTACAATTTGTAATTGGATATTGACCTTCGGGGGCCTTCTGCCGTGTATTGTTGTATTTATATGCGAGTCTTAGGACTTGCTATTTAAGAAAATTTCCTTATATCATGTTAAGAGGGTTTTCTTGTATTGACAAGTAAAGAATGGAAGGTGTAACTGCAGTGATAAGTGAACTACCAAATTTTCACATAATGTAAACCAATCAAGTCAAAGATCGTTGAATTCACGTTCAAAACATCTACACAAACGAAGTTACATATAAGAATTCAATAATTGTTCACTAAAACGGCTCAAACACAATAAAATAGAAACTAAAATGAATAAAAATGTATAACATTATAGTTCACACATGTCGTCCATTACTTATCTATAGGAATGTCATGTGGAAGTATCTGGATTCCACATGACTTTCCTATAGATACTACTAATTATTTTAGGCATAATATATACAACAATTTTATCTCTGTAAATAATTTGTATAAATAGTAATAATGATATTACATGCAGGTAATTTAATAGAAACTTGAAATATATATTCCACTGAAAATAAACACGCATAACAATAATTATAATAATAATTCGTAGCGATTATTAATTGCCTCAATAATACGCGTGATTAATACATAGTCGTTAGCGGCCCCCGTTGAAATTAATTCCCATCGAATGCGGCTCATAGTTTTATTATCGCGCGGACCGCAATTTGCAGGAGGCAATTCCGACGTTCACGCGCATACACACACACACACAAACCGGGAGCGATTTCCGCGGGGCTCGTTTATATTGCCTGCATTTATTTTCCCATGCCCGTTAATTTATAAAGCCCCGCGTACGCACGTAAATGCATAAATACCTAATGCGGCTTCGGCGGTCATTAGTGAATGATGTATGGATATTTACAGCGCGAACGAAGGAGTAATGAAATTCCACTGCGGGAAGATTTATTAACTAAAAGGTGGAAAATAATTTTAGTTAGATAATTAAAGGGATTAATTCTTCTTTTCGCTCTATAAATACGATTTATTTAGAATTAAAGTTATTTAAGAGTTAAATTTTCCAATTTTATGGAGATATTTCTCATAATAGCCTAAATATGTAATTCATTCTATTTATTTATAATTAATTCTCTCTATATTTTTCAACAGAAACCCCTTGAAATCAATTTTTGAAATTTTACATTGTAGTTAAGCAGTTTTTCTTTCAAAACTAACAAAATGGATGAAACTTTGTTTAGGATAGAACTTTTTTTAGAAGTAATGCTGTAATGATGTACTGGAAAATTATTTTTTTTCAGTTTTAAGTAGTTTTTCTTTCAAAATTGAGAAACTGCAAGAAACTTTCCTAAGGATCACCGAGCTACAGAATTTTTTTTAGAAGTACTGCTGTAATGATGAACAGAATTTTTTTTTTCAGTTTTAAGCAGTTTTTCTTTCAAAATTGAAAAACTGCAAGAATCTTTTTTAAGGATCACCGAGCTGCAGAATTTTTTTTAAAAGTAATGCCGTAATGATGTACTGGAAAATTATTTTTTTTCAGTTTTAAGCAGTTTTTCTTTCAAAAATGAAAAATTGCAAGAAACTTTTTTAAGGATCACCGAGCTACAGAACTTTTTTTAGAAGTAATGCTGTATTGATCAGCAAAAAAAGTTCTACAGCTCGATGATCATAAAAAGTTTCGTGCAATTTTTTAATTTTGAAAGAAAAACTGCTTAACTACAATGTAATTTAGAAAATTGATTTCAAGAGCACTTTTTCTTTCAAAATTGAAAAACTGTAAGAAACTTGTTTAAGGATCACCGAGCTGCAGATCTTTTTTTAGAAGTAATGCTGATAATTACAGCATTACTTTAAAAAAAAGTTCTACAGCTCGGTGATTCTAAAAAAAGATTCGTCCAATTTTTCAATTTTGAAAGAAAAATTGCTTAACTACAATGTAATTTCAAAAATTGATTTCAAGAGGTTTCTGTTGAAAAATATAGAGAGAATTAATCATAAATAAATAGAATGAATTACACATTTAGACTGTATGCCTATTATTAGAAAAATCTCGAGAAAATTTAACTCTTAAATAACTTGAATTCTAAATAAACCGTATTTCTAGAGCAAAAAGAAGAATGAATCCCTTTAATTATCTGGTACTGGAAAATTAATTTTTTTCAGTACAATACTATTCGAAATTGTAGGATCCTTAAGACGTTGTGCGTTTTATCAACAGCAACCGTGCGAAAATACGCCACCCCTCTTACTGTTCGAAAATCACGAACAGTCAACAAATCAATAGAGTTGATGTACATATTTTTCCGCGCCAGATAAGCGGCCGGCAAACAATCGGGTTAGGGTAGCTCCGGTTAAGCGTCTCGCCCGCCGCCTCCGGCGCTTATCCGATGCAATTTCAATCGGGAAAACCGAGCCACGCTACCACCCCTTGGCGATTGGGCTAGCGAGAAAACTACACTTGACCTACCCGGAAAATCCGGCGGCCTTATCCGTGCGACCGATCGCCCGGAAAATAAATCGCTTCGGGCCTAAATGAGAATTTTTTTTTTGTAAATCAAATTAAAGTTTTTCAACTATTTCGTAGCATGATGATTCGATAAAAATTGTATGTAGACATTTAAATTATTTCATATATTTGATCAAAATTAGCAATAGAAATATCAAAATAACAATTATATTTGAATTTCATTTTAATTTAATTTAATCAATTTTTGTATAAAGTAAATGTATCTAGATCTAGGTTACCCAAATTTAGGGAAGGTGTTAAAAGTAACACAACAATGACTAGAGACATGCCATTTTGCACAAGACAAGAACATGCGGGCGGCAGAAGTCAGATGGGTGCATCAATAACGTCACCAAACCCTCATATAGGATGAAGGATCGAGCAAGAGGATGATCTATAGATCCAAGTAATTCAGTTGAAAAATTAATTTAAACCCTCATGTAGGATGAAGGATCGAGGAGGAGAATGATATATAGATACAAGTAATTCAGTTGAAAAATTAATTTAAATTTAAAACCCAAAGAGATAGTAAACAGTAATAGATCCACACACAAAATTAAATATCTGTTATTATTAAATATTCTCATTACTCGCCTAACAAGTCCACCATTCGAACACGCCGTGGAACATGCCACATGCATTTATTATTATAATTATCACTTAATATTTGAAATCGGAATCCAATTACAAACTTTCCACGCATTTCCTGCACGTCCAGAGCGCATTTTTCAATTACTCATGGGACCAACTTTTAAATTGCACGATTTAAAATCCAATTTAAAATTCGCACTCGATGTAACCAATACAAGTTTTTAATAAAATGTAATGCACGACGGAAATAATTTCAGTTTTAAATTGAATCTAGTTTAACGACTATGGGAATTGTTAATTCTAGCGATGTAATTAATAATCGGACAAATCACACAGAAATAAATTAGTGAAAAGAAAATACATATTGAGGTTGAAGATCGTACGCGAAAAGGTTTATATGTATTTCAATCTTTTCGCGTATGATGTTCTACTTGAGTCTTAAGAGTTCCATAGGTTCTTTGCATTGATTCTTTTTAGCTTTATGTTATGTATTTATGTGTCCTAGCCAACGCCAGCTTGTGAAGATTATGAAGAAACTAGAACAAGGAGTGCAGAAGCAGAGCGCCCCATATCCTCGAAATGGCCAAAACAGTACCATAGATCAATGGCAAGACATAAAGGAAGCATTGGGGGAGCCTGGGGAAAAAAACTTCTATCTTTTATAGGGCTATCAGCCATGAGGCTTTTCCGCCGGTCAAGGGAGAAGCTCAGAGGAGTTATTCACTCGGTATTTACCTTAACTTCACAGAAAACCTCTGAAAAACTGAGAAAGGTGATTCGCGAAAATTCTCTCCCCGCTGGGGATCGAACTGAGGCTCCCCAATGCTCAGTACGAGGCGGACGACGCCTCTAACCACTCGGCCACTGAGCTGGGTGGAAATAATAATTCAAACCTACAATAAGAAGAGACAAAGAGTGGATGACTTAAGAGATTCTAGTTATGATGAAACTGCGCATCCTATACAAAAACTAAGATATACAGGTCTACAAATGCATAGACAACGCACCAAGAATATAAAAACAGCCAAAACTCCCTATCACAATAAAGAAGAGAAAGCTGGAATACCATGCTGGTGCTATGAGATATAACATCCTTAAACTATAGTCCAAGGAAAAATTAAAGGAAAAACATCGGTTGGAGGAAGAATAATGTCGTGGTTTCGCAACCTGAGGGACTGGTTTGGATGCACATCCGCCGGGTTATTCAGGGCAACTGTCATTAAGGCGAATTTTCGAAAATCTCGTTCGAGGATTCGAACCTAAAATCTATTCGAAAAACGCGTTGTGAGCCTAACGGAACTGCTGCTACTTTTTTGCGAAGTGTATAGACCGTGGCCCCAGGAAAAACTGGAGGGGTGCGCACCGAGAAATAATTTTTTTTCGAAATAATGAAGCATTTTGTGATAATTGCGCGGATGTCTATAAACTATACTACTGTACTTAAGCATTATCAGATTGTATTTATCGAAACTTGAAATATGAAACTGCAATCTCTTAGAGGAATTTCTGTTGAATTTTGATTACAAATCGGAGTAAATATATACTTTTCTGATGCAAATATTGACTACTTTTGCATATGTTTTACAACTATTTCGAGACAAAAAATTAACTTTTTCGTCCTAACAAAGTATCAAATCATCCTTAGATTGGAGAAATATCCAAACATATTTTCAGAAAATTATAAAATGTTGACTAGAAGAGACCGCGCGATTAGGTCAACATTGAACCGTATTTCATTTTTCCGAGATTCGCCTTAAGATCTGCATATGTATATGTATATATGTATATAATAACAATGATTTCTAATCTCCGATAGGAGTGGAACTTAAAGAAGAAGATTTTCTAACCCTATTAAATAAATACTTTACTTATACTTTAATTTAATTCAGTATAAACCGAGCTTTAGGCATGACTATATACTTTTCAGCCATTAAACTTGATCTATATAAGAGAATCTTTCAACGATTTAGTTGCAAATGGATTAAAGTTCGTTCTCTCTCCTCATTCACTTTTTATTTTAACGAGACTCGCAATTATCGCACCGCCTCGTAGATCTTATCTATGGCCTATAAATTGAGCCATCGCAGTCCGCCCCGCATTAGTATTCAGTCCTGGCCTTTTTCTTCCACATTCCCCTCCCCCGCCGCATTGATTGAAAAACGCTCCTCTGAAGTTTAATATCGGCCCTGCTTAATTTCCCCCATAATGGGGGGTGCAGTCGCAGGGCCGAAAATTGCACGGTAATCAATTCCATCGAAAGGGCAATTATTTCAATATTAAAAGCATTTAAGAGAGTTAATGAAATATTTAAGATTTTATAAAAGCTTTCTACTATTTTAATCGCATATAGCCAGTGGAATATTACTTTATGAATATAAAATGAATTTAAACAATTACGGGAGAAAAATATTGGCCCAACTAAACTATATTACTATTTCGGCTAATAATATGCAGTAGAAAATAGTATTAAAATATTTTGAAATAATTTATACATGCAGGTGAAGTATTATAAACTAAATCCCTGCTTAAATAATACTATTATATTATTTCCCGCTATGAATAATTTAGTTTGGTATTAATATCGGGATACCGGTTTTTCTAGATGTATATACACCAAAATATCGGTATTGCAATATGCTCCTGTATTTAATATCCTACGTGCAATACGTCGATTAGCCAAAATAAGGCGAGAAAATAATAACTGGCATACTATTGTATACTATAATATTATTATAAATAACATATCTTATTCATACATTATCTGTATGATACGAGACAATTTAGATTGTCTCGCATCTATATTAACTTTTAAGTCAAGAAATTGTCTTGTCTAAAACGACCTTAAGGCACCTTACACGGTCAATAATACCGTCAGTACTAGTACTGTCAGTATTTGCTTCAATCCTCCTTTTATACTTATTTTTATCAAGTACCAATTATCCAGATAAACATCAATAATCTCTTCATTCCATCATTACTATACCTTATACGATAAGTAATACTGGCAATATTTTAGAATAATAAACATTATTGTACAGTAATACTGTGATTATTCTAAAATATTGTCAGTATTATTTATCGTGTAAGGTGCCTTTATAATAGAGATGCTTAATCTGCGAATGTTTCCTTACACAAAAAATGCTCTATTCAAATGTCCATGTCGTATACTTGCTAAACTTTTTTTTTTTGGTGTAAAAGAAAACATCCAGCACGGAAATCTTGTCATCATTAGCATACTTTCCGGGGCAGAAAACCCCGTCTAAACGAATTCGTAAATAATCCAATTTGCGCAATTCACCGCGCCCCGCTTCCCGTTCTGCGCGTAGGAGGGTAGCGGGCAAAAAAATACGCAACGTCTTCGTCGGACGGTTTATTCAGCAGGAATAAGCACTTAGTAGCAATTAGAAGTTAAGCGACGGCGAATGAGGGCGTCCGGATGAATATGCAAATCTTTTTTACCGAGATTATTTACAGCAGAGGAAAGTAAAAGTTTTTGCTGACTTTATAATTTTTCAACTTTTCAAGTGTTTTTGTTTGAACAGCGAAATGTATGTCAGAATATGGGGGCGTAAAGACTTTAAAATTGGAGCATTTATAGCTGTAACTATTCGAAAAACTTGTAATATTAGGGTATATCTCACCCACACTAGAAGAGAGTTACATAGTTTTTTAACCTTTCAAGTATTTTTGTTTGAACAGGGAAATGTATGTCAAAATTTGAGGGCGTAAAGACTTTAAAATTAGAGCATTTATAGCTATAACTATACGAAAAACTTGTAATATTAGGATATATCGCACCCACACTAGAAGAGAGTTACATAGTTTATAACTTTTTAGTGTTTTTCGTTGAACAGCGAAATGTATGTCAGAATTTGGGGGCATAAAGACTTTAAAATTGGAGCATTTATAGCTGTAACTATTCGAAAAACTTGTAATATTAGGGTATATCGCACCCACACTAGAAGAGAGTTACATAGTTTTTTAACCTTTCTAGTGTTTTTGTTTGAACAGGAAAATGTATGTCAGAATTTGGGGGCGTAAAGACGTTACAATTGGAGCATTTATAGCTGTAACTATTCGAACAGCTTGTATTATTAGGGTATATTGCACTCATACTAGAAGAGAGTTACATCTCTAAATTAGTGAATGTTGGCAATCAACGCTTGAAATTTAAGCATTCATAAAATACTTCTCTGTTGCAGTGAGGATAGTATACACTCACTATACATCAACATATTTTTTTACTTAAGACTACAATGAAAAAAGATCTACTTGAAAATAAGTTTTAATGTTATGCCTTAAATATTTTGGTAGATTTATTGTTTATATAGTTATACTTTGGTTTTATTTGCATGCAAGACTGTCTCTTAATCAATTTTTTGTTTTCTTTCTTCTATAGCAGGTTAAGTGGTAGAGCAGATCAGAATCTGAACTGCGCCTGTTCTTCAAATGTAAATTTCGTTGTAAATGTTTTTCATAAAAAAAATTAAAGACAGTTTATTATAATTATTATATAACATATATAATGTATTGCTAATTGATGTGGTGCCGCCAGATGACGTTTAACTTTCCTCCTAGGGGGTTAGTTGTATCATAATTATTATATACTTAATGAACTATCGTTGTAACCCCAATAGGGGAAAAAGATACCAATTATTTCAACTAAATGCAGGATTATCTTTAAACTGTTTTTTTGGAGACGTAACACTCTTCTAGTGCGTGGGTTCTATATGGCAACATTTCAATACTCACGTGTAATAAAATTATGGATGGCGTGGATGTGTAATATGTTGATAAGAACACCTCCTCAGTGGAAATGGCAGCATAAGTCTGAAACAAAAGGAAGTTTATTTATTTAAAGTTCAGATTTGGCAATTTTATAAAAGTACATACAGTAGTGTCCCTAAAGTATGGAATAAATTCGAAATTTTTGCAAAAATTAAATATTATTTCAGTGTTTCCAATAGAGCGAATCTAAAGTAACTACATTCCCTCGATAATTTATTTATTGTTGCTATAACAACGAATACTTATGGGTTCAATAGCCATTGATAGACTTATAGAACGTTGGTGAATACGGGGGTAACAGTAGTAGTTAGTAATATTTGTTACAATTCTGTAACTGACTATCCACCTGAGGGTTCTTGTGCCATGTGTAGGTGTATGTTTATATGGGTGTTAGTACTAGTTAGTACCAGAGTTTTTTAAAGTGTCGTTAATTGTCTGATTAACATTAGACTAGAATTTATAGTATTTACAGTAATTCTCGGTAAACATAGCATTGTCAACTGCAACAATGACTTTCATACAGACTGTTCAATTTCCCAAAACCGTATTCCAACTGTACTTAGTGGATACCTCCCTGTATAACGAGTATTTGGAATCTACCGTTTGTTAAGAAGTCTCATTAACAGTTTTTACATAAAATTTCTTCTTTAAACTAATCTACTTTAAACTAACATAACCTTTTTGCCGCATAATTTCGCTATAAAAATAAATGTTGTCGCTTTAATCCGGCCAATATTGATATTTTTCTTAAAGGTGCCCCCCCTATGAACACAAACACTTACGGGGCCCTCCGCTTAAAAAAATAACAAGTTTTTAACACCGATACGTTCTACCGCGGACGTGTTACCGTAGTAACCCCCCTCCGGGCGCCGTTTTCGAATGCTAAAATAACCAAATCCGGCCCGAAATATTCCGCTTGTGTAGCCGGGCGTCGGCGTAATCCGTGCGCGAAAAAAAAAAGCTGCGGCGTGGTGTCTCATGAATTTTAAGGGTGGCGGGCCGAATTATTGACGCAGTTGCCGAGAACGGAGGCCGACCGACCAATGCTAAACTGCTATCAACAAGTAGTCAGTGCAATTTTCATGTAGTCAGATTGTTTTTTACTTTCGTTTTACAGCACTGCTATATAAGGAAGGTATGTTTATCGCGAAAAATTGCTAATTTTGACTTTTCTTTGTGTTTCATGACTATATTAGTCATGAAACACAAAGAAAAGTCAAAATTAGCAATTTTTTGCGATAAACACCTTCCGATCCATTCAACCGTTTCTCACAATTTTGTTCACAGACATACATATACAGACAGACAGAAAGAAAGATTTCATCATGTAGTAAGATTGTTTTTTACTTTTCTTTTACAGCACTGCTGAATACGGAAGGTATGTTTATCGCGAAAAATTGCTAATTTTGACTTTTCTTTGTGTTTCATGACTAATATAATCATGAAACACAAAGAAAATTCAAAATTAGCAATTTTTCGCGATAAACATACCTTCCTTATACAGCAGTGCTGTAAAAAAAGTAAAAAACAATCTTACTACATGATGAAATCTTTCTTTCTGTCTGTCTGTGTATGTATGTCTGTGAACAAAATTGTGAGAAACGGTTGAATGGATCGGAAGGTGTTTATCGCAAACAATTGTTAATTTTGACTTTTCTTTGTGTTTCATGACTAATATAGTCATGAAACACAAAGAAAAGTCAAAATTAGCAATTTTTCGCGATAAACATACCTTCCTTATACAGCAGTACTGTAAAAGAAAAGTAAAAAACAATCTAACTACATGATGAAATCTTTCTTTCTGTATGCCTGTGTATGTATCATCATTTAGTTTAATAAAAAATTAATAAAATATTACGATTTTATAAAGAAAATATTTTGTATCGAAAAGTGTCTTGAATTGTCTAGCACTGAGATGCTATTAAACCAAAACAAACAAGCTATGACTTATTGCTATGAAGCTATGATGCTAAATAATTGCCATATAGAATGCATTAGCTCTAATATTGAATTGAATCGGCATTAGCTCTACTTTCAAAATTTCAATTTATTACATTTTTAAGCAACAAGATTTTATCGAAAAGCGTGTTATTAATTGACCAATATACCTGTTTTAATCTGGGCTTGTAGCGGCAGTACAACAGAAAACGTAATAATTTAAGCAGTACCCTGTTTTATGAATAATATAAAATTAGTTGCAATGCTATTTATAGTGTGAACATAGTAATCATCACACATTCAATCAGTTCTGATTTTTCAGGACAAACTATTACATATTACAGCTGCTATGAATGTAACTTCCTGATTGTATATCGAGTTGAACTTTCGTGCCAACAAATAGCGTTCATTGCTAGGCGATATTAGCATATAACCGCGAGACACCAGCCAGCTACGTGCGAATTAAACGAAACCACATCGGAATGCTGCCCTTTCCACCATCAAACAGACATACAAATAAATTCCCACCATGTTTATTTCCTTTCTTAATAAACAAGATTATCCCGATCGCGCTCATTTACACCGCGCCCGCGTTTATCTCTGTAAATTTCCGCCCCGCAGGCTGCCGACAGACACACACACACAACCTGTTGATCGCTACCAACATTTATTCCCCATTTATCTCTCGGGGGGCCCGCAGAAATCGATGCGATGTAATATTTAGCGACAGCAATGTACAATTTACAGTACGACGACATCGGGGGGCGGCGAAAATGTAAATAAAATGCGAGGAGAGGACGGAGAGCGAGCGGCTCTTTAATAAAACGCCGAGAGATTTTATTTGGCTTTTCTTGCGCGCTCTATTAGCACAGCGGGACATTAATGACAGCGATTATGACGATGGGAGCGAGCGATGAGAAAAGGGGGTGAAATTGAAATTCTGCGTTGAATTATGCATCAAGTGCAGGTTTTTTTTATATAAACTTATAAAGGTGGAAGGGAATTTACTTGAAAATAGTTGCTCGGTAGAGCCATCTACTGCCTGCTATTTCTTATTGTCGGTGCATTTTATATAGGTCTAGTTTAGTAGTTTTGCTGTTCATCCAGCGTTGTTTTTTCTCGTCACGTTTTTTAGCTTTGCCGGTTATGCCCCTGGTTATGATGTATAGTGTGTCCTCTTAAGTATGACATTATCTAGTTTCCTATATCGTTTTATATATAATTGATATATTAAACTGTATAACTATTTCTAAATAGAAAATTAATATTACGGTGTTGTTATAGTCAAGTGAATTTATTATTATTCCGCCGCTATATAATTTACTACATGTGTGTATGACACTATGTAGTTTGTGTCTGCATCGAAAATGATATAAGAAACTAGATAATGTTATACGGGCTTAAAGGCCGTTTTAGACAAGCCAATTTCTTAGCTCAAAAGTTGATCAAGAAATGAATTCATATATCCTCCTCCCATACAATTTGTTCTTGACAAATAGAACGCGTTATATTTTTACCATTCGATCTACCATCCAATTCAATATTTCAAATAATTTGTTGTATGATACGAAACAATTTAGATTGTCTAGCATCTTGACTAACTTTTGAGTCAAGAAATTGTCTTGTCTAAAAATCCTTAAGACAGATACCCAACATTTGATTCTTCATAGCTCTCTGGGTCGTTCCCGAGTCTATGTAGAATATTTTTCGTGAGAATCATAATTCCTAACCCGTATGTGTTATGAGTTATAGTAATCTTACAATACTTTTATTTTTCTTTTTTAGTGCGATTTTTTTACGCAAATCCGCTTTCTTCATTTTAATGTCTAGAAAATGTCGCTGCCTGCCGTCTGTGATACCTTTTTTCTACACATTTTCGCAAAAAGTGCTAAACATTTTGAATCTTGCATGTGGTTATGTTCTTAAGTAGGAGTTACTTAAGAACATAACCACATGCAAGAAAAACTAATCAAGACGGAGTGTATTGATTAGTTTTTGGTGCGAGAAAATCCATGTTTACCAAAATAACTTAATCCAGCCCTATACATGATAAGGTAATTTCACTAACCATATTTTTGCCGTGAAAATAGTGTTGTTAGTATCCGAAAAACGATAGATTTGATTCTTGTCCTATCGACATTATTTTCGCTAATTTATGTGTAAACAATGAACGAAATAAATGAATGAAATATAAACTGTTTTATTTTACAAACTATATAAAATTTCGAATAATTGTATAATTTCAATGTAATATCTTCTCCATTGTTATTTATGTTTATACAGTTTTTTTCTACAATGCTTCTCCATAGATTACAATTTCAACATCTATAAACGGAGTGTGGCCGCGATGTGGAAATCGACGCATAAATAGGACAAATGTACGACAGCCTTGCTAATTTGAAAAAATAACAAAACCAGTCATACACCTGTGCGGTATTTCATTGCTTGGACAACAATTTGCCATTGGCACATTGTGCCGAGCCTAATCGGCTCATATTACTTATACTTAACAAACAGCTTGGCTTTAAACGGATTTGAAAAACTAATTATTTATACATATTACATTACTGTAGTGTGCGTCTAATGACTCTGACCTGGATGAATATTGTTTTCTTATTCATAAAAAAAAAAACGAAAATATTGATTTAGTTTGTATAAGCACAAAAAAACACATTCTGAGCATAGTTTTTGTTAAAAATTGTAATTTTTATAGGCGTTCTTGTATAATATATGTTGTACGTAAATTATTATTTTTGATCATGAATCCGTCATACGATTGTGTTGAAAAAATTACACAATGTTTATAACAAAATGACAATGGAAATTGGAAACTCTCTATCTTGACATATTTTTCCTTCTATTTATTTTCTATTTTTAACTTTTACGCTTTTATGTCGATAAGCCGATTTTATAGGCTTCGTCGATAAAAAAAATTATGTAATATATTTTGTTTAATTTTTTTACTAATCTTTGTACGGAAGATATCAGTGCACCAGATGCCCGAAGGATATTGGAAAATTTTGATTATAAGTATTTTTTTTCGGCGACCAAATCGAAAATACCCGAACTTCAAGAAACTTTTCCACAGAAAACTGTATTCTGTGTCGATATATGCACAATATTTTTTTTACTTATAATCAAAATGTTCCAAAATGAATCAGTAAAAAAAATAAACAAAATATGTTGCATAATTTGTTTATGGACCCAACCTCTAAAATCGGAATATGAGTGTAAAAGAAAAAACATAAAAATAAATAGAAAGAAAAATACGTAGAGATAGAGACTTTCCATTGGCCATTGCCATTTTGTTATAAAGATTGTGTAATTTTTTCAAATCAATGAATTCGCCATATGATTCATAGTCAAAAATAATAATAATGAAATATATATAATCAAAATGTTGATATGTTTTGCACTAAGATCAGTGAACAAATTAAACAAAATATGTTGCACAATTCTTTTATAGGCCCAGCCTCTAATATTGGCATATCGAGATAGGAGCGTAAAAGTTAAAAATATAAAATAAAATAAAATATGTCAAGATAGAGACTTTCCATTTTCCATTGTCTTTTTGTTATAAACATTGTGTAATTTTTTCAAATCAATTGTATGACGAATCCATGGTCAAAAATAATAATAATGAAATTATCTCAACCTGGTCGCCAAAAAAAAAAAATACTTATAATCAAAATTTTCCAATTTCTTTTGAGGATATGGTGCACTGATATGTTTTGCACCAAAATCAGTAAAAAAATTAAATGAAATATAATGCATAATTTTGTTATCGACCCAGCCTATAAAATCGGCATATCAAGATAAGAGCGTAAAAGTTAAAAATAGAAAATAAATAGAAGAAAAAATATGTCAAGATAGAGACTTTCCATTTTTCATTATCATTTTGTTATAAACGTTGTGTAATTTTTTCAAATCAATTGTATAACGGATCCATGGTCAAAAATAATAATAATGAAATTTAAAATAATCAAAATGGTCCAATTTCCTTCGGGTATCTGGTGCATGATATGTTATGTATCGAGATCAGTAAAAAAATAAACAAAATATGTTGCATATTTTTATCGATCCAGCCTCTAAAATCGGCATATCGAGATAGGAGCGTAAAAGTTTAAAATAAAAAATAAATAGAAGGAAAAATATGTGAAGATAGAGACTTTCTATTTTCTATTGCCATTTTATTATAAACATTGTGTAATTTTTTCATATCAATTGTATGAAGGATTCATGATTAAAAATAATAAATTATGTTGCAACATACATTATACAAGAACGTCTATAAAAATTATTAATATAAATATATGTAACTATATATTATGGTCGGCTAGACACAAAAAAAAGATTCCTGAAAATTTGGATTTTATTGGTCACCCCAATTGGTCAATATAGACCCGTAAACAATCCGCCGCGCTGTTAGAGGCTGGGAGCTTAGAGGATAACTTCACACCGGTTCATTCGTCGCCGTATTAAATTAATAAAGAAAGAGTTTTTCAGAGGGAAAAAAACATATTCAAGCCGCTGTAGATAAAAGAATACCTAGTACTACTATAGTTGTTTTCGTTTATCATAGTGTGCTGCTCTGGGTATATTGTTTCTTGTTATATCTATTTGTCATCCAAGCCGGTCCCGATGCACACAATTCTACCTCGTACACCTTACAACCACGATCGCACAACTTGGAACGATACAGAACGCCACGGGCGACTAGTAATGTTAAACGAAAGCACCTTACAATTACTACTGTTTAAATCAGATGCTTGTCTTGTTGCTCTTAGAAGTTGTCCGAATGTAAAAAGGAAATAATCTACCCCAAGTCCTGTGGCCCGTGGCCGCCTCTAAATTTAGCTGCCCGCCCGTGTTTGCCCCTCACCAGGAACGACTTTGACTATACTTGTAATTGAGTATCTTTCTAATAATTGTAGCATATTTTATTATTATTGAAAAGTCTACAATGTACATCATAATTCTGATTTTAACTGAGAATAAATTTAATTAGCCATCACACTCTAGACTATTGTAATGTCGAGAAGGTCTAGTTGATGAATTTTGATAGCAATCGGCATTGCTCGCGCCCCCATTATTCAAATCGTCGTGACCGGCGCGACCTCTAAAAGCCGCTTATTATAGTTATTGTTTGCAAGGCCGCGTAGCACCGAGCGCCTCATTGTGTTACAATATTTTTGTTATTTTTTTTTTTTGCTGCGAGCTCTCCTATCGTGATTAATGCGGCGGCCCGCGATAATTTGTCTCCGCCGTCCATTCGACACACCTATTCATTAAATGAGAATTATAATAATAAATCAGAGGTGTGTTTGATTTTTCTCTCGCATCATTGTTGGATTGATTTATTGGAGTCGAATCTCGGCTGGTTGTTAGGGAATTTGCGTATTCTTCTCGTACCGCTTTCGTCTGCAATGAACTTTCACTCGGAGTTGCATGTGTGAGCCCACGGGCGAGTAGTCGTGATATGGCATTTGTGGTAGATAAAAGTCGAAAATAAATGTCCTGCGGATCCTTTATTTATGCTAACCGAAAATGGTTGTACGAATTGCAGTAATTTTTCTGAATAGATTAGTGTTGACTTATAGAATCCTGTGTTATTAATCAATTAAAAATAGAAATTATACTAGATAATCGCCAGGGCAATGTTTGATAATTAAAATTGTAAGAAGATTAAAACCAAAAAGGAGAATAAAGAAATACTAATCAAAATTAATTAGGGAAAATGTAGAAAAAATAATACGACATTAATGAATTGTTTGTTTAACGCCGTGTGAATTTGTTTTACTGTGTTCTTGTTTAGTATTAATTAATTTTCATAATAGATCGAGTAAATCTAAGGTTCAGGCTATATTTTAAATAAGTAATATTGTAAATAATGTAATATAACCGTCCTGAACGGTAAAGCATTCAAAATGGCTTCCATGGATCCACGATCTGATTTTTGTTTGGTGCAACGCTTTAAGATCGTTTTATTATTAAGACGGTCTTAAACTAGTTACGATTCAACAATGTTACAATTAACGCCCTAGGAGGAAAGTTAAACGCCATCTGGCGGCACCACATCAATTAGCAATGCACACCCATATGGTAATAACCGTCAACATGCTCATGCCATCAGGATCACACTTATATATGTTTTACAAAATTGGCTTTGTGCTGATATCTCAAGCACTCTGTTGGAATATTATTCCATAGAGGGCACTATCCGGTGATCCTGATGGCATGAGCATGTTGACGGTTATTACCATATGGGTGGGTATTGCTAATTGATGTGGTGCCGCCAGATGGCGTTTAACTTTCCTCCTAGGGGATAAGTTGTAACATTTTTGTATATAACCACTCGAGATATTATTTGAATTCATCCTCAATAGTCGAGTTATATTGATGAGATCTAATAAGATCGAAATCTAGATATGTAGATTGCTAAGAGGTGGATTCACATTTATATATGTTTTAGTTAAGATTCGTTGGAGAAACCGGGCGTTAAACCCTTCTATGATTCCGTAATGAAATTTTAACTACTCCTTTTCGCTTGGCTGCTCACATATTTAAAAATAGAACAGATATAATAAATGTGATAAGAACTTGTTTTAAAATACAACTATATGTTATAAATTAAATGACCGTCATTATACCAATTAATATGTTAATACTAATGCTGAAACCTATAATTATTATGAAAACACCATAGAGTTCTTTTTAACTAATAAGGACAAAAGAAAAAATCTCCTTCACACTCGCATTACCGCACTAAAAGCCTTGACGTGTTAATACTCCCCCAGGCTCCTACCCCCCCGGTGTGGTACGACTTTATGCGCTGTGCCTGACCTCCCGAAAAACCGCCCTTAATAGTACGAATAAAATTCTTACGTGTTGGCGCACACACCGAATACAATACATCTGCACCGCGTCGCCCCTCAGAAAATATTGCTAATGGAATTCAGCAGTTAACATACTAAAAGGTGGTAATTTATGGGATATTTGTTAAAGCAACGCGAGGCTTGCCATTTATAGTGCGCCGTGGTGCTTGTTTGAGGTCAACGCTATGCAGCACGGAATTTATTAGATATGGTTTTAATTATAGGAGGGGCTCAATTGCAAAAAAATTGACGAGTTTTAGTACGACATCGAAGAAATTACATGCAGGATAGTTTTAAAATATACAGCTGTGAGGTAATTATGCATTATTTTGACTACATTTTAATTCATGCATCGGTGGCTATAAGAAAGTAGTTGATAGATATGTAATAGTAGTAAAACAGATTATATTTATGAATTATTTTCAATGAATAATTCACCAACTTCGTTTCCAACACTCCATGCGGGGGCTCTAATTACAACTCTATACCACTCGCTTTACAAATACAGGCGCGTTAAACACACACCACTTGACATTTGCAAAAATCCGGTGGAGCGCCAACACGAGAAACGGGACAATTAAAAAAATACAACGTGAATATTAAGTGGTCGGCAAAGGAGAGCGGCGCGAAATAAAATTGTGTAAGCTGAAAACAAAGGGACAGTTCGAAATCGAATAGGGGGGTTACAAGACGTTACAATGGGCCCCGTGGGAGTGAACATTGTGCGTTACGGGGAAACAACACGTAAAACTTGCCGACGATGTGCTCGAATAATTTTGCTACAGATATAAAGTCGGTATACAATGCAGCTCGCAAATTAAAAATGTACCCAGTCTAAATTCATTATTATCACAATTGAAATGTTAATTATATAAAGGTCGTTTTAGACAAGACAATTTCTTAGCTCAAAAGTTGTTCAAGAAATGAATTCATATATCCTCCTCCCATATAATTTATCCTTAACTAGAACGCGTTATATTTTTCCATTCGATCTACCATCCAATTGAATATTTCAAATAATTTGCTGTATGATACGAGACAATTTAGATTGTCTCGCATCTTGACTAAAGATCGTTTTAGACAAGACAATTTCTTGACTCAAAAGTTAGTCACGATGCGAGACAATCTAAATTATCATATCATATTATATATTATTGTATCATACAGCAAATTATTTGAAATATTTAATTAGATGGTAGATTGAATGGAAAAATATAACGCGTTCTATTTGTCAAGGACACATTGTATGGGAGGAGAATATATGAATTCATTTCTTGATCAACTTTTGAGCTAAGAAATTGGTCTTGTCTAAAACGACTATAAGTTTTAAGTCAAGAAATAGTCTTGACTAAAACCACCTTAAGTGTATAAATATAATATATATATATATATATATATATATATATATATATATATATATATATATATATATATATATATATATATATATTTATTTATACACTTTAACATTTGAATTGTGACAATAATGAATTTAGATATATGAGGTATATTTAGCATTCTGACATAAATATTAATTAGCAAAATTTTGTCAAAAGGAAAATAAACTGGATAACGCCTTATACTTTTTATTAATGTTGCTAATCTAAGAAAATCTCCTCCAAAGGGGGATGTTAAGTTGGATACTTTATAATAGCCTAGTCTGTTAGCACTGCACCACGGTTTTGCGCCTGTTCACATGGACGAGTTCCAAACTAGAATCGTATTCAGTTCAATTTCAATCCCACATGTGAATCAATAACTATGATTATGAAACTAATCTCCTTTTATATAACCCAGTTAGACAGTTAGAGTTGGAGATTAGTATTAATTCAATGAAAAAAGTGATTACACTTCAGCTCGCTGTATGCTGAAGACTGTTTAATTTAAACCGACCTTTATTAGAATATGAAAGAGATAAATCATGTATCCATTGCCTTGTATAAACAAGTCGAATGCTAATTGCATTTGAAGTTAAAAAAAAGTCCCTAATCGACCTTGCGTTATTATGAATTTAATATCAAAGTGGGCTATGCTAATTGCAGCAGAAATAAGCGGAGGCCGTTTGCGGCATGCAGATTGATTGCGGTCTGAATGCGCAGATTTTGCATGCTGCGTTTATATAATTGTTTTGCGTAATGTGCGCAAAGGTTGATATTAAACAGTACGCTCATAAAATAAACATTATGTTACTTAATAATACCGTTAAGTCGTATTTTTTGTATGATTGTTGCGTTTTATAGGATTTGCATTGGAATTACTTATAGTTCCGTTTCTGCA
The DNA here is from genome assembly GCA_963942505.1 of Lordithon lunulatus. NCBI lineage: Eukaryota > Metazoa > Arthropoda > Insecta > Coleoptera > Staphylinidae > Lordithon > Lordithon lunulatus. Next base: position 69,339,161 of record OZ012666.1, read on the forward strand.
GCTGGTTTTATTTCATAAGAATGCTGTTTGTTAGTTAGTTAATCATTCTAGAAATATTTCAGGATTGTAAAGGAAAATAATTCATTTATGCCCGTATTTACCAACATTCTATAAACTTTATAGGTTCCATAATCTATTGGATGGACAAATTGAAAACGTCATTGTGACATAAATTGCCAAAAAAAAAATGTCAAACAACTTGAATAGCGCTTGTGATTGCAGCTTTGGTGGCACTTTTTGTTAGATTATTCAGTGTTTCCAATAGGAGATAATCTAAAGTAACTACATTCCCTAGATAATGTATTTAATGTTGCTATAATCGTTACAACTACTGTGAATGTTTTGAAAAATTGTATTATATACAATTTCCATAATTTAACATTTTATACAAATTGTAATGAGGAATGCGTTTTAACATGATGAAAAATAGCTGTAACCGCGATAAGGTACGAATTTAAATCGTGTGTTCCATTATCTGCTCGCATGTATAATTGAAAACGAAATGAAGAGACTGTAACAGTTCCCGAACACTAAGCGAAATCGGGTTAAGATCGTTCTAGACAAGACAATTTCTTGACTCAAAAGTGAGTCAAGATGCGAGACAATCTAAATTGTCTCGTATCATACAGCAAATTATTTGAAATATTCAATTGGATGGTAGATCGAATGGAAAAATATAACGCGTTCTATTTGTCAAAGACAAATTGTATGGGAGAAGGATATATGAATTCATTTCTTGAACAACTTTTGAGCTAAGAAATTGTCTTGTCTAAAACGACCATCGCAAAGCGTCGGCAGACGCTACAAAACATATAAAAGTTAAAGAAAATTAATCTTCATTCTATTTATAACATTAACCATATGCTATTCGCATATAATACACAATGCAAAGATTTTCATTTACAATCTCTTATAATTCGACTTCAAAGAAACTTAATTATCACAAATTTTTTTGGTCGCGGTTTTTGTGCGCAGTGAAATGCGGAGAGAAATTTCCATACAAGCTCCCCCCAACATAAAACGCGAAATAATAAAAATCGGCACCGTTCACCCGTGCGCTATAATTATTCAAATTGCGGTGACATAAAAAGCCATTTATTGTTGTTCCGACCGTTTCTTCGCGTCAGTCCCGTGCGCTCGCTTTCTTCTAATTGCTTCCTCGATCAGAAATCCGATATCATTACGCACAGTTTATTAGACGCACAAGATGGCAATTATCGATAAATTATTGATCAATTATCGAGGTTTATCACCGTAAATATACACGCTGACCATTACCATTTTACTTTCTCATTTCAAATAATTTAGAGACAAGGAAAAAAGTGTCAAGAATCAAGATAGTTTGTTACTACGTTCTAAATGAAGATATTATTATAAAAAGAAAATCAAGAAAAATTCATGTGGAGCCCACATCAACAACCACTTCTTTCATTGGTATTTAGTTTAATTAGTAAGTGATATGTAGATAATATTTTCCCCTTAAAGATTATCATTGTAAATCGTCCTATACGATTTACAATGATAATCTTTAGGGGGGAAATATTATCTACATATCATGCTTTAATACCAACGCTTGCCATAAAATCCGATTATACTATTAAACCCGATGAAGCAATTATACATATAAAACGTATGACTATCATGTTTATAATGGCTTTATGGCCCATTCATTAATCGATGTATAATTCGTTTCATATAATTGTAGGTTATTATCATATAAAAAACGCTGTTAAAGCATGTACCTCGTGAAATTCTATAATGGCTGGTATGGGCACTAGCACTGTACACACAACACACAAACACTATATCCATGAACACACTGAATTGAGAATATTAAATTACTAATTGGTATTAAACTGCCAAAAGAACTAAACACATGCGGGCCGTAGTAAAATCGCGCACTGACTAGCTACACCGCGCAGAGGCCAAATTCGCCGACCGGTTCTTATCTGCAGCAAAAACAGTGCTCGGTTTAAATACGACTCGTGATTCATAGGATTATTTAACTATTTGTATGGAAATTATTTTAAGAAATGCACATAAACATGGATGTACACAATTGTATGGATGCATAATTTTAGATTCATCAATAATATATTACTACATCAATAATTTTAAGTGTAACAAAATTGTAATGATATTAAGATAAGATAAAATTAATTTTTCAATAATATTTTCACAAATGTAACAAAATTGTAAATAATAATATAAAATTAATTTATCAATAATATTTTCCCAAATGTAACAAAATTGTCATAATATTAAGATAAGATAAAATTATTTTTTTACCAGGGATTATCTACAAACCTATAAAACACATTCACAGACAATATAGGTAACGTCAAAACAATTTAATCGTAGATATAAAACACATCTGATTTGTGCCAGTTGGGTAATAGTTTGAGATCCTCGAATATAAATGATTAGGAAATTTCTGCATATGAAACTAAAATATAAGGACTTATAGTGTTTTGTTAAATTTTTCAACAGCAACAGAGTTTTGTATGATTTTTAAAACTTGATTTATGAGAAAGAATTTAAATTTATATTGCAATGATCAAATTAATATATGTAGTTAATTTGTTGCTGCACTTTAATTAATGCAAGAAAATAAATAAAATACAATGTAGCGTTTTAAACTATGTATGTTCCAAATTCTCATTGAACATTGAAAATTATAATTTCCATTTTATCAATACATTTTTGTAATATTAGACTGTGAACTATTAAACTATGGGCATTATTGCTGTAACTGATATTACAGAAAATGTATGATCATCAAATAAATTTTAAAAGACTCACGCCCGTATTCACCGACGTTCCATAAACTATCAATAGCTCAATAGCTATTGATAGTTTATGGACCCATAAGTATTCGTTGTTATAGCAACATTAATACATAATCTAGGGAATGTAGTTACTTAAGATTCTCTCTATAGCAAACACTAAATAATAAATCAAAAGGTGTCATCAACGCTCCAATTGCAAGCGCTATTCAAGATGTTTTACATTTGTTTTGGCATATTCTGTCACAATGATATTGTCAATTTATCCATTCAATAACTTATGGGACCTATAAAGTTTATGGGATGTTGGTGAATACGGGCATAAATATTGTGTTATTTTAATTCGGTTAAAATGCAGCTATACTGCAACAGGCCACTAGTATATATATATATATATATATATATATATATATATATATATATATATATATAATATATATATAAATATATATATATATATATATATATATATATATATATATAAATATATATATAAATATATATATATATATATATATATATATATATATATAATATGTATTGAGAATATAATTGCATTAATAATATGTCTTGTATTGATTGCAAATGTGTGAAATTGGGTGCATCAATGGCATGTGGAATTTAACAAATGTAAATAGGACTGGCACTTTTCTTTACGACCGCATAGTAATTATGGTGAGTGCAAGAGAAGAAAATTAACTTGAGTCGCGTGTTCTGCAGTTTATGTCCTTTTAGGTGCTAATAAAATTCTGCTAAAGAATTTTCACTTTGCGAGCACCGCTGGAATTACTGAAGAGATTGTCAGGTGTAATAAATTTCTATCAATTGCATCCGGGAGATATAAATTTGATGTTTATTTAAAATATACAGGGAGTTGTTGTCGAGTTGATTTTGTTCAATTAAATAGTTAGTTTCAGATTTATTATAAATTCATTATACAAATAATAGTTGTTTCTATTTCTTCTAGTAAGTGTTTGTTGTATTTTCTGCCTTAATCTCTTAATAATTTGTTGGTTTAATATTTCAAAAATCCCTCGGTAGATATTTTTCAAACTTTGCTAATATATTATCAATATGCAATTCTATCAATTAAAGTAATAATCAAAATTTACGCGGTTGCTAGTTTTAATGCTATTTAATGCTAAAGATAATATTTCATAAAAAATGGGTTTTATATGTTTTAACCGTTTTAACTGTAAATTTCTAAATATTTGCAAAAACCTTCGATGGATATTTTTAAAATTTGGATAATTTATTTTCAATCTAATAGTCTATCAATTAAAGTAATAATAAAAATATACGGGGTTGCTAGTTTTCATGATATTTAATGGCAAAGTTAATATTTAATTAAAAAAAATGGATTTTGTATGTTTTAACTGCAAATTTGCAAAATTTCAAAAAGCCCTCGGTAGATATTTTTCAAACTTGGCTAATGGATTTTCAATATATTAGTCAATCAATTAAAGTAATAATCAAAAATTACGGGGTTGCTAGTTTTAATGTTATTTAATGCCGAAGTAAATATTTCATAACACATAGGTTTTATATGTCTTAACTGCAAATTTGCAAATATTTCAAAAATACCTCGGTGGATATTTTTCAAACTTTGCTAATGTATTATCAATATAATAGTCTATCAATTAAAGTAATAATAAAAAAATACGGGGTAACTAGATTTCATGATATTTAATGGCAAAGTTAATATTTAATAAAAAATGGATTTTGTATGTTTTAACTGCAAATTTGCAAAATTTCAAAAAGCCTTCGGCAGATATTTTTCAAACTTGGCTAATGGATTTTCAATATATTACTCTATCAATTAAAGTAATAATAAAAAAATACGGGGTAGCTAGATTTCATGATATTTAATGGCAAAGTTAATATTTAATAAAAAATGGATTTTGTATGTTTTAACTGCAAATTTGCAAAATTTCAAAAAGCCTTCGGCAGATATTTTTCAAACTTGGCTAATGGATTTTCAATATATTACTCTATCAATTAAAGTAATAATAAAAAAATACTGGGTAGCTAGATTTCGTGATATTTAATGGCAAAGTTAATATTTAATAAAAAATGGATTTTGTATGTTTTAACTGCAAATTTGCAAAATTTCAAAAAGCCTTCGGTAGATATTTTTCAAACTTGGCTAATGGATTTTCAATATATTACTCTATCAATTAAAGTAATAATAAAAAAATACGGGGTTGCTAGTTTTAATGTTATTTAATGCCGAAGTAAATATTTCATACCAAATAGGTTTTGTATGTGTTAACTGCAAATTTGCAAATATTTCAAAAATCCCTCGGTGGATATTTTTCAAACTTTGCTCATGTATTATCAATATGCTAGCCTATCAATTAAAGTAATAATCAAAATTTACGGGGTTGCTAGTTTTAATGCTATTTAATGCTAAAGATAATATTTCATAAAAAATGGGTTTTATATGTTTTAACCGTTTTAACTGCAAATTTCTAAATATTTGCAAAAACCTTCGATGGATATTTTTCAAATTTGACTAATGTATTATCAATATAATAGTCTATCAATTAAAGTAATAATAAAAATATACGGGGTTGCTAGTTTTCATGATATTTAATGGCAAAGTTATTAATTAAAAAAATGGATTTTGTATGTTTTAACTGCAAATTTGCAAAATTTCAAAAAGCCCTCGGTAGATATTTTTCAAACTTGGCTAATGGATTTTCAATATAATAGTCTATCAATTAAAGTAATAATAAAAAATTACGGGGTTGCTAATTTTAATGTTATTTAATGCCGAAGTAAATATTTCATAACAAATAAGTTTTATATGTGTTAACTGCAAATTTGCAAATATTTCAAAAATCCCTCGGTAGATATTTTTCAAACTTTACTAATGTATTATTAATATGCTAGTCTATCAATTGAAGTAATAATCAAAATTTACGGGGTTGCTAGTTTTAATGCTATTTAATGCTAAAGATAATATTTTATAAAAAAATGGGTTTTGTATGTTTTAACCGTTTTAACTGCAAATTTCTAAATATTTGAAAAAACCTTCGATGGATATTTTTAAAATTTGGATAATTTATTTTCAATATAATAGTCTATCAATTAAAGTAATAATAAAAATATACGGGGTTGCTAGTTTTCATGATATTTAGTGGCAAAGTAAATATTTAATTAAAAAAATGGATTTTGTATGTTTTAACTGCAAATTTGCAAAATTTCAAAAAGACCTCGGTAGATATTTTTCAAACTTGGCTAATGGATTTTCAATATAATAGTCTATCAATTAAAGTAACAATAAAAAATTACGGGGTTGCTAGTTTTAATGTTATTTAATGCCGAAGTAAATATTTCATAATAAATAGGTTTTATATGTGTTGACTGCAAATTTGCAAATATTTCAAAAATCCCTCGGTGGATATTTTTCAAACTTTGCTAATGTGTTATCAATATGCTAGTCTATCAATTAAAGTAATAATCAAAATTTACGGGGTTGCTAGTTTTAATGCTATTTAATGCTAAAGATAATATTTCATAAAAAATGGGTTTTGTATGTTTTAATCGTTTTAACTGCAAATTTCTAAATATTTGAAAAAACCTTCGATGGATATTTTTAAACTTGGCTAATGTATTTTCAATATAATAGTCTGTCAATTAAAGTAATAAAAAAAATACGGGGTTGCTAGTTTTCATGATATTTAATGGCAAAGTTAATATTTAATAAAAAAATTGATTTTATATGTTTTAACTGCATATTTGTAAAATTTCAAAAAGTCCTTTGATAGATATTTTTAAAACTTGGCTAATGGATTTTCAATATAATAGTCTATCAACTAAAGTAATAATATAAAATTACGGGGTTGCTAGTTTTAATGTTATTTAATGCCGAAGTAAATATTTCATAACAAATAGGTTTTATATGTGTTAACTGCAAATTTGCAAATATTTCAAAAATCCCTCGGTGGATATTTTTCAAACTTTGCTAATGTATTATCAATATGCTAGTCTATCAATTAAAAAAATAATCAAAATTTACGGGGTGGCTAATTTTAATGCTATTTAATGCTAAAGATAATATTTCATAAAAAAAGGGTTTTATATGTTTTAACCGTTTTATCTGCAAATTTCTAAATATTTGCAAAAACCTTCGATGGATATTTTTCAAATTTGACTAATGTATTTCCAATATAATAGTCTATCAATTAAAGTAATAATAAAAATATACCGGGTTGCTAGTTTTCATGATATTTAATGGCAAAGTCAATATTTAATTAAAAAAATGGATTTTGTATGTTTTAACTGCAAATTTGCAAAATTTCAAAAAGCCCTCGGTAGATATTTTTCAAACTTGGCTAATGGATTTTCAATATATTAGTCTATCAATTAAAGTAATAATCAAAAATTACGGGGTTGCTAGTTTTAATGTTATTTAATGTCGAAGTAAATATTTCATAACAAATAGGTTTTATATGTGTTAACTGCAAATTTGCAAATATTTCAAAAATCCCTCGGTGGATATTTTTCAAACTTGGCTAATGGATTTTCAATATATTAGTCTATCAATTAAAGTACTAATCAAAAATTACGAGGTTGCTAGTTTTAATGTTATTTAATGCCGAAGTAAATATTTGATAACAAATAGGTTTTATATGTGTTTACTGCAAATTTGCAAATATTTCAAAAATCCCTCGGTGGATATTTTTCAAACTTTGCTAATGTACTATCAATATGCTAGTCTATCAATAAAAGCAATATTCAAAATTTACGGGGTTGCTAGTTTTAATGCTATTTAATGCTAAAGATAATATTTAATAAAAAAATGGGGTTTGTATGTTTTAATCGTTTTAACTGCAAATTTCTAAATATTTGAAAAAACCTTCGGTGGATATTTTTCAAACTTGGCCAAAGTATTATCAATATAATAGTCTATCAATTAAAGTAACAATAAAAAAATACGGGGTAGCTAGATTTCATGATATTTAATGGCAAAGTTAATATTTAATAAAAAAATGATTTTGTATGTTTTAATTGCAAATTTGCAAAATTTCAAAAAGCCCTCGGTAGATATTTTTCAAACTTGGCTAATGGATTTTCATTATAATAGTCTATCAATTAAAGTAATAATAAAAAATTACGGGGTTGCTAGTTTTAATGTTATTTAATGCCGAAGTAAATATTTTATAACAAATAGGTTTTATATGTGGTAACTGCAAATTTGCAAATATTTCAAAAATCCCTCGGTAGATATTTTTCAAACTTTACTAATGTATTATTAATATGCTAGTCTATCAACTAAAGTAATAATCAAAATTTACGGGGTTGCTAGTTTTAATGCTATTTAATGCTAAAGATAATATTTTATAAAAAAATGGGTTTTGTATGTTTTAACCGTTTTAACTGCAAATTTCTAAAAATTTGAATAAACCTTCGATTGATATTTTTTAAACTTGGCCAATGTATTTTCAATATAATAGTCTATCAACTAAAGTAATAATAAAAAAATACGGGGTTGCTAGTTTTCATGATAATGGCAAAGTTAATATTTAATAAAAAATGGATTTTGTATGTTTTATCTGCAAATTTGCAATATTTCAAAAAGCCCTCGGTAGATAACTTTTCTAATGTTTTAGCAATATACTGGTCTATCAACTAAAGTATTAATTGATGTGAAAATTATCCAACAAAGAAAATTACATACGTCATTAACATTATTTGTTGTGTGTATTTCAGTTAATCGTTTACAAAACCTTGATTAATTTTTTTTTGATCATTCTACTTAAAACATAAAATATGATTTCACTTCAGAAATTAAATGTTTACTCTAACACACTTTTTTCTTCCAACAGACTTGCCAGAACAGCTATATCAATAAAAAAATCGTGATTGCAAATAATTTTCACAGGCGTTAATAATAATCCCCATGGCACTAAATCTTTGTAATTCGCTCGTTCGTTGTGTTTATGAGCGCATTTCTGCGGGAACAAAGACGCGCGAAATTTAAAACTTTCCGTGTGCCTTAACAAATGTAAATGTGTTCTTTTCACCACCGGCGCGCCGTGAACACGTCCGGATATATTTGCAGCTTTTCAGACTGTTTCACTTGGTAGTTACGAGGTCGCCAGTAAACGCGGAATGCGCAATGTACGAGCAAATAATTCGTGCGATAGTTGCAGACCGATAAATTCCAATCAGAGCCGAGGTCCCCATTGGAAAATTGTAACGTCGAATTGAGCCAGCATGCCAGCAGCGTGCTTTTGTATTTGTACAGTAGAAAATTGAGAAAGTTATTTCGAACTTTGTGTATCAGTTTTTCAAATATTGTTCTTCTTGTGACATCTCGTTAGAAACTTGTTACATTAATTCATTTACACCGTGAATTAATACGGCTGTGTGTTATATATACATATAGATTGAATTTAAATTAAATTTATATTATTACTTTCCGAATACAGTACTGCTGTATAAGTTATTGGCATAGCATAAACTTCTTCACGTTTTCTAACTAAGATTGTCAGAATATGCGATTACTTTCCCAAAAAAAAATCTACACTATAAGGATTATTCCGATAAGAATACCTGTTTTATTTGTTTTTGGGAAAATTTCAGAGTAAAAAAATGTGAGAAAATATGGACAACGTAGGCAAATATCACGTTGTCTATATTTTCTCACCTTTTTTTACTCTGAATTTTTTCCGATAACAATAGGTATTATTATCGGAAAAATCCTAGTGTAGATTTTTTTTCGGAAAGTAATCGTGAGAAAATATGACAAAATGTGGGAAAATGTTGGAAAATGTGGACAAAATTAGGGAAATGTGGGAACATGTGAGAAAATGTGTACAAGCGTAAAAAAAATGGGAAAATGTGAGATAATATGGACAAATGTGAGAAAATGTCGACAAGCGTGAAAAAAATGGGACAATGTGAGAAAATATGGACAAATGTGAGAAAATTTGAGAAAATGTGAGAAGACGTGAGAAAATTTGGAAAATATGAAAAACAGAGAACACGGGGAAAACGTGAATCAAACCAAGTCAAACCGAAATTTTTTAAATTTTGATTTAATATTATTTTATATTTATTTATTTATATTTTAGTATTTCGGAAAGTCATGTAGTGACCACAGCAGACATTTTTCATCAGCAATTTCTCGAGTTGTATATAATAACTTAACAACGATAAATCACATCTACTCATTTCCTTCCATCGCACTCCACCAATATAGGTATGTTGTTAATTATGAATGTGTAGGGACAATCACAATTAACAATAGGTATGTTGTTATTATGTAGTATGTTGATTTATCCTCAGAATGTGTACAATTGTAAAATTTCTAGTAATCCTATTTGAAAACAAAATATGTTATAATTAATTTAATATTCAGAGCTAAGTCGTAAAGAAAAACTAAGATAACAGCAAACATTTTAATTCACTGATAATAACATGAACAAATACCGCGTTCAAAATATATGAAGACCTTGATGGATTACGGCTTGACTTTACTGTCCCACTCATTACATGATAATGAAGAAGTAATACAATTGATCTGCATGGAAATTGAGGTCGCGTATCATAAACTCAAAACCAGAAACAGCTAGAACAAACGTTACCACCAAAAACTTAACCATAACACTCATAAATCCGCCTTCATCCTAGAACATCCTTTTCTCTTCCTGTAATTGTACCTGTACATGAATTTCCCACAGTTTATTGTAACCGGTGTGCACCTACCCCTTCAGCCAGTTCTCTAATTTAATTAACACAGTAGCGGTGTCGCTTCCTTTGCAGTATCCTGGAGTTCTGCGTGCGTGTGTAAGTCACGCTGCAGATCCCGGACGATAACTGCGAACTAGGTTAAAGGGGCTCGCTTATTGGAGTGCCTTTCAACTATTATAATTTATCTCCATCTCGTTTTCGAGTCCTGTCTTTCTAATTTATCTGCGGGAGCATATAATGCAGTGCGAAAGGGAAACGGAACGACATATTTACTTTTATCACTCCGACCGGCTTTGCGGCAAGCGGCGATGCGTTTCTCGCGGTCTCGCGGGATGGAAAGATTTAAACGCGCGGATATTGTCATTATTTTAAATATCACTCAAAATTTATGTACGTGGCGTATATATGAAAGTCGAGCAGAATGTGTAGTTTATTACACAAACTCTGTTTTGAAAAATATATTTGATTTGAGATGTTTTACAAGACAAATTTTTAACAAAAATTCTTTTGGCGTTAAGGACATCTATAGTTGATAATAAAGAACCATTGTTATTATATAATTAGCATATTATTTCTTATCTCTTCTTTCCGCCATATAGAACACATTTATCACATCTATTTTCCTCCCAAATCAGATGTTTGATTTAAATCTCATTTCTCTGATTTAATATCCTTTATGCTAATATTGGTCTATAAGTATAATTGAACTCCCTTTATTTAAATTAATTAAATTTTAATCTTTAAGTAAAATATATTCCAATGGACAGTAAACTATTATGATAATTGTAAAAGATGGCAATATAAAAACATTCATTGCGTATCTCGTTAAACTAACAATAACATATAAATAATCACATCTTGCGATAATCTCCTCACGATGCAAATAATCCGCGTCCTTGCTGTTCGCATTGGCCGTCGCCTGTATTGTCCGCCGCATTACAAAAGACGCATTTCTCTAACACACGATACATACATGAATAATGCATCATGAGGGAAACATTCTAATTATTTAGCACCGTTACAATTATTATGTGATACGTAAACAAGGTGATGCAATGCAGAGAAAAACGCGGCCGCCTTTGCGTAACGAACACCGCAAGAAAAACTAATGGAATGCACCGTTTTGATTGAGTTCTTCGCGTTGAGACGTAATAAATTTTCCTGGGCGACGCACAATGCTGCTGCACAAAAATACGACAGCGACGTGGGATTTGTGGGACTCAAAGTGCATTTCGTTTTGCGGAAAAAAAGTGTGAAGAAGAATGATTGTGGTGAAAACTGGGATGCTGATGATAAATTTTATACGCGAGATTTCTACCTGGAAAGGATATTCGAATTGTGTTTACGAGGGTTGTAAATAAACATGATATATTAAACAATTAAATAGGCCACACATTCATTCCATTATCTCTAATCATTGTTTAAAATACAGGCTTGTTACACACCACCCAAAATGATACATTATTACACAGATAATGTGCTCTGTCAAGTCGTTTTGTCACAGTGACTGCATTACGCGGCCGTAACTCACCCGAAGGTGTTCGGTGCGACCGAACAAAAAAGTTTTAGTTTAACCGGTGCGCCCGAAAACGCGGGATTTATAGTCGCTCCGGGAGGCTAGCTCCGGCACTCCGGGTTCACGTATCGGCCTATATTGCTCCGGCCTTTAGCATAAGTGATATTTTACGACTTGTATGCGAACAAACCCGTCTCCGCGAGTTGTTATTGTAATGAGAGCATTTGGCGGGATCCTGCTGTAAATCCGAAAGTTGCGAGTTTTTTGTGTATGTGTGTAAATATTTGCTACTATGAATATCGTTAACGGTGTAGTTATGTGTTTAGAAAGTCTGGAATTTCAAAGGTTATAATCGATGGAAATGGGAGAATAAGTGCTGGTGATATTTTACTACTTGGAAAATTGAGTCGAGGCTTGATTGGGTTATTAAATCTGGCAACTACTTAATTACACCTAAATCTTCATTAGATTATCCCGGTGAATGAGATATTCAGGTTTAATTAGAATCTGAACGCGAACTATAACGCATAACGGATTAACATGGAAATTGCAATTTCTACATTATAATAAATTGTATGAACATTAAAACAAATTTCTTGTTTAATGATTTAATTAAACGCATAACGACTCTGGTGAAATCAATAACCATATGTATTATTTCTGGTTGTTACAATTTTTCTGTGAGACTTAATAACATAAATAATAGGCCTAATAATAAAAATATTAATAAATCATCAGTATAATTATTCGTAGCTAAACGGTGTGAAATACCGAGACAGTTTGTACAATGAGAAAACTTGTCACTTCCTGCTGCGTGGCCAGAGGATGGGGTCCGATGCGGATTAATCCGGCATCCATAAACCCCAGCAAGTTTCGGAAGTCCGGAAAGTTTCTACGCTAATTCACGCACTCGCACCCCTCGACCCACTAATATATCTACCTCAATCCTTTCAATACAAATCCTTCGACGCAATTAATCTAGTATTAAGGTCCGTTTCAAATATTTGAGGGAGATAACAACGGTACCTAATGACTTTAAATTATAGCTATGACTGATTTATTTTATTCGACTTCTAGCTCCATAATTAGTTATTTCGTTATCACTGTTAAGATTTGAAAACAAAAGCCCGAAGAGAGTTGGGTCTGTTTTCCTCGAAAATAATTAGCTGCAAAATTGAAATTTCGGACGAAAATGCATCTGAAACGCGAAATATTTGGAATTATTTAATTTTAATCAAGTTTAATATCGGTATGCCTGATATCTGTAGTAGAGCTATGTTAGCAATCAACAGATTATAGATAAATATTCACTGCTGTGATGTTAACCTCCAAGATCCCAGCACCTATACCGCGCTTGTTTGCGGGTCTGCACTGACCAATTGGGATGACCAATAAAATCGAAATTTTGAGGAATCTTTTGTTTATGTATTTCCGACCATAATATATAGTTCTATATTTTTATTAATATTTTTTATAGGCGTTGATTTGTAATATATGTTGTAACGTAAATTATTATTTTTGATCATGAATCCGTCATACGATTGAATTGAAAAAATTACACAATGTTTATAACAAAAATGACAATGGAAAATGGAATGTCTCTATCTTGATATATTTTTCCTTCTATTTATTTTTTATTTTTAACTTTTACGCTCCTATCTCGATATGCCGATTATAGAGAATGGGTCGATAAAAAAATTATGCATTATATTTTAATTAATTTTTTTACTGATCCTGATGCGAAACATATCAATGTACCAGATGCCCGAAGAAAATTGGAAAATTTTGATTATAAATATTTTTTTTCGGCGATCAAGTCGAACAAATTATTATTTTTGACCATGAATCCGTCATATAATTGATTTGAAAAAATTACACAATTTTTATAACAAAATGATAATAGAAAATGGAAAATCTCTATTTTGAAATATTTTTCCTTCCTATTTATTTTTTATTTTTAACTTTTATGCTCCTATCTAATATGCCGATTTTAGGGGCTGGGTCGATAAAAAAATTATGCATTATATTTTGATTAATTTTTTTACTGATCCTGATGCGAAACATATCAGTGTACCAGATGCAAGAAGGAAATTGGAAAATTTTGATTATAAATATTTTTTTTTCGGCGATCAAGTCGAACAAATTTCATTATTATTAATTTTTACCATGGATCCGTCATACAATTCATTTGAAAAAATTACACAATTTTTATAACAAAATGATAATAGAAAATGGAAAGTCTCTATCTTGAAATATTTTTTCTTCTATTTATTTTTTATTTTTAACTTTCACGCTTCTATCTCGATATGCCAATTTTAGAGAATGGGTCGATAAAAAAATTATGCATTATATTTTGATTAATTTTTTTACTGATCCTGATGCGAAACATATCAGTGTACCAGATGCCCGAAGGAAATTGGAAAATTTTGATTATAAATTTTTTTTTTCGGCGATCAAGTCGAACAAATTATTATTTTTGACCATGAATCCGTCATATAATTGATTTGAAAAAATTACACAATTTTTATAACAAAATGATAATAGAAAATGGAAAGTCTCTATCTTGAAATATTTTTCCTTCCTATTTATTTTTTATTTTTAACTTTTATGCTCCTATCTAATATGCCGATTTTAGGGGCTGGGTCGATAAAAAAATTATGCATTATATTTTGATTAATTTTTTTACTGATCCTAATGCGAAACATATCAGTGTACCAGATGCAAATTGGAAAATTTTGATTATAAATATTTTTTTTTCGGCGATCAAGTCGAACAAATTTCATTATTATTAATTTTTACCATGGATCCGTCATACAATTGATTTGAAAAAATTACACAATTTTTATAACAAAATGATAATAGAAAATGGAAAGTCTCTATCTTGAAATATTTTTTCTTCTATTTATTTTTTATTTTTAACTTTCACGCTTCTATCTCGATATGCCAATTTTAGAGAATGGGTCGATAAAAAAATTATGCATTATATTTTGATTAATTTTTTTACTGATCCTGATGCGAAACATATCAGTGTACCAGATGCCCGAAGGAAATTGGAAAATTTTGATTATAAATTTTTTTTTTCGGCGATCAAGTCGAACAAATTATTATTTTTGACCATGAATCCGTCATATAATTGATTTGAAAAAATTACACAATTTTTATAACAAAATGATAATAGAAAATGGAAAGTCTCTATCTTGAAATATTTTTCCTTCCTATTTATTTTTTATTTTTAACTTTTATGCTCCTATCTCATATGCCGATTTTAGGGGCTGGGTCGATAAAAAAATTATGCATTATATTTTGTTTCATTTTTTTACTGGTCTTGGTGCATAACATATCAGTGTACCAGATGCCCGAAGGAAATTGGAAAATGTTTATTACAAGTATTTTTGTTTTCGGCGACTAAGTCGAACAAATTTCATTATTATATATTTATTTAACCATGGATCCGTCATACAATTGATTTGAAAAAATTACACAATTAAAGGTCGTTTTAGACAAGACAATTTCTTGACTCAAAAGTTAGTCAAGATTCGAGACAATCTAAATTGTCTCGTATCATACAGCAGATTATTTGAATAGGCGGAGGATATATGAATTCATTTCTTAAACAACTTTTGAGCTAAGAAATTGTCTTGTCTAAAACGACCTTTTGAGTCAAGAATTTGTCTTGTCTAAGTGTAAAACGACCTTTATACAGTTGAATTATTACACATGTAAAATATTTGATACGGTATGGCATGTTTTTCGCAAATTTAAAGACCTATCATATATACTTTTGTAATAATATGTAATATCGTTATACAACCAAAGGAAATAATATAATATATATGAATATTTTAACCCTTTGTAGCTGTACCCCAGATAAAGTTAAATTAAATTCAAAATTCCATATAGATACCTTTTATTAATATAAACAAATGTATGCGCGGTGCTCATTGTCATTTGAATATTCTGCTTGATAACACAATAAATTCGTAATTACAAACCGGGGGAGTGAGTTGTAAGGCGTACTTGAATAAAATATATAAACCACCATCGATACCCTCGCTCGTTCGCTACAACAACAATTAAAATCCCGCAGTAGTCGAAATGGATTGCCACATTTCGACTCGATTTATAATTGTATTGCTCGTGAACAAAATCTGACATTAGCAAGGAGGAAGTTTCACCCCTCGCGTATAATAACGCAGATTAAACTTTCTAGCCCCGAGTTTAATTTTACAATTAGAGCGTTATTATGTTATGAAACTGATGATCTCTCATGAGGCGCGCGCGCGCGGAAAGTATTAGCTCTGTTGGATTATTGTTATTAGCGCTTATTAGGTTTCCGAGCGATTCCGCAGCTCCGCGCTGTTCTGTGGGAAAACGCGATGCCGTAACGCGCGTGTTATTAATTGCCCCCCCCCCCCCCCATTGTGGCCGTTACACTTCCTAAATATTTGTGTGATAAAACGCGCGTTGACTGCTGTGTCGTTTTGTTACATGCGTGCGAACGCTTTGTTTGGACTAATAATCCTACACAATTTATTTTTATATGAATTTATTCATTGTTTTTTTATTCAGGAGTAAATGCATTCATTGGCTTTAGCTGAATAAAATTGTTTTTACGTTGCTGTATATATGTGTTTCTAGTTTATTAGGGTAGTGCAGCAATAAAACGCTATTTTACTTGAAGTAAATAATAATAAATATAAACTATGCCCATTCAAACTATCTCAAATGACTTGAACTCTACACTACATTATCCCCTATATATTTTTAAAATTAAGCCTAAAATAATAAATGAAGTTGATTGAAGTATAGAAAGTTATGGATAATAGTATAATGCAGACTTCAAGTTATTTGAAATAGTGGATGGGGTAGTTAGGTTGGTAGGGGACACCCACCCACCCCACCTTGTTACGCATTGTATATTTCATAAGATAACACTCTGTCTAGAATTGTTTAAACAATATAAAACATCTGTATCGAATGAAAAAACATATACCAACAAAACTACCCCATTCACTATTTCATATAACTTGAAGTCTGCATAACACTATTATCCATAACTTTCTATACTTCAATCAACTTCATTTATAACATAACATAACACCGTAATACACAATGTTAATTTTTAATTTAGAAATTGTTATACAGTTTAATATATCAATTCTCAAGGTCGTTTTAGACAAGAAAATTTCTTAGCTCAAAAGTTGTTCAAGAAATGAATTCATATATCCTCCTCCCATAGAATTTATCCTTGACAAATAGAACGCGGTATATTTTTCCATTCGATCTACCATCCAATACAATATTTAAAATAATTTGCTGTATGATACGAGATAATTTAGATTGTCTCGCATCTTGACTAACTTTTGAGTCAAGAAATTGTCCTGTCTAAAACGACCTATATATATAAAACGATATAGGAAACTAGATAATGTCATACGGGCTTAACACTTACATACAAATACACAGCCGTATGCAAAAGGACACGAATGTCGAGAGCCTGTTACATAATTGTAACAAACTGCTTAAAATTCATTCAAATTTATACCATTTGGCTTAACATTTTTCTTACGGTATAAAATTGCAACAAAAATATCTAACATTTGTTATTTTATCCTAAACGCGTATCCAATGCACTTTCCGCTAAAAAATCCCCCTATAAATATATATTTAAAATTCAAATAACCCTAAAAATGCATCTTTAACAAGAACCAATTTGCATACCTTCCCAATTGGGAATCGCGATCGATTGTGTCTCGCCCCGCCAGAAGATTCATTTAAGAAACTTTTTCGCCCCACGTCGCGTCGACTTTGAATAAATTAAGCATTTTCTTGTACCGTCGCCTCCGCCCGAAAACCGCCGCCGCCGCACCCCAGCGAGAGCTCAATGTATGACGCAACGACGATTGTGTTCGATAGCGAGAAAAATTCACGCTCGTATGCGATTATTGTAAGCGTGCTAATTATAAACATTACAAGCAAAACTACTCGTGATGAAAGTGAGTAGATTGGATTGAAGTAATAATAAGTTTTATTAAAGATACATGTTATGTAATGATGTGTAAATCATTTTCAATAGTTACAGTATACTGTTAAAGCGTCCTTATTATGTTTTTCATCTAATTGTCTTTATAGACTAATAACTTCAGTTATAGAAAGCTGCAAAAAATATCCTTGTGTAACTCATTCGCCCACTCGACATATTTAGAATATTTCGCGGATCTTATTCTAAAGTTAGTTGTATAATAATTCAACTAGTATAAACATAATGACGCTTTAACAGTATACTGTAACTATGGAAAATGATTTACACATTATTAACACATCATTTTCAATAGTTACAGTATACTGTTAAAGCGTCCTTATTATGTTTATACTAGTTTAATTATTATAAACTAACTTTAGAATAAGATCCGCGTAATATTCTAAATATGTCGAGTGGACGAATGAGTTACACAAGGATATTTTTATGCAGCTGTCTATAACTGAAGTTATTAGTCTGTAAAGACAATTAGATGATTTGGAATTTTAATGCCAATGTTAGGGTCACTATGATGATGAAGAATTATAGATTACTTCCATTTTAACCTTTAAGTTAATAATTCTGAACGTCTGAATTTTTATAGCCAAGCAAAACATTGCTTACCGGTACCTTACTACTACCGCGTTTATTGTGAATGTCCCATAATTATTTACACGTCTTGTCCGTTTAGGCAGATATCGAAATGGGGAAATTTTGACCAACAGGAAGGTAAGCACCGCAAACGCCATGACGTTGACAGACGCTTAATGATTAATCAATGCAAATTTTGTAAATATATTATAAATGTTCTATTCATACAATTTATTATCTTCGCTATAAATGCATTTGCAATGTCTACAAACTCAGAATTTTAATGTACAAATTGGTGTAATTTGTAAGTGAAACTTGGTTGATAATAAATTTGGCCCCGCTCAGGCTGTGCATGTAGTTGATAAGGGTACGTTAATCCAAATAAAACGTGACTGCTTTTAGTAATCTAAATAAGTAAACGTGGTGCAGGTAGTAAGGGATACACGCGCGCAGTTTCGTATCGTCGACGTCGCACTAAATGGGATTTCAGAAGGGGAATAATTATATTTTTATCATGTAATTTAAGGGGGCTCAGTATATTAAATACTCATGTATCACTAGTAACTAGTTTAACAAGCTATATACAATGTGAGACGTACCATTTATATTTAACTAGATTATTAAGATCAGAATTATTAAGATCAGAATTATTAAGATCGGAATTATTAAGATCAGCATTATTAAGATCAAAATTATGAAAAGTTTACAAAAAGTAATGTAGGCTATTTAACCCTGATGTGCATAATTTAAAAAAAATATATTAAATAATAGTCGTCCACTTTCCACAAAACATAAGATTTGCCATTTGTTAGCAAAATCATAAATCCTATGTACGCAGATATCTATACAGAATTATAGTTTTTAAAATAACGTTTTTAATTAAGCGGTAAATATTTTAAAAGGTAATGTTGTAATTCTGCAACAATATGCATTTAAGGGTTAAGAAAATCGCAACTATTATTTGGTGAAATTTGCAATGCATCGAGTTTTGAAAATCAAAACTCTCGAACTGCTTGGGAAATTGCGTATTCACATGCAATTTCCCAAGAACTTCAATTTAATTTATTCACATTTGGTCAATGTATTTCAGGATATATATCTATAAATTTTTCATTATTGTCCACGCATCATTTCTAATCGTTTTTCTTTACCTATTTTTTTAAATTTAAATAATAATATAATGACACCTACTTTCTTTAACATCCCGATTATTATTATATATATATATATATATATATATATATATATATATATATATATATATATATATAATACCCAACATATACTGCTTCTAGCAACCCTTTTTCATTCTAAACATTCCATATTGGGTGTCCCATAACTTTTCTGAGAAGAATTATTTTTTACTTTGAAGCACTTTATGGTATTCGGTAAATCGCTTAAGCCGTACAGAAAATAGCACAAGATATCACTGTTATAGATTCTACAATGCACTACCGGACAGCATAAAAATGCTACACAAAAAACTATTCAAACATGTTTTGAAAAAAAAACCTGATTGCTAAAGCGTATTATTCTACTGATGAGTACGTAAATTGTATTGGCTAGGACTTAGAACTCTCTAATACTGACCCGTAACCATGTAAATGATTATAATTTTCGCTAGGTATTTTTTGGGGGTATGTTTAATTTATTTTATTTTAATTTGAATAACTTTTGTTATACATGTATCTATATTTTTGCTGTTTTTACGTATTTTTATTGTGTAAATGTGTATTTTGTTTTAATTCTCATATTGTATTGACTTGTGTTAACTTCTTGAAGTGATAACACTAATAAACGATTATTATTATTATTATTATTATCGGTTAATATTTTAAAACTACGATTAGTAGCATTTCACCCTTTGGCAACCAAGTTTTTAAACGTTTTTCTTAGTTATAGAACATAAACCGATAACATTAGTATATTTAATTAATTTTATAATGAATTTTAAATATACAAAGACAGTGCTGATATAAACGTTTTGAATGGAAACTCACAATAAAATTAAATGCAAAAACATAAAGTAGATTTTATGATGAAACCACTAGTGCTGAAACACTCATGCATTATTGCATTTTTTTTGTTAAAAGTTAAAATTTTCTGTGATATTGCAATTGGCGACAATACTAAAGGCACGAAATGCGAGATAAGAAGAAAACGTGCGATGAGAGACCGAGAACAATGAAATATATAAGGACGAGGGACTCGTCGGAGTGGGGTCCTACACCGACGAGATATAACTAAGAATTATTGTGGCCCATATAACGCAGGGCTGAAGGGAGTTTTATACGTTCGCACTGCTGCGTGGGTCGCACGATTTCCTGCAGGGAAATGCCCATCAAAAATGTTTGGTGAGCGACTTGCACTACTGTCAATATTTATATTTTTCTCGATACCAATTAATATAATGAAGTTAATCTCAAATCGTCGCCTAGAACTATGTATATGCATTTTCTCTTCTTTTATATAACATTTCGTCGCCTAAGCAGAAACACCACATATCTAAAATTATGTGCCCTTAAAACAATCCAAAATTATTTCACACTTTTTTTACGTATATTACAATGGAAAATGTTTCCCCAAGAGCTGTTTACCTCAATTTGACGACACACACCTTTATTAAGGTTATATGGTAATAATAATAATAATAATAAATTTATTATTATCCAACAGACATGGTCTAATTACAGGACAACAATAGTATTATTATACTTAAAACTAATGTATAGAATATATAGATTTTAATAATAATAATAATAAATTTATTATTATCCAACAGACATAGTCTAATTACAGGACTACAATAGTATTATTATACTTAAAACTAATGTATAGAATATATAGAATATCAAGACTACCGCTGTTAATAACTATAATGTAATAATAATAATAAATAAATTAAAAAAAAACTCTATAGGGCCGTGAAGCTTTTCCGCTGGTCAAGGGAGAAGCTCAGAGGAGTTTATCACCCGGTATTTATCTTAATTTCACAGAAAACCTCTGAAAAACTGTGAAATGTGATTCGAGAAATAAATTAATAATATATAGGATTCCCGTTCTTAATTAATTCGGAAAGTCGTTTAGAGCACACACTTAATATTTTTCCGATTACGATAATAATATATAATAATATATTATTTGTGTACATTACAAGATTCATCAAAATATTAATATTTTTCCGATTACGATAATAATATATAATAATATATTATTTGTGTACATTACAAGATTAATCATAATTTCTTTTAATGTAAACCGTACACTGTCTATTGTGATTTATCTTATATCGCGACCATAAAAACCTCAATATCGTCGGGCAGCACAAACAAATAAACTCAAGTCGAGTATTTAAATTGCAATCCACGTCCCTCTTTCAACTCTGCATTCTGTTTTCCTGCCAGCCGACCACTTGATCTCTTGAGATATTCGCCCTCAAAAGAAAATGCGTTCCCTTTTATCTGCAGCCACTTGGGCGTTTAGTGCGTTTGCTACTCCTTCATCGACTGAAAAACTTGTTTCGTCTGAGTTTTGTGAGCACACACACACACACTGTCGCCAGGGGAGTGACTGCGGTGGATACTCAATTATTTCCTTCTGCAAGTTTTCGCAAGAGGACGAATCCCGTCGACCTTTTACACAAACGAAATTTCAAAAGGCAATAATGGCTACAGTTTCCGTTTATTGAGGATATATTTACCCTGAATTATTATTAAATTAAGTGAAAAGTATTTTTTTTTAAACGAATGTGATCAGTGTATATTACTTTATCACATGTATCATAATAATAAAAATAAAAAAATATTTTTTAAGAAGCAATTGTTTGCTTTGTCAATTTTATATTATTTTTATTGTGAATATATTTTGCATTCTGATTATATGCCCTCTTTCTAGGTTAAAGTGTAGTTTTTCTTCTTCAAAATATCGTGAATAAATACATTTTATAATTATTCTCGATATTTTGAAGAAAAAAAAACTACACTTTAAGGGGTTATATACCTTTATTTTGTTCAAAAAATCGATTTTTTTATTGCTTTATCTGAAAGTAAAACTCTTTGAGAATATTTTACGAAATTTTCATGGAGATCCGAGCAATAGATCGAAAGTTACAGCGTTTCGAAGCGGGGTGCGATGTTTCCTGGAACATCTACTCCATTCTCGACCATTCAAATCTGGTGTGTTTTGTGACAAATCCCTTATAATCAGTTGTATACGAGCTTCCGAAGCGTTAGCATTGATTATCGAATTTTTTTCTCTGCTGTTTGTTTTGCCGTCTTTTTACAAAATCAGTATGGATTCCCGAAACAAAATTACACGCTAAACTCGATTATCTCGAAATGGTGTTTTCCAAAAGTGCGTTTGCCGTGATCACGATTGCCGAAAAACTATTTGACCGATCTTCATTTTTTTTAAATTATTTGTAATTAATGTTGTCAGTACTTGAACGATTCCTTTTTTATATATAAATTTTTATTTTGCAAATACGAATTTTTTAATAAAATTTTTAGAGCTCAAAACATTGAGTTTTTGGGAAAAACGTTCCACTATGCTGAAAAAACAAAATATTTATTTAAATAATCGTTCAAGTACTAGGAAGATCCCTATACTAGTGAAATTTTTTGGGTATTATGATTTCAGTTGACCTGCTTGACTTGACCAAGCCTCATCAAAAAAAGAGGGTTTCGGGGAAAGGGCCATAACTCCGCCAATTATGATTTATTATTTATTATTATTTTTTTCAATAAAAAACGTACTATTAATAAATTTAAATTTTGATGTAAAAAATTATTGCTACATACCTTTACAAAAATTCAAACTTTCCTCAATTTTTCCGCACAAAAAGGTATATAACCCCTTAACCTAGACAGAGGGCATATAATCAGAATGCAAAATATATTCGCAATAAAAATAATATGAAATTGAAAAGGCAAACTATTGCTACTTAAAAAATATTTTTTTAATTATTATGAGACATGTGATAAAAATATACACTGACCACATTTTTTTAAATATTTTTCACTTTAGGAAGAGGGCATATAATGAATATGTATTTTTTCTTTTTTTAGGTTATTTATGTGAGAGTATTGTTTATTGATGCAATTTTGTAGAAGGGAATATTTTTGTGCGGGTATGTCAAATAAAGGTATTTTTGTAATTATGTTTTTTTGTAATGTCAGGGATGTCAGTTAGAAAATGGGGATCGCGGGTTCGAATTTCCACCGAGATGTATATTTTTAATTTTTTAATTAATAAAGTATTACGCGTTTTAAAGTAATACCAATGTTTTAAATAAATGTTTACTTTTTTACAATTAAAAATGTATTGATTCATTATTTTAAAAGTAAGGATTTGTCTATTTTTGTAATTTAAAATCATCCCCATCTAATAGCGGGCGTTTCACTTAGTTAATTCATAAAAAAACAAATTTAGATGTTCTATCGAATATAAAGTAGTACCTAGGATTTCTTATAGATCCAACTTAGTTTTTTACTGTACTCTAGGAAAAACCAACTTAGGTGTTAATACCCCGATTACAAACTTGTGCAGAACTTTTAATAATATATCACATTACTGTGATATACACGACACCTTGTCACATATAAAAAACGTAATACTGACATTGGTATAGTAATCTTTAAATTTCTTATTCGGTATATACTTTTATATTTATTTTTATACTTTTATATTTATAAATTCATTTATTATTATTAGATAACAAAATTGATGGTTTTTGTTGTGTTATTTTGACATAGAGGAAACTTTACATGTTTCATATTATATTGCTTATAGTTTATTTTATAATAATAATAATAACATTTTATTTCCCAACAGTTGCCCATTTACAGGAAAATATACACAGAAGTATATTTTCCTGTAAATGGGCAACTGTTGGGAAATAAAATGTTATTATTATTATTATAAAATAAACTATAAAAATAAGCAATATAATATGAAACATGTAAAGTTTCCTCTATGTCAAAAGAACACAACAAAAACCATCAATTTTGTTTCTTGTTGGCCCCAAATCGATATGGATAGAACTGATATAAGAGGGGTTGTTCTTTCTTATCTTTTGCTTAAAACACGATGCCACGTTCTGATTCCTGATGCGTTTTCTATATACACATATCCAGGCGCGCGCGTGGAAAGTCGATACGACTGAAATCGAACATCCCTCGTGCATAATAGCGCAAAAGGGGTCGGCTGCACAATAAACCCGCTGACTTATCGGATTCCTCCCAACATGGCACGGACATGATTTAGCAGAATCAAAATGTTACGCCGAAAAACAAACCATAAATCGCATCGGTTTTCTTACGTTTACATTTCAAACTCGCGCGTCGTTTACACGCATAGCCCGTACATCATTTAAAGGCAGCCCAGCTGGGCTTGATTGCGTTATTTATTAGCCTATTAGCATTGGGAAATTCGCAATAATGCGTGCAATTAAACATCGCCGGCCCTTGTCCGAGAAAACGTGACAAATGTGCGCCCCACACAGAAATACTTGTGCTTTTAAGAAGACTGGTTTGCACATTTTTGCAGACACGGTTAATGGACGGTGATTTTTATTTGCGTCCGCAGGAAATTAGCGCCGTGGAAAAAATAAACGTATGCAATTTATTAAAGAGTTTACGTCTGTCGCACACGGGAGAATATTAAATATATTAAAAGGCGACCGATTTGCGCTTCTTGCTCTAGGAATTATGTTGATTTGGATCGACCGGTTCGAGTTTCGTGTTATTTGTATGCTGCTTGTTGGGGATCTCGTTAATGTTTCCAGTTTATTCGGATTACGCTTACACGCCTCGTGAGATTATTACTTGGCTTCTTAAGGGGCATAATTTTACTTTTATCTTTCTTGGAAACGTGTTCGGCTTTATTTGATTTGAAGCGACTTATAAATACTACCAATTTACTAACAGATAATGTATATGTTTAAGAAACTTCAAACGTAAAATAGGTGTCAAATAAGTATGAATTTAGTTCCAGTTTACCCAATTTCAACAACTATTAGCTACACATGTTAGCCAGTACCAGATTGATCATTCGGAATATTACGATATTTACTATAAAAGGCACCTTACACGGTCAATAATACTGCCAATCCTAGCACTGTCAGTATTTGCTTGAATGCTCCTTCAATATTTACCAAGTAATAAATTATCCGGATATACTTCTGCATTCTTTTCATTCCATCATTACTATAGTTTACATAATCAGTAATACTGACTATATTTTAGAATAATGAAAATTTTAAACATATTATCGTACAGTGATACTGTCATTATTCTAAAATATTGACAGTATTATTGGCCGTGTAAGCTGCCTTTAATGATGAATGTATAAGGCACCTTATACGGTCAATAATACTGTCAATCCTAGTACTGTCAATATTTGCTTCTTTTATATTTATCAAGTAATCAATTATCCGGATAAAGATCAGTATTCTCTTCATTACATCATTACTATACCTTACATGATGAGATACTGGCAATATTTTAGAATAATGAACATTTTAAACATATCATAGTACAGTAATACCGTCATTATTCTAAAATATTGACAGTAATATTGATCGTGTAAAAGGCACCATACATGGTCAATAATACTGTCAGTCCTACTACTGTCAATATTTGCTTTAATCCAGCTTTTATATTTATCAAGTAATCAATTATCCGGATAAACATCAGTATTCTCTTGATTCCATCATTAGTATACTTTACAGGATCAGTAATACTGTCAATATTTTAGAATAATGAATATTTTAAACATGTTATCGTACAGTAATACTGTCATTATTGTAAAATATTGACAGTAATATTGATCGTGTAAGGTGCCTTTAAGGTGCCTTTTAGAATAAAATAAAACAATTTTTTAAAGTAATATGAAGGCTGCATGTTTTATAGGTCACATTTCCTCCCAAATATTTTTCGTGAGCCCCACTTTGAGAATCACTGATTTAGAGGAAGGCCTAGGAAGCAATTAAAGAATGATGACTAGAAAGACTAAAATAATAAGATATGATTGAAAATACTTGCTAAAGGATAGAAGAAGGTGGCAAAATACTGTAGTTATCCGAAGAAGAATTTTCTGCAATCTGAAAATAGTAATTAAATTCAAAATTTTCAATAATGTTTCTAACCATAAACATAAAACTCTTGTTTGTATAACCCATCAAACCCCCACAAAAACCTAATAAAATTTAAATTTGTCGTCTCTATCCGCCAAGTTTATCACTTTTAAAAGGGTCCGGGGGGCAGTCACTCTGCAAACGCACCCTTCATCCCAAACCCTCTACACTCCCGCGCAATATATTTCCTGCTGCCGGCGATAAATCATACCTTACCGCCGCCACCGCCGCTCCTCATCCAGCAACAAACGCGCCCACTTCTTTTTTCGCCCGCGGAAAACAAATTGCTCAGCCCCGCACGCCCTTGTTATTATTAAAACGTTAACCGGCCAACTTAATTATTCCGCGGCAGACGAAAGAATTTTCGTTGAAACAAATAAATCACGCGCGGGGGGCGAGAGTTGCTGACGAATAGGGCGACAGCTGGCGCGACGCGAAACTTCATTAGGACGGGATTGGAATGAATGGGAAAAAGAAAAGCGTCGCGACGTCGAAAAGAAGTCATAATGTATTCGGTGTGAACGATTAAAGAGTGGAGACCGGTGGGTGACAGATGGAAATTGGGAAAGTGCTTGTCACCGAGCTCTAGCCGTCGATTCAGCATGACTAGTTCGAGTTATATTTTCCTCTACTCGTCAGTAATTTTGACTATGTTAGGTACATAATACTATTGCAGTATTCGAATAAGAAAAAAATACAAAAATCTTGACTTAAACCCAGATCAGTGGCCGAGTGGTTTGAGGCGTCGTCCGTCTCGTACTGAGCATTGGGGAGCCTGAGTTCGAACCACATTGAGGCGAATTTTCGCGAATCACCTTTCACATTTTTTCTGTGAAGTTAAGGAAAATACCTCTGCTCCTCTGAGCTTCTTTCTTGACCGGCTGATAGCCCTATAAGGATAGAATTTTTTTTTCTTGCCTTAATTGGGAAAGGTTAACACCTCTATACCGGAACTTCGTCCTTTCTCTTTGATATTTATAAATCTGTGTATTATTACTACTAAATTCTTGGAGGATAAAGTCTATTATTCTTATTCTTATTATTATTATATTAGATAGTAGTAATATACAAGACTGTTTTTGTATTTTGTAGGGTCAGTAGCTTAATTGGTAGAGACTAGGGATCGCAATACCGAAACAAACAAAACAGCTAACTTTGAATAGATATTGGAAGGTCTTAGGAGTTATTTTGGTGGTAAAAGAGTAAATGAAAAAGGTGAAGAACTAATGAATTTGGCATCAAAAACAGTATTTCAAAAAAAAAACGAGTGACATTTTTAGGGCAGCTTTCCGATTATATATTTTTATTTTGTGAAGCTAAATTATTTACCTTGAGTATAAAGGTAAGAGAAACAAATATATTTGGTGGGTTGGTTTCTTTCTGCAGAAAGGCGCCCAATTATACCTTTCATTAAACACTAAAAATGGCTTGCAACCACTTAGTTCAGTTCTAAAATGAAAATATTATAAATTACCACTCAAATTATATGTTGAACTTGAAATAATATATAACCCCCAACTTCTAATTACACTTCTAGCATCCTGTGGCACTAAGCCCACTTCCCCCAGCTGACAAATGCTGCCGGGTAATCCCCATTATTACATCCCACCCCCCCAGACGTCTAGTAATGAATTTATATCACTCCAATCTTTCCTCGCTGCAAAAGTCTCGCGCTCAGAATTTTCTTTTGCATGTAATTGAAGACGACGGCGGCGGTTAAGGAGGCGGCGGCTGCATATGTGTGTGTGTGTGTGTGCATGCAGACGGGCGCGCATGAGGAACGCTGCATTGCGCGGAATCTGGGCGGGTGCGATTAGAAAGTCTCGCGCGCGTTTCGAAGCCGGCGCGCGGTTCAGTCGTGTCCTCGCGCTCTTTCCCGACAGCCAAGCACACGTCCGTGCCGCCGCCGCCGCCCACGACCGCTTCCGCGTACTTCGCGAACTCACGAAAACGTGAACGATTTTTTTTTGCTCGGTGTGTTTTTTGCGATTTTCTTCCCCACTCTCTGGGCTTGGTTTACAAAAATTTAGCAGCGAATTTGACTGGTAAGAAAATTTGAATTATTTAAAAAGTTTTAAAAAGTTTATAAAAAGTTAGTTATGGAATATGTTTATAGCAATGGTTAGTTTGTAACGTGTATATACGACTCTAGTTCAGTACATTTTCTTTTAAAATACGAGAATTACTTTTTTCAAAATGAAACATTTACAAGAATGTATAGAAATATCGCAAAATTCGTATAAATACTTTGAAAATGTTATAATTTTGAAAATTTATAAATTTGATATATTTGAAAATATATAAATTTGAAAATTTTGAAAATTTATAATTTTGAAAATTTGAATGAATTTAAACGTATACAAATGTCGCAAAATTCGTATAAAAAATTTGAAAATCTTAAAATTTTGAAAATTTATAAATTTAAAATGTTATAATTTTGAAATTTATAAATTTGAGATATTTGAAAATTTATAAATTTGAGATATATGAAAATTTATAAATTTGAAAATTTTGAAAATTTGAATGAATTTGAATTTTAACGTATACAAATGTCGCAAAATTCGTATATAAAAAATTTGAAAATGTTAAAATTTTTAAAATTTATAAATTTAAAATGTTATAATTTTTAAAATTTATAAATTTGAAATATTTGAAAATTTTAAAATTTTAAAAATTTATAAATTTGAAAATTTGAATGATTTTGAATGTATACAAATGTCGCAAAATTCGTATAAAAAATTGGAAAATGTTAAAATTTTGAAAATTTATAAACTTGAAAATGTTGAAATTTTATAAATTTGAAAATTTTGAAAATTTCGAAAATTTATAAACCTTCAAAATTTGAAAATTTAAAAAATTTAGAAACTTTCAAAATTTTAAAAATTTGAAAATTTAAAAATTTTGAAATTATAATGAATTTATGAAAATATTTAAAAAAAAGGTCATACTGAGTACCGAGGGCTGAAGTTTTGCAAATTAGCGTTTACAGTTTTCAGTGGATTTCCGTGAAGTTGAGGCAAATATTTAGTGATTAAACTCTTCTAGGCCACCCTTTTTGGCAGAAAGGGCCTTAGCTGTATAAAGATAGAGTATTTAAAAAAAAATTGACTAACTGGTGGGAAACAGAATAAAAAGAATTTTTAATTATACAAATTTCAGCAGCGGAATCGAATGGTAAGAAATTTTAGATAACCAGTAAGTAAAATAAATTAAAGTAATTAATCCTAATTATATTCATGGTACAATTCGTTTCAGCTATAACAATTGTTTTTTGTACTTCTGTAAAATATGAAACCAACTTGAGTTTTGGATGATGATAGGTACAGGGGGCGAGATCGAGACTGTATGGTGAATGCTGTAATACCTTAATTTATTATTATTTCGCCGCTATATAATTTTCTACATGCGTGTATGACACTATGTATTTTGTGTCAGCATCGAAAACGATATAAGAAACTAGATAATGTCATACGGGCTTTACACTCAAGACAAAAACTTTATGACCCTCTAATCCAGAAATCCATACATATATCTACGTCGACTGTACGAAAACACATGTTCACGCCAGTCCGAGTCTCAATTAACTCAAATTTAACACATTTGCTGTTGCATTTGATCGAATTATGCACTAATTAAACTTCGTGCCGTTTTTGTTTCGTCTCCGGGGCACTCATTAAGCGCTCTCTAATAAAACAGTCGTTATTTCCTGTTCCCCCTTCGAAATAATAAATTGTGAAAGTCTGCACAATACCAGAAATGAATCTCTTGGCTAGGTACGGTTTCATTATATGCAGCGAATAAATAATACACAGTTAGCGGTGTTTAAAAAGTGCATAAATTAAATCTGATGCGGCCAGGTGACACTTTAACTAGTGTTTCCAAAAATGAGCCGTAAAAAATAATTTGCTATACAGAAATCAACATTTAAGGCATAAATAATATGAATATTCAGCGAAATTAGTCAGATTTCAACCTAATGTAACCAACAACAAAAAATTGTGAATAATTGGGTTCTATAAAGATTAAAAATAATTTGATATACAGAAATCAACATTTAAGGCATAAACAATATGAATATTCAACGAAATTGGTCAGATTTCAACCTATGCAACAACAACAAAAAATTGTAACTTATTGGATTCTATGAGATGGTTTGGTTCTAATAGTCTGCCAGTTCATATGAAAGCTGCAGAATTTTTAATTGAATTTTTAAGACAGTATGTTGGAAATAAAAAGGTATTATAATTAAATGGTATTTTTGCTACCCTTACTATATTTGGTATTCTGTAAAATATAGGAAAAGTAATCTTTTTTGTCACTAGGGCCGGTCCTAGCGGGCGTGCAAGGTGTGCACCGCACGCGGGCGGCTAGAGTTAGTGGCGGCCAAATTTAGCCCTGGGCATAAGCTATCGAAGGAGTTTTGAACATACAATTTGAAGTCCAATGGGATATATTCATTATCTTGAAAGATATGGCTTGTAAAAGTTGAAATTTGTATTATCACAGATTTCTGCAGCAGTAATACCTATTCATCATAAAGCAATCTAAAGTTTTTTTATGTTATTCTTGTTTAAATATGTATGAAAAACTTAATTATAAAGACCGCAATGAGATATCTTCATTATCTTCAAACATATGGCTTGTGAAATTTGATATTTATTTTATCACACATTCCTGCAAAAATACCAACTCATCATGATGCCATTTGAAGAATTTTTGTGTTATTCTCATGTAGACATGTATGAAAAACTTAATTATAAAGACTCCAATGAGATATCTTCATTATTTTCAAAGATATGGCTTGTGAAATTTCATATTTATTTTATCACACATTCCTGCAAAAATACCAATTCATCATGATGCCATTTGAAGATTTTTTGTGTTATTCTCATGTAGAAATGTATGAAAAACTCAATTATAAAGACTTCAATGAGATATCTTCATTATTTTAAAAGATATGGCTTGTAAAAGTTGAAATTTGTATTAATACATATTCCTGCAAAAACACCTATTCATCATGATGCAATTTTAAGATATTTTGTGTTATTTTTGTCTAAAAATGTATGAAAAAATCAATTTTAAAGACTCCAATGAGATATCTTCATTATCTCCAAAGATATGGCTTGTAAAAATTAAAATTTGTATTATCAAACATTCCTGCAGAAATATCTATTCATGATGATGCAATTTTACGATTTTGTATGTTATTATTCTCTAAAAATATATGAAAATATATGAAAAACTCAATTATAAAGACTACAATGAGATATCTTCATTGTATTCAAAGATATTACTTGTAAAATTTGAAATTTGTATTATCACAGATTCCTGCAAACATACTTATTCATAAAAAGCAATTTAAAGATTTTTTATGTTATTCTTGTTTAAATATGTTTGAAAAACTCAATTATAAAGACCGCAGTGAGATATCTTCATTATCTTCAAATATATGGCTTGTGAAATTTGAAATTTATTTTATCACACATTCCTGCAAAAATACCAACTCATGATGCCATTTGAAGATTTTTTGTGTTATTCTGATGTAGACATGTATGAAAAACTTAATTATAAAGACTCCAATGAGATATCTTCATTATTTTCACAGATATGGCTTGTAAAAGTTGAAATTTGTATTATCACATATTCCTGCAAAAACATCTATTCATCATGATGCAATTATAAGATATTTTGTGTTATTCTTGTCTAAAAATGTATGAAAAAATCAATTATAGAGACTCCAATGAGATATCTTCCTTATCTCCAAAGATATGGCTTGTAAAAATTTGTATTATCAAACATTCCTGCAAAAATATCTATTCATCATAATGCAATTTTACGATTTTGTATGTTATATTCTCTAAAAATATATGAAAATATATGAAAAACTTAATTATAAAGACTCCAATAAGATATCTTCATTGTATTCAAAGATATTACTTGTAAAAGTTGAAATTTGTATTATCACACATTCCTGCAAAAATACCTATTCATCATGATGTAATTTTAAGCCTTTTTGTGTCATTCCTGTCTAAAAATGTATGAAAAACAAAATTATAAAGACCCCAATAAGATATCTTCATAACTTTCAAAGATATGGCTTGTAAAATTTGAAATTTGTATTATCACACATTCTTGCAAAACACCTATTTATTATGATGCAATTTTAAGATTTTTTTTGTGTGATTCTTATCTAAAAATGTATGAAAAGTTCAATTATAAAGACTTCACTGAGATATCTTCATAATCTTCAAAGATATGGCTTGTAAAAATAGAAATTTGTATTATCACACACTCCTGCAAAAATACCTGTTCATCATGATGCAATTTTGAGTTTTTGTATGTTATTCTTATCTAAAAATGTATGAAAAACTCAATTATAAAGACTGCAATGAGATATCTTCATTATTTTCAAAAATATGGCTTGTAAAAGTTTAAATTTGTATTACCACACATTCCTGCAAAAATAACTCTTCATTATAAAGCAATTTTAAGATTTTTTATGTTATTCTTATTTTAATATGTATGAAAAACACAATTATAAAGACCACAATGACATATCTTAATTATCTTCAAAGATATGGCTTGTGAAATTTTAAATTTGTCTTATCACTCATTCCTGTAAAAATACCTATTCATATTGATGCAATTTTAAGATTTGTTGTGTTCATCTTGTCTAAAATTGTATGAAAGTCCCCAATGAGATATCTTTATTATCTTCAAAGATATGGCTTGTTTAATTTGAAATTTGTATTATCACTGTTTTCTGCTAATGAAAACTATTCCTCATTATGTAATTCGCGGTTTATTTATTGCACTAGTCAAGAAATGTATTAAGAAATCAATTTTAAAAACTCTAAAGACCTTAGTGATATATCTTCATTGTCTTCAAAGATATAGCTTATTAAATTTCAAATTTATATTATCGGTCTTTTCTGCTAAGGAAAACGGTATCTCATTATGTAAAATTAAATTATATTATATTATATTATTTTGCTCTAAAGATACTAAAAGATGTGTAATTTTTGTTTATTTTTAAGTTTATTACAGACTGTGTAAAGGATTGTTAATGCCAATAAAGGTTTATTATATTATGTAAATTTAGAATTTTTTTGGTATATTGGTCCAAAGACTCAATTTAAAAAAATGAGAAATCTTCATTATTTTCAATGATATTGCTTGTAAAATTTGAAGTTTGTATTATATGGAATTTTTTTAAAAATTTCATTAACTTGGTTTATAAAAAAAGACAGATTAATAAAATTTCCACCTCCACATCGCTACTAACCAAGGCAATACAATGAATTTCAAAAAGGACGTAGAGGGCTTAAGTAGTATTTATATTTATTTGCTCTCTTTGCAGAATCGTTAAATTCCTGCCTAGTTTACAACCAATCTCTACTTTTTGTAACAATGTTTGCATATTTCCTTGGTTATTCAAATAATTTATATTTCCGCCCAAATGTGATACTATTTTTAATAATTGTTTGACCTTTTCGTGTTACTTTGCTAGTCTTACCTCCTTACTAGTTTTATGCTTACAATAGTTTTTAACATTTTATTCTCTTTCCCCCTTTTTTAATCTTTTTAATAATCTGAATTTTAACTAGTCTGTTGTTTTTTAATCAAGATTGTGTTAAGTGATTTGCATTTTGATGTGTAACGTCATATATTACATTTATTAACTTTATGTACATGTAAGTTTCATTTATATCAAATTTGTATTGTAATGTATTGTAATGTAATGTAATGTATTGTACTACAGTTATCTGTGATACATAAGGAGACTCCACTATTCAACATGTCTCCTTGCTTCCAGGCCCTGAAGATGCTGGCACTGGCTAGCGAAACGTTGGCACGTAACTTAATAAACTGGAACCAAACAAAATCTTGGCTTTAATTTTGTTCACTTGCCCTTGGTTTCCAGTATTCCCCGTTTTGGACTTATACCCGTCATCCACTCCATATATATATATATATATATATATATATATATATATATATATATATATATATATATATATATATATATTTAATTTTGTTTCCACTTCATTCTGTGCCACTTTTATTTCTATTAAAATGATCATTATTTTTTTTTACATAATAAACTGCTCATCCTTGATGAGCCGTTTAGATAGTTCGTCCGTTATTGGGTCGAAAATAATGGCCGGCCGACGACCACGGCGAACTCTTCGGGTCACAAAGTCGTGCCTCATTTTCAGTGCATCCATTTTCTAGCGAGCTTTCACTTTGCCATCCATAAATCTGCCGATTCCCGTGGTAGAAAGTGAAAATAATGCCATGTGTTATATGGGCAGTTTGAGAATTAAAAGAAAATTTGCACAGTAATGCTGTTTAATGTTACTCTGTAATGGTGATTGCTCTATAACAATTTAATGTAATCAAATTATAATTATTATTACTATTACTATTATTATTTTCACTTCCGTTTATAGGATTGATTAGATTTGATCGTATTTTATTTGTAAATGTATATTGCCTTTCAAAAAAAAAAAATTCATGTCCTAAAATGTATGATGAACTGAATTATAAGCCTCGGTTATAAAAGATATTCCTCAGTATTTTCACAGATTAGCGTTTATAAATATACTGCCTTTCAAAAAAGAAAAACAGCAACCATTTGTTAAACTATTTTAATGAAATTAACAGAATTTGATGATCTCAGCGAATTATATTGATGATAAAAAATCAACAAACGGTCCCATTTATCGTTGGCAAACAATTAATGACTCATTAGAAAACTCGAGGACGATTTTTCTATAGTAACAAGTCCTAAAACCCACATACACATACTCTAACATACGGCAGAAGGACCCAAAAGTTCATAGCAATAATGGAGGGGCGTAGCGAAGGCAAATACAAAGTACAACTTGGTTCTGGATAGTTCTGGAAAAAAAACTGATTTCTATGGCTGAAATATTTTTTGTTTAATGTTATAAATGATTAAACAAAAATTATTTCAGCCATAGAAATTAGTTTTTTTTTTGTTAATCCTGACAACACACCCAACCAAAATACCCCTCTGGACCCACACATACACCTCTGAGGTATACATGAGTCCAAAAACATCCGATTATCATTTTCCTTTGTATTGTTTTTATTAGTGTAGTTGAAATCATTGTTGTTTAATCCTATATATGATTAAGCAAAAATTATTTCAGCCATAGAAATCAGTTTTTTTTGTTAATCCTGACAACACACATTTTCCTTTGTTTTGTTTTTATTAATGTGGCTGAAATAATTTTTGTTTAATCTTATAAATGATTAAACATAAATTATTTCAGCCATAGAAATCATGTTTGTTTAATCTTATAAATGATTAAACAAAAATTATTTCAGCCACTCTAATAAAAACAATACAAAGGAAAATGATAATCGCATATGATGACCAAGCTGGAGGTTCTAATATTTTATAACAGCAATAAAACTCTCCTCAAGAGTTTCAAGGGTCACACTTTGAATGTAATATTAGTCATAGCCTTCAGCAGCATTTATTATTATTCTTCATACGAGGCTGCATGTATTTCACTCTTTTTACATAAAACCCGGGGTTTATTATTCCGCAATTAATTTAATTAGGGCGATTCCTGACAAACATGCAAATGCGGTTTTATATTTCGGTTGATGCTGTCGACCCCGGCTGAGCTACAGCAAAAATGTGAATGCATGACATTTTTCCGGTTCAAAAAATTTGAAACAACATGAATTAAATATATCTAAAAATGTAGAGTTAGTTATGGCGTTTGATAATATTCATAAATATTCCAACATTCATACTTAAAATTGCAATTTTACAATTACAATGAAAAAGAATAATTATAATTGTAAAATTGCAATTTTAAGTATAATTGTTGGAATATTTATTAATTTGATAATATTAATAAATATTCCAACATACGCCATAACTAACTCTACATTTTTAAATATATTTAATTAATTCGTTGTTTCAAATTTTTTGAACCGGCAAAATGTCATGCGTTCGCATTTTTGCTTTAGCTCAGCCGGGGTCGACTGCATCAACCGAAATATAAAACACCAATTACTCTTCGTTTCACTTGTTCGTCCAATAACAGAATATGCCTAGGTTGTGTGGAATTCAAATTACCAAGTACATTGTAATGAATTATAAAAAATTCAGACTAAATTATTGAGGTACATGACATTTAAAACCAATAGAATTAGTGTTAGTAATGCAATTAGTTTAAACAGTTTTATTGACGGATAAATAAAACGATTTTTTACTTTGCTTTTTTATCACACTTCATTTACACTTTGCAACTAGTTTCCGGCTAAGCTCTAGCCATTGTCGTCGGAGGAGCTCGTTTTATTTATCCTTTAAAATGAATTATCACAAAGTAGATGCCTTAACAATCCAATAGATTTATTGATTTTTGGAGATCGTAGAGTTATAAATGACATATGTTTCCTCCATCGGCTAGTGAATGGTTTTATATACTGTGCTGAATTACTGGGTGAGCTTGACTTTTATATTAATCCCGGTAATTGACAAAATAGACGAACACCTCTGTTTAGGTTAAAATTTCACATCATAAATTATCTTCACTGACTAGAATTCAATCGTCGGCAAATATTTATAATGCAAATTCGGATATTTTACTTTACAATTCGTCAGTAATAGTCTTTAAAAATTAACATTTAAAGAAGATTACTACTAATATATAATACTAATTTACATTTTCACTTTTTTATATATGTTCATTCTATGCACACTTGCGTTTTTTTATTTTGCATGTTGTAATATTTTGTATTTTATATTTTATATAGTTAAGGAACGATTCGTAAGATTTGATATATAACAAAATTAATCGACACATTATGGAATCAAAAAATTTGAAGATTTCCTCTTAAACATATTATGTATAATAATATCTGAGTAATAAGTAATATATAATAATAGAATAAAATAAATAATAAATAAATAAATATTTTGTATGAATTTGAATGAAAAAGCGTTGTGGTAAATAAAGAATTATTATTATTACCGATCTGCCTACAGGCATTTAACTAATGTTTAATATATTAAAATTAATTGTTTCAACAATTACAAAAGTAATAAAAAAAACTACAAATAATAACATGTATTATCTGCAATATTTAAATCTCTACACAATGCTAAACTAACTTTCGGATTTAATTTAATGAACAGTTCAGCATATTTTTATGAGGTGCCCGGTGCGCTGGACGGGACAGATACATATTTAGGGACTAATTAAAACAGGGCCTGGTTGCTCCGCGAAGGTGAAAAGCTGGCTGGTTGAACGCGAGCGCCTGTTTGTTACGTCGACTGTTCGGCAATTAAACACCAAAAGAAATAAATTGCTATTCTAACTGTGTGCTCACTGTATATTTCATTGATATTAAACTGCGAAATGTTGTTACAATATCATTTTAAGGGAATACAGTCGGATGGCTTCATACAAAATTATATGTATAACAATACATTCTAAAATGGATTTTACATTATCATACGTAGTGCTTAATTTAATAAGTGGCGATTATCAAAATGATGAGGGTAGGATTTAAAAAAAAACATTTATAACGGCTACAAACAATTCTATATCTCTAGTGGACGAAATGAGAGGAGAAACAAAAATAAATATGAAATCCCCACCCTAGAAAATAGGCTACACATTTTATGGAGAATTGTAAACGAGAAACTGGCGCTAACAACTCAGAAACAACGGGTCCTTCTGGTGGTGATCTTAACTCTTTCAGCGCTGAATTTTTTAAATTAAAAAAAAAAAATTTATTAATTATTATTACGCTTATTCACACACATCAAAATTCAAAAGATTAAAAAACTGCGCATGGATTTACTTTAAAACCTTGTTGTAATGAAACTAGTGTTAAAAGCAAACATATGAAACATATGTGTAGGCATAGTAAGTAGGGGCCTGTAAATATTATGGTGGCAAATGTCACTATCAGCGTAGTTAGACTTTTTGATACGTATGGACTCAGTCTTGTAATCGTGCTGGATAGTTCGAAATAATACAATTACGACATATTATAATACTACTATATTAATAAGAATTGCCTCACCATATGTCGTAGCTGTGCTACTCTCCAGCCAATTATTTCGAACTACCAGCACGATTACAAAACTAGACTGTATCCATACATATTATCAAGTCTAGGCTGATACACCTTTAATTCCACATTAATCGAAACCAATGCATAATGTTTGTCATAAATAAAACAGGTTGCACTTCTGAAATTGCACGCATTTCCCTTTTATTAAACCCTCCTGGCATTGCTGCAGCTTGCAAGAATGATTAATACTTGTTTATAACGCGCTTTATTTTATTTTTTAATCCAACTGCCAACCTTGGAGTACCAGAACACTTGCACTAGGCCACCGAGGCGGCCTCCATCGGGACTGCATTTTTCATACATTAGAACATAACACGCTTCTTGCTCACCACCCCACCTGTAATTACGCTCATTACACCGCCACATGAATTATTAATATTTTTTAAGTATTCATCCAGTCTGCTCTTGTTTGTCCTTGGCTGTGTTTTACAACGGTATATATATATATATATATATATATATATATATATATATATATATAACGCTCGTTTTTTTTTTGCTTCGTCCGTAAAAATGTAATTGCGACGAGGAGCGGAAACTGTTATGAAGATTATTCGCTGCGGATTGAAATTTTAATTGGTTTGTAGAGTTACATATGAAAAATATATATACATCTATTAATTAAATTTTATGTCTACATAATTTGTCGGTTAATCATTTTATAAGAAATTAAAATTTTATGCCCGTATTCACCAACATCCCATAACTTTATAGGTCCCATAAGCTATTGAACGTATAAATTGAAAATTATTTATTGTTGCTATAACAACGATTACTTATGGGTTCAATAGCTATTGATAGATTTATAGAACGTTGGTGAATAAGGCACCTTACACGGTCAATAATACTGTCAATCCTAGTACTGTCAATATTTTCTTCAATCCTCCTTTTATATTTATCAAGAATTCAATTATCCGGATAAAGATCAATATTCTCTTCATTACATCATTAATATACCTTACACAATCAGTAATACTGGCAATATTTTAGAAAAATTAACATTTTAAACATATTATCGTACAGTAATACTGTCATTATTCTAAAATATTGACAGTAATATTGATCGTGCAAGGTGCCTTAATACGGGGGTTAGTGAGATTTTCTGTATGATCAAATTGATTAAATCGTGTTTATGAACTTTTGTACTAATTTTGTTCCTTTTTTCATGATATGAATATTTATACATGATATTTCTTTAGTTTTCAATCAATACATATATTAATTTAGATTTAGTTTTACGTACTCACTCCTGGTGGTATAGGTAATGGAAGAATTATGGCGGTATACA
Organism: Lordithon lunulatus; assembly: GCA_963942505.1. Lineage (NCBI taxonomy): Eukaryota > Metazoa > Arthropoda > Insecta > Coleoptera > Staphylinidae > Lordithon > Lordithon lunulatus. The sequence continues at coordinate 69,379,331 of OZ012666.1, forward strand.
ATTTTATTCACTAATGAAATACTATGATCATATATGGTGGAAAAAGAAATATTATATAAGCTGGCTTCTTGTAAAAGTATGTTTTAAATTAAATATATTATGCATATGTTCAATTTAAAACATACTTTTATAAGTAGACTCCTAGAAGCATACAAAGTGTCTAGATTTCGATCTTGTTAGATATTATCAGTGTAGCTCAAATGCTGACGGTTATTGCATGAGCATCTTCTTACCATATGGGTGTGCATTGTTAATTAGTTTTGTGTCGCAAGATGGCGTATATCTTTCTCTATACAGTGAAAATTGTATTATTTTCTGTATAACCACTCGAGATATTGCGTGAATTCATCCTCCGGCAAGTAAGAATGGCTGAGAGCTCATACAACCCGGGCTGCGTAGAGTGGCAAGTACAGGGGAAACTCCCGAGCTACTTATCCAGGGGAGAGTGGAGCATAGAGGACAAAGTATGCATGGCAAGAGCGAGGTGTGGGTCAGAAGAGCGAGGAAGAAAAGTGTGGATGAGGCTGGGGTACACCGCGTGTGCGCTGAGTACGAAGGGGAGTGACACGTGGTGGCACCTTAGCAGATAATGTAAGGGAGTGAAAGCAGAGAGGTTTGGAGAGTGCAGAAAGGTTAGGAGAGGATGGGAAAGGCGTGAAAATCTGCAGGAGGCTGACGTGGGAAAGGATATTGGCGAGGGCAGAGGGGATTTATTTTAGTGGTTAGAAAAATGATGTATTTTATGTAATTTGTTTCTTTTTTATTTCTTTCTGTGAAAGTATTGTTTTTTGTTTGGCTGGAATTTGTGTAAAGGGGAAGGGTTGGGCTGATATGCCAAATAAAGGTTTTTTTTACATCCTCACTAGCTGAGCTACACCGATGAAATCTAAAAATATTGAAATCTACAATGTAGATTGCATAATAGGTGGATTCATACTTATATAAATTCCAGTTATTGTTGGGTACCCTCTCGTGTAAACAGCAAACAATTTTATATATCACAAAAGAATATGTTTTTGTGAACTGTAAATTGTGCTAACAGTAATTTGATGTTAACCCGTGTCTATTTAGCGTGTTTTCGAGTTGTTGGTTTTTTGTTTTATTTTTTGAAGCGAACCGTAAATTAATAACGCGATTCCGTTCCGCTGACAAACGCGAACAACGGGCAATTACAAATTTTAACTGTTTTAGTTTTTCCGGGGCGGCCGAATAATCCGTCGACGCAGTCGAGCGTTGGAAATTAGCCGGTGATTGATTTGAGTAAATTGATGCGTTCGAAAACGTTATTTCACACACACACACACACACACACACACACACAAAATACAAAATACAATGGCATGAATGAAAAACTGTCTGTCGTACGGTTTGAGCATGCTAAAATCTGATAAACGTTTACTGTAGAAATAAGAATCAAAGAGATAATTGTACTAACAATTTAAAAAAAAAACTTCTATCTTTATAGGGCTATCAGCCGTGAGGCTTTTCCGCCGGTCAAGGGAGAAGCTCAGAGGAGTTTAATCACCCGGTATTTACCTTAACTTCACAGAAAACCTCTGAAAAACTGTGAAAGGTGATTCGCGAAAATTCGCTCCACGCTGGGGATCGAACTCCGGTTCCCCAATGCTCAATACGAGACGGACGACGCCTCTAACCACTCGGCCACTGAGCTGGGTAACAATTTTATTAATTGAAAATTAAATTTTATTTTGGTTTTAGTGTAGCCTACAGAATTAAATTAAATTTCAGATTATTTAAGATTTACTAAATGAGCAATATTTAATCATGCTGTTATCTAACAAAAAAAAACTCTTAACGTTTGCAAATTTGAAAAGTTTCAAATATTTTAAGAATAAGAGTTTAAATAATAGGGGGGCCGTGAAAAATAAAAAGAAAGTAGAGAAGCTGAAATTTTGAATACATATTTGGAACCATTTAAAAAAATCTTCAATTTTTATAGCTATCAACCCAAGGGCTTTTCCACTGGTAAAGCTCAGACGAGTGTATTTACCTTAACTTCACAGAAAACCTCTGAAAAACTGTGAAATCGAGAAATTTCGGTCACAACGAGGTTTGAACTCACTCCCCAATGGTCACTACGAACGAACGACGCCTCTAACCACTAAAACACTGGAGCCGAGTGAAATATTTTTAATTTTTTAATTTTAAACGATTTTCCAGCCTTAAATTCTATAGAACACAAGCGTATCTATCCTGCTTGTTAAGTTACGCAACACGCGCCCATAACAGAACCTCGTACTCAGATTGCGCAACACGCGTTTAACTGTACAAACTGGATTTGCATAGCCGAGGGGACCGAGGGGCTACCACATGAAATGCATTCCACGCGATTCATGCTCGCGCCGTATCAATTAACAATTTTCCCCCCATGTAGAAAACTCTGGTGGGCTACGCATTTTTTTTTGCAATTGCGCAACAACAGCTCACTTAAATGTCATCGGGATAGTGTGTGTATGTTTGAAAGTTCGCGAGGCGGCGGCCTTGGCGTGGAAAAATATTGAGCCGGTGCGACGCAGGTGGAAACTTCTGCGCGACTGGCTTAGTCGTTGCGTGAAATTGCGGCGAACCGCGTACCGATCGATCAAAGTGCTTGTGATTGTTTTTGTGGCCGGGAACATTCTTGAGTGTTATTGTTGCTGGTATGTAACAATGTAACAACCTTTTTGCGTTCTTACATATAAATAGAGAGAAATTGCGCAGTTTTGTATACGGGAAAACGTGTTGCTATGTCTCGACTGACAAAAAAAGCTAAAACTCAACGAGAGCATCAGAGCAGAAACTGAAAAATATTAAGTTTTTTTGTTTGTTGCGGTGAACTAATTACTTTTATTGATTTTACTATGGTAAATGGACCTCACTTGTTATTGGATTGGATGTGTGATATCACATTATTAATCATAAACACCAGCGAAGGCTAATCTATATGAAAAATTAGATTTTATTCATGCAAACGAAGGACGAAGGACAATAAAACATAAATGCACGGAAAGTAAACGATTTTTTACTTTGTTTTTTATCACACCTCAGTTTCACTTAGTAACTACTTTCGGCTAAGCTCTTGCCATTTTCGAGCTCCTCCGATCACTAATGTGATAATAATATAATAATAACTTGAAAATTGATTGCCTAGTTATACACGCCCATAATTATATTATATATAATTATCTTTATTCACAACAACATTACATAGACTTCAATACATTTATTTTACCAATTGGGTTAGTTAGGTGTTGTAAAAGGCTAACGACCCGCGGTCTTTCTGCCTAGGATTTAATAATTGTATGAGTAATTATTTTTTATTTAAGGTCGTTTTAGGCAAGAAAATTTCTTAGCTCAAAAGATGTTCAAGAAATGAATTCATATATACAATTTCTCCTTGACAAATAGAACGAGTTATATTTTTCCACTCGATCTACCATCCAATTCAATATTTCAAATAATTTGCTGTATGATACGAGACAATTTAGATTGCGTCGCATGTTGACTAAAGTTCGCTTTAGACGAGACAATTTTTTGACTCAAAAATTAAGGTCATTTTAGACAAGACAATTTCTTAGATCAAAAGTTGTTCAAGAAATGAATTCATATATCCTCCTCCCATACAATTTGTCCTTGACAAATAGAACGCATTATATTTTTCCATTCGATCTACCATTCAATTCAATATTTCAAACAATTTTCTGTATGATTCGAGACAATTTAGATTGTATCGCATCTTGACTAACTTTTAAGTCAAGAAATTGTCTTGTCTAAAACGTCCTTTGGTCTGTCATTTCTGCTGTTGTGCAACCGTCGGAATACCTCAAAGAGTGTATTGGAAGGTAATTATATTATTAAGCTGATTATTTTCTCTCTTTTTGTCTATACATCTATTATTTCGTTTAATAAAGACGAATCACAAAACGTAAATAATTACATACCATTTTTCATCGGCATAATTTTCAAACGAACCCCCCCAAACATAAGTCTCGCCAACTCTTTAAATTACTACGCCTTAAAAAAAAGCAGCTTACTTAACAATCAATTACAGCACGAGCCTTGCTCGGCTGTGCGTTATTTTTTCTCTGGTTCGCTTGAACTAAATCACTTGTTAATTCGCTAATTAAAACAAGTTCGCCCCCTTACACGCCATGCAATATAAATGCCTGTTTTTCCGACTCAGACGCCTTAATTAATCAAGTTTTTCCATTTCGGATTCGGAAGTGCGTTAATTAGCTGGCGCCAATTAATATTTAACCCTGTTTGTGTATTATAATTTCTAACTTACTCGTTGTTTTTTCTTCTTCCTGCTGCTGTAACATCCGGCAGCCGTCGGCATCTGGAACAATAAATACAGGGTTTTTATATTAAAATTTTGCGCGGCAGATGGCGTGCGGTATTGGTAAACAAATATTAATATTGTGTCGGTATTTGCATAATTCATAATCGGTCCACCGGCACCGGCGTCGACGACCAAAGTGCCAATTAAAAATCGCTTACGTCGTATTGATTTATCGCAAGGGTGATGATTAAGTGCGATAACTGCGGTGGGGTGGGTTCCGTTAAGAGTTATGAGGTTTTTATGTGGTGGGCTATAGCTAGGAGTGAAAAATTAATGATATAATTGAATATTTATGGATTTATGAGTTTTATAAAAAGTGAATTAATTGCAAATATGAATCATTTTATTAAGTAACTAGTTAATTATCATGTAACATATCGCATCTCCAAGTGCGAATTCATACTTTTCAGCTAAAACTGAAAATGAAATAACTAGGACTTTTTTTTACTATTTTGTAAAGTCATTTTTGGTTTAATTCAATTATTTACCGCTAGAAAGTGTCACTTTTCATCTGAGCAGTTATTCACCAGAAAGATTACAGAAAGACAGTTGTTCTCTGGCCATCCTGGAGAATAATTTAAAAAATATCTCGTTTTCACTCTTCCCGTTTTATATTTATTTCTGTTTTCCTTTTTTGTTTTCTCGTTTTCTCACGTTTTCAGATGTTCTTAGATTTTCTCACATTTTCTCACATATTTTCACATGTTCTCACATGTTTTCACATATCCTGGAGAAAAATTTTAAAAAATACTTTATGGCCCTTGAAGTTTCTTGTTAGAATATCCAATCAAAGTTGTAAATTTTAAGTTTGGTCTTATCTAATATGAGTTTGATACATTTGATTGCTGATCCATCTAAAATCACGCCATATATGTATGGAGCTACAGAGATACCTGTAATAAAAAACTGATTGTCTTTCCTTAAGTATTTCAGTCATCCTTCTGCAGCTGTTAATATGTATCTCCGCATATGAGCATTAATTAAACGGCTTTGTAAAGTTAATCGTTGTGCCATATTTAGCAAGGAATTGACATTAAAAGTTTGATGACTGTGCCAGGGATTAAATTCACTTTTTTCACTTTTCCCGTTTCATATTTTTTCCTGGTTTTAATTTTTTTCTCGTTTTCTCACGTTTTCAGATGTTCACATTTTCTAACATTTTCTGACATTTTCTTACATTTTATCACCTTTTCTCATATTAATTTAATATTTTATTGAAATAAATATTATAATTTGTTTAACTAGAACTACTATCATAACTGTTGTTCACATATTCTCACATATTCTCTCATATTCTCACATATTCTCACATATTCGCACATATTCCCACATATTTTCACATATTCTCACACATTCTCACATATTCGCACATATTCTCACATATTCTCACATATTCTCACATATTCTCACATATTCGCACATATTCTCACATAATCTAACGTTTTCTCATATTTTGTAACATTTTGTAACATTTTCTTACATTTCATCACCTTTTCTCATATTAATTTAATATTTCATTGAAATAAATATTATAATTTGTTCAACTAGAACTACTAAAATAACTGTTGTTTATAAATAGCTGTTTATAGTCATAACAGTAATAATTATTTATTATAGCACATTTGTATAACAACACCAATTACCTCGCACACACTTTTACAAAAGCAAAAAAATGCAAATTCCACTAATAGCGTTAATGAATTCGGCCGTCCATTGCCATTATTATGATAATTGCGCACGCCAGAGGCGCTTTTAGGCCATAAACACGATATGATTATGTAACAACAGCGGCGTTACATAAAATAACTGTCCTAATTACAGCGTAACAATCCCGATTAGCATATTTTTGTGTTGTATTTTTTTTTGGTTTGTTTGTTAGGAGGAAGACAACGGAATGATGGATCCTTTGCGCGCGTAACTTTCACTATCGGTCGTGAGTCCGTGTGGCGTGGTTGGTTTATGTTTTCATTAGAATCCGGCCGCGTAAAATTTAAATGTCAGCCGCATTCCATGGATCGTGGCGCGCGAGCGGCCTCCGATGCATTTTTATGCATCGTTGGAGATTGCTAGTTGATGCTGGTGGAGTTGCAATAGTTGCAAGTTATACTGTTTTATAGGATTCAATCATGTATGTAAATGGGAGAGTTAAACACCTGTACTACGATGGGGATGGAGAAATTTGTAATGTGTTCCTCAAGCCCAAAAAATTATACTTCAAAAATATGACAAAATTTAGCGTCAAATCTCTTTTAGTTCTGTACAGTCTTATCTCTTTTAGTTATGTACAGTCTTATCTCTTTTAGTTATGTACGGTCCAAAATAGGCATTTTCAAAACGACTAGTTTAGCAAAAAACTGGCTAGATACCGATTTTTGCGTGTTGTACTTTAGCTGTTTTCGTTTATCACTGTGTGTTGCTGCGGGTTTATTGTCTCTTGTTCTATGTGTGGTGCAAGCTGCCCCTGATGCGCACAATTCTACCTCGTCTCTTACAACCGGCGCACGACTGCAAAACTTGGAGCGATACATCACGCCACGGGGCGACTAGTAATGTTAAACGAAAGCATCTTTTAACATCCGAATCGAAATTCATTCAAGACCGAAAAATATATCCTTTTTTAAATTTAATGAGAAAATTTCAGAGTGAAAACCGCCGGTTTTCAATCAACTAGTTCATATCTAGCAGGTTTTCATTGAACTTATTATTAGATAACTCAACTACTAAAATTCGTAAAAAAACAGAGGTTTGAATTTTGTAATTCTTACATATCATTTGTAGATGACAATATATTAGTCGTCAACAAGAGATAAAATTTATTAATTTTCAACAATTAGTATGGTCATAATTCGGAAAAGTTCAGGAAACATTGTTATTATTAGATATCTCCAACTAATAAAATTCGTAAAAAATCAGAGGTTTGAATTTTGTAAATCTTACATATAGTTTCAAAATGACAATATATTAGTCATCAATAGGAGATATAATTTATTAATTTTCAACAATTAGTGTGGTTATAAATCGGAAAAGTTCAGGAAACATGGTTATTATTAGATAACTCCAACTAATAAAATTCGTAAAAAATCAGAGGTTTGAATTTTGTAAATCTTACATATAGTTTCTAGATAACAATATATTAGTCATTAATAAGAGATATAATTTATTAATTTTCAACAATTAGTGTGGTCATAAATCAGAAAAGTTCAGGAAACCTGGTTATTATTAGACATCTCCAACTAATAAAATTCGTAAAAATTCAGAGGTTCGAATTTTGTAAATCTTGCATATAGTTTCTAGATGACAATATATTGGTCATCAATAAGAGATATAATTTATTAATTTTCAACAATTAGTGTGGTCATAATCAGAAAAGTTCAGGAAACCTGGATATTATTAGATATCTCCAAATAATAAAATTCGTAAAAAATCAGAGGTTTGAATTTTGTTAATCTTACATATAGTTTCTAGATAACAATATATTAGTCATCAATAAGAGATATGATTTATTAATTTTCAACAATTAGTGTGGTCATAAATCGGAAAAGTTCAGGAAACATTGTTATTACTAGATATTTCCAACTAATAAAATTCGTAAAAAATCAGAGGTTTAAATTTTGTAAATCTTACATATAGTTTCTAGATAACAATATATTAGTCATCAATAAGAGATATAATTTATTAATTTTCAACAATTAGTATAGTCATAAATCGGAAAAGTTCAGGAAACATTGTTATTACTAGATATCTCCAAATAATAAAATTCGTAAAAAATCAGAGGTTTGAATTTTGTAAATCTTACATATAGTTTCAAAATGACAATATATTAGTCATCAATAGGAGATATAATTTATTAATTTTCAACAATTAGTGTGGTCATAAATCAGAAAAGTTCAGGAAACCTGGTTATTATTAGACATCTCCAACTAATAAAATTCGTAAAAATTCATAGGTTCGAATTTTGTAAATCTTGCATATAGTTTCTAGATGACAATATATTGGTCATCAATAAGAGATATAAATTATTAATTTTCAACAATTAGTGTGGTCATAATCAGAAAAGTTCAGGAAACCAGGATATTATTAGATATGTCCAAATAATAAAATTCGTAAAAAATCAGAGGTTTGAATTTTGTTAATCTTACATATAGTTTCTAGAAGACAATATATTAGTCATCAATAAGAGATATAATTTATTAATTTTCAACAATTAGTGTGGTCCTAAATGGGAAAAGTTCAGAAACATTATTATTATTAGATATCTCCAACTAATAAAATTCGTAAAAAATCAGAGGTTTAAATTTTGTAAATCTTACATATAGTTTCTAGATAACAATATATTAGTCATCAATAAGAGATATAATTTATTAATTTTCAACCATTAGTATGATCATAATTCGGAAAAGTTCAGGAAACATTGTTATTATTAGATATCTCCAACTAATAAAATTCGTAAAAAATCAGAGGTTTGAATTTTGCAAATCTTACATATAGTTTCCAGATGACAATATATTAGTCATCAATAAGAGATATAATTTATTAATTTTCAACAATTATTGTGCTCATAAATCGGAAAAGTTCAGGAAACATTGTTATTATTAGATATCTCCAACTAATAAAATTCGTAAAAAATCAGAGGTTTGAATTTTGTAAATCTTACATATAGTTTATAGATGACATATATTAGTCATTAATAAGAGATATAATTTATTAATTTTCAACAATTAGTGTGGTCATAAATCGGAAAAGGTCAGGAAACATGGTTATTATTAGATAACTCCAACTAATAAAATTCGTAAGAAATCAGAGGTTTGAATTTTGCAAATCTTACATATAGTTTTCAGATGACAATATATTAGTCATCAATAAGAGATATAATTTATTAATTTTCAACAATTAATATGATCATAATTCGGAAAAGTTCAGGAAACATTGTTATTATTAGATATCTGCAACTAATAAAATTCGTAAAAAATCAGAGGTGTGAATTTTATAAATCTTACATATAGTTTCTAGATGACAATATATTAGTCATCAATACGAGATATAATTTATTAATTTTCAACAATTAGTGTGGTCATAAATCGAAAAAGTTCAGGAAACCTGGTTATTATTAGATATCTCCAACTAATAAAATTCGTAAAAAATCAGAGGTTTTAATTTTGTAAATCTTACATATAGTTTCTAGATGACAATATATAAGTCATCAATAAGAGATATAATTTATTAATTTTCAACAATTAGTGTGATCATAAATCGGAAAAGTTCAGGAAACATTGTTATTATTAGATATCTCCAACTAATAAAATTCGTAAAAAATCAGAGGTTTGAATTTTGTAAATCTTACATATAGTTTCTAGATGACAATATATTAGTCATCAATAAGAGATATAATTTATTAATTTTCAACAATTAGTGTGGTCATAAATCGGAAAAGTCCAGGATACCTGGTTATTATTAGATATCTCCAACTAATAAAATTCGTAAAAAATCAGAGGTTTAAATTTTGTAAATCTTACATATAGTTTCTAGATAACAATATATTAGTCATCAATAAGAGATATAATTTATTAATTTTCAACAATTAGTGTGGTCATAAATCGGAAAAGTCCAGGATACCTGGTTATTATTAGATATCTCCAACTAATAAAATTCGTAAAAAATCAGAGGTTTAAATTTTGTAAATCTTACATATAGTTTCTAGATGACAATATATTAGTCATCAATAAGAGATATAACTTATTAAATTTCAACAATTAGTGTGGTCATAAATCGGAAAAGTTCAGGAAACATGGTTATTATTAGATATCTTCAACTAATAAAATTCGTAAAAAATCGGAGGTTTGAATTTTGTAATTTTTACATATCTTTTCTAAATGACAATATATTAGTCATCAATAAGAGATATAATTTATTGATTTTCAACAATTAGTGTGGTCATAAATCGGAAAAATGCAAGAAATATGGTTATTATTAGATTACATAGTTTTCTATTTAATTCAAAGCTTGCGTTATTTTTGGAACACCCTTTGTAACATAAAACCCAACCGGAATTTTAACGTTGGTAGATAAAGTCAAAAAACAGGCCTGCTGACTATGCAGCTCTTCCCCCCGGCTTTTCCATTATCCGCATTAAAATTTCTTATCGCTCCGCGCCCCACCCCGGCGTCGCAGTTTTATTTGGACAAACACCGGCCAGACCGAATCCATTAAGCGACTCAGTTTTTAAAATTGATTAATCGCATCCGGACAAGTGCAATTAGTATTATTAAGTTTCACTCGTAATCTGATTAAGGGCGGATTCCGAAGGGCTATTAATGCAAGGCGTAAACTCTAAAGCGGCGGGGGACTAAAATAGAACATGTTATGTTGCTGAGCTGGACTTTGTTATAAATTTGATACTGTTAAAACGATATTCTAGTATCAAAAATATTAATCCGTAGACCATTATTAATTTTATATTTTAGCTTTTTAAACATGTTAGTAATACACACGAGGATTTATAATTGTATAAAGAAATAAATAAAGAATGAGTAATAATAATAATAATAATAACTAGCTCTCCAATGATCAGTATAATGAACGACGACTCTAACCTCTCTGGCCCTTTTTAAACATGTTAGTAATACACCTGAGAATTTATATGATCTGTACGGGGAGCCTGAGTTCTAGTCTTATCGAGGCGAATCATCTTTGACAGTTTGAGTTTTTCAGAGATTTTCTCTGAAGTTATATACCGGGTGATTAAACTCCTATGAGCTCATTTGACCGACGGAAAAGCCTCATGGCTGATAGGGCTCTCAGCCGTGAGGCTAAAGATAGAAGTTTGTTTGTAATAATAATAATAACCCCGCAGAGGGTGTAAGTCACAGCAGCTATTTGATAGACGAACCCACGCACCCAGAGTGTTACCTGTCAAGAAGGTATAAAATGCAAAACTTTTGTTTCTCAGAATGCAGCTCACACCCAGTTTTTGCATTATCCGTATTAAAATCTCTTATAGCTCTGCGCCCCCATCCCGGTGTCGCATGATGATGTTTCGTGTTGCATTTAATACATAAATGTTGCAAAAGTTTCATAATAATTTAAAAACATTATTTCAAATCAACATCAATTTAATATAGGCTTTTAAATGAATCAAAAAAATGTCACGTACCCTCTAATGAACACATTAGCCAGCTTGCAATTTGCAAGCAATTCCACTTATTTTTTGCACTTGCAACCGACCCACTGGCATTAAAAAGCAGACCCATTCAGGGTTTTAATAACAGCAATTATTTATAACCGGCCTCGTTATTATTGCACTCCCGTATCACTGATTAAACAGTCACGCTCGATAGATTTTCCGGAGGAATGCGAAAAGAATTCAAAGGCGCGCGCGCGCGCGTCGATCAAACTTAATCGCGGACCTGTTTTACTATCGCCAATGAGTTAATTAAAGACTAGAGTTTTAAGATAAGATCATGAAAAGGTTTGGTCAATAAATAAATTGTCTTGCTATGTAGTTAGAATTCGTTAAGCAATAATACCCTCAATTTCTGTCTGCTGTAATTACCATTAGCTTTAGCAATTACACAGTCGGTGCCGGCTTTGCAATTATTGCACATCCGCATCCCATTCCGCGATGAGACGGAACGAGGCGGAGAGGTATGTGTGTGTGTGGTTTTTATACAACCACAAAAAAAAACGTTATTTCTAAAGTAATTTTCCCACATCTTGCACCGGAATCATTTAATAACCGCTATGTTAATATAGTGCACATAATTTATTTCGTTTTAGGATTATTACATACTACATGAAATACCCGTCGTCTGACTGATGAATTAATTATTTCGCCAACTATTCTGAGCCCGAACTCATTTCTATATTTTTAGTTTAAAAAAAGTGCAGTTCTCACTAAGAAATTGAACCTCAGTGTATCCACAGATTCAATTTAGGAAACTTAATTAGTCTCTAGTCATTCGAGCCGTGCGTTTCTTCAATTTCAATACTACAAAAAAATAATATACAATATGATAAATTCTCGTTGATTCTTAAGCGTGGTAAATTTTTTGTAAAAAGTAGCTAGAATTTTTTTCGTAAAAAGTAGCTGGATTTTTTTTCCTAAAAAGTAGCTGGAATTTTTTTCGTAAAAAGTAGCTCTTATTTATTTGTATTTACCCCGCAAAGTGTAACAATAACTTTTATGTAATATCCAGCAAAATATATGTACACACCATTAAAGTAGGTTTAAAGCGTCATGTCTAATTCCAATCATACACTACAAATTTATTTATAACTAAAGAAAGTGCTTTATAACGTAAATGATGTAATGCGATCCTTATGTTTGCTTAAAGATTAGCTCATGGTTGTAATCCTTTGAAAGGTTGCTCGACATTTCCTCGCATCTGTGCATTTCACAGACAATTCTCACATTATTACATATGTACGCAGACGAAGAAGTTATGCTAATCATTTGAATTCCTAATCGTTTCAAATTAATTTGACTACTAAAATGTATAGTACAAAATAAATTTAGAAATAGAATAGACCAATAGCCATGTTATATAACTTTAACATAATAATTAAAATAGATTTTTTTTTAAATAAATCTATTATTATGATATGTATGTTAAAGTTATGTAAAATGAGTATAGCATTTTTTTTTAATATTGCTCACTGATTATTATCAGCGACATACAAAATATTGGAAACACAATTGAAACTAATTTGTTTCACAATTTCAGTAATGAATGCCATAATTAATATTTCGTACTAATTGAATTTTCGAACTTAATAAAGAAATGCAATATGTTTTCCAAAATGCATTTCATATTAATTACATTATATTGGGAGCGAAAATATTTGCACAATAAAACTGCTCGCATTGCGCTAAATCAATTTTAATTTATTTCCCGACAGGCATTATTTCATTCATATCCATTTTAATATTATTATTATCAAATCCAATAGCCACTATTTGTTCTTCTCTCGAATGCAATTGTTTATTAAGCTGCATGAATTGTACAAATGAACCAGTTAATATATGTATCTGATTTGGTTGAAGAAGTCTCAACATGTTAGTGAGTCTTTTGTGGACAAGTACATTTCTAATGCATTAATTGGATGAATCAATATATTGCAAATGTATTAGTCAAGCTTGAAAAATATCATCGAGAAATTTTTGAAATATTTACAAATTTTCTGTTTATCGTCTAACAGTAAATTTGTAAATATTTAAAAAAAATCTTTTTCAAAATAGTAATACTGACATTAAATAGTATGATAACTACCATAGTTTTTGATTATGACTGTAAGGTATAGATCAATATACTGGTAATGGCAGTAGCTCAATTCAGTTATCAATCGAAGGAATTTTAAAACTTTACAAATATTCAGTATCAAAATCGTATTCTTATGAAATACTAAGTTTGAAATGAGCATGACAATAATATATGTGTAATAATATGCAAATAATAAACAAATAATGTCCTCGAAAATAAAATTAATAGGATGCATTCGGCTCTTTCGTTTAAAACTCCTGAGCTAGACTTTCACTTGACAATTCTATTCTCTTGATAGGGATACTATTCTATACTCTTGATAGGGATATTATTCTATATTCTTGATAGGGATATTATTCTATATTAAACATATTAATTTTCCTACTAAATATAAAAATTATTAAATGTACATTATGAACATTTTGTTGTTTTTTTTATTTGACAGATTATCTTAAACAGTTTTACTATAAATCGGAAATAAATTCATATAAATTAGCATACATTGTATGGTTAGTTTCACAATAAACTACACCATCACTCACCGCCGTTTATTGTTAGCTCCCGCAACAGTAGGATTAGTAAACAAACCCTCGTAGATAATAACTCACCCCCCATGTTTTTGTTGCAGGCCGACCGCCGCTCTACAGTGAGGGTGAGTAATAATTCGACCTTTATTATCCGCCGAAGCGCCGTAATTTCCGACATAAAAAAGGTAAACACACGCAAAAAAACTATAATAAAGCGTGAGTTACTCACCTCAGCCGGCATTTGCACAATTGCGGGCTGCAATAAAACTCTTGATTATCCCGCCAGGAACTACCAGCCGAATGTAAATCTTCCAACAGTCGTTTGTATCAATTTTAAGCAGTTTATGGGGACGATCTGTCTGTATTATTAGAAGTTTTGTACTAAGTTGTGCGTTTATCACGGGGGAGATAAGTTTTCAGTTTAATCCACAAAGTGGTAACATCAATAATAAGGTACTCCAGTTCATTTTGTGTCTAATAAATCTTACTCGTTTTGCTTGATTTTATATACTCAATAAATCTGGTAGTGTTTGACTAACTAAATATACAAAGGTGTCGAGGAAATAATCTACTATTTCATATAATAACAATAATAATAATAATAGTTTCATCCTAATATTATTATTGTTATAGTTATATAGTTTTAGGATAATACAACAGAGCTTAATCCCTTGGTACCAAAGTATTCGAGAAAAGTAAAATTTTCTCTGAAGAGTATAAAATTCTGAATAATAATAATAACCTAGCTCTGGCCTAGGGATAGAGGCGTCGTTCGTCTTGTACTGAACATTGGGGATCGTGAGTTTAACCCCAACATTTTTACGAATTACTATTTATAGTTTTCTGTGAAGTGTAAATAAATAGCCCGATAAGATTATTTTTTTTAATAATAATTAAGCCGATCAAGACATTATTACATTACATTACAGTAATAGAAAAAACAAACCACATTTTTTAATTTGTTAATACCAGTAAAAAACATTCCTTTAGTAACAGGAGTAAAAGTATTGAATTTTTGAGTTTGAAATTTTTTTATTATTACATCCTATAAAGTAATATTGTAGTCTCATAATGAGGTATAATTTGTTTATTTGTTTCTATAATTAACGCCGTTATGAAGAAATTAGTGCGATCACTTACTTTAATTGAAAAAGTTCAATGCATGAAAAATCGTAGTAAATCACATTTTTGAGTTTTCAATTTTTCTATTATTACATCCTATAAAGTAATATTATAGCCTCATAATGAGGTATAATTTGTTTATTTGTCTGCATTATTAACGCCGTTATGAAGAAATTAGTGCGATCACTTACTTTAATTGAAAAAGTTCAATGGATGAAAAATTTTAGTAAATCAAATTTTTGAGTTTTAGATTTTTTTATTATTGCGCCCTATAAAATAATATTGTAGCCTCATAATGAGGTATAATTTGTTTATTTGTTTGTATAATTAACGCTGTTATGAAGAAATTAGTGCGATCACTTACTTTAATTGAAAAAGTGCAATGCATGAAAAATCGTAGTAAATCAAATTTTTGAGTTTTCAATTTTTCTATTATTACATCCTATAAAGTAATATTGTAGCCTCCTAATCAGGTATAATTTGTTTGCATTATTAACGCCGATATGAAGAAATTAGTGCGATCACTTACTTCAATTGAAAAAGTTCAATGCATGAAAAATCGTAGTAAATCAAATTTTTGAGTTTTCAATTTTTCTATTATTACATCCTATAAAGTAATATTGTAGCCTCATAATGAGGTATAATTTGTTTATTTGTTTGCATTATTAACGCCGATATGAAGAAATTAGTGCGATCACTTACTTTAATTGAAAAAGTTCAATGCATGAAAAATTTTAGTAAATCAAATTTTTGAGTTTTAGATTTTTTTATTATTGCGCCCTATAAAATAATATTGTAGCCTCATAATGAGGTATAATTTGTTTATTTGTTTGTATAATTAACGCTGTTATGAAGAAATTAGTGCGATCACTTACTTTAATTGAAAAAGTTCAATGCATGAAAAATTGTAGTAAATCAAATTTTTGAGTTTTAGATTTTTTTATTATTACATCCTATAAAGTAATATTGTAGCCTCATAATGAGGTATAATTTGTTTATTTGTTTGTATAATATAACGCCGTTATGAAGAAATTAGTGCGATCACTTACTTCAATTGAAAAAGTTCAATGCATGAAAAATCGTAGTAAATCAAATTTTTGAGTTTTCCATTTTTCTATTATTACATCCTATAAAGTAATATTGTAGCCTCATAATGAGGTATAATTTGTTTATTTGTTTATATTATTAACGCCGTTATGAAGAAATTAGTGCGATCACTTACTTTAATTGAAAAAGTTCAATGCTTGAAAAATCGTAGTAAATCAAATTTGTGAGTTTTCAATTTTTCTATTATTACATCCTATAAAGTTATATTGTAGCCTCATAATGAGGTATAATTTGTTTATTTGCTTGCATTATTAACGCCGATATGAAGAAATTAGTGCGAGCACTTACTTTAATTGAAAAAGTTCAATGCATGAGAAATTGCAATAAATCAAATTTTTGAGTTTTATTTTTTTTTATTATTACATCCTATAAAGTAATATTGTAGCCTCATAATGAGGTATAACTTGTTTATTTGTTTGTATTATTAACGCCGATATGAAGAAATTAGTGCGATCACTTACTTTAATTGAAAAAGTTCAATGCATGAAAAATTGTAGTAAATCAAATTTTTGAGTTTTAGATTTTTTTATTATTACATCCTATAAAGTAATATTGTAGCCTCATAATGAGGTATAACTTGTTTATTTGTTTGTATCATTAACGCCGTTATGAAGAAATTAGTGCGATGACTTACTTCAATTGAAAAAGTTTAATGCATGAAAAATCGTAGTAAATCAAATTTTTGAGTTTTCAATTTTTCTATTATTACATCTTATAAAGTAATATTGTAGCCTTATAATGAGGTATAATTTGTATAATGTGTGTGTGTATATAAATGAGCTCTAAACATGAAATTTGATTTTCTAGAGTTACACTGATATTCCTCCTTTCTGCCTTGTACAATTCATATATTATTTGCGACGAACGCACCCTTAACAAAATTGAAACTAGCAGATTACCAAAATACCAACAATTCCAAGGTAAAAATTTGGTAAATAGACGACTGGATATTTCAATATTGTTTTTCGATTTTAAAATTAACATAGAAATTATGTAGATTTGCGCTTAATTATTAGGGGAAAACATTAATTAAAAATAATCCTGAATACGTCTTATTGTTTAAATTGTTTTAACATTTCACACATTTGAAGTGATTGGGAGCTTACACGTGTTTTAGAGCAATTTTGGATAATAACTAACTTGTAAAGTATGAGCTGTTTTTGCGAGTTGTTCTCTAACATCTTTAGAATGGAGCAGAAAAAAATAAGTTTTCCAGTTACTTACTTTATAATCATAAACAATCTTTTACTTATTAAATAATCTCGATACACTAAAGAATGCGCGAACACTACCTGTATTCAGCATACATTTTTTTCTTCTTGAAGAGTGAAAGCTCGGAATCGATTTTATTGAAAAAGTTCGTGGCGGGCCCATTGTGCGGCTGTTGGGTAATGTATTAATTACAGCGTGTGCGGCGGATTAAAAGAGCCCGAGCTGGACTTGGTGCGCCCGCGGATATTATTAATTTTTATGTAATGGGCGCACTTTGTAAGCAGCCAACGCGCCGAGATTGTTCCCTTCAATTAAGCGAGTATATTTCTGTATGGTCTGTAATGAATACGCGGGCGAAAGGAAACCGAATCGGATTCTTCTATTCATGTACAGGTGATTGAATTAAGAATAAAGACGGTAATGAATTTTGAAAGCTTGTATTTAATACATTGAAGATAATTAAGCGGATCAACAACATTTCTTTCTAAATTTGTCGTGTTTGTGACTAGAACCTTTTTACATAGAAAAAATATAATAATCATCACTAAAGGAAAGAACATCGATGTTGAACTATTGAAGAATTGAAGAATTGTACTATCAATTATAATTAGTTTTCGATATCGACCAAAAATTCTCGATGACTATCGTCAACTATCGATGACAATGAAT
This sequence comes from Lordithon lunulatus, assembly GCA_963942505.1. Classification (NCBI taxonomy): domain Eukaryota; kingdom Metazoa; phylum Arthropoda; class Insecta; order Coleoptera; family Staphylinidae; genus Lordithon; species Lordithon lunulatus. The sequence continues at coordinate 69,397,567 of OZ012666.1, forward strand.
TAGAAAAGGTAGTAGGCTATCTACCTTTTCTAGTTGATTGTTATTAATAGTTTTTAAATAATAGTCCTCGAAAAATTTTAGTCTATATTCTAAAAACAACTATCGAATAATTTACCGCAACGTTCCAAAAATGTTGGTGGTGACCTAGCTCAGTGGCCGAGTAGTTAGAAGGCATATGATTAATCATATGCCTTCTACTGTAAGTTGCAGACGCTTTTTTCTTTTGTCCTTTGTGTTTATATCATTATTTATTTATTATTCTGTCTTAGTTGTTTTATTCAATATTTTTGTTTTTTAATCATATGCCTTCCAGCGTAAGGTGCAGACGTTTTTTTTCTTTTATCCTTTTTTTCTATTCTATAAAAAACTATACCAAATCTTGATATTCTTTCACACAACATTCCGTTTACAAACGTGTCCTTATTGGCGCTCCCTTTCTGGTTGCATCTGATCTCATCCTCCAAATCAAAACCATATTAAAGCCCAAAATTGATAAACAATTTACAATAAAAGTAATGTAGATATAAAATAATCTATTGACATGTCATTGTCATCAAACAATAATTAATTATACACTAGAACTAGAATTGTGAAAATTATAATACGTCATATTACTAATAGCGGCTGTAGTACGTAATATTATCTTGAATAGAATGTGTGAGGTCATTAAGAGCGCCGAATATCGACAGAGACATTATTCAACAAGTGAATAATCACGGAACTAATACATAAATAGAAACCGCGCCCTCTATATAAGAGTACTATTATTACGATTATAAGGTATTGCACGTGCAGAAGAAAACGCTTTTACGCATCGTAACGCACCCCACCACACCCCACCCGCTAACAGACGAAAACCACATGTGATTTATAGAATGTGAATTCATTAGCTAGCTGCAGACGGGCGCACTATCGGACGACTTTGCTATTTGAATTATATCGAAAATAGAATAAAAAAATATTTGCATATTACTCGGCAATCGTTGACGAAGTAGGAGAGTATGACATAGATGCGTCAGAAAATATATTTTTATGAACTTTAATCAAAAGTTCGCTAGTAATAATAAATTGGGATCAAATTATGTAAATCTCGGTCTACCTAAACCGATGTCGCATGAAAATAAGAATTATATGAATGATAGCTGCAACATGTTTTGCGTTAATTTAACAATGCTTTATTGCAACTACGCAGTTTTCTTTTGAAATTGTTATTTAATATTTACATCCCTCGAAGCGTTCCACTCGATATGGGTACCGATGTGGTCGCCTAAAACAGGCTGGACACGCGATGGGTCGGTTTATAGCCTAGAAACCGCCGAAATCCTTTATTTCACTTCAATATCGATAATATAGTAAATAATAAACAAATGCGCTAAACGGTTTCATCTGAATATTGTACCTTGCATCTAGCGCACACTCGTGCCCCCAAAAAATATATCCCCAAAACCATAAACAAGCGCAAACAATAATAATACTAGAAACTGAGAGAAAGTACCACCATTAAAATCTTGGGTACATTTCCGCCCAACTACTCATTAATACATCTCATTGGTAATTGAGTGTAGCCCTCTGAATATATTTTTACCACCACCATTTAACGTAGTTCACAAATTTTTGATAATGTAATTATGTGTTAGTACTTTAAGAGGTTTAGGCCCGTGAACTACCTTTAAGAGCGATAAATTGTTTTAAAGCGTGCTTTTGTGGAAGTAGTTTCACAAAGTAACCATTCTAAACGCGAATTAGAAAAAAAATAATATATAAATAATTGTTAATATGTCGTTTGTATTTGGAAAAAATAAACGATCAAAACAAAGTCAGGCAACACGAAAATACCATAAACAAAAAAAGGAAAATAAATTGTTTTGTGGACGAATTAGTAGCTTCGGCTACGAATGAATATCACATTCCTTCTTTCTATCATAATAATGAAAGAATATTATTTTAAGAAATACTATTTTATATAATTCTTTATTTATATATATATATATATATATATATATATATATATATATATATATATATATTCACTGGACTCAAAATAAAAATTAGGAAAATGAGCCCAGTGAACATTTCATTATCATATGTATTCGAATCATTATGGTCACTTTCTATACGAATTGCACTATGCGCAAGACAACCTTATTGAAAGTGCAGTTTTTGTAAGGCCTGTACACTTACTACTATTATTTTGAGAACTAACAACTCCATTCGTGGTTAATGTTGATTCCTCCCAAAAAAGAATTCTATAAAAATATCTATCGTCCATAATTAATTCTCCTATAGACAGACACAATTCTAGACGAAGGGCATAATCTCTTTCCTCCCTATATAGAATTTTACATCAGATAAAATTTTTTTGCAAATAACTTATGTTTAAATCTTTTTAACTTTCCCTGCGCGTTTTTTGTCTAATCTCTTACCGAATTCAAAGCTACCAACATTGCTGCATCATTATCATCATGAATTTGTTTTTCTTCTTAAGATTCTTTACATCTCCAGTGGTATCAAATTTAATTTTTACCGTCGAACACAATTTATAAATGCATATTTTCCCGGGTATATTTAAATCGTTCAATACAATGGTGATTCTATATGTCTCGAATACGTAAGTAAATTCATTATTATTGAATTGTCAAACTAATTACTGTTATAAGATGACTTAAGGTCGTTTTAGACAAGACAATTTCTTGACTCAAAAGTTAGTCAAGATGCGAGACAATCTAAATTGTCTCGTATCATACAGCAAATTATTTGAAATATTGAATTGGATGGTAAATCGAATGGAAAAATATAACGCGTTCTATTTGTCAAGGACAAATTGCATAGGAGGAGGATATATGAATTAATTTCTTGAACAACTTTTGAGCTAAGAAATTGTCTTGTCTAAAACGACCTTTAGATTAACAACTGCAATTTTCCGCTTTTGAAAAAATATTCCTATGTTTTGTACAAAATACTTAATAAATAATTTTATTAGAAAGAAAAAATGTACCGCTGACTGAAATGTCACCTGTTATCTGTGCCGTTTTTTCAAAATATACATTCCATTTAGGTACAGTATGTTTTTTGTTGTTGAAAATTTCGAGAATAGATAATTTAATCAATATATCAGACTTAAATATTAGGCACGTATACAGATTTTCATAACATTAAAAAATTATAAAAATCCTACAAATAAAATCATATTTCATAACATCAAAAATTCCAAGATTATTATGATACGTAAAGTAGTGTGAAATGTGTCCCTGTGAAATTTTGAGTTATGAGTGCTACTTATTGCATTTTTGTATTTAAAATCACCCTCTATGCGTGGAGAATGAAAATAATACTGTAAACCCTGGAAGGATACAGAATTGTGGAAATTGACTATTTCCTTAAGAAGTGTTTGATTCTGCAACAAGAACATATTGCACTAGTGGTTCATTACAACTGGACTAAATACGGAAGGGAATTAGCAGCACATTCATATTGAAATGTAGTGGATGTCATATATCTGAACATATACAATCAGAGAAAGTTAAGGTTGCGAATAAAGCTATTATTTGGGGAACACTATCTATCGGAGGGTGCTACAGTCACACTGAAGAAATGATGAGTGTATTAAATATACCAATAATGACCAAGAGAACATTGTATAAATTACAAGAAGGCAACTGTCAGACACTATATGAGGAAGCAAGAAATATATTTTTGACTCAATTCCAGAGTTTTCGTACTAATTATAGTTAAATAAATAAACTTTTAACTTTTAACACTTCCAAAATAATAAGTCTAGTTGAAACAAATTGTTTCCTCATATAGCGTCTGACAGTGGCCATATAAATTAACATTTCATGAGCGTAATTGCACATTGTTATTCGTAAAACATTAGTAATCAATTTTGTAGTTGTTTTACTTACCGTGAGTAGTCGCTACACAACGGCAAATAATTCCACACCTTTTTAGCCATTACTTGGCTTTGGACATTGAATGGAACCATTATCATATATTAATTTAAACAATAGCAAATTGTTACCTATCTATTAGACTATATCATTTAGCAAGAAAACACACGGAAAAAATGTCTCAGTTTGTTAATATTTTTGGTCTTTGTAGGTATTTAACATTACAACAACAGCTTAACATATTACTTTGTAAGGTCTTTAACTGACCATACAAAGTAATATAAACATCATTATTACACTGATATGTTTAAGCTGAGGTGAAGTGGAATCCTGTCCCTTTTTTTCAGATATTTGGGAATTTGAAAATCCTTTCAACAAATATTAACAACAAAATATCTTTGTACAGTTGTTTATCATCAGTCTTGTATTTAAGAAGCCTACTGAGAGCAGGAATAACATGAAACCTATAATATCTGGGTTATATGCTTCATATGTCATTCAATAATTATATGTACATAATATTATATAATGTATGTTATATAAATGTCTATTTAGTTTGAAATTGAAATATACCATTAAATCATATATATATTTTATTTTTACCCTCAAATACAAGCTATTTGTTGATTTTAATTACATTGAAAATCACAAACTAAAATAATATGTTAGTTGTGATTTTAAATGTATTTAAAATAATACATCTATCCGTTCGTTTTCAATATAGTTCGTAGATCGGCACAGCTGCACTATCGCATACTCAATTCCAGGTCATGCGGACTGCATGGTCCATATTTTCAGCGCTCTCTATTGCCAAACGGCTAAACAAATATCTCGATATAATTGCGGAATTCTGCATGAATTTGCTTCGAATGTAAAATTACTAATATTTTGTTAGTATTTTAAGACTTTCTCAAAAACTACTTGACCAATTTCAAAAAACATAACACGGAAATGTAGTTCAAGTAATAGCGCGTATAGTGACACTGAGCAATATGTAGAAATATAACTATATACTTGTACATTGGTAAAAGCATATACGATTTTTTCATGTACTGACTTTAACAATAACATACAAAATGTAGAACCATATTTCAAGTAATTAAAGTACCTTACTATTAACTACAATGATTCAGGAATTGATTAGTATATATTTTGAAAATATTACTTTGATACAACTTAAGAAATGCTCAAAAGAATTGATGCTTGTCGCCCCATAAGCAACACATTGTAACATAAAATCATGGTGGGGGGTATACCGCCTTCTTAATGAAACTGCTCCCATATTCTGTTGTGTTTATAACAACACTGGGCTTGCTCTACATACACACAAAAAAATGATTGCTTAAACACTTGAGGTCAATGTTAATAACAGGGCCTGTTGTTGCCGAATAATGCGCCCGTTAATTGAGTTTTAAGCGTACGCTACCTCCGTTTTAATTGGAGCGGATATGAAACGTTTTTTTTTCTCTCGGAATAATGATGCGAGTAATTAATCATGTGTGAGTACTAATTATTGATTGGCGACTGAAGAAAATTATAGACAGCCTTTGAACTGTATTAAGTTGCTATAATTATAGACGCTTTCGTTTATCGTTCGGGAGCTGTTCTGTATTTAAATTTAATCTGATGAAAAATATCTTTATAAGTTTCTAAAATTCCGCGAAAAAGGATGAGATAAAGACGTGTGCTCTAGGAGAATTATACACGAGACGGGACTGTTCGTCTCGTGTATATTCTCCTAGATCCTCATATATAAGTGTTAATCAAACAGATAAAATTAAATTCCATAATTCTTGTAGATTTAAAAATTTAGTTTGCTTACGTTTACCATATCTTAATTCGTTCTAAAAAAATTCCGCCATACAAATCCGCGTTTCAAATTAAAATTTTCAATTAAGTAAAAATGATGTTTACCTTTCACAGACCAGGCAGTCGTATAATGTTTTACGATTAATAACGTGAATTGCATGTCTGCGCCTTTAGAAAATTTACAAAACAATAAAATATGAATATTGCTAATTGCTAAGTGGAAAACGCGGCGCTCTATAAAGCAAGTCTCCGACAAACAGCAAGGTTCCGTGTATTAATCGCGAGTGTAATAAAATTTACAACAGAGCAGTAAAAAGTTAATAAATTAAGTATTGTGCACGCTAATGTTGTTCTTACTTGCGGATCTTGGATTTCACTGCGTGACTATTAAATTAACAGATTGTGATAATAAAATTATAACTATAAAGGATTAGAGCGGATGTCAGGAGGTACAAAAACAGAAATATAAAATGCAGGAGATGAATCAAATTAGTATGTATTTTACCACTTAGTTTATTGTTTAGAACAACTAGTTTCGTCTTAGCTCTAGGCATTGTCAAGTTTTCCCCATAACTGACTAAATTGATTGGTAAAAACATCTCCTTCATTGAAAATGGATTACCACATACGTCACAATCATTCAATTTCAAAAATATAAAGGCAACACCGGAAGACAAGAAAAGCCTAAAACAACTATGGATAATATTTAGTCTAGGAAATGCAAAACATATCAAACGCAGACAACATAAAGAAAACCCAAAAAACAACCTTAACTGAAGAGGTAGCAAATGTCATATAAAAAGTTATAGGATCGTAATACTCAGTAAGTGTTCATTAACAACGGAAGAGATATTATAGGATGAATATCCTCAATTTTCTTATAGGAGACATGTAAATTTACTGAAGACTTACTTAACTGTTACTTTACCAAATGGATGAATATACCAGCTCTTGGGCTGATAAAAGATTCTCTATAGTTCGTTTTATGTATAGACTAATAATAACATAACTACTTTTTTGTGTTACTATCAGTAAATTATTAATTTGACTTACTCTTTACTGGTAGAAAAAATCCTTCGGTCATCTATTAACATGAACATCAAAGCGCATTTTTGGGGTGGATATTTTACTATTTCAACGGTTTAAACATATACGGTATGTTTTAAAAATTAAAATATATGTCTCTTTAGTTTAGTTATAAATTGATTAAATAGCATATGAGTTTATTATTAGTATTAATCAATTAAATTCAATATAATAAAATATGATAAACCTGATTTACTGATTAAATTTTAATTAATACCCAACTGATGCGTTTGATCTTGCCATCAAAAATAATTACCACTCCTATAATTAATTTTTCCAATTATAACCTCGGACCTCGCAACTGACAGTAATATATTACTATTTGGAAAGGTTGGATGTATTTTTATTTGAAATCTGCGCCTACAATTAGTAGTAAAATTGTGTACATCGATCGGAGACGCCTCTCACTCCGACCATTTCCATAAATACTTTGTTTGCCGTTCAATTACAAGGTGTGTACGACATGAGTATTAAAGGCAAAGAGAAAGTAAGGATGACATAAGAGCATTATCAAATAAAATATTAGAATTAAGGATTGCAGTTTATTTATTATATTGTATTTATTTTAATTAGTGACTCTACATTATTAGCAAAGAGTGCAGAAGAACTGCAAACACGAATCAATAAAACAATAGCAGAAAAGTGTGAAGAATTAGACTGTGGTCTCAATATAAATAAAACAAAAGTTATGATCATCATCAAACAGAATATAAGCGATGATGTTTATATACTCCCAGGCTCTAGGGCTGGGGAACTAATTTCAAAGCTAAATAATTTAATTTTCTTTACTGACATTTTTATTGCTGTTCAAAACTGTGAAACTTTGCCCCTAATAACATATTAAATATATACACGGAGATACGTCTGTTTTTATACTATCCAGCCTTAATTTTGAACTAATGCATGAATTGAAGCTTATTCGGAATAGTTTTCATATAGTGTTAGATAACAATCTATTTATGTTTCTCTCGAGTCAATACACAGTTCACTAGGTCGGTTAAATCAAATTACCGGCTTAACAGGAACCGCCGCAGAGTTCATGAATTCGACCACTAATCAAACAGTCGCCTTAATAGCGACAAAATAGTTGGCACTAATAATAAGATTACTACTGCGCCATTAACTCAATTAGATGCGCGCCCGAATCGCCTCGGCCTTATTTGTTTTGGGGCCGCTGGTTTGTGTTCCAGCAGAATTACGATAGTTATAGTGTGCCCGTTGTAAGTGGATTAAGCATTGCAAGGGTTTCTCTGCTACACATACTTATAAATTATATACTAAGCCTGCAATGTGGGACACACGCAAAAAAATTTGAAACTTATTTGTGAAGGTGTTTCGGATGAGATTTTTTGTTATATGCCATAATTCTCTTATTGAAGATGTATAAAAAAATAATATAATTATTATATATATATATATATATATATATATATATATATATATATATATATATATATATATATAATAATTGAGAAGGCTATTGTAAATAATATGAATATATTGGCTTCTCTGGTTAGGCATGGCACCGGTCGCGCGCTTTCACCATTTTTGCCCATAAAAAAGTATTAACCCGGCACGCCAGTTAATCACACGACACACGCCGTGATTTTATCATCGGACAATGTGTAATTTGCGCAAACATCGTGCCATAAAGCAGGCCGGACACGGAAAAAATAACGATCCGACAAATGTTTTTGGCCGACACGCTGCGTGCGGGGGCGGCGGCGGCTGCTGCGACCTCTAATAACCGTCGCGATTTATGCGCCGTAAACTATTAATTAAATGCGGCGGTGATTAAAATTTGCACTGCATTTTGTGTAAATTATTGCGTAATTAACACGAGGTAGATTCGACCGAAAATTCACCAGTAATTTGCAATTAGGACAGGTTGTAATTAGCGTGTAATGGTAGTTAGGATTATTTCAATTCTGCTATATGTATAATATAATTTAATTACGCGTTGTAAAGTATTTGATGTATAGGGCACTTTTACAATTAGTAAAAGGCATATTTTATGTATATTTTTAAATTTTCGGATTTTCTTAGAAACTGATGTTCCTAGCTTATTGGGCGATGCAGCAATAAAATGCTATTTAGTTGAAATACACTTTACTTCCTTTTTTGCCAATATTTCGTAGCTAAAACAGCTACTTCATCAGGGCTCGGCTACAAATTAGGTATACATATGTTAAAAATTAGCTATAATAACTTATAATTTACAAAATGTGTTAAGTAGTTGACGACTTACAGTATGTGAAATTAGCTGTAGAGATGCAACCACATGCAACCCACAAATGGTAGTTGCAGGAATGTAATTCTTTAGAAAACTGGCTGACGATGACTAATTTAGACTTGATACATAAACAACGTCAAACGTTATGGTGATGTCCAAAACTCAATATTGATTATTAGTGAATCATACGAACTACACAGCCTGTGAATAATTTCAACAATTCAATGAATGTATACATTTTATTGTTCTATCTCCCTGCAAGATAGTTAAAAGATCACTGAGGATTCTATATAAAAACACTTATAGAGTAGAATTTGGATCCTAAAAGTTGATATAATCTACCTAGAAGCATTTTAAATATGGAACCATAGAAGAAGGCTTAAAATGTCATGGGTGGAACACGTAACAAACGAAGAAAGTGGTGAAAAGAGCAAATGTACATCGATAACTACTTATCGATAGTTAAAAGATCACTGAGGATTCTATATAAAAACACTTATATCTGTATAGATAATAGCCAGAGAGCTTTTCCGCTGATAAAGGAAGAAGAGGGTTGTAATCACCACGTATTGACAGAAATTCTCTGAAAAACTGTGAATGGTAATATGCGAAATTTCGCCCATAACAGAATTTGAACTCTCGCTCTCCAATGTTCAGTATGCGATAGACGACGCTTCTAGCCACTAGAGCACTGAGCTGGGCAAAATTCATATTATATTAAATTTTTTGGTAAATGTTATTTATTAAATACTACAATTATGTTGCATTTTCTGTTTCTCAAAAGACATGTTCTAATCGTCTAATTGAAACATTTACTACCCTGCCATAAAAGAGCAAATTTATTCATATAAATTTCAATCTGTCGCTGCCTTGTTCTTACCCACTGTCATTTCGAACAAATACACAACTTTATGTCTCATTTATAGCTTCTGCTAGCCCCCCGTCTTAAATTTCAACAACAAACTTAAATGCAGCGTTAAGGGAGAATACATAAAAACAAAACTCCGCAATTTATAGGCTCCACGTTTTATATTCCCCGAAGATAACGCGGGTCCGAGGGCTGCAAAAATCGATAAAAACCGATCCCCACACCCCATCCCCCCCAACAAGCGTACGCGCAATTTGTCGCTGCTGAATATTTTCGCAACACGCCGTTTGTTAGTTTATTTATTTCTTTGTTTCAGCGTGTACATCCGACGGGATGCGGGATTAAAAGCGGAATTATGTCTTATTTACGGTGGGGGTGGCGGATTTATGGCGTGCAATGTAGTGTGTTGTGGTTGAGGTGAATTTGCGCATTTTTATTACGTCTATAAATAATTGTAGATGCGAGCTGGCTGGATCATCGGGAAGCCCATAATGTTTTATGATGCGTGTGGCTAATGGTTTAGATAACGAAAGTATCTTAAGGATATAGTCAATATTTTTGGTCGTTTATTATTAAAAAGCCATTGTTTGGAAATTAACATACATTTTGTCGCCTAAGCAGCAACACCACACATATTAAATTTAATTTTAGTTTGAGAGGGGAGAGAAAAATTGATGATAAAATGTTTATTGAAGTAATTAAATTGGTCCTGGTTCAAATAAATAAAATATAAGCAATAAAATAAAAAAATGATAACTTGTTCGAGTAAAATAACCCAATAAGCATTTTATAAGCAAATATAATACAACTAACCCCCTAGGAAGAAAGTTAAACGCCATAACCACTCGAGATATTGTGTAAATTCATCCTCACTAGCTGAGTTACACTGATGAGATCTAATAAAATCGAAATCTAGATATGTAGATTGCTAAGAGGTGGGTTCACATTTATATATATTTTATAATCAGTTTTTCTCTCTCCTGTCAACCTCGAAGAAATTTTAGATGTGTGGTGTTTTATGAAAATTTGTGTACATTGTTTATTATGAATAATTTAGCCAATCCAGGAAAAATTCTGTAGACGTTAATTTCACTATTTACCAATAAATAAATTATAAAATTATAATATATTTACCAAGTAATTGTACACAACAACTGTTTACACATGTTTTGCAATTATAATTGCCATATAAAAACGGTACAAATATACCGTTTTAATAATTTATCATTAACAAATTCATTCACATCTGTTTACTCGTCACCATTCTACCGGTCTAATTGCACCCAGCAATCAGATTTAATATTCGTTATTACTCTAACAAGCTTGCAATTGAGGCTGAGAGAATGCAATTATTTATTACATCACTTTTTTTTTCATATGTACTTTGAATAACTATTACGCGACGATTAGATCAATCAAGCATTGAGAGAGAAAAAAGCGAAAGGTATAATTAAACACACGTCTGAATTATCCCATGCAAATCATGAAACGTTTATGTACAGTTAGCTCCTTTCATGAATAATGTAATTACACTCCCGTTTTCATTTAGTATCCGCTTCTATCGTGTTCCCGAAGTTTGTTTTATTACCGACACTGAACGCTATCCGTCGTACAGTTTTGACAACTTCCTAGTTCATTTTGAGTTTTATTAAATGTTGTACTGAGTACCTATAACGGTTTTAATCATATATAATTCATGTCGGGATTAATTTGTGTAGAAAACAACTAATAAACAAATTAGATCGAATGTGAGCGATTTAAGCTAGCGGATGTTCTATCTAGAAGTGGAAAACTAACTACGTGGGTGGGCTTTAGGTTAAAATGTATATTGCTATGATATAAATCACTTTATAAAAAAAGTGTCACTATTTGAATTGTTAAATTTTAATTGTTGAATTTTTTAGTATAAATCACGCATTATTGTGGAGATGCTCGAAATCATGTAATTTTCTGCTGAATTTAAGACTAGTCTGTGTGTGCTGTTATTTTTTATAACTTTGATGGTTTTAGGAGTGATAATTAATAATAATAATATTATTATATAACACACCTAGTTATATAATAATATTATAACATGATTAAATGCACCAACTTGAAAACAAACAAAGTCCCTGTCTAGCAGTTACCAACATTATTTTCCACGTGCGCAGAATGAGTCGAAAATTGTAATACGGTTTCCCATATCAGGTATATGATGAATTTCATTTTTAATATCTAAACTAAAATGTCTTGTTTTGAGTTTTATATACTGTTTATAGTACCGTGAGAATTATTTTGTTTGCTTGTTGTATAACAAAATAATTATAATTGGTCAGTAATAATAATAATAATAATTGAAACGCATAACAACACATGTTTTTTTATGTACATAATAAAATACTTAATAATAAACTATAAACACAGATTCTTCCTGTTTATCATACCACATTAAATTAATGACTTTTAAAATTCCTGAGATTATAAAACCTGCCAACTGCCTTACTTTAAATATATAAATAATCGTTCCGGCCATTAACCGTTTCCGTTTGTTGTTGTCCAAAGGTGCTGATTATTGTCTTCATCACTCACAAACGTCCGTCAAAAGAAAACAATAATCGGAATTCGTGGCCAGGGGCAAGGTCGCGATCATTAAAAAAAATATATCTCAACCGCGCCTCTGGATTCCTTTGTGCCGCAGATAAAGCCGTCCGTTTTTAATTAAATGCTCGTTTGCGGCCGCCGGAAAATGCGGCGCTAGCTGATTAGAAAATGAACCCGCGAGGATCTCTTTCGCACTCCTGGGAGTCGGACTCATTAACCGCGTGGATTTAATAGATAGTCCGAGAGAGTTCAATTCCAGTAATCAGAGAGACATTAGGAACTTTGTTAACACATAATTGCGTCCTTATCTGCGGCGGGCCGGCTATGGAAACATTGACAGAATGCCAGAATGTACGTTTACCTAGCAAACGCAATTATGACGGTGCGGGCCATTTACATAGGTTTGTACTTCACCCGTTGTGTCGTTGGTAAGTTTGTTTTGATTGCGTTAGCACTAGTTTAGTAATTAATGGCGAGTAACCACCGTTGGCTTGAATAGTTTTGGAGGAATTGAAATTATATCGATTATCTTATGAATTTACTTTACTTGTTTAGTGAGGCTAATATGTGAAAAACAAATCCATACAATATTGGATTGTTAAGGCGTCTACTTTGTGATAATTCATTTTAAATTATAAATAAAACGATTTTTTACTCTTTTTTTTCATCTTAGCCGAAACTAGTTGCAAAGTGTAACTGAAGTGTGAAAATTACTTGAAACAGGTTAGTTCAAGCTGCTTGAAATTGTGAATGGGCATAGTTTGGTTGAACTGGAACCACCCAATCATCATGAATACTTAAATTAGATTTAACTCCAGCATAATATAAGCAGGTATCAGGTTTATTTAATTTAATTTAAAATTAAATTAAATTCAATAAAGGATTCTATAATTATTATTGCACAATAAAATTTATTAGGTTAATAGGTTTTTAAACGTGAAAACAGATGAATTTCAAAAAGTAGCATATATCTTGCTCTAATTTAAAAAACATAAGATATATTGAATTGAAAATAACTAATTTATTACCTTCGTTTAATTTAAGTATAGAAAGCAGCATGCATCTGCAGATATCTTCACTATCTTAGAAGAAACACAATGTTTTTAATCGCGCAAATTAATGAATATCAAAAAGTAGCATAAATCTTGCTCAAACTTAAAAAATATAAGAGATATTGACTTCGAAATAACAAAATTAGTTTCATCATTAAGTTTTACTATAGAAAACTGTATATATCCTCAGATATCTTCATTATATTAGAAGATACACAATTTTTTAAACATGAAAATAGATGAATTTCAAAAAGTAACATATATCTTGCTTTAACTTAAAAATATCAGAGATATTGACATCAAACCGACAAAATTAGTTTCTTCATTCATTTTTACTATAGGAAACTGTATATATCTTCAGATATCTTCAATATCTTTGGAGATACACAATGTTTTTAAGTGTGAAAATAGATTATTTTCAAGTTGTAGCAAACATCTTGCTCTAACTTAAAAAATATAAGAGATATTGTATTCAAAATGACAAATTTAGTTTCTTCGTTCAGTTTTACTATAAGAAACTGTATATATCCTCAGATATCTTCATTATATTAAAAGATACACAATTTTTTAAACATGAAAATAGAAGAATTTCAAAAAGTAATATAAATCTTGCTCTAACTTAAAAAATATAAGAGATATTGACATCAAACTGACAAAATTAGTTTCTTCGTTCATTTTTACTATAGAAAACTGTATATATCTTCAGATATCTTCAATATCTTTGGAGATACACAATGTTTTTAAGTGTGAAAATAGATTATTTTCAAGTTGTAGCATATATCTTGCTCTAACTTAAAAAATATAAGAGATATTGAATTGAAATTGGCTAATTTAATACCTTCGTTTAATTTAAGTACAGAAAGCTGTATATATCTTCAGATATATTCACTATCTTAGTAGAAACAAAAGGTTTTTTAGCGTGAAAATAGATGAATATCAAAAAGTAGTAAACATCTTGCTCTAACTTAAAAAATATAAGAGATATTGTATTCAAAATCACAAATTTAGTTTCTTCGTTCAGTTTTACTATAGAAAACTGTATATATCCTCAGATATCTTCATTATATTAGAAGATACACAATTTTTTAAACATGAAAATAGATGAATTTAAAAAAGTAACATATATCTTGCTTTAACTTAAAAAATATAAGAGATATTGACATCAAACTGACAAAATTAGTTTCTTCATTCATTTTTACTATAGAAAGCTGTAGATATCTTTAGATATCTTCAATATTTTTGGAGATACACAATGTTTTTAAGTGTGAAAATAGATTATTTTCAAGTTGTAGCATACATCTTGCTCTAACTAAAAAAATATAAGAGATATTGAATTGAAAATGGCTAATTTAGTACCTTCGTTTAATTTAAGTACAGAAAGCTATATATCTTCAGATATATTCACTATCTTAGTAGAAATAGAAGGTTTTTTAGCGTGAAAATAGATGAATATCAAAAAGTAGACAAACATCTTGCTCTAACTTAAAAAATATAAGAGATATTGTATTCACAATGACAAATTTAGTTTCTTCGTTCAGTTTTACTATAGAAAATTGTATATATCTTCAGATATATTCACTATCCTAGAAGGTATACAGGGATTTTAAGCATGAAAATATATGAATTTCTAAGAATAGCATATATCTTGCTCTAACTTAAAAAATATAAGAGATATTGAATTGAGAATGGCTAACTCAGTACCTTGGTTTAATTTAAGTAAAGAAAACTGTATATATCTTCAGATATTTTCACTATCTTAAAAGAAACACAAGGTTTTTTATCGTGAAAATAGATATATATATATATATATATATATATATATATATATATATATATATATAATAGCAAAAAGTAGCATAAATCTGGATCTAATTTAAAAAATATTAGAGATATTGAAGTCAAAACGACAAATTTAGTTTCTTCATTCAATTTTACTATAGAAAACTGTAAAGATCATCCGAATTGATTAACCTTTGTCAATATTTTTAAATTAATTCAAACGCTAAACCTTAATTATCTCGATATATGACAAAAATTATACCACTTATCACATATCAAAAATAACGGCTAATTTATTTATTAATGCGAGTTAATGAAATATAAAACTTGTTGTTTAAATACGATACAAATTTAGATTACAATCACACTTATCATGCTCTAACGCTAAAGAATATTATATAATGCAGTATAATTAACTTGATTCAGCGATCAGAAAGCGATTTATGTATTACACACACAAAAAAAAGCTCACAAATTTATCGTTTACTGCTCATAAAGGCGTGTGCCGCAACGGCAAAAACTAATGCTTTCACCTGTTACAAACGACATACAGCGAAAACAAGAAAAACTAAATTTCCCCGCATACACGAGAGCGCACTCCCCGCACAATTTGCATGCCACTCGCCCCGATAATTGCCTGTCACACGTGAAAAACCGACTAAATGAACGCAATTAATTCACGCAAGATTTCCGCAACAATTGCGCAAGCGAGTCCGCCGCGAAAAATTGGGGCCGCACGTGCTGCAGCCGGTTTTTAATTGTGGCAGCATCGTGTTTAATTAATATAACTTTAGCGGGGGCACGTGTCGAACTGTCGCGAGGCGTTCGTTAACTTCGCCGGGCGGGAGAGGCGAAAAAGTTTGGAACTCAAGCTTGACGGGGAAATACATATTAATGATGCGCGCGTGAGGGTTTATCGCTGGGATATGATCAGTCAAGGATTTGTAAATGAATTTCAGTTGAGGTGTAGTTGAGGTGTTACGTAAAAAGTGCTATATAAACTCAACAATTGAGAGTGATATGCAAGGTGAAATATTTTCTATTTTAACTAAAACCTGCTGCTCTTGGTCTGCTATTATTTATAAATTTCATCTAGTAAGAAATTTTAACGCAACAAATATTGCGTAATAAACATATAATATAGTAATAATAAAACTGTCGATGGCAGAAGACCACTGTAGATCGATAGCCAGTTACAATATGTAATTGTCACAACTAAAAATGTCGGGTATACTTTTTCTTTCAGCCTCTGTTTATCCATTACCGGATGTAGGTAGCTTCCTTATTTTTTCACGTCTCCTTATTTTGGGCAATTTGGCTTCAGGTTTCCTGGATGGGTAGTCGAGATCCAGGAAACCTGGAGCCAAATTGACCAACATAAGGAAACGTGGAAAAATAAGGAAGCAGCTTTCTTTGGGTTCTTCCTACACTTACTTTTTTACTTCAGCTATAATTTGCACATTGTATACTACTCTCGATAATTTGACTAAATAGCAAATGAGTTGCCAGATTTAGGGCACATTTCTTTGCAACCACAATACGAGAAACCGCAAATCAGCTAAAAGTCTTACTAAAAAATTACTATAACGCGAACGAGGACGTCGTGCTAGCTTTTTCTACTTCCCAATCCAAACAGACCGCATTCATAAAACCTGCCCTACTTCTCCCCTCTCATCGTTGATTAAAACAATTACAAACTATAGAAAGTTCCTACTCTTTTTAAAATCATAAACACAAAAAAGCCTCATCTCCTGTTGTTTCCAATTATCGCGCAAGTGTGTGTATGCAATTTGCCCATTAATGGACGAAACAAGGCAGTGAGAGTCGTCGCCCGGTCTTGGAAAGTGGTCGCACCACTCTTGTTGTCTTCTGCCTTGACCACCGCTCCATTCGCGGTGTCTTAATGAAAGTTCTCGCCATCGATTAGTCTCACGGTTGCCGTCGGACAAGACAATCACTCTGAAGTGCGCGAGCGAGAGCGCGTTCTCTTTCCGACTCGATTACAGGCGAGCGCGGTGTAACGGGATTTGGAGTGTTTAAAGTGCGGTTTTTTGTAATTGGAAAATAAGTGAGGTTGAAACAATTCCGCAAAGTAATTGGATTATCCTTTTTTAGTGCAGAAGAGGTACCGTTTTATCTAGTTTTTTAAAATTTAATGCGGAAGTGCTTAGAATGTAAATTTTGCAGTGTAATTCGTAACGCGACAAGTACATAATTGAATTTCACGAACAGAAATGGTTTTGCATGGTCACTGAAGATAAATATTATATCTCTAACTTTAATTATTATCAATTGAAAAAAAATATATAAATTTAGATTTAGGCAAAGTCTGTTTTTTGGTTAAAAATATCGAGAATAGTTATAAAAATATATGTTAATTTTTAGAACAATTTTCGATGTTTTTAACAGAAAACACACTTTACTTGAATTTAAATGTATATTTAAAAAAAAATTATACAGTTAGTGAGAAAAGAAATTAGGAATGTAAACAGATTTTTATACCAAGCAGCTAACAAGACAATTTCTTAGCTCAAAAGTTATTCAAGATACATACAATTTATCCTTGACAAATAGAACGCGTTATATTTTTCCATTCGATCTACCATCCAATTCAATATTTCAAATAATTTGCTGTATGATACGACCAGCTAACAAGTTGTATATAAAAAGAGTCAATAAAAGAACAACAAATATATAGATATTTCAAGATGGTTTCATGGAATTTAATAAACTGCCTATTGAAATTAAAAATGCTGATAATCTGCAGAGATTCAGAAATAAATTAAGTATATATGTTATACAAATATATGTGTAAATTGAAAACCCGTAACGAGATACGTGAATTAGTGGCAATCGAAAGCAAGAACACTACAGTTTATTAAAAAATATTCTCAAAAACGTAGTCTCGAAATAGACGAGAAGTGGAAATGTATGTCTTTATCAATTTAGATATCGATCTTGTTAAATATCATCAGTGTAGCTCAGATAGTGAGGATGGTATATTATTAATAATATTCACACAATATATATATATATATATATATATATATATATATATATATATATATATTTATACATTTTGCATATTATTGTTGTTGTCCTGTAATTGTTTTTTTCTTTCCGTAGGACAATAAAGCCTATTATTATTATTATATTATTATTATAATATCTCGAGTGCTTATATACAAAATTCTGATTATTCAACTATTTTGTTGTTCAAATATAACTTATTAGTATGCAAAAACATATAATATGTTTATGCAAATAAAGTGGATTTTGCATAAAATACAAACATTATTCATGTATTGTCTATATCTGCACGTGTAGATAAAAATCAACATCCATAGAAATTTCACTGTCAACAAAAAAACATTTCCATTGCGTTTTCTTTAAATCGCTTTTGTTGATTATCTCCCGGTCGCACAACAAACCAGGGGGACAATCGCTTGACATAAATTTGCGAGGCCTCGCATTTTCCCCGCCGATATATCACACGCTCTCGCCGCCTCCTCTCCTTTATATGTTAATAAATTCGAACGCCGATAAATCGCGCTGCGTCGAAGGCTCAGCTCGTCCTCCGTGGGCCGCCGCTAGGAAGTGAGCGTGCGCGTTCGGATTTTTATCGGCCGAAGTGGCCTAATCAGAATATAATGGAACGCGGCATTTGCATATTGTAATTAATCAAACCGCATGGTAAATAACGCAAGACGACAAGGCGACAGATGGCTATAATTAGTTTTCTTTGTTGGACTTGGCTGTTTACATTGTAATATTTCAATAAATAATTATGTGTAACTTGAACAGGCATATGCATTTAGTCTGATAATGTTGATAACATGACATTTTCAGACTGAATGCATGTACCTGTTTAAAACTAAAAAAAGTCGAAAACTAACTTATAATAAATTATATTACTGCATATCATTTTGTTATATAGGAAATGTAATGTAAATGTTTATATCTTCAGGTTAACTAAACCTAGAGCCTCTTTCCGGACTGAATCATGTTTATACCATTCATATAGCATTTCTATACTATTTCAAACAACTTGAATTCCACAGTACATTGTTTCCCACAATTTTCTACGAATTAACTTTACATTAATCAATGAAATTAATTAAATCATAGAAAGTTAATAATAACAGTGTTGTGCAGAGTTCAAGTCGTTTGAAATACTGTACGGGTATAGTTTGATTGGTATGGGACCCCCACCCACCCCACCTTCGTTCGCATAGTTTTTTTTTAATGGATACAGAGGCTTTATATTGTTTAAACAATTCCAGGAAGTATTTTATCCCATGGAAAAATTATGCGAGCAGAGGTGGGGCGAGTGGGCGGCCCCCACCAACTTAACTATGACCGTTCACTATTTCAAACGGCTTGAACTCTGCATAACACTGTTATCATTAATTTTCTATAATTTAATTAATTTCATTGATTAATGTAAAGTTAATTCATAGAAAATTGTGGGAAACAATGTACTGTGGAATTCAAGTTGTTTGAAATAGTGGATGGGCATAGTCAGGTTGGTAGGGGACTCCCACCCACCCCACCTCTGTTCGCATAGTTTTTCCATGGGATAAAATTCGTCTTGGAATTGTTTAAACAACATAAAACATTTGTATCCATTGAAAAAAACTATGCGAACGAAGGTGGGGTGGGCGGGGGGCCCATACCAACCAAACCATGTCCGTACACTATTTCAAACAACTTGAATTCTGCACTACATTGTCTCCCACAATTTTCTACGAATTAATCTTACATTAATCAATGCAATTAATTTAATCATAGAAAGTTAATAATAACAGTGTTGTGCAGAGTTCAAGTCGTTTGAAATAGTGTACGGGCATAGTTTGATTGCTATGCAGAGTTTTTCATATATTTAAAAAAAGAGAATAACACAAAAACTCTTAAAATTGAGTATTAGATAAGAATAACACAAAAATTATTTAAAAATAGTACAACTTACCCTCGTAGAGGTCGTAGGGTAAGTTGTACTGTTTTTGTATATAACCACTCGAGATATTGTGTGAATTCATCCTCACTAGCTGAGCTACGACGAGATCTAATAAGATCGAAATCTAGATATGTAGATTGCTAAGAGGTGGGTTCACACTTATATATGCAAAATTAATTGTATTTGCAAGAATGTGTGAAAATACAGATTTCCACTTTTACACGCCATATCTTTGAAAACAATGAAGATACCTCATTGGAATCTTTATAATTGAGTTTTTCATATAATTTTAGATAAGAATAACACAAACAATTGTAAAATTACATCATGATGAATAGGTGATTTTACAGAAATGTGTGATCATAAACATTTCAACTTTTACAAGCTATATCATTGAAGATAATGAAGATACCTCATTGGAGTCCTTATAATTGAGTTTTTCATACATTTTAAAAAGAGAATAATACAAAAACTCTTAAAATTGAGTTATGATGAATAGGTATTTTTGCAGGAATCTGTGATAATACTATTGCAAGCCATATCTTTGAAGATAATGAAGATATCTCATTGGAGCCCTTATGATTGAGATTTTCATATATTTCTAGACAAGAATAACACACAGAAAACAAAGTTTAGTTTTCCATACATTTATAGACTAGAAGAACACGAAAACTCATAAAATTGCATCATGATGAATAGGTACTTTTACAGGAATGTATGATGAAACAAATTTAAACTTCCACAAGCCATATCTTTGAAGATAATGAAGATATCTCATTGCGGTCTTTATAATTGAGTTTTTCATACATATTTAAACAAGAATAACATAAAAATCTTATAATTTCTTTATGGTGAACAGGAATTTTTGCAGGAATGTGTAATAATACAAATTACAACTTTTAAAAACCATATCTTTCAAGATAATGGAAATATCTCATCGGAATTTTATGTTTAGAACTCTTTCGATAGCTCATGCCCCGGGCTGAATTTGGTCGCCCGCTAGGACCGGCCCTAAATATATCTAAATTGTCTCGTATCATACAGCAAATTATTTTAAATATTGAATTGGATGGTAGATCGAATGGAAAAATATAACGCGTTCTATTTGTCAAGGACAAATTGCAATATGAATTCATTTCTTGAACAACTTTTGAGCTAAGAAATTGTCTTGTCTAAAACGTCCTTAAGTAAAAAATAGCAGGCATATTTGAACCGTATACCGTATGCAATCATACTAAAAATGGTACCAAGAGTATCCAAATTAGAATAATCTTTTACATGTATATCCTTTTTTATTTGTATTTAAGCCTCCAGTTAACGTCTGTGTCTGCATTTTAATTCCATCTGTATTAAACCCTCTAAAAAAATAAATCTCGTATAATCCCCACGCGGCTCGCAATTTTTATCTGACCCAATTATATAATTATTCTAATCAAACCAAATAAATCACAAACTCGCACACACACACAAACACGTACACGCCTCGCATGTCATTCTAATCTGCAAGTGCATTAATATTAATGGCGCGTTTCCATCCCGCGGGCTAGAGGGGAAAGCAAAATCCGTATTTTTATTCAGCGGAAACCGGACGGAAGGCGCGACGACGACCTTTGCCGGACCAAATATTTTAATTGGACTAGAGTGACCCACTACACCAGATTTGTGCGAGAAACAAAAAAGTGCTGGAAACCGGTTTTTGTATAATTTCGCTTGTTAGCGTTCCGGTGGGTTCGGCATTTTTTTTTGTAATGCGGATGTAAAATCGATTGGTGGCGGCGGCGGCGGTGGCAAAAATTGTGTCGCGTTGTGGGAACGCGAGGGACAACAAAAATAGTACGAGCTGTTCGGAATGGACGTGATGAAATACGAGATCGAACTGGTTATTTTTTTTTATGGAAATACAATTTGCGCGTGAAAATTTGTAAATCGATTATGCTGTACTATAATAATTTCTATTATTGTAGAACAGTATTTGTCAAAAGTGTCAGGGGTTCCTCGAATATTATATATATATATATATATATATATATATATATATATATATATATATATTTAAAAACTAGTGCAAGGCATTTCTTACAAAAATGTAATTTTACTTAAGGCGCTTTCGTTTAGCATGGTTTAGCATTGCTAGTCGCCCCCGTGGCGTGCGGTTTCGCCAGGGATGTATCGCTGCGGTCTTAAGGACCATTCACAATAACCGTGGTAGGGGTAACGTAGCGCTAAGCGAAATTGCACACATCTATAAAATATTAAATTAAATCGATTTTATAAAAAAAAAATAGTTAATTTTAGTTATATTAATATTTTGTTGTCTAAAATATCGTTACAAAAGGCCGTCATCTAAGAGCGTTATCAAAATTTTAATTTTAAAATTCATTTCAAATGTCATATTAAATTAGAAAATAGGATTGTATAAATATGTATTTAAGTTCATACAATCTAACTAAAATTTTACATCCTGATAGAAATTCTCATGTAGAAACAACCTTTATTGGTTCAGATGTGTTCCTTAAATGACCTTAACGATATTCAATTAGTATAATGAAATACACTTTCATATATGTAAGTATTGATTTACTAGTATCAATATTGGACTTGAACATTAGTGACGGTGCAATATTTATACTATAGGATTATTAATTTACGAGCTGCTCCGTACTGACCCACTCCCGACGGGTGTAAAGTTGTTTACAGTCGTGGGTGTTTGGGCTTAACCTTATTTAGGAACGAGGTCGACACAGGAAAACTCATAAGTTTCAGGCGCGTCCTTCGCATATGGTTATCTTCGATATTGTATTGATACACGGCACAATAGAACGTATTATTTAGGCATTCCTATACAATTCATATTTGTTCAATATATTTACAAATAATTATTTATTAAATAAATAATTTATAGGCCAACTTTTGTATACATAAGATCGACTTATTATTTTAAAAATGTGACTTATTGTCATTAGTGCTCTATTTATCAAGTAGTCTAATCGGTTTCTAAATTAAAACAGTGCGAGCGATCGACCAAAATTAGCTCGACCGATCGATCGCGATCGACTTGTTGGCCATCCCTGATGTATAGGTTATACATTATTACTTTGATCATGTTTCTATTTAGATAGAGAGGGAGAGAAAACTCGAAACCTGCATGTATATAGTAAATTGCTGATATTAAAGTTCGTTGTAGACAATCTTGAATCAAAAGTTGTTCAAAGATATTAGTCCATCTAAATTCTGTAGTATCATACCGAAAATTTTGAATTGGTCTGTTAATAGAATGGAAAAATATTATTCAAACTACAGACCATTTCAAAATTTTGTTGCTTGCTAGGAAACCAGGACTTTACTGTATAATATAAAAACGACAATGTTTTGAAGCCGACAGACCAGTCATTTATGTTTTTTGTGCTGTCAGTTCAAAATTGAAGGTCGAATTTTTTTGGAAACTAAAACTATAGAAATAGTTGTCACACGGCTCAGAAGAGAAATGGTTATAGATATTAAACTATATAGTAGTACATATTAACAACATGCAATAGTTATATCTCTTAATTAAGGAATTTGTATAATTCGGATGCACCTCCAGCGGTCCCGCACGGAATTCAATATTCCAAAACCGCACGCGCTCCGTTTTAATTAACATATCCAACACACACACACATACATCCACTCATACCCCCAACTAATAATTGAATTTGTTTCAGGTTGCAGCAGCTGGGTGCGAAAAACCCGCCGCCACCACCACCGCGCGCTATGTGAATTCGCGCGCGTTACCTCCCCCCTGAAAGTGTCGTCAAAGTGCAATCAGTACAGCCGTCAGACTTTCTTCACACCGCGCTTTTAATTAATATGGATGCTAAACAGCTGTAATAACAGCACGCGCCAGCATCCAGCAACCATACACGAACACGAGCGAACGGAGGACGAGAACATGGAGACCGAAGAACTTATTAAACTCGTCGATGGCATCTACAAAGTGAGTTCTGCTTACCTTAACATACTTAATTATAAACGACGGCGCATTCAACGAGGGGCTAATTAAAATTCCATAATTAAAAACCCCCACCAGAGTGGTTTAATGCTAATTCGGATAAACAAAGTTAACTGCACGCGAGCGTTAGCGGGGGTGGGGTGTGATATTAAATTTCTGGTGGGTAGGTAAATTAATCATTCCGCAGAAGGCATTAGGGGTGTTTATCATCCGGCGGGCGGGCGGTTTATTTTTTCTTATTTTCCGGCGGATTTGTTTACCGGAGAAAATTGAATCGCGCGGCGGGTTCGGGGAAGGGCGGATAATACACTGAATGTCTCCGCTTCTTCTGCTATACCGACTTCTTTTTTATTTATGGAGATTGGGTTTATGCACTGCCGCTGTCTTACAGATTGGAGTGTTCTGGCAAATAGCTGTGAGCGTAAGCGGATTTTTTGTTGTGTCTTTCAGGAATTTATTTACACAACGCTGATAATTAGCTTCTAGATTACATGATATTTTTCAGCAAATAAAATGAATAGTGTACACTAAAGCACTGCAGTAGATTCGTTAAGATACACGTTTCTAGTTTCAATTACCATTAAAGTTTCGTTCTATATTTGAGTTTGGAGGCCCAAAGCGAGCAGAAATAGTTGAGTTTCAGTGTATGAAATTCTAAAACTACAAAATATGATTATGTACAGTCACTTTTCGTGGGCTCACATCTGAATATTTTGTTATATTTGTGTTTATAAGTAATTCAAAATATAAGCTCAGTTATCAGTTCCTACTATGACGAATAAATCCTCTATACTAACTGGAATTAAAAGTAGGGGCAGACCTATTATTTTGTGTACGAAACCTTTTCTGAGATACACGGTTCAAATTTCAGCAGGAACAATCTTGAATAGAATGTGTTCAAGAATCTAGTACAACTCAATTCACGCTTAAATTAGTTATGAAATGAGAATATTTCTTCAAAATTTGAAAAAATGGTTCGAGAGACCCATCTCAGTGGCCGAATGGTTAGAGACGTCGTCCGTCTCAGTACTATAGAAAATCTTTCTACACGACTGATATTATGTCTGTGAATATTTAAATGAATACTAACATGCAATTTATGAATAAAATATTTCAACTTTAAATTATAAAGAATAATAATTTATTTATACATCAGAGTTGAGTGTTAAGTGCTTTATAATTTAAACATTTTACCTATAAAACTCAGTACATGTAGTAAG
This sequence comes from Lordithon lunulatus, assembly GCA_963942505.1. Classification (NCBI taxonomy): domain Eukaryota; kingdom Metazoa; phylum Arthropoda; class Insecta; order Coleoptera; family Staphylinidae; genus Lordithon; species Lordithon lunulatus. The sequence continues at coordinate 69,423,026 of OZ012666.1, forward strand.
GCAACAAAAGAAATAATATCATAAAAAACAAAAACGTGGGAAGTACGTTTTTAATCTACTTAATTAAATTATTCATTAAATAACAAACTGCATCCAGCAGCAGTATATTCATTTCTTTTGTTACAACTTGTAACCGGCGCGCGCGCCAAACCGCACAACTTTACAGCAAGAAATAAATTCCCCAAAAGTGGCCTTTTTACGCTTGTTCGCGCACTTTTTCCCGCCTTCTCCCATCGTACACTAACTCCTTGCCAAGAACAATGCCGGTATATTTCATTATAACGCGATTTTATATAAACACCACGGCATAAGGGGTGGTTTGCTGCCGAACAAGTTTATAGCCAGCTTTGTCCAACGTCCCTTTACGTTCACGCGCGATAAAACTCGAGACCACCAGCACCACCGCAGAAAATTGTGTGCCCGATTAATCGTTATCAAAAAATGGGACGCTTTAAAAATGACGGGCACTATAAAATGCAAACAGTAAGATTGGTATAAGCACGACTTTACGCGTTTTGCGAGCCGTGTAAAGAATAATAAACTAAGTGCTCGCAGAGGTGAAAGTACTGTAGTTATGTTGAAAATTGACAGACTAATATACATAAAAAGTGAAAATGATCTTATTTTATATGCAGAAACAAAGTGGAGTGTATCACTTTGTTCTTTGCATCATAAATATTTATAGAATAAAAATAATAATAAACATAATTATTATAAAGGATAAATAAAACGATTTTTTACTTTGTTTTTTATCACATTTCAGTTACACTTTGCAACTAGTTTTAGAGGAGCTCGAAAATGGCTAGAGCTTAGCCGAAACTAGTTGCAAAGTGTAACTGAAGTGTGATAAAAAACAAAGTAAAAAATCGTTTTATTTATCCTTTAAAATGAATTATCACAAAGTAGACGCCTTAACAATCCAATAATTATGATGTTTCTATAAAACAGAATATTTATTTCATGGGTATAGTTTCTAAAAATCAACTTGCCATAAACAAACTAAAACTTTTGTTTATTTACTACTACTAACTCTGCAAGACAATACATTACAAATTGCATTCGTAATTGCTATGGTGAATAAATTATACACAGTATACACAGAGGTTGAGTCTAGTACGCCGCGTGTATGATTTTTAATACAATACAATAATACCGGTGTAAAGTTCTAATAATTCCGGGCGGACCCCCCGGAGTTTTTCTCGGTGCATTGTTACTAAATGGAGTGTGCAAACAAAATATTTTTTTCTACAATTATTCACTTATGTCTTGGTAACCATAAAATAGGAAAAAAAAACAAATTTAAGTTAATTTTGTTAGCTGTTAATGAATAATATTTGCAAAAAAACAAATTGCAATTTTTATTAAAGTCCTGCGTACGATTTTTTTGAAACTTTCAAAATATTGTTTAGAAAACAGGGAACAAACCACAGCACCCCTCGATACCGTTAGCCCGAGATGAGAAATCACCCATAAATCCCGCGACGAGGACAGAGGGAAAAAAAACATCAAATCATAGCCAAACAACTTCACATGTTTTGTATTTTATATTTTTATATTTATATAGAATATGTAACTTTGTTGTTTAAATAAATGCAAATTTATAATCTAATTTATCAACAATCATCAGATATATTTTCGAATACCCCGCCGGGCCTTAGTTTTTTTTTTTAATATTTTTAATGTAAGTAAAATATTTGTAAAATAATTTTTTAAGTATAACAAATGTATGTGCCCATACACCAATGTTTTTAATTAACCATTTAGTTTATAAGACATCACTTTAGTGGTTTCAAAAAAGTACAGTTAAAAAAGTTGGCAGCAAGTATTTTTTATAAGCCTGTCATTGAATAATATTAGCAATAAAACAATAAGCAATTTTTTATAAACGATTGTATTTTAGACTCAAAATATTGTTTAGAATTTAACAACAATCTACATCAACATATTTTCGAATACCCCGCCGGGCCTTACTTTTTTAACATAACATTTGTCAAAAAGGTTAAGAAGAGTAGAAACAGTTAAAAATGTCGAAAATGACCTAATTACTTTTTTTAAAGCAAATACATCATGTAATTCCGAAAGTCCAGATATTTTCACTAATCTTTGTATGATTGAAGATTAATTTGGCCGATTACTTACTCCGAAAGAATCACGAATTTTGCGATGAGTATTTATCAAAGAATTTCCATCTTCATAAGTTTATAATAATAATAAATAATAAAGTAAACACGTTGTTGGAATGAATACTTGTCTATTATGGTGGAAATTGTACACTAGTACAATATACTTATCACATAATTTCAGTGGTCAAGCTTTATGTACATCCATCAAAAAATTAAAACATATTTTATATCACATATTAATTATTAAATTAAAGCAGTAATTTATTGTCTGTTTTTATATGCACATTAATCTCTGTAGTCGCCCAGCACAACACAAAATACATTCAAAATGTATATATCTAGCAAATAAAACTTTCAAATTCCCACATTTCTGAATCTCAATCTAATTCTGATAAAATCTAATCTGTCGACCGACTTTCAAATTACATTAAAATCTGTGCGTCAGCTGCACGATTCGAACGTCTCTCGTTTAACAACGCATTCATTAAAATTGCAATTACACAAGCTGACCACGCGGCCACAATATTATAAAACCAATTGGCGTTTCTAGCGGGGAAAAAATATCGCAAAATTTCATCTTTGCAACTCGCGCTTCCTGAGGAGAAATTCGTTAGATAAAGACCGGCATTTCGCTCGAATTACTACTAATTGGCGAGACGAAACGAAACGCAGCTAACATAGCTTCCGCGATAGAGCAATAAAAGAAGAGATTTCCAAATAGTAATTATGCAATTAAAAGTGTAATATAGTATTCACTTTACTCATTTAACTTTTATAATCATTGTAAACATTTTTATTTGAAAAATCGGTAAAAATCCAGTTTTAAATCTACACTCTAGTAAATGTGTACACTACTTGCTACAAGTATAATAAATGCTAGTAGCAAGTTTCAAGCAAATTTATTAGCTACAACTCGATTTATATCGGTTTTACTCGTTTGATTTTTACAATTATTGCAAACATTTTCATTTGAAAAATCAGTAAAAATCCAGTTTTCAGTCTACGCTCTAGAAAATTTGTACACTACTTTCTACAAGTATTCTATATGCTAGTAGCAAGTTTCAAGTAAATTCATTAGCTACAGCTCGATTTATATCGGTTTTACTCGTTGTTTATTGTCAACATTTTCATTTGAAAAATCGGTAAAAATCTAGTGTTCAATCTACACACTAGTAAATGTGTGTACTACTTGCTACAAGTATACTAAATGCTAGTAGCAAGTTTCAAGCAAATTTATTAGCAACAACTCGATTTATATCGGTTTTACTTGTTTGGCTTTTATAATTATTGTAAACATTTTCATTTGAAAAATCGTTAAAAATCCAGTGTTCAATCTACACAGTAGTAAATGTGTATACTACTTGCTACAAGTATACTAAATGCTAGTAGCAAGTTTTAAGCAAATTTATTAGCTACAACTCGATTTATATCGGTTTTACTCGTTTGGCTTTTATAATTATTGCAAACATTTTCATTTGAAAAATAGCTAAAAATCTAGTGTTCAATCTACACAGTAGTAAATGTGTGTACTACTTGCTACAAGTATACTAAATGCTAGTGGCAAGTTTCAAGCAAATTCATTAGCTACAACTCGATTTATATCGGTTTTACTCGTTTGACTTTTATAATTATTGCAAACATTTTAATTTGAAAAATTGATAAAAATCTAGTGTTCAATCTACATACTATTAAATGTGTGTACTACTTGCTACAAGTATACTAAATGCTAGTGGCAAGTTTCAAGCAAATTCATTAGCTACAACTCGATTTATATCGGTTTTACTCGTTTGACTTTTATAATTATTGCAAACATTTTAATTTGAAAAATTGATAAAAATCTAGTGTTCAATCTACATACTATTAAATGTGTGTACTACTTGCTACAAGTATACTAAATGCTAGTATCAAGTTTCAAGCAAATTAATTAGCTAGAACTTGATTTATATCGGTTTTACTCGTTTGGCTTTTATAATTACTGCAAACATTTTCATTTGAAAAATCGGTAAAAATCTAGTGTTCAATCTACATACTAGTAAATGTGTGTACTACTTGCTACAAGTATACTAAATGCTAGTAGCAAGTTTCAAGCAAATTTATTAGCTACAACTCGATTTATATCGATTTTACTCGTTTGATTTTTATAATTATTGCAAATATTTTTATTTGAAAAATCGGTAAAAATCTAGTGTTCAATCTACACACTAGTAAATGTGTGTACTACTTGCTACAAGTATACTAAATGCTAGTAGCAAGTTTCAAGCAAATTTATTAGCTACAACTCGTTTTATATCGGTTTTAATCGTTTGGCTTTTATAATTATTGCAAACATTTTCATTTGAAAAATCGGTGAAAATCTAGTGTTCAATCTACACACTAGTAAATGTGTGTACTACTTGCTACAAGTATACTAAATGCTAGTAGCAAGTTTCAAGTAAATTTATTAGCTACAACTCGTTTTATATCGGTTTTAATAGTTTGGCTTTTATAATTATTGCAAATATTTTCATTTGAAAAATCGGTAAAAATCCAGTTTTCAGTCTACGCTCTAGTAAATGTGTACACTACTTGCTATAAGTGTACTAAATACTGGTAGATCGAGGAAGATTTTTAAGTATGAAGTCATAACACTCACATCCATAAACACTAACACACGGCAGAAAAACCCAAAGGTCTAGAGTCAATTACAGAATTGGAAAAAATGTAGTAACTTCGTGATGTTATTTAGAAAAAAAAACTCTTATTTAAGAGGAACAAGGTTTAAGGAACCATTACAAAATTATTCGTTCAAATATTTTTATAAAGGCTGGGCTATTTGTTGATTTCTTTTTAAAATTAGTGTTATTTCGACATTTCGAAAACTTCGACGTGCTTCGCATGTTGAAAGATAAACACGAAGACAATGTTTTGAAGCCGACGAATCTGTTATTTATGACCGCTGTCAGTGCATGTCGTGACACATATTTTTATTACTGACAGTTTTGTTTGTCAAATTGGGACAAAAACAACGTGAAGTAAGTTAAGTTACGTTTATTGTCATCTTAGAATTTGCAACTGTATAGTTAGAATAAGATGCAGGGCGCACAATATTACGTTTGATAATGTTTTGAGGGGAAAAGTATAGTCACACGAGGAGTTGATACATCATTCGCTGCTAGACGACTGGAATTTCACCTAGTATTAGGTTATAAAATTGTAATAAAAATTGTTGATGATAAAATAAAATTAGTGAATATAGACCATAGAACATACAACACTAAATTATTATTTCCTATTTCCTACTTCTGTACTTGAAAAAAAAAAAACGAGTTTTCATCCCCCACTATTCAATATTAGTAATATTAAATTCCTCTGGTTTTACTGCGAATGTAAATTAAACCCTCGGGTGGGCTCGCCTGGTTTTTAATTAATTCGCCCCCCTTTTAACCGAAGTGAATAATAAAGTACACACATCCCGCTGCGGCTTTCATATTCCATATATTAACGCATTGCAGAGCCGATGGATAGATCGATGCCGCTAATAAATCACGTTTGCCAACACTATTTGCCAATCAAATAACAAAATGTCATTATTAATGGGAAGCACATATTCTGCATAATTGATTGCTGTAGCAAAACAATATAATATAGAACGAGGGTTTGACGAAATTTTATATTTTTCGTATGAACCGACATATGTTCTATTTCTTTAAAACACATGTATTTGGTGTATACAAAAACAGTATAATATATATATATATATATATATATATATATATATATATATATATATATTATGATTATATTTAGGGACAAACATTCATATATTAAATGCACAGCCAATTAAAACTGAATAATTTCATTAACCGGAGCAGCGGTTTCGAACATAAAACATCCGTGGTGGCAGAACTTTTAATAATGTTTTAATATTTTCATTATGAATGCAAAATATATAAAATACTAGGTGAAATTCCACTCATTCGACGGGGGATGAATTTGAATTGCGGTGTCCCCAACAATGATTTTTTTTTAATTTACAGCTTACTATTTTCAATCTTATTTGTGTCACAATTTTAATTGTAAAAAAGCAAAACTTTAATTAGAACATTGGATTACTTCAAAACACTTCATACTTTAATTAAATAAAGAATATAAAATATAAAAAAATTGCCTCGGTGGGAATTCGAACCCTCTACCCCCCGTTTTTAACTGACAGCATATAAATGACAGGTCGGTGGGCTTTAAAACATTGTTTATATTATAGGGATGTAACAAATTCATTAAAAATAAAAATAAATAATAAAATTTTAAATAACTCATGTATTAACTTTCCTTATAATTGCGTCCTTGAAATCACATTATTAATAATAATTTAAAAAAACAGGTTTTAATAAAACAACCTTCATTTTTATTCACATATTCGATCATCTCATGAAGATGCGACGATTACTCAGACACTTCATGAAAGCACGCGTGTGCATGTGTGTATGTGTATGTGAAGGCTACACATTCCAAGTCAATTTTCGTTTTTCTATAATTGTTGCCTTAGGATGGCAGCAAAGTAGAGTATTAGGTTAATGATTGCTTGCATTAAAGCGACCGAAGGTTGTGATTGAATTGCAACTCGAGAAATCCGTTTCGCTTTTTATAAACTTTCCTGCCTGCCCAGTGAAAGTTTTAATTAAAAACAAATCATTCGTTAACGGTCGGACAATGAGTGGTTCATAATTTTAGTTTAAAAAAAAAACGTCCCAAAGGTCGTAACGCTAAAAGGTTGTGGGAGGGCGCGTAAATTCTAATCAGCACGGTGGTTTTTAGACGGTACGTTGGTGGGATTATCATTGCAAAGTTGTACTCACCGACGACATTGCCTGATCTGGAAAACTGGGTCAGCCAAATGAGGAGGACGACGGTATTGCTGGCGTCGTGGGGGACGTTAACAGCACGAAGTCTGCAAAATAAATGAATAGGCTTCAGTTGGATTATGGTTGTAACTTTAAATTGTAGTAACATAATGTTTTTATGTAGATTTTATACATGTTTATTTATACACAGTTCTCCATAACAAACTACTCATTTTATTATACGAAAAAAATCATATTGAGTCGTGTAAACATATTTTATTCCACTAATGCATAGCTAATCATATTGGGAATTTATTTAAATGATATAAAACACACGAAGAATTACATCAAAGTAGATTTTCAAAAATTCTACTACCACTTTTGAAATCGACAATATTACGTGTAGGTTTACTAAGGTCTTCTGGTCGTTCTTTGAGGGCAGCACTTTTCTTCATGCAAAGATCCAATTCGTGTCTTGTATTAACTTTTTCTTTAAAGACTTTTCTACCATCCCCAAAGGCAAAAATCTAAAAGGTTATGGTCCTGGGAAGTTAGTGGCTATTAGCCGTGAGGCTTTTCCGTCGGTCAAGGGAGAAGCTCAGAGGAGTTAAATCACCCGGTATTTACCTGAACTTCACAGACAACCTCTGAAAAACTGTGAAAGGTGATTCGCGAAAATTCGTTCCCCGCTGGGGATCGAACTCAGGCTCCCCAATGCTGAGCTGAGCTGGATTTTGTTAATTTGCACGTTCAGAAGTAATGGGCCATTCACAATAAGCGCGGTAGTGGTAAGGTAGAGCGGTAAGCAATATGTTGCATGGCTATAAAAAGTCAGACGTTCAGAATTGGGCAGTAATGCTATGCGATAATTATTGTAGAGATAATTACCCATGTTGTGTAATAGTTTTACTACGCTGCTGTAAACGACTGAATTTTTGTACATGTGTGCAATTTCGCTTACCGCTACGCTACCCCTGCCGCGATTATTGTGAATGACCCATGTACATGTGTGCAATTTCGTGAATTTACGAATGAAGACTCTTGAACTTTGGAAAACATCTGTTGTATTCTCTACAAGCAGTAACAGCATTTCCATTACGGATATAATAACAATAAAAATATAATAGAAAAACAAGTAAATTATAAAGTGAATTTCCTTCGAATGTAACATTCCAACCTATCGCCGCCATCAAAGGTACACAGAATTGCCACCATATTGCGGTTGACATCAATAAAATCAAATTGTTCGTCTTGCCAGTGAGCGGATTCGCGGAACGTGCAGTCGTGACCATCGTAAAAATTCATTTCAAGCCTGACACGAACATAAACCCAGCGATGACAACTATAAACGCTACCACTCCTCGCCGCAATAAAAAAAAAGTTACTTTCGCGAAGGTCACACCTGGCTCAAATGCGCTAATCAATTGTCCGCCAGAAAATTCCGAAACGTGCGAAAAATTAAGACCACTTTCTAAACATGATTGGCACGCCGGTAAAAGGTTAAAGCCGTTATTATTGTCTTCCTCGCGTGGAGGAGGCGGCGGCGGCCGCTTTCGTTTCGCATCCCATCCCGGTTTGGTTAATTGCGTTGCGCTGCCGCCCCCCTCGGGGCAGGATTGCACAACGAAATATTTATGTAGCCGGCAGAAAAGTGTGGGATGCAATTTTGATATTGCTGTATTGAAATTGTAATTGGAAACAGGGATTTACACGGAAATGCATTCGCTTGGATGCTTTGAAATACGGGCGCCGTGCGTGCGGATATGGTTTCGAAATGGATCTGGCCGTAAATGGAATAAAAACTGGGCGAAGGAAAAGCAATGAAACTTATAACTAAAACAATCGCATACATTATATGTACAGCTCTAACTTGTATGCAATCACAAAAATATACTTATATAAGAAAGACTGGATAGGTTGGTTAATAGACACAATTATGTAAAATGGAGGGGTTACTTGCAACACCTGCAAAGGTTATGAATTGTATCTGCGTTTCGAGTGTATTTAATTTTCTATAGATAGATAATTGATAGTATCAGTATTTCTATTCGCGATTTTTTCTTTGAGTTAGCAGGTTAACAGATAATCTTATTGCTATTGTAATTTTAAAGTATAAATAGTAAAACCTTATGTATATAGTCATGATATGATGAAAAAATGATGTTATGCAAACAGATTCTCTACTAAACATAGTTAACTTTCAGCTACTTTCAGACTTTTTGTCGACTCCAATTGCCAATAACCCAAATGTCAACAGCAACCTTTTCTATCTTCAACGATTTTGAATTAAGTCTTTCATTCTATCACACATCATTTGCAATGGTATATAAAGAGTGTCCCAAAAGAAAACACAGTTTCTAGTCTTCAGATTGTTACACGGCAATTTTGGCACCTTGATGGCTTTGGTAATCAAAGCCATCAAGATGAAAATGTGCTTCATCGCTTATGATGATTTTGCTCGAAAAATTAGCATCCACTTGTTGATGTTCAATAATCCATTCAACGAGAAGGACCGATGTGTTATTCCATCAATAAGCCTATCCTATGTACTTTATGATTCAATAAAAAAATAACAATCTCAAGACTTAAACTGTGTTTTCTATTTAATTGAAATCTTGCGTTAATTTTGGGATATATATATATATATATATATATATATATATATATTGTTTCAAACTTCAAGACACATAACATTTCTATAATTAATATATGCTTCAAAAATCATAATTAATTGAATACTTGAAGTTACTACAAGTAAATTTAAATGTTTTACACTTATTTAACATCAGAAATATGTATTTAGAATGTAATTGTATGTGTAAGGCCACAGTTAATCCTTCCATAAACATTTAACAATAAACCAGACACTCATCCAGCACTTATATTACGTAAACGTAATTAGCCTCCTCGACCTGTGAACCTGTTAATTGTAAAATACGTAATTCTGTACACATAGGTGGGCTTCTCCGCTTTACATTAGGGCAAGTGGGGCCTCTTGTTGGTGTGGATGCCCACGATTGTCGGATCGTATTTTGGCATTAGCGTCCGGTTTCGGGGGCGCAGAAGTCGCCTAAATTCTAATTGAGCTCGCTGTTTTGCGGCGGAACGGGATGTGCATGGAGATGCACAATTGCAGCCGCAAGGGAATTCGATTCAGAAGATCGTATCTCTCTGGCTGGCGCGGAACTAACATCGAATACTAACTAAACTTGTGGCTTATGGTGTAGTGGTATATCGTGAATTGTGTTCTTGAATTATTATTTAATAATTGGTTTTCATAGGAAGACTGTGTCGATTGCTACAAGCAGGGCCGTAACTAGCTCCTGATCAAGACCTCACCGTTCAATTTAAAAATTATTCGTAGAAATCAGTAGAAACATAACTAGCTATAATTTGTTTAACTCCCTCCAAAATTGGTTTTTCTGCTTGGCGACACCTAAAGCTTTTTAAATAAATATGGGAATTTTGTCTATTTTGTGTTCATCCCCAGCAAAATGACTTTATACTCGATTTACTTCCCTCCACTCGAGTTAACTAGACTTTATTTTACTTTACGTGACATCTCATGATTTTACATGACTTTATTTAAAACAGTTACTGCGATGAAATCTTAGATTTGACTTTACTTAACTTTCCTTCAATTTACTTGAGTTAACCAAACTTTACATGACTTTACATGATTTTACTTGACATTACTTGAATTTTCTTTACTTCAATTTACTCTACTTGGGTTAAATAGATTTTACTTGACTCTATATGATCTTACTTGCCATTACTTGATTTTATTCGAGAGACGAGAGTGACTTTATACTTAACTGTACTGCACTCTATTTATTATATTTGGATGCAGTTAACTTTACACTCTATTGCATCCATTTTTAATGTATTAAATTTATTTTAGTTTTTTTATGTTCATTCTCAGATGTATGTAGCAGCCATTTTAATGTGTTACTTTTATTTTATCTATTTTTAATGTTTCCTCTTTGACTTATGTATTGCTGTTCCTGTTCTTGTAAACACAAAAAATACATAGATGAATAAATCTATCTATCTACACTTGAGTTTGTTTCACTATACTTGTGTTAACTATACTTTACTTGACTTTACTTGACTTTACTTGACTTTACTTGACTTTACTTGACTTTACTTGACTTTACATGACTATACTTGATTTTACTTGACATTTCTTGACTTCACTTAAAATAGCAGCTACGATAAAACTGTATACTTGATTTTAGTATCCTCTTTTTGATGTTATACTTGATTTTAGTATCCTCTTTTTGATGTTATACTTGACTTTACTAGACTTTATACTTGACTTTACTTCATTCTACTTGTGTTAACTAGACTTTACTTGACTTTACTTGACTTTACTTGATTTTACTGAACTTTAAATGCTTTTATTTGACATTACTAGACTACTGTAAACAGTTACTGCGATTAACCTTTATACTTGACTTTACATGATTTTACTTCATTTGACTACATGATGTTAGTTGTCTATGTATATATGTGAATATATTGTTTTATTTTTTATACTTATTTATCTACACCTATACTTATTTAAACGTTTTATTGTTCTGTAATTGGACATCCTTTCTGTCGGACAATAAACGATTATAATTATCATTATTTAATTGACATTACTTGACTTCATTTTATATTACTAGAATTTATTTGATTTTTCATGACCTTATTTGACATTACTTAGCTTTATATGAAATAATTACTGCGGTGAAACTTTATAGTTGACTTTACTTTGCTCTATTTTGGCGATATATTTCACCTTACTGCATTCTACTAGAGTTGACTAGACTTTACTTAATTTCATTTGATTTTCCATTATTTTACTTGACTTTACAGACTTTATACATCACTTTACTTCATTCTACTTGAGTTAACTAGACTTTACTTGAGTATACTTGACTTTAAATGTTTTTATTTGACATTACTTGACTTTACTGTAAACAGTTTCTGCGATGAACCTTTAAACTTGACTTTACATGATTTTACTTCATTTAACTACATGATATTGGTTGTCTACGTATATATGTGAATATATTCTTTTATTTTTTATACTTATTTATCTATAGACATAATTATTAAACGTTTTGTTGTCCTGTAATTGGAAATCCTTTCTGTTGGACAATAAACTATTATAATTATCATTATTTAATGGACATTACTTGACTTTGCTTGGCTTTAGTTTACATTACTAGAATTTACTTGACTTTACATCACCTTATTTGACATTATTTGACTTTACATGAAAGAATTTCTGCGGTGAAACTTTATACTTGACTTTACTTTCCTCTATATGACGATATACTTAACTTTACTGCATTCTACTAGAGGTGATTAGACATTACTTAAGTTTATTTGATTTTCCATTGTTTTACTTGACTTTACTTGCCTTTATTTGACTTTACTTGCTTTTATTTGAAACAGTTACTGCTCTGAAATTATACTTTACGCTATTTGACGTTATATTTGACTTTACTTCACTACACCAGAGAGAAATAAACTTTACTTGATTTTATTTGAAATAGTGAGACTATTTATTTTACTTTACTCTATTATTTTAATTTTTTATTTTATGATCATACATTGCTTGTCATATCTCAATTATATTACATTAACAAATTAATAGAGTTGATCTGGAAAACCATTTGACGTTATACTTGACTTTATTTTACTTTACTTCATTCCACTAGAGTTGACTAGACTTTACTTTGCTTGACTTGATTTTACTTAAAACAGTTACTACGTGAAAACTTTATACCTGATTTTACTTTATGTTATTTAATTTTATATTTGTTTTCACTTGCCTCTATACTTGATTTTACTTCACTCTACTAGAGTGACTAGAACTTATTTGACTTTAATTGATTTTCCATTATTTTACTTGACTTTACATGCTTTTACTTAACATTACGTGACTTTATTTGAAATAGTTACTTCACTGCAGTAACTATATACTTTACTTTACTCCATTTAATGTTACACGTGACTTTACTTCACTCCACTAGAGTTAACTAGACTTTACTTGACTTGACTTTATTTGAAACAGTTACTGTGTGAAAACTTTACACTATTTGACATTATTGTTTGATTCTACTTATTTTTATACCTGACATTACATCACACTACTTGAGTTAACTAGACTTTACTTGACTTTATATGATTTTACTTGACATTACGTGACTTTATTTAAAATGTTTACTAAGTTAAAAATTAATTCTTGGTTCTACTTTACACTATTTGATTTTATACTTGATCCAGTTTGACTCTACTTGACTCTACATGATATTACTATACATTACTTGACGTTACATGATTTTACTGGGCTTCACATGATTTTACTTGCGTTACTTGACTTTACTTAAATGTTTACTAAGTTAAAAATTAATTCTTGGCTCTGCTTACACTATTTGATTTTATACTTGATCCAGCTTGACTCTACTTGACTCTACATGATATTACTATACATTACTTGACGTTACATGATTTTAGTTGACTTCCCATGATTTTACTTGCATTACTTGACTTTACTTAAAATGTTTACTAAGTTAAAAATTAATTCTTGGCTCTACTTTCCACTATTTCATTTTATACTTGATCCAGCTTGACTCTACTTGACTCTACATGATATTACTATACATTACTTGACGTTACATGATTTTACTTGACTTCACATGATTTTACTTGCATTACTTGACTTTACTTAAAATGTTTACTAAGTTAAAAATTAATTCTTGGCACTGCTTACACTATTTGATTTTATACTTGATCCAGCTTGACTCTACTTGACTCTACATTATATTACTATACATTACTTGACCTTACATGATTTTACTTGACTTCACATGATCTTACTTGCATTACTTGACCTTACATGATTTTACTTGACTTCACATGATCTTACTTGCATTACTTGACTTTATTTAAAATGTTTACTAAGTTAAAAACTAATTCTTGGCTCTGCTTACACTATTTGATTTTATACTTGATCCAGCTTGACTCTACTTGACTCTACATGATATTACTATACATTACTTGACGTTACATGATTTTACTTGACTTCACATGAATTTGCTTGCATTACTTGACTTTACTTAAAATGTTTACTAAGTTAAAAATTAATTCTTGGCTCTACTTTACACTATTTGATTTTATACTTGATCCAGTTTGACTCTACTTGACTCTATATGATATTACTATACATTACTTGACGTTACATGATTTTACTAGACTTAACATGATGTTACTTGCATTACTTGACTTTACAAGATTCGAGTTTACTTTACTTTACTTTACTTTACTTTACTTTACTTTACTTTACTTTACTTTACTTTACTTTACTTTACTTTACTTTACTTTACTTTACTTTACTTTACTTTATTTTACTTTACTTTACTTTACTTTACTTTACTTTACTTTACTTTACTTTACTTTACTTTACTTTATTTTACTTTACTTTACTTGAGTTGACTACACTTGAACCTTGACTGAAACCTTATTGCCCGTTATTCATGGTCTTGTGTACGAATTTCTCTCGTCCAGTTAATTGGTAGTTCGGTTAATTAATATCTTTGATATTTCACTCACCATTGGACGGGAAGGAATTACATTTTAACAATGAAATACGAAGGCCGACTTTTGTCCAAAACTAAAATCTAATTTAAATGGATTGTGGGGTTTGATAGAGAATATTTGGTTCTTTGTGATTATTTTGATAGTTGTCCGTATGTTCCTCAGCCGGAACTATTTATTTAATTAATTTAATTTTCGAATTTTATAATATGCGAGTTTAAAAAAAAATATTTTAAAACTCGCATATTATAATTATAATAAGTCACCAAGTCTCTAATTCTGGCATCAGGGATGTGATTCCTGGGAGCACTCGTAATTATTAATATTTTTAACGCTAACAAACTGAAACTCATAGCGTGAATTACGAAATAACTCGTAAAATTATGAAATTTCAGTTTTTCTAATAACTAATTTGACAGTTAAACGAATACGTTCGGAGCGAATGGTGTAAGGAATTGCACCCCAGGTGTGGAAATTATGAACGATAGAACTTGCTTGGAGGAGTCATGAAAAAAGAATGTGAAGATTATGTGGGACGAAAAATGTATGGCCATTTATTGGGTGAATATGGTGAGGTGAAAGAGAGAGGTGAGAGTGAATGCATAACACTGCATGTCTGGAATATACGACTGAATTGAACAATTTTGAAATCCGATTATTTTTTCAATTATAAATAACAATTACTAAACAAATGTGTAATCACTTTTGCACATTAAATAAATTCGAATGGAAAGCATATCGGCACAATAGACAATGTTTCGGTATTTATATATATATATATATATATATATATATATATATATATATATATATATTTATATATATATATATATATATATATATATATATATATATATATATATTTATTTATATATATATATATATATATATATATATATAGATTAATTTACGTGTGTATGTATGGTAATTTAAACATTAACCACTGCACGGTTTACGTAAATCCCACGCAAAATGCCGCCATGAAGCAACGTTGGAAAGTGAGATTTGCGCATAAATATTGATACAATTGTTGAAGCACGCTGCGCTGGGAATCATCGAACGCGTAAATATTGCTAAATACAATTAGAACTCACGACGGGCTAATTATTACGTTCCTGCGCGGTTGATTGACTAAGAAGGAAAGTTTGTGGCAGCAACAAACAGTTTCAAAATGAATAGAACGATTAAAATCATCATATATAATAACAACACTCTCAATAAATATAAGGCTGTATAAATACAATTAATAATCTTCTAAATCTTCTACCAGACTAGAGATATCTGAGTGAGATGAGAGTGACTAAGCGCTAAAATATATAGCTAGTAATTTCAAGTATCCATGAAAAATTACGAGAACATTACAAAGTTTTTTTACGTAAGTTAAATTATGTAGTATATTTACAATGTATTCTATTAATTTTATCCGCGTTGACTAAGTATGTATTATAAACGCATTATTGCATACTTTTCATCGCTCTAATTTAATAAATTTCACTTACATAACTCCTGCAACGTAACACCTCGGTTCACACTTAATTTGCACAATCAATTGTCATATTTTCCACACTACTAGTCAATTAAATTTACGACAGACGTGAAGAAAACGCGCACCAACCCGTCTGTCGCTCAAGACTAAACGGCCGCGAGCGCTCGAGCTCGCAGCGTAGCAACAATAGGCCGCAAAAAACGCGGACTAAAATAGCATTCAATTCACCTTATCTGAGTTGAGATGAGTAATATATTTTGTGCACGTTTAATAGAGAGGAAATGAGTTTTATCATTCCTAAAATATATTTAAGAATGAGATGAAATATATTTACGTATTAGTAATCGTTTTAAACGAATAGTTGAAAACAATTTTTTGTGACCTGTATGGTCTATTGTTGGATTGAACTGAAATAATTTAATATAACTGCGTAGAATATGTATGTTTTTAAAATATACATAGAATTTAATTCAATTTGTAACTAATCATCATTATAAACACCATTTTTTATAGTACAACGCTATAATAAATGGGGATCAGGGATGCCTTTTCTCGAAACTACTCTGAAAAAAACACAAGCTACAAAAATTAAAATAAATTGCATATACAACAAAACAAAATATTGAACATACTATACAAACACGACAAGAAATCCAACATCAAAGAACTATATGAACAAACACAGGAACTAAACATAAACATGAAAACACTAAACAAATTACTAATACCATACAAAATGCCTCTTTTTCAATTTTTTCGTTCTTAATTTCTATTTATTTCTTGTTTGGTATTCAAAAATTTGTTTGTTTTTAGTGTTCTGTTCGTTTTTATTTTGTTGTTTTGAACAATATATCATATATTATAAAATTACGTTTTCTGAAAGATTATTTAATTATATTTTGATTAATGCGTGAAAACATTCGAGAAAAATATCCCTAAAATTACTACTAAGCTTTATTATTTATTAAACATATAATTCCAAAAAAAGACAGATTTAAATACAAGTTACCATTAGCGATTGAATCGCGAATATCATGGAATTTGCTAACCAATTTCCCCTCAATCGTATTTGCACTCGATATAAGATTTTCTTGTCCCAACTAAATTACTTTCGCCGCTCACGTAGTAGTTTGTAATTACATTTTTATGTTCGAATATTACTCTCTCGAGTACTATTTTTTTTTAATGCTGCATTTGTTCGCGGCTCGGCTTCTCAAGAGCCGGGCTTTGATTAGTGCGGCGCGCGGAACGATAACCCACATTTATATTATGTTTCTGAAAGTCATTTTGCAACTCGCATTCGTGCAGGCGATAAATTTACAAATAGGGACTCGCTTATCGAATCCGATTGGCATATAAATTACGCAAGCGGACGTAAAACCAAAAGTTGTTTGTAACGATAGAGGTGAGGAATGTATATGTATCTGCTGGCACGAATGCAGATGAAAGTGTGTAGAATTGTATGATAAAAAGAAGCAAACATAATAAATATGTGATATATAGCTAGAAGGATTTAATTACAATTTTAATAACTTATACGTAGAATTATATGATATAAAGAATTTCCAATTTTTAATGAAAGTGTCAATTGTTGAATAAGCATCATCGACAAGTTTTTCAAATGACAACACCATTTTTTTATTATATATTCTGAAGGGGAATATTTTTCTGCGATCAGGGATGTATATTATGATATAGGTTACATAAGGAAATTTCCGAGGAAAATCATATCAAATGTCAAACTAAAAAAACATGAAACGCGAAATAATATTTAATTAAATTAATTAATTTGTTGAATTTGTTCTTTGATTCGCTCATTATTAGACTGTAAATGGTGCATATTTTGAACATTTACTTAACTTTTTATTGTATAATTAAATATTATTTCGCGTTTCATGTTTTTTCACTCTGATATGATTTTTCTTGGAAATTTCCTTATGTAACCTATATATTATTATATACATCCCTGATGGCAGAAAAATAGGGTTGTCATTTGAAAAAAATTGTCGATGGCGTCATTTTACATTCAAAAACAGTAAAAAAAATGACTTTCATTCATTCATTAACAATTGGCAATTTAAAATTAAAAATCGACTTGTCCGAGCAATTTCTACAAAAATCATAAATAAATGTTTTATTGAATTTATTCCATACTTTAAGGACGCCCTATATGGACATATGTGGTGTAAGTGTATTTTTCTCTATATAATAAAGGTTTTTTTTTGTGTGCAAGGGTGTTTATAAAAACAATAAACATTTTTACGATCTTTTAAAAAGTCGATATAAACTCTTAGTTATGAGGCCACTGCCGGCTAAACAAACACCTACACACGATGGGTCTAGTAAACAGCCCGTTATGTAGAGGGTGCAATGAAGAACTAGAAACAGCAGAGCATGTAATATGTCTCTGCCCAGCTCTAGTAAACATTAGGTATCTAATACTAGGGGAGTGCTGGCCTAGTATGGTCAGCATTGGCAGCTCCTCACCCACCAGAGTTTTGCAGCTTGCACGCAAAATTGACTGGTGGGAAGAGTGAGCAGCCTTAAAGGTAGGTTTCACAATGGGCCCATTTAGAGGCCTAAGTGTCTGTAGCTATGCTACCCTCCAGCCAACTATCCAGAACTATCCAGAACTTAGTTATGAGTTATATATAGAAGTTATGTTCTTCGACTATTTGGTTTAAAGTGGGTTACTTTTGTGTTGAGAAAATTATTATAGAAAACTTATAGATAACCTAAATAACAGTAATAATGTTAGTTAAGTTACAACGTGTATTTCCCCACGTATCAGTTTCAGACGGAACGGAACAGCCTCGGCTATAATTCAAAACGGTACCGTTTAATAAAATGGAAATTCAATTACGGCCGTGACAATTCGAAAAATTTATCGTAATAAAATGCATCAGATATGCGTCGTGGGCGCGAACCGTGCGACTTGAACTCGCCGGGTGAATAGGCGGAAAATGTGTGTTTGGGAGCTGAATTTAAAAGCAAACACTGTAAATCAATGTTTATAAAACTTAAAACTACTTTTACAGACAGATTTCTGCTGGGGGTCATAAATTATATCCGGCTGACATATACTCTCGAAATATTCATGAGAATTATGAAACACATTTACAGACATACAAATATTTTCAATGGATTTCTTCCATCTCGAGACATATGATTATTGATTTGAGTAAACACAATTTTTAGCAATTACTTATTCAACAACTACATATTTTAGAATATGTATGAATTCAGCTATTAATAATAATATCATTTATAACAAAAACATCATCCATCCATTTGATCTACCATCCAATTCAATATTTCAAATAATTTGCTGTATGGTGTGAGACAATTTAGATTGTCTTGCATCTTGACTAACTTTTGAGTCAAGAAATTGTCTTGTCTAAAACGACCTTAAGGATATTGTTGTGCAAAATAAAGGTCTTTTTTTTGTGTGTTTACAAAAATAATACATTTTGTTACGATCTTTTAAAGAGATTATATCGAAAAGTTATTTTTTTTAGTAGCCAAAAATAGCTTTTAGTTTAGCCTACTTATAAAACTACGCTTGTATAAAACACATAACATAATTCGGTGTATAACTACAATAATTTACCACCCCTATAGAATCTGTATTTGTTTGTTTTGCGGACAATCCACTCATGAGACTAGGGGGTGTTTGTGCATAGTGCTCGGGATATATTATTTCGCGGGCGCTTTGCGGATTTTGTTTTGGCCGTTTGTTTCGCGACAACGGGTGGAAATGCGGTGCGGCGAACAGCTTTATAAATCATGCCAGATAAGAGTCCAGACACTGGAAGCGCGGCTTGTTTCTTCCTATTACTTTGATATATCACATTAAAATTCCGCGGGGATCCTCGCGCCCGGCCAACACAATCTTGATTTATATTTTTAGTAGCAATCCGATCTCACTTTGAATAAATTGGGTGTCTAGTAGTATAATTGGTATAATCACAAAATTCTAGTATATGTAATATAGATTTAACTGTTTCATTCCCAAAAAAAAACTAATACCCGATCATTATGGATGTATTTCTAAAACAATTTTAATAACTAATATTTATCTAATTATTTTGTTTTATTATATATATTTAATTTTGCTTACATCCACACTCATGAAAAAATAATCGCATATTTTTGATTTACCAGGACTGAAAGACCACGGTCGATGGCCTCTTGTACATGTATCTTGTATGTATGTATGTTACAATAAATATATCTTCTTCTTGATTTACCAATATTTTCTAAAAAAAAACATATTGGATTCTGTAAAATCACCATCTATAGTATTTTCGGGTATTTCGCACTATTACCAAAGAAACAATTAGTTAATCTAAAAATATTACTATAAATATATTATTCTCTTGCGTAGGGGCATATCTTAAGGTCGTTTTAGACAATTTCTTGACTCAAAAATTAAGGTCGTTTTAGACAACACAATTTCTTAGTTCAAAAGTTGTTCAAGAAATGAATTCATATATCCTCCTTCCATACAATTTGTCCTTGACAAATAGAACGCATTATATTTTTCCATTCGATCTAGCATCCAATTCAATATTTCAAATAATTTGCTGTACGATATGAGACAATTTAGATTGTCTCGCATCTTGACTAACTTTTGAATCAAGAAATTGTCTTGTCTAAAACGACCTTTAGAATACTCTTATATTACAAAAGCAATATTCAGTTGTATTATTATTATTTTAATACACAATACTACAAACACTAAAATCTTGCGTTTCCAGTAAATAAATTTGTTTATAATAAGCACCCCAAAAACATAAAAAATGTACAAATTCGTGATTGTTTTAAAAGTTTGGATAGGCTTGAACATTATCTAGGATTGTAAATATGAACATTTTGTTGTAAATAATTAGCACTGCTGGAAATTACTTCTGCACAACCCGCATGCATAAATCTAAACGTCTGCCCATTACGGGCTGCTACAGCTCTCAGGTTCACCGACCATCTACGAGCAGCATCTCGAAATTTATACTCATTTTCAATTACCGACAAGATCTCGACGGCGCCCGCGTGTAATCCACTTCGCGTCCTCCGGGCTGGACGTAATTATGACCACCGATACGGGCAGAATTTTAATTAGAAGCCGGTGGATTCCAACACGCAGAAAAATGGCGAAGGAGCCACATAGAAAGCCAAGCGTGACACTATCCGAATTGTATTGTACTATGGTTTCGAAAATGATGAGGATTTAATGTGTTCATTTAATAATTATACCAACTAATAGTAGTTTAAAGCACAAGATTGATATGAAGAAAAGAAAAACAATTGTCATCCTTTTAAAATGCTTATCAAAATCTTTATATGGATAGATTTTATTTCCAAAATAAAATGAGTACATTCATTGCACAATATACAAAACTAATTTATTACAGAAAAGTACAATTAATGTTAAAAATTGTAGAATGTTTTTTAGAGCATTGACATAAAGGATGTGATTATATCAACTGTGGACAGTTTGAGTTTTGTTTAGTTCTGCTTTCAGCTTTCAAATAAACAAATATATTGTACTCTCTTTGTGTAAATGCATAATTCGCAATTGCGAACAATATGTAAAATAAAATCAGCGGATGTAAAATATTATTGAAAACGTGTTGAACCGAACAGCGCGTAAAACCAAAACGTAAAATATATTCTCCACTAGTTTATTACCCATAGAAAACACTATGGCACAGTTGGATTGTCGCAAAATCATGTTTGGGTGTAAAATTTTCACTGAATCAATGGAAAGATCTGTGGCAATTTGCCAATAAGCTAATATGCCTGTTTCAATTATTCTTTAAGTTATATTAATGAATCTTGTATGTCTTAAGCCGGCCGTTTGTGTAAATATATATTTCTTTTTGTTATTGTATTCATGTAAATTGTAATTTTTTAAATAAACGTTTTATTTAACTAGTATCTTGTAATTCTGTATTTGCAAAAGGCACCCCTTGAACTTTTTGGCCGGCACATCCCTTCTTTATCTGATCGCCGCACCGAATCACGTCAAGTCAACTGGCGAGACCCTTTCAACCGCGACCGGAATAATTAGCCATCCGGACGGAGGTTTACTGCGGCGCGTTCGTCTAAGTAGCGTCCTGCTGGGGATTAAACCGCATAAAAGAGAGAAGAACGCCGCAGGATTTATCGGGTTGAGTAGGTAATAAACTGAGTTGGCCGGGAGTCGGAGTGCTTAGAAGTTCGCGCCGGACGCCCCCCAGGCGGCGGCGGCAACCGCGCGCAGTGATTAGCGATGAAAGCGGGCAAAAATCTGTTCGGAATGCAGGGTAGGGAATTTCTCTCGGGCCGTATTTGTGTAGTAGTAAAATGTACGAAGGTGTGGCGAATGTAAATAGAGAATATTTGCTCGTAAAAGAAGCTGCCATGTCGATCTTCCACACTGACACGTTTTAACGCACTCACAATGTTTAGTTTAGCATTGCTTTTATCTCTATACTTCTTCAAGATTAAATATCATATGCTATATGTAATCGAAAAAAAAACAATGATATTTAATCTTGAAGAAGTATAGAGAAGCAATACAGACCGACCTATCATATTTTACCTACAGTTTTTTTTTCCGACAAATTACAACAAAAACAAGAAGGATCTTTTATAATCGAGGCTTATAATTGAGTTCTTCATGCATTTTTGGACATGAATTATAAAAAAAAATATTAAAATTGCATCATGGTGAATAGGTATTTCTACAGGAATATGTGTGTTTTTTATTTCGACAAATTACAATAAAAACAACACTATCGCGACAGTTCTGGATAGTTCTGGATAGTTGGCTGGAGGGTAGCATAGCTACAGACACTTAGGCCTCAAAATGGGCCTATTGTGAAACCTCCCTTTAAGGCTGCTCACTCGTCCCACCAGTCAATTTTGCGTGCAAGCTGCAAAACTCTGGCGAGTGAGGAGCTGCCAATGCTGACCATACTAGGCCAGCACTCCCCTAATATTAGATGCCTAGTGTTTACTAGAGCTGGGCAGAGGCATATTACATGCTCTGCTGTTTCTAGTTCTTCATTGCACCCTTTACATAACGGACTGTCCACCAGACCCATCGTGTGTAGATGTTTGTTTAGCCGGCAGTGGCCAGTTAGGATGTTTTTCAATAATTTCAGATTAGTTCTAGATAAGTTAAGGCGACAGTTACGTCTATTGTTATTTTAGAAGTTGTAATTG
This sequence comes from Lordithon lunulatus, assembly GCA_963942505.1. Taxonomy (NCBI): domain Eukaryota; kingdom Metazoa; phylum Arthropoda; class Insecta; order Coleoptera; family Staphylinidae; genus Lordithon; species Lordithon lunulatus. The sequence goes on from OZ012666.1 coordinate 69,446,257, forward strand.
CGTAGTTAGAATAATTAGCTGAAGCAGGGCGCAGAATTTTACGGTTGCTAATACCCTAGTTTCTAATAAAATCTAAGTTTGAACCCAGCTCAGTGGCCGAGTCGCTAGAGGCGTCGTCCGTCTTGTACTGAGCATTGGGGAGCCTCAGTTCAATCCCCAGCGGGGAGCGAATTTTCGCGAGTCTCATTCCATTTATTAATGTAGTAGATTTATAGAAATGCATGAAGAAAGTTAGTAAAATTCACATATTCTCACGAATGTTCGCGAATCACAGGTTTTCTGTGAAGTTAAGGTAAATATCGGGTGATTAAAGACCTCTGAGCTTCTCCCTTGACCGGCGGAAAAGCCTCACGGCTGATAGCCCTAGAAAGATAGAAGTTTTTTTTCCAAGCTTGATAGTAAATGAAAGAGTCTTTATATATTTTTGATATTCCAATATGTTTAGTAAAGTGTGAAATATTAAGAAAAAAAATATCATTCTCCTTTCGCGAATCACCTTTCACAGGTTTTCTGTGAAGTTAAGGTAAATACCGGGTGATTAAACTCCTCTGAGCTTCTCCCTTGACCGGCAGAAAAGCCTCACGGCGGATAGCCCTAGAAAGAGTTCTTTTTCCAAGTTTGATAGTAAATGAAAGAGTCTTTATATATGTTTGATATGTTTAGTCATCTGTAAAATATTGAGAAAAAAAAAATATCATTCTCCTACCACGTTAGTATAATATTTGTGATATATCATTATAAGTTTAAAGAACATTCTTTTTGCGAATTTCGCTCACGCACAATATTTATGTTTTCTTAACCCCTACACAATCGTTAGCAATCGTATTTTCGGCTCCTGCTCTCGGGCGCACGCATCCAACCCTCTCGCCGATATGGGCAACACGTATCCCGAAACGAATCGAATACTTTCCAATTCAGCGGGCTGCTGTGAGTAAAAAAAAACGCCGGCGCGCCCTCCTGAATGCCAACAAGTGTAAATAGGTTCGCACCTTTTGAGCGAGTACTCGATTATACAAATTGTCGGATGGAGGGAGGTATACGCGTGGGCCGGTCGCGGTCTGCTGCCTTGCATGCGTGTGTAAATATATTGCTTTTAGCAACAATGGATTGTAGGAGGAATGAGGGATATTGAAGAAGAATACATTACATTCAAAACCGTCAAGCAGAGCTTCTCTTTTTCATCATTTTACCGAAGTTGTCCTGTTCACACATCACATCTTATCAGGAGAAGAAGAATAGTTATGTGTTACACAGCGAGTTTTAAATTAACTAATTCAAAAATGAAATAATGTGTATCATATTTAATTTTGAGTTAGTTATCTCGTTTAATTATTTGATGAATCCTAAATTAGTGATGAATGCAGTTAAGTCAAGTTTTCAAAAATGAACAGTCGTTCAGGTAGAAAGCATTTTTTTCATAACAAAATTTCTTAAAGAATTTGAATTTTGGAGAAATCTGCCCAAACAAGGAGATTATCGTCGAGGCTGAAGAGTATTTTGAATAGTTTGACAAATCATATTACACTAAAAAAAACTTAAAATTGCATCATGATTACTAGCTATTTTTGCAGCAATGTATGATAATACAAATTTCAACTTTCGCATGTCATATCTTTGAAGATAATGAAGATACCTCATTAGAGTCTTTATAATTGAGTTTGTCATAGATATTTAGACAAGAATAAAACAAATAATTTTAAAATTACATCACGATGAATAGGTATTTTTTTTGCAAGAATGTGTGATAATACATACTAATTTTAACTTTTACAAGACATATCTTTGAAGATAGTGAAGATATCTCATTGCGGTCTTTATAATTGTTTTCATACATATTCAAACAAGAATAACATAAAAAATCTTAAATTTGCTCTATGATGAATAGGTATTTTTGAAGGAATGTGTAATAATACAAATTTCTACTTTTACAAGCCATATCTTTAAAAATAATGAAGATATCTCATTGGAGTCTTTATAATTTTGTTTTGCATACATATTTAATCAAGAATAACATAAAAAATCTTAAAATTGCTTTATGATGAATAGGTATTTTTGCAGGAATGTTTAATAATACTAATTTCAACTTTCAAGATAATGAAGATATCTCATTGAACTTTATGTTTCGAACTCCTTAGATAGCTTATGCCCCGGGCTGAATTAGGCCGCCCCTAAATTTGGCCGCCCGCCCGCAGCGCACACCAAGGATGTCCGCTAGTACCGGCCCTGTTCGGACGTATGAACAGAATGAATAATGATAAACAAGTAAAGCAAGTATAGGAAGCAATACTCATAGGAAATAGACCAAAAGCAAGACCACGAAATACCTGGAACAGCCGAATTGATAAAACTCAAGAATAAAACCTGGGGACAAACAATGATGTGGAAGACAAGAATGAATGGATAACATTCTAGAAGCAATATAAGCTAATAGAAACCAACCTCGACACCCAAAACGGGCACAAGAGGATAAATACCAAAAATCTTAATAGTTTCAGGAGGTGAATATAGTACTTGAAGCTATATTCACCTCATACTATGACCCGGCCGGTGTTGCCATTTGATTTACATTGGGTCATGCACAGAGACTTGGCCGACCGGCACTGAAAGAAGGAAGATGTACAAAATATGAATGGATTAGTCGTGCCGGCTGCCTTTCAAAAGTAGAAATAGACATCGAAACCATTCAAACCTCGTATATATTCTGCCGTCCGATTGCTGGCGGTGCTCAGCTGAGTGCGGGTCCCAATGTAAATAAAATGGCAACGGGTTTTTGACCGGCCGACAAAACTGCCGTTCGTGTGAAATAAGCCTTACCCTTGTCAAGAAATATAGTAATTTTTTTCTGCATTTCCAATATTTTAAAACTGAGAAAGATATAAACATTTGTCTCTGAGAATTTTACTTAACTCTGGCGATATCGGGATTTAATTTATTAATAAAATATAAATGAAAATGTTGCTTTATATGTTTTAGAAATTAGTATAACTAATCTAACTAATGTAGAAGTAGTTATACTAATTTCTAATAGTAATAACTATTTCTACATTAGTTAGTAGTAGTTACACTAATTTCCAAAACATACAAAGCAATTTTTTCAAAATATATTAATTAATTAAATCCCAGTATCGCGAGATTTCAATACCGAGATACCGGTGTTAAAATTCATGCCGGTATTGCAATCCTAGGTCACATGTGATCTGTATGAAAATACAGATATTGTATTTTCAGCCACAATTTGATGTTAAAACTAAATTATCTACATTGTTGCTTTTTAAATTTACAAAAATTACCTCACTGCTTCCGTTTGTGAACAATGCAGGTGCTAATAAACGGCGAGACGGAATAAATCCCTGTGCGAAAAGCATTGCCCGCTGGCGGCCTTACCCTTTACACGGCCGTGATTCAATTGTTAACGCGAAAATGTGTCTCACGAATAGCAGTCTCATTGGGTCGTCAGAAATGTTTACAGGGTACATACAGCTAGCTCCTCGACTATCCAAGCCGAAACGTAATTCCAACAATGCCGGACGTAAAAATATAAAGCTTTATAAAAATAGTAATAAAACTATTTTAACCCACGGCGTCCTTTATTTTCTTGTATGCTTTCTGTGTGGAGTTAAAACGGAAGATTATTATATTATTTCAACAATACATGTTTGCAAGGAAATAGGTGATTTCGAATCGACCCAGTGCAACCGTTAGTGTAGTAAAAATGTTGCGATTGCAACTATTTTTAATGAAAAAAAAAAACAATTTTTAAAAGAAATTGTAGCCATAGATAGTATTATAATTATGTTCTAAGAATAAGCAGAGAATATGAATAACAGGAATAATACATATTTATATACGCCGATGTTGTATATTCGTTAGAAAGCACCCCCGCGTTTCGAACGGGTAGTCTCTATCATTAGTCGTTGGGAATTTAGAAAACTCGGGCATGCCTCTCTGTTGTAGAGTCCTAACACTCACAAGGACCCGAAAGTCGATAGATATTTGCAGAATTAAAACAAATACAATAACTACTACTACTAAATATTGATGGAAACACTCACAAGGACCCAAAAGTCGATAGATAGTTTCAGAAATGTAACAAATACAATAACTACTTCTACTAAATATTAATAGAAATATATAAATAACTTCTATCTTTAGAAGGTTATTAGTACAAAATATTTTACACTTGTAAAGAGAAAAACTCGAGGAGTTTAATCACCCGATATTAAATTCACATATATGATGTTAATTTGTAATTTTTGTGGAGTGTTACTTTTATTTGTATTTGCATTTTTATTTTTATGTATTTTTGTTGAGGTTGGTGATGTTGAAGAGCATCTTTTTGTGAGGGAAATGCCGAATAAAGGTCTTTTTATTATATTAAATTCACAGAAAATCTTTGAAAAACTGAGCCTTGTTATGGTTATAAGTTGCATCAAGTGGGGTTTCGTTTTTTTTCTTGTATGGGATGTGCCTGAGATACAAAAACTGAGTTTTCGACCTAGGTAGCCTTCCGGAACACTTTTGAATATCTCAAAAACTGCTGCATTTTTGCACTTTTTTCGGGTTCTTCCCATTTTGAGCATGAAAGACCACGTTTTCGACAAAGACTATTCAATGTACATAAACAACATTAAATTTACTACAATTTAAGACCAGGATGGGCTCCGTAGCCCTAATAGTTTCCGAGATACAGCTCTTCAAAGTTTGGCAAAATCTGAAAACTTGAAATTAGTTTATTAATTTTTTGCAAATTTTCATGTTTTATCATATATACTCGTATTTCCATCCCTAACCTTTCCAGACTCAACACAAGTTTAGTACTAGCCATATGCTGCTTTCAAATCCATAAATTTCACACATTCCCCTTTGCACTCCAGCACTATTTTCGCTAGAGAATTTTTAGAAAACAATATTTTATGCAGAATCAAATTTTGGAATTACTATAAAGCTACAATAATTCGTCATATTTATATTCAAGTGTGCCCCAAAATACCGAAACTTTCTATAAACACGCACGTCCGGTTTTGTGTTGACGGATCGGTTCCCCGGTGCATTGATAGCCCCTCGATCACTCACTTCGTCACGCCACGTTACCATTTTGCATGCGAGCGAGACACGTATGCCGGCGATTAGCACCTTAGAACGGTACGATTTCGATACAAGCAGATCGATCACTGTTTGGTTTCGTGACAAAAGTTTCGGGAGTTAAAAAATGTAAATAAAATGATTGATTGATAGAAGATTTGTGAGCAGAGCACGTGCGTTGCGAATAATGATTTCTTGAATGTTATTGGAAATTTATTTAAACATATTTTAAATATTCATCAGATTAGTATGTAGTAAGAATTTTTGTGACGAATGAGACTATATAGTGAAACTCACCCAGCTCAGTGGCCGAGTGGTTAGAGGCGTCGTCCGTCTCGTACTGAGCATTGGGGAGCCCGAGTTCGATCCCCAGCGGGGAACGAATTTGCGCGAATCACCTTTCACAGTTTTTCAGAGGTTTTCTGTGAAGTTAAGGTAAATACCGGGTGATTAAACTCCTCTGAACTTCTCCCTTGACCGGCGGAAAAGCCTCACGGCTAATAGCCCTATAAAGATAGAAGTTTTTTTTTAGTGAAAATCGCCAAACATTTGTATTATCGCACAGGATATGAGTATGCAAATTTATGCTACAAGAAGAGCTTCTGTATATCAACGGGTTAAGCTAGCAACGTTATTAAACAAACCGCATTGTATACAGAGCAATTACGCGTACATAGGTCAGTGTTGTCTCTTGTCCTCAGCAAGGGTAAACATTTACGGCGAGATCCGCATATCATGGCATTACAGGATTTAATTTTAAAATATTATTCATATAGTAATATAACAGTGTGTTAAAGGAACCAATTAATTCGTGTATCGATTAAAATACATTTTAGAGGGAAACTATGATTACCATTATTATAATTTTTATATAAAAACAGCATTTAACTAATTTCCATTTCTTTTTGCAGAACATCCTCGACAAATTCAATCCTGGCGCCCGGCAGATGATAAATGCCGGCAAGGCGTACCTCAAGGCACTGCACGGTAAGTCTGCTTTAACCCTCATTTCGCAATCCCGAGCACCTTGTTTTGCTTTCGCAAACGCGACCTTGTTATTGTTTGCCCTATGCAAATTTTAAAATGCTGTTTATTTACTTTATTGTAATTTTATGGAGATTGCCGTAATTGTGTTCGTTCGTCTACCGCCCGTAGCACCAATGCAAGTTCTACCGAGCACAAACAGAAATGTAGTAAAACAATAACAATCAAAATAAAAATCTGATGTCAGCAACGCAAAAGTTTTCCTATTACATTACTGGAATAAATTATATGTAAAACGATATTGATGTCTATATATTATATAACTACAGAATGGCTCCGAACTATAAATTACATTATTTTTTTTTAATTATTGGATTGTTAAGGCGTCTACTTTGTGATAATTCATTTTAAAGGATAAATAAAACGATTTTTTAAAAAACAAAGTAATAAATCGTTTTATTTATCCTTAATTTTTTTTTGGTAAAAGATATTTGCATTGAATATTATTAATATTTATTTTAGGCCTGAAAGGGTTAATAATTTATTAATTTATTTAGCAAGAATTGTGGCCATCAATTCTTACTAAATAAATTAATAAATTATTAACCCTTTTTCAATGTTGTATTGTTCTCATGTCAAACTCTTAAATTGTAATTGAAAAGGAACTAAAGACAGTTTATTATTAATATTATTCCATTGAGCCACAATGCCCGGAGAAAGACAATGTGGAGTCACGCGCGGAAGAAATTTGTATGGGTAGATATCTTCACACCGATTTGTATTTGTCCTTCGGGTCCTTCGGCCGTGTGTTAATGTATGAGTATGTAACTATTAGGATTTTCCATTTCAGAATATATAGTTTTCTAAAGTGTCGTTAGGACATAATACATTACAACATATTTCCAACAAACTATTCAAATAAGTCACGATATCTCCAGCTACCCGATTCGTTTCGCTTCTACACAATTTCCCGTCAATCGTGCCACTCTAAAACATACTCCAACAACGCCCCTACCCCCTTTTTAACATTGATTACAACCACGAGCATCCCTTTGATCACCTCCGCGTCTCGCACATACACACAGCCAGACAGACGTGCCCCAATTTATTTCCCGTCGCGTATTAATCCGCTCAGATCTTTAATTCGCAACAAATGTGCCCCATTACAACCCCGTCACGTATCCCCATTAATAAAGCGCCGCGATAAATCACAATCTCGCGCCCCCTCTACCCCTCTCTGCAGCCAAGGAAAAAAAAACTGCACCGTCGCAGAAACGGGGAATAATTAAGGGCGACAGTTTTAATTCAATCCGGACGCGCCGATACAATAGAGCCGGCCGTAACAAATGGCGGATTTCTTTGGGCCCCCCAAAAAGGACTCTCGAATGAATTTGTTTAAATAGATTGAGAGCGCGCGTTGAAATGCCGGTCGCATTGTTTGGGAACGTTTTAACTGGGAGGGTACGCAGGGGGTGTGCTTGTAAGGGATGATAATGGTGTAATTTGATTAAATTGAGGGAAGTGGGGAGATTGGTTATTGGGGGTGAAGGGTTTAGGGTTTGAGAAAGAGAAAATGATTAAGTTTTAAATATTGATACTGTTTGGGATTTGGGAATTTGTGTCGTCAAATTTATCTCAACAATAAATTTAACACAATACAATTGGCAGTTGTAACTGTGGGTTTATTGAATATATTTTACTAATATCTAAAAGGCACCTTACACGGTCAATAATACTGTCAATACTAATACTGTCAATATTTGCTTCAATCCTTCTTTTATATTTATCAAGTGATCAATTATCTAGATAAAAATCAGTATTCTCTTCATTACATCATTAACATACCTTGCACGATAAGTAATACTGGTAATATTTTTGAATAATGAAAATTTTAAACATATTATCGTACAGTAATACTGTCATTATTCTAAAATATTGACAGTAATATTAATATTATTATAACGGCACCTTACACGATCAATAATACTGTCAATATTTTAGAATAATTACTGTATTACTGTACTATAACATGATTAAAATGTTCGTTATTCTAATATATAGACAGTATTACTTATGGTGTAACGTATAGTAAAGATGGAATGAAGAGATTACTGAAGCTTATCCCGGAGAATTGATAAATATAAAAGGATTGATCAAAGCAAATACTTACAGTACTAGGACTGACCGTATTATTGACCGTGTAAGGTGCCTTATATGTTTAAGGCCGAAAGGTGTATGTAGTATTTTTTTAAATTAATCTAGTTATATATCAGTTTTGTTGTCTTCGACGGTACTTTCCGTATTCTATAATATAATATATTTTAATCAATCTATAGGAAATAAGGGGCTAACGTTTGCCATTCCGTTACAGGATCGCATCGCAAAATAGTCCTTTTTTCACGCCATCCTTCCTTCAAACACCCCAAAACTTTTTTGTCGTCCTCAAGGAAAAGTGGCAGTTTGATCGAGCAAGTGCGAAAAAAATATACAGTCACTAACATAACCCGGGGAGAAACTTCCCCCCGAGGGTGTTACAAGAGGGACGTAAAAACTAACTTCAGTGGACGTTGTTTTTTTTCCAGACGAATCGATCCCCCATAGTTGTATATAAACAGGTGGACAATATTACATAATAGTCCTGATTTAACATATACAATATTGGACTGTTAAGGCGAATCTCGGAAAATGAAATACGATTCAATGTAGACCTAATCGCGCGTCTTTTCTAGTCAACATTTTATAATTTTCTGAAAATATGTTTGGATATTTTTCCAATCTAAGGATGATTTGATACTTTGTTAGGACGAAAAAGTTAATTTTTTGTCTCGAAATATGCAAAAGTAGTCAATATTTGCATCAGAAAAGTATATATTTACTTCGATTTGTAATCAAAATGCAACAGAAATTCCTCTAAGAGATTGCAGTTTTATATTTCAAGTTTTGATAAATACAATCTGATAATGCTTAAGTACAATAGTTTATAGACATCCGCGCATTTATCACAAAATGCTTATTTATTATATGCACAAATTTTTATTTATTGCTAAATTATTTCGAAATAAATTTATTTCTCGGTGCGCACCCCTCCAGTTTTACCTGGGGCCACGGTTTATACACTCCGCAAAAGAAGTAGCAGCAGCTCCGTTAGTCTCACAACGCGTTTTTCGAATAGATTTTCAGCTCGAATCCTTGAACGAGATTTTCGAAGATTCGCCTTAAGGCGTCTACTTTATGATAATTCATTTTAAAGAATAAATAAAACGATTTTTTACTTTTTTTAACACACTTCAGTTACACTTTGCAACTAGTTTTAGAGGAGCTCGAAAATGGCTACAGCTTAGCCGAAACTAGTTCCAAAGTGTAACTGAAGGGTGATAAAAACAAAGTAAAAAATCGGTTTATTTATGCTATACAATATTGTTTCGGGTGTTAGATAGATAGGTATTTTTTATTTGTTCACCTCAAAATATAATTATATACAATAAAACATAAATATTTTGTACGTAAATGACCTATATACAAAATTACATGTGAAAAATAAAAGAAATTAAAAACAAAAACACACATTTGGTGGCAGTTTACAGTACATTCTGTGTGCTATTCATAATATATATTATTTTGAGTTTTATCAGTTTGTATGTTGAACCCGTCAGTATTATTTATATACAGATATATTAGGCATAACCAACACACACAATTCAAAGATATATACAGATATAGGTTAGAAGGTTAAAAGTTAAATGCAAAATAATAAATCAATAGGGTACGATGTATATTAAGAAAATATGTTTCCCTATTTATAATAACTATATAGGATATGAAAAAAAAAAGTAAAAATAAATCAAAAGTAATGCATTAGAGTGAAGAGTTGGATTTCCAGGGAAATTAATGTTGATTCAGAGTTAGCACTATGATCCCATTATTTTTTTATTATTTATATCTGATTTAGGACAACAATTAAAATTTGATGAGCATCATATGTTATTTTCCTTATATAAATTATTTGTCTGCGATTCTTTCAATACAATTTAGGATTTTCTGGTAATATATCTCTGGTAACAAAAATTGCAACTATTGTTAAAATACTCATTGATTCAGTCAGTTCCACTGCATAGGTATGATGCCAAATGACAATCGTGCAGTATTTATCCGTTTGATCTGCTCAGCCGCAACCATTTCAAATTAAAAGTTAATTTGCATGTGAAACCCTTCCGCGCGACCGGCATTTTAATCAAGACCGAAAGCCGAGCAAACGCACGCTACAGATCGCAACGTTGCGGTCACGCAAAAAGCCCCACCGCCAATCAATTAGCACTAACAAATCGGCTACTTTCCGATTTCCGTACGTCAGCACTAATTAACGAGACCACCCACCGGGCGCCTCCCTTTGGGCGCGCGGCTTACAGCGTTCGCAATCAAACAAGAGATACAAACGAGCCAATCAATATTAGCTCTAATTCCTAAAATTGGAAGAGTTTGTGGACAAGTTATTTTTATACTTGAATTGCAAATAATAATCATTTTATGGGCGTACTTGTTTTTTTATTACTGAAAAAGTATGTACGTCCAAATTACAAATACTTTTTTAATAATAACTGAAAAAGTACGTCCATAAAATTATTATTATTTGTAATTCAAGTATAAATATTACTTGTCCACAAACTCTTCCAATTTTAGAAATTAGAGCTTGTTAATTATGTGCAGTCATAATTTATTATTTTAATTTATTATGGTTTTAATAGATGTTTAAAATAATAATACCACTTATTGTGGCAATGTTGTAGCATTCAAAAAATTACATATTATTGTTAGTATGTTCTGGATAGTTGGTTGGAGGGTAGCATAGCTACAGACACTTCCTCAAAAAATGTAGGTATAGGTATTAGCTTGCATATTAATTATAAATGTTTAGTTAATATTAAGTATGATGATTAATGGTCAGTTATTTTAGAATTTCAAATAATTGGTTCAAGATATTCTGTATTCAAATTCTATTTGTTATAACATACCAATTGGATGTTATAAAAAATCGAACGAATCACACTAACGCGAAAAAATAATCCCTTTCAGAATCAACAATAAAAATTTGTCTACGACGTTATTGCTCATTCAAAAATAGTCGAAAAAATTGGTATTTACAATAAAAATTGGCAATTTTAAATTAAAAATCGTTGTTCGAGCAATGTTTGCAAAAATCATAAATAAAGTTTTGATCGAATGTATTTCATACTTTACAGACACTGTATAAGTAAAGTTTAAAGGTATGTAAAATTTAAATTATGCATTTTTGTAAGGTAATGTATTACTGATTTATATTATTATAAACGCAATGTGTTAGTTCTATCTGGAGTAATAAAAATCCTTCTATCTTTATAGGGCTATCAGCAGCCGTGAGGCTTTTACGCATTTCAAGGGAGACACTCAAAGGAGTTTAATCACCCGGTAGTTACCTTAACTTTACAAAAACCCCTCTGAAAAACTGTGATTCGCGATAATTCGCCCCGATGGGGTTCAAACTCGGGCTCCCCAATGCTCACGACGCCTCTAACGACAAGGCTACTGAGCTGGGTCGGTGTAGCGTATATGCTTGTTTGTCAGAATATTTAACAAATTCATACAATTTCAAATATTATAACAATGGAATTACGGGCAGCATTTGCCTAATACTTCGTGGCGTTAAAATCCATCAATATGATTTTTTTAATGGCATGAAAATCCCACCACTGGATGTGACATATTCAATATTAATTATTTCACATCACACATATTGTTTGGTTATTTGATACCTTTTGATTTATTTGGACGGGGTTATATAAAGGCGAGTTAAGGATAGCCCACGATTACAGGTATTCAACTGATTGATAGATGTTGCAAAAATTATAGTTAACTTTACACTTCAAAGCCTCATATGTTTACATATGAAAATACTTTTTTGAGAAAGGCACCTTACACGGTCAATAATACTGTCAATCCTAGTACTGTCAGTATTTGCTTTAATCCTCCTTTTCATCAAGTAATCAATTATCCAGATAAACATCAGTATTCTCTTCATTCCATCATTACTATACCTTACACGATCAGTAATACTGTCAATATTTTAGAATAATGAAAATTTTATAATTATCATTAATTAATTAATATCTTATCATACAGCAATACTGTCACTATTCTAAAATATTGACAGTATTATTGACTGTGTAAGGTGCCTTATATTAATTTAGCCAGTTCAATGTCCTAAGGTGCTTTCGTTTAGCATGGTTTAGCATTACTAGTTGCCCCCGTGGCGTATCTCTCAGGTCTTGCAGTCGTGTACAGCCGGTTATAAGGACCGATAATAGTGCGCGTCGGAAACGGCAAATAGAACAGGAGACAATAAGCCCATACCAGCCGAGAGTGATAAACGAAAACAGTTCTAATACTGAGCATTAGAGAGCTAAATGAGGTGGAGACTAATATTTTACAGTTTTTCTGAGGTTTTCTCTGAAGTTAACGTAAATAGCGAGTAATTACACTGCTATGTGCTCCTCCCTTGATAAGCAGAAAAGCCCTCGCACTGCTGTTTATTTGCATTGTATATTGGGGGATTTTTGTATTTTTTTTGTTGAGGGGTTATGCCAAATAAAGCTCTTTAATAAAGGAGATGAATAAAACTACTATGTTTTTTACCACTTCTTTAATTGTTTAAAACAACTAGTTTCGCCTAAGCGTTTAAACAATTAAACAAGGTGTAAAAAACATTGTAGTTTTATTCATCTCCTGTATTAAAGACCTTTATTTGGCATAACCTCTCAAAAAATACAAAAATCCCCCAATATAACAGTAATTCGAGGACTTTTCTGCTTATAAGAGGAGGAGCACATAGGAGTGTAATTACTCGCTATTTACGTTAACTTCACAGAAAACCTCAGAAATTATTTTTTGGTAGTTATAACGATAGACATTTTTTTTTAAATTTAATTTTGAGGATAATCTGCAACATTAATGTAGTATTAGATATTTTCTAGAATTATATAATTATGATTAGATAGTATTAGATTAGATTAGATATTTTCTAGAATTATATAATTATGATTAGATAGTAGTAGATTAGATATTTTCTAGAATTATATAATTATGATAACCCCCATAAAATAATTTAATTTGAAAAACTTTAATCTTCGTTTAAAATGTAGCTACATATTGTTAATTATATATTTATATCTGCATATAAACATTTGATAATTTTATTACAGATACATATTGACTAAAAATGACTTCTGTTTATCACAACCATATGAAATAGTATAATTAAACCCAATCTGAATAGCAGAAACTGTTAGATACCAATAATACTGCCTATAATTAATATAAACATATGTTCCCACACGTATAATCTCTTAACAATTATGGTAAACCTTGATCGATGGGACTGGTTTATCATCAAGTCAACACAGTTCATACATACACCGAGAACTATGTAACAAACCGCTTGTTGACTCATATCAGAAACACTAACGCTATGCAAATTGATCTAATGGATGAGCCGACCCGGCGGTTACGCAGACTTTATCCGTCCTAACCTCCCAAACAAACCCGAGTATTATGGCACCCGAAAAAAAAAACAGTTATTTACTGCAGTCATTTGCAATCGTAATCGCCGAATCCGTCAATCAAACCCTGGGCGGCGGTATTTATCACGCATTGTGCGACACCCGCCCGTAAATTTAGATCCACTTCAAATGGAGGGGTGTTCCGAGGGGGTAATTGCATTGTGCAAATTCTAAGCGCGCCCCCGCGCTGAAGAGAGACGAGCGCATATATTATCACTTTTTTCATTTCGTTTTCTTTCCGGCACACGTTTTTTTTTTAGTGGTGAATGCGCCAGGCGTGCACGATTTAAAATGTGCTTAAAAAGTAATATGCATAGAGGGAATGAATTGATAATAAATATTTTGGAAAGTAATAACAATGTATGCTATGAAATATAGAAATCTAATATTGATTCGGGTGAACCATGCCGACTAATATCAAATATATGGCCTTATACTTATAAGGAAGTTATCCAAAAATAGGTGTCATTTAAAATTTATATAAAAAAAAACACCACAACAATTATAATAATTTCGGGCGGCCCGTAAGTTGGCGCGGCGTGGACCTTTTCTCGGTGCATTGTTACTAAACAGAGTATGCAAAAAAAAATTGTTTACTTATGCCTTGGTAACCATAAAATAAGAAAAAAACTAATTTAAGTTAATTTTGTTAGCTGTTATTGAATATTTGCAACAAAACAAATTGCAATTTTTTTTAAAGTTCCGCTCACGATATTTTTTTGAAACTTTCAAAATATTGTTTAGAATTTAATTTTTTTCTGAAAACTGGGTGATATTTATATTGGCGCTGTGTATCAAATACAAACTTGGAATATCATACAAATACAAATACAAACTACCGAGCAACTCTATAAGGATCAGCAACAGAGAAAATGAAAAGGGAAATAAAAGGACCTAACAGCAGTATTGAAGTTTGACTATCATTCATTCTATGATGGTTGTGACTGACCGACTGGCTTATTTGTCCATACAATGGGGCATTGCTTAAAGGTCGTTTTAGACAAGACAATTTCTTGACTCAAAAGTTAGACAATATGCGAAACAGTCTAAATTGTTTCATATCATACAAATTATTTGAAATATTGTATTACCAATTCAATATTAGATCGTAGTAGATCGAATGGAAAAATATAATACGTTCCATTTGTCAACGACAAATTGTATGAGAGGAGGATATATGAATTCATTTCTTGAACAACTTTTGAGCTAAGAAATTGTATTGTCTAAAACGACCTTAAGTTTAACACAACAATAGTAAGAAGTGAAGTAAATGGAAAATTTTGAAATATTAGCATGTTTAGTTTTAGTGCACGCTGAATGTATTAACATTCAGCGTGCACTAAAATAATATCGGAATATCATAAGAATTTTTGAAAGGTGCTACAATAACTAAAAAAATTGGAATAGTAGTTCGACACCGGTACTGACATTTATACAGTTGTTTGCTTGCAGGAGAAGATTTTACATTTTGTTGTTGATATATGATCCATATTGACCCTCACAAAGCGTGGCAATTAGTCGCAAGCGGTTTGGCCTCCGGAATGACGGAAACGGAATAAGAGCCAGCCGGGCGGTGTTGATTACGTTCGCAAACAAGTTTACTCGCGCACATTCCGGCGTCTCCGGGGAATGTCTTTTCATTGCGAATTTAATTTAGGCAGAGTCGGGCCCGTAAAAATAGTGCCGAGTGGCGGCGGCAACGGAAGAGCCGTTTAACCAACTTTATATTGCTCCGCGTGTAATTTTTAAAGCCGTCGGAGAAACTTGGCACTTCGCAATTACATCGGGAGCAAGGACATTATACATGAAGTGCCTCGTTATGGTTAATTTTAAGCGTGAATTTTCCAAAAGTTTTAGTTTAACAGTGATGGGGATAGGGGTGCTATCAGAAGGTGCTATTATTCATACCTTAGCAGCCTCAATAGTCGAATTTTATTTTATTTCTACTCGACAACATTATTCAAATGGAGGGTCAAGCCTTTTATTTATAATTTGATTCCTTAAGCTGGCCATACACGTTCTGGTATACCGGAGAGGTTTACCTGCGCAAAGACATGTACAGGTAAACCGCAGCATGTGTGTGGATAAGTTGGGTAAAACTGTACAGGCTTAGTGACCTGTACGGGCGACCGGAGAAGAATCAGCCGGCCATACACGTTCCGGTAAACCGGAGAGCTAAACCTGTCGGTTTTCTTCTCCGGTATATCTGCACACTGCCTTGCACACACACAGTAGGGTAAACAGTACTGGGCTACATATTTGTCGTTTTGTAATAAAAATATAGTATATAGTAGTTTCGGGAATAATGTCGAGATTATATCAAGTTAAACCGGAAAAATTACAGGAATTGAAATAAAATTTGAAATAAAAAAATGAAATAAAAATTGAAATAAAAAAATGAAATTTGGAAACATTTATTTGTGTTTTGTTTTGTGTTTGGCCTCATTTTGTAGGTATTTTAATTCCAAAGAAAATTCCGAAAAAATATTGTTATAAAAAGTGCACTGTTTTGGCGGTAAAGCCGATGAAGCACTCGCCTTCGGGTAGAAAGAATCGAATTTTGATTCTTCTCCGGTCGCCCGTACAGGTCACTTCGCCTGTGCTGGTTTACCGAAACTTGTCCACACACACGCTCCGGTTTACCTCTCCGGAACGCGTATGGCTGGCTCCAGGGACTGTGCAGGCAAACCGGAGAGGAAAACCGTCCGGTTTACATCTCCGGTATACCGGAACGTGTATGGCCGGCTTTTAGGTACAATAGAACATCATAATATAACACAATTGGGTAACAATCTTTTGTAGGGTTGAAGTTACGGTATGATTAATCAAAACTAAACCCCCAATAATAGATTATTATGCAATTATTAATTCGTAACCTGGAGCTTTTTTTAGGATTCATTACGTATATTTGTACCGATATACATTATGTTCTAAGTTGAACACATATCTATTTATAGTTATTATCATATGGGTGTGCATTGCTGATAGATGCTGTGTCGCCAGATGGCGTTTAACTTTCCTCCTAGGGGATTAGTTGTATCATATTTACATATTTATTTGATTTCCCTGAAATATATCTTAAAGCCATATGGAAATAACACACATTATTTGTATTTTGGTCCTAAAGGACTTCCCTTGTAGTACATTGGGTGTAAATCTGATGTCGCTTCTTCGTATTTCACCACGATAGAAATAACAAAGAACCTTGAAATCTTCTGAATTAATTAAATTCAGTATTTAAATTCTCGTGAGGTTCCACCTCGTCTGGCGGAAAAGACCTTGACCTGATAGCCGTATAAAGACGGAAATTTTAAATTTATATTCATTATTTATTAATAATTAAATAAACATAAAATTCTTTAAATCAAATATATTTATAGTGTATAATTACATTTTAATATTTTAATTAAAAAATTTTACTGTACTTAATTATTACACAAGGTAACATCCGCATGCAGATTAAAAACCGCGCCGTTGATGAAAGTGAAGAGTCTCAACCTTGTAAAACAACTGCATAAACTCGTCACACGTTACTCATGCAGTTTTTTTCCTTCTATATAAAAGCATTGCATTTGCATATCTACGTTTACACTTAGAATATCAGTATGAGTAATCATGCTTGTAATTTATTTGAATCAAATACATTTTCTTGTAGTGCTGATAAGTAATGTAATTTACTACTACTACTATAAATTACAATTTTTTTTAGATTATAAATAAATTACATAAGGCAATGGTTATTAATAACTCGAGATATAAGTATGAAGATTATGTTTATCAATTTATTTTAACTTAATGGAAGTTTGTTCGCAATTACATTATAAATTTAGTGGTGCTCTCTAATTTAGTGTTGTTTATTATGCAATTCAAACGCAATTAATCAAACACTGACCTTTGCAAAGCAACCGCTTACTTGCCCCAATTGCCCATCACCGCGCGAACTGGACCGCAACGCTTACAATCTCCTTCGGAATAGTTAACTATTTGAAGTAAATTGTTATTTTTTGTATTAACACCGTTTGGGAATGTGTACAATATGTTTTTTAACGATAACTAGAATAATAGCACACAAACCCCAGCTCAGTGGTTATAGGCGTCGTCCGTCTGGCGCTACCAGGCAATTTTTTTTTTTTAAAAAGATAATGTACCTTACTAATTTGTTCATACCGATGAATCCAATTTTTCGAGTTAGCCAATGGTCCCAAATTGGCCATTGGCCCGTAGTCTTTGCATGAAGCACCTCACTATTTGTGACACCTTTTACCCAAGATATCCTTATTATATCCTTACATTATTCTTTAATCTCAATGGAAATATACCTATTTGCAAATGTTAGAATCAATATTAACACCAACGGTTTCTGAAAGCTATTAAATGAGGCTATGAAATATCTATGGAGAAACATCTTCGCCGTTTGAAGTTTTTCAGTAACAGTTTATTATTGACTTCTATGAGTGGTGCATTAGCAATGAACACCCATTATATCATCATTACCTCCCCTATTTCTATTGTTTTTTGTATATATTGTATGAATGTAGTGGAGGTAATAAATAAATAAATAAATAAATAAATAAATAAATATATATATATATATATATATATATATATATATATGTATTAATGATACATCAAATTCTTATATATAGAGGTCAATAACCATTGCCATCTAAAATATGTTCGTTTGGTATTTATACAATTAGCCAAAACTAGTTTAAGTTTCTACACATTCACAATCCCCTTTATCGCATAACATAATTAACATTTCTTCGCGTTTGTTTTGCAGATTAGCCGTGCGGCTGACGGTCTAAATTTGTAAATTACCAGTCTAGTTATTATCGGCGCAACTACAGAATGCTCTCTTAAAACCTCGCCGCGAAAGCGCCATCACCGTAAACTTTGCAGTTATGGGCGATAAAACAGCGCCCGCGAGTGACAGCTTGTAACACTCCATTTAAATGAACCGGCTGTGCGGCTCGGCGAATTTTCATAAAACATAACAGACACCGTTAAGCGCCGAATTAACGCACACCAATCTGCATAAAAACTTAATTTTATTGCAAGTTTTGAATTTACGATGCGATGATATATATTAAACCACACATTTTATTTTTGATGAGGGCAATCAATGAAACTACTTTGTTTTAACAATAGTATTGAGAATGCCCTAGCTCTAGGCATTTTCAAACAACACCGGATTATCACAATACATATAAATGATTATTATTATTTATTTATTTACTGTATTTTTTATGCCAATAAATGGTGTTAATAACTATGTTTATCCTGAATATATCAGATTCAATCAAAATCGTGCTCGTTTTAAATGTCATGTGAATTTTTGATGATGATGAGTTTATTGAAACAAAAAAAACTTCTATCTTTACAGAGCTATCAACCCAGCTCAGTGGCCGAGTGGTTAGAGGCGTCGTCCATTTCGTACTGAGCATTGGGGAGCCTGAGTTCGATCCCCAGTGGGGAACGAATTTTCGCAAATCATCTTTCACTGTTTTTCAGAGGTTTTCTGTGAAGTTAAGGTACCGGATGATTAAACTCCTCTGAGCTTCTCCCTTGACCTGCGTAAAAGCCTCACGGCTGATAGCCCTATAAAGATAGAAGTTTTTTTTTTGAGCTATCAGCTGTGAAGCTTTTCCGTCGGTCAAGGGAGAAGCTCAAAGGAGTTTAATCACCCGGCATTTACCTGAACTTCACAGAAAACTTCTGAATAACTGTGAATGGTGATTCACGAAAATTCGTTCCCCGCTGGGGATCGGACTCAGGCTCCTCAATGCTCAGTACGAGACGGACGACGCCTCTAACCAAGTACTGAGCTGGGTTTATTGAAATATGTTTTGAATTATAATTAAAAAGGGGCTGATATGTGAAAGGTATCTCTCAACCAATTTTACATCAACATAACAAAAAAAATTGAACTCGTTACAATTAGGGTAGAAATAGTCAAATTATGACCGACTTAAATTAAGGATATGATGTCACTCGTTACCAAAAGAATGTTGAAATTGATCCTGAGACAGTACATTAAATAGTAAGTGAATATACCATCAGTTTAGGCGAGTGAAATTTAAATCATAACCGACATTTACGAACACACACCATCTAGATACCTCGTTTTTTTTTTCATTAATAAATTATCAGATTTACACGATTTTCTTTAAAAGCAAGTTGATTTGATATCTCAATTGAGCATAAGGAATAATTTTGAGCTAACCACTCCCTCTGCTTACTTTTCACAAGAAAAATGTTTTTCGTTGATTACGCCCCGCGTATTGCAATTAACTAAATTGAATCCTCGACGGGCTCTTTTAAATGAAAAACAATTTTATTCATTCGAGTTCGTTTCATGCAATTACATCTGGTCGTTGGGTGTAATGTGATTATTTTTTATTAAACGGAGGGCCGGCTGGCGGCTGGTGGCCTCATTTCATTACAACCGAAGGAATAAATACTGAGTTTTATGGGTCTTTTGCCAATTTCAATGTTGAGTTAGCAATTAAAACGGCCGAATATTGATCATTTTTATATTATATGAATTAGATATTTTCCTAAAAACAAAAAAAAAACGATTTACTGTATTGACGATTATCAACTAATATATGTTGATAATCGTATGGTAAACCGTTTTTTTTTGTTTTTTAGGAAAATATCTAATTCATATAATATAAACTTGATCAATATTCGGCCGTTTTAATTGTTAACTCAACATTGGAATTGGCAAAAGACCTCAGTATTTATTCCTTCGGTTGTAATAAAATGAGGCCACCAGCCGCCAGCCGCCAACTCAACATTGAAATTGGCAATAAGTATAATAAAAGTAATGTATAATATCTCTTTCATCCAAAATATCAATGCTTAAATTGTTGAATTTAAAATAGTACAATAATATAAAGAAATGTAAATTTTTGTTTATATTTTTGTACTATTCTAAAATCAACAATTTAAGCATACTTTTGGGAGAGAATATGTTGGGAACTGGCGTGTGGACAGTATTAAAACTTCTTTTCTACTTTATCGATATTTCGTCAATATATTTCATCATTTTTGTTGTGGAAGTTGCTGCAATATATCGGGGAAATATATATCAAATATAAAAAATTCAATACCGTCTGTACGTCTATTTCTAATATATATATATATATATATATATATATATATATATATATATATACATATATATATATATATATATATATACATATATATATATATATATATATAATATATATTATAATCTATTTGCTTGCCAGTTACCTTTCGGTGTAGGCTTCCTAATATAACTGCCTCTAAAGTTCATTATTTTTTAGTATATTGGACTAAAAACATAGATCTGCATATTTCCCTATTCTGTATCTGCATATGTATCACTACATAAATTTGGAAATAACGTGTGATTGAACAAAATAGTGTTATTGACAAATAATGAGGATACAAAAAGCGACAACGAGCATTTACGTTACAGAATATTTACAATGTGGAGTTATAGTTACAATTAAGAAGGAAAAAATGCAAAAAGACAAAATAATCACTAATAATAACAAAGTAGTAAACAGAAGTTTCTACACCTCAATCATTGTTTTTGTTATTCATTCTCAATACATAGTATAAGTTTCTTTACTTGGTTGCTATTTAACGAAGTAAATAAATAATACTTCATTCATACTTCCTATAAAATATAGTCAAATAATTATTAATTGTTAATAATAATAATAATAATTGTTAATTTAATGTTGCGGATGTAACCAGTAACAGACAAAATCAAATAAAATAATTGAAATTGCTCCAAGAACAAAACAACAAACATAAAAGATCAACACCCCCGACATCTATTTAACATTCGTCTCGCAATCCTCCAGGCTGGGCATCCCTTATCCCGGAAGGGCCCGCCACTTTGTTTGCCCGTCAGGCGAAATTAAATTCATCAGTCACAGACGATGTCAAATGATTGTTTAATCGCGGGGAAGCGGAACGAATCCCCCGGCTTACGCGGGGGGGCACCAGATTGGATTGTTTCATTTCGGTTTTCCATTTGGCGGGCACGCGACAGTGAAATATCGGCGCAGCCGTCCCACCCCCCAAAACTATGTTTACAAGAAACGCCGTTGTTTACGTTGCATTTCAGCGCATAACGAACCGTGTAGCGATTAACGCTTATTAGCCTGAAGCAAATTAAATACTTCGGCAACTATAGCCCGGGCTCGCGCGCAAATTGGCAAACTTTAACCTAGCCAGACGTGCAAATGACCGATTTGCAATTGGAATTAGCAGGAATTAACGAACATTTGTAAGTGTAATTACAGTATATAAAAAATATTTATGCCCGAAATGTTTTTTTATCTTAAATACAAACTTATTGTAGTGACATAAGCCCTAAACGCACTTTAAGATTGATTCCATTTTTTTAGTTTAGCTTTATTAAAATTCGATATAAATTTATGATTTTTGTAAAAATTGATCGGGCACTTTTAATGTTAAAACCAATTTTTAAAGAAAATGCCAATTTGTTTCGACCATTTTTGATTGAATGGACACTTTTTTCAAATGACTTTTTATTATGGATCCTGAAACAGATTATTTTTCTGTAATCATCTATATAAACGGTGTTTCATTTCGAGGTATAGAATTTTGAATTTAAATAAAACACAGAGAAATAATGCGATTGACCACAAATACAAACTTATTGTAGTGACATAAGCCCCAAACGCACTTTAAGATTGATTCTATTTTTTTAGTTTAGCTGTATTAAAATTCGATATAAATTTATAATTTTTGTAAAAATTGATCGGGCACGTTTAATTTTAAAGCAATTTTTAAAGAAAGTGCCAATTTGTTTCGACCATTTTTGATTGAATGGACATTTTTTTGAAATGACTTTTTATTATGGATTCTGAAACAGATTATTTTTCTGCGATCATCTATATAAACGGTGTTTCATTTCGAGGTATAGAACTTTGAATTTAAATAAAACAGAGAAATAATGCGATTGACCACAAATACAAACTTATTGTAGTGACATAAGCCTCAAACGCACTTTAAGATTGATTCTATTTTTTTAGTTTAGCTTTATTAAAATTCGATATAAATTTATGATTTTTGTAAAAATCGGGCACGTTTAATTTTAAAACCAATTTTTAAAGAAAGTGCCAATTTGTTTCGACCATTTTTGATTGAATGGACACTTTTTTCAAATGACTTTTTATTATGGATTCTGAAACAGACTATTTTTCTGCGATCATCTATATAAACGGTGTTTAATTTCGAGGTATAGAACGTTGAATTTTAATAAAACACAGAAAAATAATGCGATTGACCACAAATGTGATTTTTTAGTCATATAATTGTATGCCATTAATATTTAAATATGATGTCGAACATATGGCCGCGTGTAGATGGAAACATCTTGAATTATAATTTGCAATCACTCTTTGCAGCATTTCTAGTCGTATTTCGGCAAGAGAAAAAGTATAAATATATTAAGAAGTTTGTAGCAAACATTTCAATAAAAAAAGTCTACACCCGTGCTTTTATGATCTCTTCATTTTTATTTTCCCCCGATAAAAATTACCGCATTAAATATATCTCTTTCATCTAAACCGGTGCGGTGGTTTTCATAAAACAACCCCCGTTCGCAACTCGAATTAAAACTTTGCGGGCGCACACATACACACTGTGGAATTATCTGATGCAGACAAACAAACGGGCGCGCTGAAATTATTGAGAAAGAAACGGAAACCGCCCCCCCCCCCCCGTTTATTTAATGCGCGGGGTGGGATTTAAAACGGCCGCGATGTAATCCCGCCGTTTACGTTTGGACAATGTACACTTGCACGCGTGGATTAACTGGCCGGGGCAATTTGAAAACGCGCTTTTCACGTTTTAATAACCGGCTTTTATCACTCTCTCACTCGCATAGGGCCGCCGGGCTGGAATTTACTGCGCGGGGGAAATTAATGCGCGCAATTAAAATCCCCTCGGCTAGCGGGCGATGGTGGCGGCGCCGGGCGATTGTAATAAGTTTTTATTATTAATACGGGCGGTCATGGGGAAAATGATGTATGGGGATGGGGAGTGAGCTCGGCTAGTTTACACTTGTTTTGCGGGGTGCTGCTGGAATTAATCGACTTTATGAAAGAGATTTTAATTGCATAAATATAGGATCAGATTGTAAAATTAAAGTAACGTAACACCACTATGTCGGTTTGAAATGAGAGCTGGGATTTTCATACTATTAAAAAATGTACAAGCTACTACTATAAGCAGCAGAAATTAATTACTTAAGGAGAATGGAAGATATCACAAGAATTGACAGAATTCGAAATGAGCAAATTTGAACAACTCTACACATAGAAAGTATAGAGACAACTATAGAAAGGAAATTACTCGGATGGTATGGATACATAATTCGCATGCCAGAAGGCAGACAGACAAAAAGAGTATGGAACACAAGAATCCAAGGAAAGAAAAGAAGTGGCAGACCACAGAAAACATGGGAAGACAACATACATGAGATACTAACGAGGAATGGCATTGGATGTCAGGATGCAAGGAGAATGGCGAGCAATAGGAAGGACTAGAAGGAATTCCTACAGAAAATACAATAACTTAAAAATACGCTTAAATAATCTTGACACCCGAAAGGGACTATTGGCATCATTTTGGTTATAGATTATATATTATATAACCAAAATAATATATTCACAAAAAAACCATTAATATTAAAATATAAACGTGCGAACGATGCTGAATAATTCACGGTTTGTCAGCCCAAAACGAAACGAAACGAACATCGTTACAAAAAAAATATATATATATTTGCAACAATGACAAATGTAAAATAAACTGGGCTGTAATACAATTGAAACTACGCCATCCGGTAATGCTTTTACGAGCGCTGTAAACGCCCCCATAAAACTTGCCGATTTATCGAAAACAGTGCGCGTATTTAAACACGTTCAGGATAATCGGCCGCAGGAATAAAACACGTATCAACCCGCGCCGCGCCTCGCTTAGTTAATTATAACACGTCACTGTTAATACACATAATGTAGTTATTATAATGATAAACCGTGGCTTTGCCGTTTCAAAGGATATTACGGATAGATCCCGATGCACATTGTGTGCGGTAATCCGTAATCCTTTTAATACAAACCGTACGGTTGCGCCAGTCCTGCCGATACGAACTGGAGAGGCATGCCGGTAGCACTAACGTAATTAATAATAATCTTCAAATAATGTGCCAGACAAATGTTATTAATTAGCTATTGTTTCAGGGATATTGTGTTTTGCGTTGCACGTGGTATCCATTGAATTAATTGTGTTGAACTACAGAGGGATGATTGATTTTAAAATTAATAGGATCATAGTTTGATAATTTAATTATGATGCTATATATATATATATATATATATATATATATATATATATATATATATATATACCGTAAAACGAGGTTACTTTGCACCGCGTGGGGTAACTTTGCACCAACGTCCGAAAAAGATTCATCGTGGAGCCATATGTGTAGTTTCTAATTTAACTGCGCAATATGTTAATCACAAGATGGAAGTGTCATCTGTAGATCTTGTGAGAGAGTGATTAGGAGATTTCTACATCAAAACCTAACTTTACGGGACTTGTTTATGACACCAATATGTTGCAGTTTTGTTTAGTGTTGAAAATTTGCGTGTTCCACCGATTCGTGTGTAATACTATCAGATAAGTCACCATTTTAGTACCAGTTACACATCTTTGGCTATATATTTTGATAATTAGTTTATATTTAAAATCATCTGGTAAGTACTTGTTAACATTTTTAACACGTGGGGTAACTTTGCACCACAATATGGGGAGGCTTTGCACCAACGTCAAACTGTGTTAAAACTGGTGAAACAATTTTTTTTTAATTCACAAAATATATAAAAGACAGAAGAAAGGCAATAGGATATATCAGAAAAGACAAAGCGAATCTAGCGGGATGACACTGATGATCCAGTATTGCAGGACTCTTCAGATGAAGAATATCCCAATTTTCAAACATACTCGGAGCAAATGGTAAAAGAAATGGAAAAGGAAGAAAAAGCTGCAATGATGGAAGGTACGAAATCTCTAGCAGATGCTCTTGGCATAATTGCCGCAAAGAGAGTTGTAGGAGAATACATGATTTTCAAATACGAAGGGGAATTGTTTTCTGGTAAAATACTATCATTGGAGTTGTAATTTCTTCTATGGTTAAATCTATTAAGTCGTGAAAATTGCCTGAAAATCCAGATGTTTCATACTATGATAGGGAGCATGTATTTGACAACATAAACCCCTCTACCATGGTAAATAGAAGAAGATTGTATCGAATTCCAGAAATAGAAAAGTTGGGTTGGCTGTAAATAATTAATTTGCATGTGTCGTTTATATTTTTTGAAGAAAAAATCAGTTCCATGAATAAATTTTATGTGCTCTATTGATTTATGTTTTTAACTTCGCATCTTTCCTATATACAACGGAGTTTCGATCAAAATGATGTGATGGTGCAAAGTATCCTACTCAAAGGGGTAACTTTGCACTAAATTTATATAATAAATATTGCATAATAAATTACTCACATTACATATATTTTATATTAAATAGCAACTAATAACACTAAAGAACAAAATGCAACAAGTCCCATATTTTTAACGCGCTTCCTAAAATATTTCTGTTCAATTAAAGACAAAAAACCTGAAAAATGGTGCAAAGTAACCTCATTTTACGATATATATACTTCTGCAATAGAGACCCCGTATCGATAAAGGGAGCAGAGCTAGGCCACCAACCCGGTCGTCCGACGTCATAAAGAGAATGGCACAAAACTGGATGCTGAAAGCCCAGAACCGAGCTATATAGAAAGGTTTAAGGGAGGCTTATGTTCAACACTGGACGCCAACAGCTGCCAAATGATGATGATTATGATGGTTTAAATATTCAAATAATAATAAACGCATGCAGAATTTGCTTGTACAATATTCAGTATTTTTTTCGGGAAAGTAGCAAAACTACACGTTTTTCATGATCTTAAAATGATTAGGTGAATCCTATAAATTGTTTCCGTTAAAATGATGTTTTTTGCACGACTACAACACCGTGTATGATAAAGTTAAAGGCTACGCAGAATATAAAGAAACTTTTTATTTCCTCTCACACAGCATATGGCTGACATATGCTCGCAACCCACGCCTGACTCTTTATCATCCCTCATTTCACTCAATTGCCTTCCCCATAACCTCCGGCCACCCCAAACTAAATCACTCCACAAGGCAAACAAACGCCGCCACTATCTCCATCCTGCAGTTTTTAATTTCCCCCTCGTGTGAAATTTAAAATTTATAGATCGCGAGTGGTTTTTCTTTATTCATCCGCCTGCTTTCTTTACGCTGTATTTTTTTATATGGTGGGGTGTTGAATTACCTCCGGTTCTTCTTCGCGCGAGCAATCAAAGAGGGACGTTTCAATTTATGCAAACTGACAGGTCCAATATGTCAAGCAGAATGTCGGGGAGTGCTGTCGAGTGGGGGGCGGCATGCATTATCCATTGCATCGCAATTCGGCCATTATGGAGTATAATAAATGCCGTTATTTGGAATTGGATGGGTCTGACTTGCGCGCGGGGGGGGCTTAATAGGACGAGAATGGCGTGGGATTTGGTATTTAAATTAGGTAATGGGCCGTGTACTGGGGCCCGAGGATGACAATAGCGCAAGAATAATTGCGTGAGTTGTAGGAAATTCTGATCTAGTTCTTTTGTTGGCAAGTCCGAAATCTGATGTGGATACAGTATATAAATAGATGAGATGAAATGAATTTGATTGCTTTGGAAATCATTTGGTAGATTTTAATGCAATATATATATATGTATATATATATATATATATATATATATATATATATATATATATATATAGAGAGAGAGAGAGAGAGAGAGAGAGAATGTGAGGGAGTGAAAGCAGAGTGGGTTGGAGAGTGCAGAAAGCTGAACGAATGGTTAGGAGAGGATGGGAAAGGCGTGGAAATCTGCAGAAGGCTGACGTGGGAAAGGAAATTGGCGAGGGCAGAGGGGGTTTATTTTAGTGGTTCGAAAAATGATGTATTTTATGTTAATTTGTATTTTTTTGGTTTCTTTTTTATTTCTTTCTGTGGACGTGTTGTTTTTTTTTTCGGCTGGAATTTGTGTAAAAGGGAAGGGTTGGGCTGATATGCAAAATAAAATGTTGATCTTTTAAAATTGATATTAAATAATGGTCGTCCTCTTGCCACATAACATAATATTTGCAATTTATTAGCAAAATCATAATTGATATGTATGCAGATATCTGTACACAATTACAGTTTTTAAAATAACGTTTTTAATTAGTCAGTAAACATTTTAAAAGGTAATGTTGCAATTATGCAACAATATGCATTTAAGAGTTAACGACATTACAGTAAATCACTAGCAGTATTTTTGCTGTGTAGACACATTATTTGGTATTTTAATATGAAACATAATAACAGTTTCTTATGAGCAAAAGTTCGTGAAATAATTAGGTGATGCAGGCGAAATTAATTTTCTTGAAAATTTAATAAAATTCACAACTATGTAGTCTATTAATGCTGCATGAAATGAAGCGCGCGAAGGTGTATAGTAAGAAAATTAATTTAGTATCGGTGTATATAAAAGAACAAAGTAATTTTACAACGTAATAAGGTCTGTCTCTTCGCATACGGAAAGTTTGTAAGTTTTCACTTCCGAAGCTTAATAAACCAGACGTTCACAAACTTTTAAAAATCTCGGGCTTATGTTCACATTATAAACATTGTATCAAATAAATGAACATTTCGGTAAAATGCCAAACTAGCGCCCGTCCGTTCAAGATTGGGGCCGTCACAGATGTAGCATGGCCTTGAAACTTATGTCGTTTGATTGAAAATATAGACTAGATGGCAGGAAAATTGTCGAGATTGTTGAACCTGAAAAGCCAGAGAGCTTGACAAATTTTTAGAAGATTGAAAATTTTATTTCATGGTGGAAAGTGGTTTTTGGTATTATTTTGTAGGTATTTCATTTCCAAAGAGGAAAACACAAAAATAATGTTATAAAATATCTACCGTTTTGGTGGTAAGGCCGAATTTTCATTCGTAAACTACTACAAAAATTTGTAGTAGTAGTTTACGAAACTAGTAACGTTATAAGGATTTTTACATAACGAGAAAACGTTTGAAAAATGAGGGGCGATAGTCCTGTTTATTTTTAAATTCTCATGTAATCTAAAAACTGATAACGTTACATATTAACTAAGGACTAAATAGCCGATATTTACAATACATTTCCCGTTCCTGCAGCCACAAGAATATAGAAAATCTAATCAAATTATTCCATAGTTTCAATGTTTAAATTATTTAGGTAACTATAGCGGTCGCCAGTATTCGATAATAAGGGTACAAACGGTCACCGCCTCCCTCGGACAGTCCATTTAAAACTATCGCATCGTTCCAGCAGCGTTTCCATTACATCCCTATAGCCGCCGCCGTCCCCTTGGCCCCTTTCCAACCAAAAACGCCCAACAACACACACACAGAGAGAGCTCCGACCGCATTAACGAATTCATGTTTCCAAATTGTCCCGCCACGCTTCGTTTGCCCCCCATCGCGATCTTACGTCGGCAGGAATTTTAGCCTCCCATGTAAATGAGCCCGACAACGGCGGCGGCTGCTGATAACCGAAATGGAGAAGTGGCACAAACACGAGCCGACACTAATTCCCTAATTCCAGGGGGCGAGTGCCGGTGACACACCCCAAACACAATATCGTCCTCATTATCAAAATATATCCAATTGCGCTAACGATCGCTGAGAAAGTTCCCAATCATTAGCGAGTTGCATCATTAGTAACTGACGGTTAAAAAATGATGAAGTTTATATAGTTTGTCAAGACTTTAAGTATTTGAATATTTGGTTAATTACGAATATGACAATAACCGCCACATAAATCATACTTTATTGGCCCTCTGCCGAAACGTGATTTATCATCCCTTGCAGCCCGCACGTGTTTGCATAACGTACGGACGGGTCGCGCGCCAATTTCCTGCTGCTTTATAGCAGTCTTTTGTCGGTGTTTTTTTTCTTTCTTGGAAGTGGTTCAAAGTGTGCAGTTTACATGCCGAAACCGCCACCCCCGAAAGCACGGGGTGCTGGGTAATCGATAAGTCTTCCGGGCACTTGTGAAATTTTAAAGCGCGACCGGCCGCATGATTTCGCTCGCCGGGAGTTGGCGTGGGAATGCAATTTTACCGGGTGCAGAGAACGAAGGGGGGTGGATATAAGCCGAGGTAATAATGTAAATAAATAATGCTCGCGCGTCAACAGGATGGGTTTTATTAAAGGCGGGGATGCTGGAAATGTTTAAATCTATTTATTTCTTTAGATATTACTGTCCGTGGCAGAGGTGAATTCTGAAACATGCGTTAGTGGAAGAGAAATATAATTAGACAAGTTGCAACCGTTTTTGGTGGTTTTTGAAACATATAGTATTTATTCGAATAATGTTGTATTATTTCATACTTTTAAACTTCGACACCGAGAGCAGTGTTGTTGCAGGAGACGAATCGTATGAGTATGCGGTGGGAGTCGTGTGTAAGGGTTGTGAAGTTTGAAGAAAAATTGCAGGAATTGGGCGAGGAAAGACTGGTCCGGGAGTTATGGATGAGGTGTAAGAGTAGGAAGGAGAGTGGTTGGAGAAAGGATAGAGGAAGGATGTATGAAAGAGTGGGTATGTCTGAGGTGTGGGTAGAGAAGAAGCTGAGAGACATGGGAAGCCTAGGAACTGAGGTGAGAGAGATTGAGAGATATTGAGTGGCAAGAACGGCAGACTAGAATGAATGAGAGCTCTTACAACCCTGGCTACGTAGAGTGGCAAGTGCGTGGGAAACTCCCGAATTACTTAGCCAGGGGTGAGTGGAGCAGGGAGGACAAGGTATGCATGGCAAGAGCGAGGTGTGGGTCAGACTAGAGAGGGAGGAAAGTGTGGATGGGTCTGGGGTATACCGCGTGTGCGCTGTGTAATAAGAGAAGCGACACGTGGTGGCACCTTAGCGAAGAATGTGAGGGTATGAAAGCAGAGTGGGTGGGAAACTGTAGAAAGCTGAATGAATGGTTAAGCGAGGATGGGGAAGGCGTGAAAATCTGCAGGAGTCTGACGTGGGAGAGGAATGTGGCGAGGGCACAGGGAGCGGTGATAGATAAAGGTTATTTGTGGAGTATTACTTCTATTTATATTTTTATTTTTATTATTGTATATTTTTGTTGTGGTTTGTGATGTGGAAGGGCAGTGAGGAAAATGCTAATAAATGTCTTTTTTTAATACTTTTAAATTAATTTATGACGAGAAATATGTCAAGAATCGGCACAGCAGTCAACAATCCGAATCTAGTAGCTCAGAAGTAAAAAAAATGTTTCAAAAAATAAAACAAGGCATTACTCCATACAGAATTGCCTAGCGATTACTAAAATGGCAAAAAATATAGAATTTCTAACTTTGGAGAATAAAACAATTCTTCTAGTTACATCTACGTAACTAGAAGAAATTTTAAGTAGAAATTCTATATTTATTCTAACAAATTAAATATACACTGTATGCCAAGTAGACATTTTATATTTTATAAACTCATTACTTTCTTCCCCTTAATATCCCCATCAGAGTTTAACACTTACATTCCATGTGGCTAATCCCATTATAATAATACCCCCCTCTTGCTAATTAAAAAAACAAGCTTTAGTGCCCCATCGGTCCCAACCTGAAGGGGAATAAAAAGTGGCTCGCAATTGCGGTAAAGCAATAAAACTAATTTGTGGGCAACTTAAGCCGCCCCTTAATGGGGACATTAATACAAAAAAATAAAGCCGCGCTAATTTATGCCCGTCATCAGCTTGTACGACAATAGTTATCGCAACCGGAGTGCCTGTATAATTATTATCCCCTTGCAGTCATTAAAATATACACCAACCCCGCTAACGCGTAACTCAAACAGCCGCCGTCGAAAGACATGCAATTTAATCCAGTCACAGCATTTGTCAAATAAAATTTCAGATAAATTGAAAGGTTTACTTAATATTAAATTGCTTGCTTGTTGTTTATATTGTGTGTCGCTGTCGCAGTACGAGGCGGGACAATAGCAGTGCGAGTTTTTTTTTATATTTATGCGCCGATTTAATTAAAATACTATTGATTTGAAAATAATTTGTAAATAACATGAATGGCAGACATGGAATTTATTATTGGTGGCAGTATTCTATGCTTGATAAAAAAGCTTGTTGAAAAAATAATGGGATATTGTGGATCGAGGGATGAAAATGCATGTTTATTTCCCAGTCTATCTAGGGCTATATACAATTGGGGATTGGAATACTTGTGAAAATAGGTTCATGCAGTGGCATAGCTTGTGTTACACTAGTTTATTATCGCTCCTTATAAATTATAACAGGACAGAAAAACGCGGAAAGAAAAATACAAATACAAAGATAAAGGAAAGAGAAACGGGTACACCTTACGGTAGAAGGTGATGATAAATAAATAAATAAATAAATTACAACAATTAAAAACAGAGCAACGTTGGCAAAAAATATCAAAATATCTTCCATTAAGGTCTGTTATATGTTATACATACTAAAATAACTAACATAGAATTAATAAAAGTTGTAAATGTGGCTTAATTCCGAAATTCAATAAAAGGCACCTTACAGTTTTAGATTTCGTCTTTCATTACTTACATTTAGTAGCATAATTATGCAAATTTAAATTTAATTTTATATATCTGCAACTTTTAACAAACAAAATTTAATGTTGTATCGATTTAATTTAGTTTTATAAAAATCACCCTGTTCGTTTTTAAGTTACAACCCTCTAAATGAAACAAGTTTTAAATTTCGTCTTTCATTCCTTACATTTAGTCGCATAATTATGGGAAAAGAAAAAATTAAATAACTCCGAAAATCAATTTCTTACTAAAAGTCCCATTTTTTCCAAAAAAAAGTATCAAAAAGATTCTTGTTCTCGAGAATTAATTTTATTTTAAAGCTTTATGAATATTATAAATCCTGTGGCTCCACAGTAGGAGTATAGAGCATCATTTCGGATGATTCTGTAGCTGGTAATTGCTAGTCGCTAGTCTTGCCCCCTTTATAGTTTTAATCCCACATAAACAGATTTTTACAACATATAAACTCACCGTAATATAGAAGAACAATATAAAGACGTGTAGATAATTTGGGAAATCACTCACCTGAAAAAGAAAACAGTATTAGAAATATTAGAAATAGCGTTAACGCATCGGATTCCAATATTTCAATATAACATTAAAATCCGTTGCATCGCTATAATATAAAAATGAAGACAATGTTTTGTAGCCGACCGAATTGTCATATTTTTTTTAAGCTGTTAGTTTAAAAGTGGGGGCCGTGGGTCCCATACAGACGAGTTTTTTTATGGTTTCTATTTCAATGAAGTATTAAGTGTTTTGAAGTAATAGCAATGTTTTAAGTTTACTATATTTTTAAGCGGTCAATTAAAAATGTATTTATTCATTACTCTTTAATGTACCTGGAAAATATGATTTAATTAAATTCAAGTCTCAGTGAGAACTGCAGTTGAATAGATATTTTTGGTTTCTATTTAATATTTAAATAAAAGTATATACTTAAAACATTGCTTACTTCAAGACACTTGAAATAAGCAATGTTTTAAGTTAGCTATATTTTTAAGCGGTCAGTTTGCTATAACAATTAAAAATGTAGTGAAGGACTTCTTGCCGTATACGGCTATCTGAATGAAGGATCACCAGATATATCAATGTTAATTAAGAATTTCTCAAAAATTATTTGGGTTCGAGTACCCCCGGAGAGTGAAATTTTTGAGAAATTATTAATTAAAAATGTATTTATTCATAACTAATTAAGGCACTTGGGCACCTGGAAATGTTATTCAATTTAATTCAATTCTCAAGTGAGAACTGGAGTTTGAATTTAATTTTTTTGAGACAAATTGAATAGAATTAGTTATCATATGAGCTAGAAGAA
Source organism: Lordithon lunulatus (assembly GCA_963942505.1). Taxonomy (NCBI): domain Eukaryota; kingdom Metazoa; phylum Arthropoda; class Insecta; order Coleoptera; family Staphylinidae; genus Lordithon; species Lordithon lunulatus. The sequence continues at coordinate 69,479,997 of OZ012666.1, forward strand.
TTGGTGATACAATTAATTCATCATACCTAGAGTAAATGTATATTCATAACATGTTCCTTATTCTTACATGGACACAACTCAAAAACACATGATTTTTGAGTTGTGTCCATGTAAGAATACTAGAGCGGTATTATGTTGGCATAAACCGATTTGTACGCGAGATATTTTACATCTTTACATTTGAAACATTGTAACTTGTACTTTTAACAATGTTACCATAAAGTTCGCAGTAGGAAAATATTAAAACTACTTTATTATTTCTTGAGATTTCTTAATAAAGTCGGGGTACATCAAAAGGCCGACGCGCTTTAAAACTAACGATGAAAGTTTTCTACGTAACAACGCAGCCCGCGGCACCCTTCATGCGCCAAGTTCATCCTTTTATTAAGCCAACCATTTTATGTAGCATGAAACGATATTATAAAGAGACTAATTTGCCAATCTTTAAAGAGAACACAAATGGATACGAAGGTATTTTCAAGATTTCTAATTAAAAAACGATTTATAAATTGTGCTTTTTCGGAATATTATGCAATTGTCCTCATTTATTACAAAAATTGACTGGTGGGACGAGTGAGCAGCTTTAAAGGGAGGTTTCACAATGGGCTCATTTTGAGGCCTAATGTCTGGAGCTATGCTACCCTCCAGCTAACTATCCAAAATTCTTTGTTACAAAATGAAGATATTGCAATATTGTAGTACAGCACAAATTGGTGTAAAACATACATTTGCATTTTATTCTTCGAAAGTTGAGACAGCTCAGGTAATCTAAACATCTGCAGAATTTATATTTTAAGTATAAAAAGCATACCAATCCGTAATACCAATCACGCGTCCCTAAAAGTCTCAGAGGACCGTTTCACATTACCCAGCTATCGCCTAAAACTGATACTAGAGTTTCACTGTTTACTTTACCCTTGGTAAATCGATTCTCCTTCACCAAGACTCGAATTATCCTCTTGAAACTATCAACTACACTTATAATTAAGTCCTTATTCCTCTTATGACGGTTTTCCCTCACCACGACTCAGAGAACCATTTCTAGTACATCCTATCTTCCCCGTAAAGCGATGTGATGGTTTATAACCCTCACCGTGCATGCCTTACGAAGAGCTGATCCCGACAACGGACTGATATCTTCGATGTATGACGAATTATTTCATGTTGTACCATGAACAATGCAAATACAGGGAACATTTTCCCAAAAAAAGTTCAATTACGACCGATTTGAGGTCGTTCGTTATATATTTCAACACATTATTAATTACCTGCAATGTTATTTAAAATTTCAGCTCGATATGGTGCAAATGCGTCCAATAAGCGCAATTAACCGTAGTAATTTGTTGGAAATGGTTCTGGCTAGAGAATTTAATTCCCTGTCAAACATTGCCGTGATTGAATTTGTAAAATTTACAGCGATACACTGACCTGATTGGAATCTCGATGCGCGCATTTAAAATTTTATTTTAATATTTGACTTCATCAATAATATGGCGAATTATTTAGACGATTACCCATGATGGGATATTCGTAATAATGATGGTAATAAAAATATCATAAGTTGTACAGAGAAATAGTATATTTTTATGCGATTTTTAATGGTAGTTTCCGAAAGCACTCCCCGCATAAATGTATTCCGATCCCCTTTTTCCGCAAATATCCCTCTCGCGAAACCGCATTATATAAGAAAACTCCCCCCGTAAACGTTCCAGCTGGGAAATATAAAGGACTATCATTTCCAGCAAAGTCGCACCATTAGCACAAATGTACCCTCCCAACTGCTCCCGAGTGTTAAAAACACAATAAAATGCAAACTAATTAAAATATAAACCGGATGTTACAATTAACTTGTATGTTGCAGGTGCCGCCGCCGCGTCGCGCCTCTACGTGGACGCTATTAACAAGCTGGCCCGCCAGGCGCAGCAGGGAACATGGGGCGGCTGCTCCGACGTCGGTAAGTTACACAAACACTTTTATATTTTACGCTATTTACAGGACGCGCCCCTCTTTATTGCTTCCCCATTGTTTATTGGGTGCGTATCGGGCGGGCGCCACAAAGAGCTCGCGAACAAATAAAAATGGGATAAGGATAGTGCAGGATCTAATTATGTTCGTAATTGCTTTGTGTGCGGGGTGTTTTGTGCCCGGGAAAGCGCTCCAAGCTTGAGAGGTTTAAGTAATTCCGTTGCGGGGTGGGATAAAATCAACTCGATGCGGTAAAACTGAAATGTTTACCGAGGAGTTTTGGGATGCTGCAGCCAAAATATTTGCACAGATGTAGGAGCTAGATAGAATGGGGAATGGATCTATGAATATTTAATGCTACAAAACTTGCGTATTAGGAAATATATTGTACTGTTTTTGTGATTTTAATCATTTATTGGTTTGAGCTAATTGGATAGAATTTTTAAATGGTCTTTAAGAAACTTGTTATTTTATAACAGTCTGTTATATATTGACAGGGTGTTAATACTGATTTCGTATTCCGTAACTACATCAATTTTTTTAGGGGGTAACAGTTGGCGTAAAATACAACAACTTATTTCAGAAACCAATTAATACTAATTTTGTTTTACTTGTAAAACTGTCTAATAGATAGATAGGTAGATAGATAGATAAATAGATAGATAGATAGATAGATGGATAGATAGATGGATAGATAGATGGATAGATAGATGGATAGATAGATGGATAGATAGATGGATAGATAGATGGATAGATAGATGGATAGATAGATGGATAGATAGATGGATAGATAGATGGATAGATAGATGGATAGATAGATGGATAGATAGATGGATAGATAGATGGATAGATAGATGGATAGATAGATGGATAGATAGATGGATAGATAGATGGATAGATTCAATATTTTTGAAAAGTATTGAAAAGTTTAGTCATTTGTAGTAAGTTTTATAGATGGATAGATAGATGGATAGATAGATGGATAGATAGATGGATAGATAGATGGATAGATAGATGGATAGATAGATGGATAGATAGATGGATAGATAGATGGATAGATAGATGGATAGATAGATGGATAGATAGATGGATAGATAGATGGATAGATAGATGGATAGATAGATGGATAGATAGATGGATAGATAGATGGATAGATAGATGGATAGATAGATGGATAGATAGATGGATAGATAGATGGATAGATAGATGGATAGATAGATGCATAGATAGATGGATAGATAGATGGATAGATAGATGGATAGATAGATGGATAGATAGATGGATAGATAGATGGATAGATAGATGGATAGATAGATGGATAGATAGATGGATAGATAGATGGATAGATAGATGGATAGATAGATGGATAGATAGATGGATAGATAGATGGATAGATAGATGGATAGATAGATGGATAGATAGATGGATAGATAGATGGATAGATAGATGGATAGATAGATGGATAGATAGATGGATAGATAGATGGATAGATAGATGGATAGATAGATGGATAGATAGATGGATAGATAGATGGATAGATAGATGGATAGATAGATGGATATATAGATGGATAGATAGATGGATGGATAGATGGATAAATAGATGGATAGATAGATGGATAGATAGATGGATAGATAGATGGATAGATAGATGGATAGATAGATGGATAGATAGATGGATAGATAGATGGATAGATAGATGGATAGATAGATGGATAGACAGATGGATAGATAGATAGATACATAGATAGATATTAATGTTAATATAATGATTAGAGGCGCAGTATGTCTCGTTCTGTTCAAACGTTGTAGACAGAATTTCGCGAATTACACAGTTTATCAGAGGTTTTCTGAAGTGTTGGTACATAAACTTCTCTAAACTCTCCACTTGCCCGACGGAAAAGCCCTTTGGACGTATAGAGATAAGCTTCCATCTCTGTACGTCCAAAGGGCTTTTCCGTCGGGCAAGTGGAGAGTTTAGAGAAGTTTATGTACCATGTTATGTTTTTCCTTTGAAATAATAAAGTAGAAAAGTAAACACTAACATGATTAGTATTTAGCGTGGGATCACATTCTTAAGCAGCCAATTGTGTTATTGTCCATTAGCTAGTTTAAAAAAAAATAAAATCTCAATAAAATCGATGTATAGTAATTATATTTGGCACATAAATTGCTGTAATAGCTGTAATAGTAGCATTGAATTTTCCAGATTATATCATATCTGTATATTTATTTTTTACTTATTTTATTTTCTATTCTATACTACTATACTACTATACTACACTAATTGAATTTTCCAGATTATATCATAACTGTATATTTATTTGTTACTTATTTTATTTTCTATACTATACTCTATACTAATTGAATTCTCCAGATTATATCATATCTGTATGTTTATTTGTTACTTATTTTATTTTCACTTTACTTAAAAATACATCTTTGTCTGAAACAACTACCCCTCTACAGTCTACAGTCTACCATTATCAGAACAAAGAGACAGGTTGAGCTGCAACAATAGAGCTGATAAATGCGCCCCGTAACTTTTTCAGCCCCGCGTCTGACACGACTCGCATAAGAATTGGCACCTTTTCGCCAGGGACTCCCTCTTTCATCACGATTTACATATCCCAAATTGTGCCTTTCACTTAAACAGCGTCGCGGCTTAATTAAATCCCGTTTGCCGCCGTCGATGCGCAGCGACGCGACGACGACGGTGTCTCGCGCAGATAAAAGAGGAAACTAATTAATTCCGGCAGTCATTAGTATCAATGCTGTATAGTAATAGTTGCACTTTGGAATTCAATTAGGCGGGTATCGCGTCGCGAATCGGAAGCGGCGGCAGTGATGTATTTGTCTGCCGTTTCATACGCGCCCCCGGGAAACGGACGGTAGCACTACAAACACATTACTGAGGGGGCTAGATAAAACGATTTCACGCTTTGGTAACTGGAATAAAACCGTGTGGGGCCTGATTAAAATTAAACCGCGGCGCGTTTTCTACGCAAATGTTTCCGACAAGTGCAACATTTGATATAATTGGATTTGGTTGAGGTTTTGAGCATTATATTTTTTATTATTAAGACTTTACGTGTAATTTAGATAAACAAATAATTATCTTAACATGTGAAATGATAGACATATGGAAATTAATACAGATGTAAACCCCCAAACTTGTTGAATTACGATTGATAAATAAAGGATACGGTGTATATGAAATTATCAGACAATATAAATAAGTCGTAAACAAAGCTAACCAAAGATCATTCAGAAAAACATACACAGACAAAGTCACACATAAGAATTGAATAATTATTCACTAAAAGTGGTATATCACAAACGAAAAGCTTGAATAGACATAGACTACTTTAATATGATTAAAGTTTTGTCCTTAGCTTTAATAGACATAGAGTACCTTAATATGAATTAGATTACATACAATCTAAACTATTTTATAGATAAATATAGAATGACATGTTTGAACTTGAATCACATACATAGTGCTTTGTGTATGTGAGCACTATGTATATGATTCAAATCAACTTTAATATCATTAAAGTTTGGTCCTTACCTTCAATAGACATCAATTACTTTAATATGAATTAGATTACATCCAATCTAAACTATTTTATAGATAAATATAGAATGACATGTTTGAACTTGAATCACATACATAGTGCTTTGTGTATGTGAGCACTATGTATATGATTCTAGTTCAAACATGTCATTCTATATTTATCTATAAAATAGTTTAGATTGGATGTAATCTAATTCAAATTAAAGTAATCAATGTCTATTGAAGCTAAGGACCAAACTTTAATCATATTAAAGTTGACTTGAATCATATACATAGTGCTTTGTGTATGTGAGCACTATGTATATGATTCAAGTCAACTTTAATATGATTAAAGTTTGGTTCTTAGCTTCAATAGACATCAATTACTTTAATATGAATTAGATTACATCCAATCTAAACTATTTTATAGTTAAATATAGAATGACATGTCTGAACTAGAATCATATACATAGTGCTTTGTGCATGTGAGCACTATGTATATGATTCTAGTTCAAACATGTCATTCTATATTTATCTATAAAATAGTTTAGATTGGATGCAATCTAATTCATATTAAAGAAATCTATGTCTATTAAAGCTAAGGACAAAACTTTAATCATATTAAAGTAGTCTATGTCTATTCAAGATAAGAATAAAACATTATTGCAGGTAATTTCATTGATAATAGTAGCATAACATGGCAAAACTTTATGAAATCGATATAATTTTTTTTTCTTTCATTTACGTTATTATTATTTATTTAATCATATGCCTTCTACAGTGAGGTGTAGGCGTTATTTACGTTATAACGTTGCGAATTTTAAAATATTTTTTCATTTCGTTGAGCACAACATTATACAAATGTGACATTTCTAGCTAAAATAAATACAATGCATTTTTTAAAGATATATGTAAGTTTTAGGGCGAGATAACGTCTATATTTAAAAAAAAAATGAGGGTGGTAGTGTGATCCAAATAAGAAGTTATAGAGTGTTTCCCCTTATGTGGATCACACTATATTCCTTTCTTAAGAAACTAATTGTGTAATTGTTAGTTGTTTTTTACTTATTATTATATTTACTATTGCTCAATTCATATTTTTGAAAAGTATTACAAAGTTTAGTCATTTGTTGTATGTTTATACTATAAATTTAGTATAATAGCTCAATACTATTTCTCAATTCATATTTTTAAAAAGTATTGAACAGTTTAGTTATTTGTTGTAAGTTTATACTATAAATTAAGTATAATAGCACAATACTATTTCTAAATTCAATATTTTTGAAAAGTATTGAAAAGTTTAGTCATTTGTAGTAAGTTTATAACTATAAATTAAGTATAATGTACCGTGAAATTATTTACTTGCATTTATTTTATTATATAAACAAATTTTCTAATAAAAATTAAGTATAGTATGTAAAGCCAATTATTCAATCGAATGTGCAATGGATATACTCCTACAATATAGCTCCTATCATTACACGCTCGTTGAATAACATTCTAATTTTACATCGATTGTAAAATAGCATTTTCAAACTGTGTAATAATTTTCCCCAAACTAGCGACGGTTCCGGTGCGCTAGAGGGAGGGCGTCGCATGATTGGGAAATTTCAGCTTGATTCAATTTATTTCCTATATTGCTAGTTAGCATGTCGGGGCGTCCCTGGCGCGCTTTAAAGTCGTTACATATTGATTTTATAAAAATTCCAAACGCTTACATTCCACCCCTCGGGACGCCGTTTTGCCTGTCGGGAGTCCTTTATTAAAAATAATAAGAAACAGAACGCCACGATGAAATTTCGAGTGACATAAAGACTGCGTTTTATTAGCGCGCTACTTAGGCGCACGAGGATATTTTAGGGGGGGAAATGGCGTCGTGTGAAATCTAATATCACGTTTCTAATTTAAAACATAAATTGTGTTAATTTTGTTATACGAACACACTACTCCATTTACTATTTTCGTGGTAGTATCTTTAAATTTTAATTAATATGAGTAAATAAACTTAGTTCTATGTTTAAAGATTCTATATATAACATATGGGGGCATTTCATGCCAAATCGACCACTTTTGAACCAGACCCCTTCGGATTTTGTTGAATTTTTTAAATCTTTTTCTACCCTATGAAAAACGGTTCATAGAATTTTTTCGAATTTGTTTACCTATCTCAAAAAAAGTTATGCATTTTTCTACAAAAAATTAACTCTTCGTTTTCAAAATGGCAGTAGCTTTGTCAAAAATTGGCCGATCGAGACGTTATTTTTTTCAAAATGTTCATAATTAAATGCACTTTATAAAAAAAAACATTTTTTTAGATAATAAAATCCCAGACCCCCCTTCGGATTTTGTTGAATTTTTTAAATCTTTTTCCACCCTATGAAAAACTGTTCATAGAATTTTTTCAAATTTGTTTACCCACCTCAAAAAGTTATGCATTTCTCTAAAAAAAAAAATAACTCTCTTTTTCAAATTGACAGTAGCTTTGTCAAAAATTGGCCGATCGAGACGTTATTTTTTCATAATTAAATGCACTTTATAAACAAACATTTTTTTAGATAATAAAATGTATGAAATTTTTGCCTTTTTTGAGAAAAACCGACAATGTCTTGAAGTTCGCCATTTTTTTGTTCTTAGAAAAACTCCAATCAATTTTCAAACTAAAAAAAATACATTTTTAAAATAATATAAAGATGAAATGTTTGCTTTTTTTAAGAAAAAGGGTCACTTTGGCCTGAGGACTAAATTATAATTGCGAGAAAATTCTAAATCAGTAAAGGTGTAAATGTGCCATCTTCATTATCTTATCTAGCAAGGTGTCATCATCGTATCTTGCCGTGTCATCATTACTTTCCATGCGTTTCTATGTTACATTTAGTTGGCTCCATACATAAGAAACTACATTTAATCACAAAACAAAACAACAAGTCTCCATTAATTTGTTCCTACTAAATAAAACACTGAATGCAAAAGAAAGCCATTACTGAACGAAACAAAAATAGCCAACAACTTCCCTGCTTTAAAAATGCATCGGCCGTACTTTCGAAAACAACAGAGCGCATTTCGTTTTTCCGCTTGAATAGAATTAATATTAAAACTGCATGGTTTATAAAGGAAACAGTCTACTTGGAGCGAATTATCGGCGCGCACCGGGCTCGGCTGCTTTGCATAAAATAATTCAGATGCCTGGCGAAGGCCTTAGGGGGGACGGTAGGCGCCTGATTATTCGGTTAGGGTTAAGGGAACATTGTTTTGATAGCGCGACAGGGAAAATTAGCAAAGTTGGAATTTATTTGCGGGGGTAGTCTTGGGCGGCACGTTTTATCTTAATCACATAAATTTCTTTGCTTAACCAGCCAAATCGTTTACTTTATAGTGAGAAGAGACATAATTCGAGTACCTCGGAGGTATATAACAAACACTATGTCAACTTTTAACCAATATAGCATTATCAATCCTCGTAATAATGATATATTGGTTAAAAGTTGACATACTGTTTGTTATATACCTTCGAGGTACTCGAAGTGTGTCTCTTCTCACTATAAAGATCGTTTTAGACAAGACAATTTCTTAGCTCAAAAGTTCTTCAAGAAATGAATTCATATATCATCCTTCCATACAAATTGTCCTTGACAAATAGAACGGGTTATATTTTTCCATTCAATCTACCATCCAATTCAATATGTCTAATAACTTGCCGTATGAGACGAGCTAAATTAGATTGTGTCGCATCTTGACTAACTTTTGCGTCAAGAAATTGTCTTGTCTAAAACGATCTTAAAGTATACGATTTGGCTGGTTAAGCAAAGAAATTTAAGTTATTAATATTTATGTATTCAGACTACTTAAATAGTATTGATTTTTATTAGATAAATTAGTATTTGAACGCGGCACAAAATGGGTGTGATAAAATTTATCAACAGGAAGCTTACAGGCACAACACGTCAGTTATTACACGGAGAAAGATAAGCTGATCGGATCAATTTGACTGGATAAGCGTATTAGGTCGTGTGTGTGAGCTGCTATCTTTGCGTAATCCCGGTTAGAGAACAAACTTCTGTCGCGTTGCCGCGCCCGCCCTAATTAGTGCCGGAATTTATACAGTACTTACGATTAGAACAGAGGTTTTCAAAGCATTTATTACCCCAGGGCAGGGATGTAATTACGTGTAATTACCTGTGTAGTTTATTGCATTCTTAATTATCTGCGTCCCTTATAATTTGCATGCAAAATCGGGTTCACTAATTATAGTATGTTCGTATTTTTCAAGCGTTTTATAAATAACTTAACATTAATAATGAATAATGAAATTATTCACAAAAAATATTATTCGAGTAAAATGCAAAAAATAATTAGCAAATCTTGAAAACTAAATTCTGCACCCACCCAAAATGTATAAGCAGTTGGCTGTTACCAGAGCTACCCCCCTGCTGTATAGACGGTGCATAGCAATGCTCAGATCGACATATATCGACCCAATAACATCGCCTATAGCCCTATATGGACATGGGTTGCGCCTGGCTGGTATCAGAGCTACCCCCATGCTGTATATACGGGGCCCAGCTGTGAGCATAAAAATCGAAGGCCCCCAAATATCTGTTGAGTAGTGTAATGTAAGTAGAATTCAGAATTTACCAGTAGTTTTTTTTTTAAATCCTACAAAGAGGTAGCCTCTGAAATTTTACAATTTCTTTTGGTAAACTGTTCTCAATCACGATTCGCTTGCTCTCTCTCTTTGGGGTTATAAGATACCCCCAATAAAAATTCTCCTTCACTCGACGGTGAAAAATCTGATTGCAGTTCCCGCCGCGATCCCATTACCGACATTAACGGCCCATGAAAACGGCCCCGCAGGCAATTTCGCCGCTGGAAAAATGCGATGTCGTCCATCACGGCGCGATACTAGACAGGCCCACCATCGCCCCACCCCGAATACTGTATCCATCACACAGAAGAGGACGAAAACAAAAATATCACTGGGCACGTACCGCGGGGTCCATCAGAATCAGGTGCCGCGTGATAAAGCCCCCCCGGGTGCCGCCACCGCCGCCGCCGCGCCGCCAGAAAACCGTAAATAATGCGGCATCAATTTTACAAGCTGACGGCGGAATTAATTCGGCCGGCCGGCGATAAATCATCGTGTTATTAAAATAGAAAAATGCAACACGATTTATAGGATATAAAAAAAAATTGGAAAAAGATTTGCGGCAGCTTATTGAGTTGGCGGCGAGGAGTTTTCTAGTATATAGGAAACAAGCTGATAATTTCAAATAGTAATATCTTCTACGAATTATTAACTATAATAATTCAATTGTTTATAAAGGTTATAATATGAATAATTTATAATTATTTCCAAAACATGCAACTACATACAATCAACTATTTGTCCATTGTTATAAAGTAGGATGGACTAAAAATGAACGGTGGGCAGGAGAGAACGAATAACTGCGATGCATCGCCATGATTTAGATTTAATTTACACTTTTGACAATGAAGCTTTACATAAGAAATTTCTTTTGTACCCCCTATAAGAACGTAGTGTACCACCAGTGGTACATGTAAAAATTAATATGCAAATGATTCCCATATACATTTTCTCCTCTTATTACTTTCGTAAATTTTCTATCTAGTCAGTGTAATTTTCTTTTACAATGCCCCCCAACGTGGAATGTAGAAATGATGACGAACCCGCACTGCAAATAACCAATTTGCAGTGAAAAGCGGCTCATTTCCCGAGCAGTTGACATATAATTACAGGCAGGTGCCGCAACTAGGATGTGGATGCCGCCTCCACCACCCTCCATTAACCGCCCCCCTCCCCGCCGTACAGCCGCCCGTAATCTAATAATCGCGGGGTAGCCTTATCTGCCCCTGCTTTCCTTTAAACACGCAGACATTAACCCGTCCTCGAGAAATTGTCTTTAAGGCAAAATAAAACTTTCAACAAATTACTACCAAGTTTTCTCTTTTGAGAGAATAGGGTAGATTTATTATATAAGTGCGTGAAGGGGCGGTAAGAAACAGGTATTGGCAATTAGAGGTTTTATAAGAACATGTTTTTACTTGATGTGCATACGCGAGCTTTACGATGCCCCTGCGGCGAATTTTATAGCCGTATTGGGGATGAGGGAATGTCTTTCAAGTGCTTACCTTTATATTCACAGTGTTCCAGCGAGGCCCGGCAGGTATCTATAACAAAGAGAGTTATTTTAGTAAAGATTTGGTAGCGGAACAAAAATCTGATATAGGTAGCATACAACTTTCTTTATTAAATTATATTATATGTATGTGCTTTATTATAAATATAAATTCTTTTAAAACATATATAATACACTTATATATGTTAAATGTAGATTGCTAAGAGAGTTATTTTAGTAAAGATTTGATAGCGAAACAAAAATCTGATATAGGTAGCATACAACTTTCTTTATTAAATTATATTATATGTATGTGCTTTATTATAAATATAAATTCTTTTAAAACATATATAACACACTTATATATGTTAAATGTAGATTGCTAAGAGGTGGCTTCACACAATCCACCTCTTAGCAATCTACATATCTAGATTTCCATCTCATGCCATCAGGATTCACACTTATATATGTTTTATAAGATTGGCCTTGTGTTGATTTATCAAGCACTCTGTTGGAATATTATTCCCTAAAGGGCACTACCCGGTGATCCTGATGGCATGAACATGTTGACGGTTATCACCATATGAGTGTGCATTGCTAATTGATGTGGTGCCATATATAGGTATAAATAATAATAAAAATTTCAGACTGCGGTTTCGAAATGCTGCGAAAGTTTTCCAAGTTCAGGTTGGCAATAGAATTGTTAATACAAAGTGCACTAAATGTAAACCATATTTTTAATAAGAAGACTAACGATCCATAGATTATTGTGATTTTTACACAGTCACAGTTGAGTTGAAAGTTAATAAATCGGTATAGATTACAAAATAAATTTCCATACTCCCTCAACCCGCCTTGGCATGACATTTTGTGCATCAAATCATTTAAGTAAACCCTTTACCTATTTCCACCCCTAAGAACATGTCACAATTTAGTATACCTACATATGTTCACTAACGTATTGCGCATTATGTTATTAAGTACACCACAAACTGTTGTTGATGTTAAGACATGTGTAATCATCCCTGACGTCCGAAATCTCATTCCCGACCACCAATGTACACGCTTGTCCATTTGCATATAATACCGTGCATGGGGGAATTAAGTTAAATCCCAGCAAATTATATTGTGTTTAGCGATATAACAATAACATCTATTAATCAGGATTAGATTTGCTTGACGTGATTGTATTGATTGCGGGCCGCCTGTGTATAGAAGTGTCTCGTGTGACAATGGATAATTTATCACGAGAGGCGGATCGGATGATGTCCTTTGAATTACAAGCCCTGATACTCTTATAAATTGAAAGAAAACAGAGCGACGCGGGGCGCATAGTAATAGCGGGCAATCAAAGCCGCGGATAAAAGGACAGCCCCGAAAGGATAACTGTTTTTAGCTTCGATTTTGTAGCTCGTTCGTGTGTGTGTGCGGACTGAATTCCTTTTCTATCCTTCAATCGAGTTTTCGTAAGAGGGGCGGTTTAGTTGTTATCAAGTGGTAAATATTCATTGGGAAAGTTGCGGCCGTGTAAATACTTTCTCTGGTGTTTTAATAATGGAAACGGTGGTAACCAACAACATATGAATTTCAAATCTGAAAGTTTGAAAAGCGTCGCGTGCAGAATTTTATTCGCTATTCAGAGACATGTCGGATTTGGCATATACTCATAACTGCATTTGTGGAAACTTTGTAAACACACACATCACGTACGAGGGTAATGGGGAGTTAGTACTGCACCTCTAAGGTAGTTACCGGCATTGTTTGGCCATGGAGGAATAATATATGGCGTCCTTACTGCATACATTATCTTACTAGATGTTACACAGGATTTCCAACGTATAACTAGGGATAAATGACGGGTTCTGTTGCTGGAAACTCTTGTCTCGTCTCTCGGCAAACTTACGCGGACACCTTTAATACACCGGTTTATGAACTTTTTAGCAAAGGGAGGGAGGCGAGTGACTTCTTTATTCCGCCCTAACTAAGCAGTGAGGGGTTAAAAGTTACATCGTTTCAAAGATATAGTACATTATGTTAAGACAAGTTTTTATTATTATTATTATGAGGCTAGGCGAAATAACTGTGGTCTGACGATTTATAGCATAGCAACGAATCAGCGCATACTTAGAAGAATTAATAACCGAACAGTAATGGAATATTCACAATAAGCGTGGTAGTGGTAACGTAGCAGTAAGCGAAATTGCACACATGTATAAAAATGCGGGCGTTTACAGTAGCGCAGTAAAACTGGAAATTGTAATTATCTCTACCATAATTATCGCATAGCATTACTACCCAATTCTGAACGTCTGAATTTTTATAGTCATGCAAAATATTGCTTGCCGCTACCTTACCACTGCCACGCTTATTGTGAATGGCCCATTAGGAATCTGGTATCGGTAAGTTTCATCAAGAAAATGAGAAAACAAATGGGTGTACGTGAAAAACAATTTCAACTGGATTGAAGTACTCTCTGAGCATCACCTCCAGACAAATTGGATTCAAACATATCAGGTCAAAGAGATTACCCAAACGCGGCGATGCTATCACGTTACATATGAGCCGCTTTGCCCGGATAAAAGTATTCATTCGGATTTTATGCCGCCCCCACAATATTCCCAGTATTGCTATACCTCTCTATACGTGCGAGGACATTTTAAATCACTCACAACAAAATGTTTTTTTATATTATCTTGATGTGGGTTCATGTTTCATGAACGATGCCTGTGACCACTCGGCCACTGAGTCCCTTTTTTATATTACCAATATTTTTGGAATATTAAATTCGAAATAATATTATTTTTTTAAAATCAATTAATGTTATAACTGAATAGATTACAGTTTACTCGTCGGACTACAGTTATTTCGCCTAGCCTCTTAATAATAATAATGAACTTTAAATCATTATCACCCTATTATCTTTATACAGTTCGGATTTCGAAATAATCTAGGTACAATAGAGCCTATTTTTATTATGTGAATTCATCCTCACTAGCTGAGCTACACTGATGAGATCTAATAAGATCGAAATCTAGATATGTTAGTGGAAGAGGTGGGTTCACTCTTATATATGTTTAATACAATAAACAAAAATTGTTACAATTTAATAGTCATGGATAAAGCATAGTGAACATAACACGATGGTTACTTACCAATCGTTTGATCTAGCTAACGTTAGCATAATTCAAAGTTTGAAAATTTATAAATAAATCATTTTCTACCTTTTCCCAGTACCCTATTATCTATTTTTTTTGTTCCTTTGCTGCAGATACTGATTATATTGTGCAAGCGAGTTCACTTGCCCGTGAAACGGTCATCCGATCCCGTCACGGGGCCCAGGCACCAAGTTTTTCGATTAGACGAGCGCCGTCGCGCCCTTTGCTTTGACAACACGCCCCGCCGGTAAATCGCATCCGATATTCCATTAAACGTTACTATTTGCACAGAAAAGGGGGCGCCTAAATAAATGACTTGTCAAACAAGTAGGTTGTTGGATGGGGTTTTGAGTTTCACTTAATGGTTTCTTTGAAGGGCGTGCTTTTCTCATTTTAAGCTGTTAGTTGAGCTATCGCAATTCATTTCAAGTGACAATCCATGGGAATTTATAGACAGACTATACGTATCTGTAATTATATGACACTTAATTCGATTCACAATAAGCGGCGAGGTGATAACGTAACGAATACGCAATATTTTGCAGGTTTAAAAAAATCCGTACCTACATTACATTAGCGTAGTAATTATGAGAATTAAGATAAAGGTTACTTTTACGTTGATTTCTTATAGTCATGTAAGATTACTTCTAAATTGTCTCGTATCATACAGCAAATTATTTAAAATATTTAATTGGATGGTAGATCGAATGGAAAAATATAACGCGTTCTATTTGTCAAGGACAAATTGTAGTGGAGGAGGATATATGAATTAATTTCTTGAACAACTTTTGAGCTAAGAAATTGTCTTGTCTAAATCGACCTTGAAGTTTCTAGTACAATAAAAATGTTAGGATTCAGCGCAAAATTCCTCACATATTCGTGTATGCTAGTGTTATCCCAAGAAGCTTATTATAGATTTAGTTATATGCGAAAAAGGGGATCCGTTTACCCCGTTACAAAATAAAGTGAGCGTTTTATGGAAGCAATATCGCCCCGAGGGGTCGCACCTATAATAAAAACGTGTTGTGGTTGTTAACGTCGCAACTTTAAAGCAACGCGCCTCGCTAAAACCCTTTAGGTTCACATGCAGCAGAGGGGGGCTGGGTTGAGTACGAAATGAAATGTAATCGGTGCGTGTGCGTTGTACTGAATAGATCGGATAAACACACATATCCGACCCGGGGGTCGCATGATCCCCCCACGTGTTACGAGACGCGTGAGCGGCATTCATTTTTACCACCCCGCCTAATTTCTGTTTTGTTTGCAGGCACCGCACTGATGAAGATCGTAGAGGTCTACAAGGAGATCCAGGACCAGCAGATGAATATTGTGAGTGTTGAAGCGGATGCAAATTGTTGGGATAATTAATTCAGCTGCTAATTGCGTTACTACCCCCTCGCCGGATTTCATTATCAAACAAAAAAAAACGGGTGATAATTTTGTTCTTATCTTTGCACCCCTTGGCATATATGAAGCCAAGCAAACTTTCCAACGGATACATTTCGTATTAATCCTTTTTTCCGCTCACAAAACGGCTCCGATTGAAATGTTTCGCTCGCTGGAAAAAAAGCTAATTTAAAAATACCAGAAGTTTTCCTTGCAAATGGGCCGATTTCATAAAGCGATATTAAAAAAGTTTACGACGATCTGCAAATGAAATGCGCAGGCGAGAAATAGCACATTTTTTTTGTAGGGAAATAAAACAACTGTATGCATACTTTAAAAACAGGAATTCGGTTTCAAACGTATTCCTTTATATACGAGAAATTTTTGATGACATCAAAGGAGAGCCGGCCACAGAAATTGTATGGACATTCTTACTACAGAAAAATTTATGTTATGTCTATAGCACATTGCTTTGTCAGACAAAATAGTGGTTATGTATGTAGAACGTATTATTATTATTATGGATGGAAAGACGAGGTTCTGTGTCGATTATAGGCTGATTAACAAAAAAGATTGCTACCCATTACCAAATATCAATGATATTTTGACGTATGTGGGCTGAATACTTTTCAATACTCGATTTTTTCAGAATAAACCCTAAAAAGTAACCACTTTCGAAATCATATACAAAAGAATAATATAATATTGTCGCCTAAGCAGTAACACCACTCATCTAAAATTTTAGTCAGGGTAGACAGAAGAGAGAAAAACTGATTACAAAATGTTTATTGGAATTATTACTATAATAAGTGATGAATTTTTTATATTATATTGCTTATGTTTTATTTATTTGAACCAGGAGCAATTTAATTACTCAATAATATATATATATATATATATATATATATATATATATATATATATATATATATATATATATATATATATATATATATTATATATTTGCCTTTTACCTTTCAATGTAGGCTATTGCGTTTACATTACTTAACATTATACTTTACAATTATTGTTGTTGTTTATACATTTGTAAATTCTTTCCAATATTTTCTGTTCTTCGCCAGTTCACTTGCTTCTTTAACTGTCTTTCCTATCTTGATTATTATTTCCTCTATTCTGTGGATAACAGAATAGAGGAAATAATAATAGAGAGTGGAAAAATAAAGGAGTGGGACACACTTTTTTCTTGGTCTACCTCTTCTTCTTTTATTTCCAGTTCTTGCTTCCCATACCTGCTTTGTTTGATTATTTTTGTCCATCCTAATTAAATGTCCCCACCAGTTTAGTTGTTTCTTTTTTTATATACTTTTCTAAAGCTTCAATTCCCACTTCTTCTCTGATGTCATCATTTCTTATTCTGTCTCTTCTCGTTACTTGTTTTACTCCTGTGAGATATTTCATTTCCATTGCCTGTATTCTACGTTTATCCCTCTTCGTTAGTTTCCACGTCTCGCTCCCATATATATGTCAGTATAAGGCACCTTACACGGTCAATAATACTGTCAATACTAGTACTGTCAACATTTGCTTCAATCCTTCTTTTATATTTATCAAGTAATAAATTATCCGGATAAAGATCAGTATTCTCTTCATTACAACATTAATATACATCACACGATGAGTAATACTGGCAATATTTTAGAATAATGAACATTTTAAACATATTATAGTACAATAAAACTGTCATTATTCTAAAATATTGACAGTAATATTGACCGTGTAAGGTGCCTTTATAGGTAATCACTCAATAAACATTTTATAATCAGTTTTTCTCTCTCTGGTGTTGCTGCCTAGGCAACGATATATCACTAACCAAGTGATAATAACAATATTGATTAATAACGAGATTAGTTGATGAATTTATTTGTTTCACAACAAAAAATATTTTGTGTTTCTGAATCGATAGCTCTTTCATCATCAATATTCTTCATTTAAAATTATTCCTAAAATTTAAATTTTCTAACAATCATAGTGGAAAAGAATAATCTTTAATCAATTTTCTCTGCGATCCCCCACATAGGGAGTCTGTATGGCAGTGATTCCCTATGTGGGGGATCGCAGAGAAAATTGATTAAAGATTATTCTTTTCCACTATGATTGTTAGAAAATTTAAATTTTAAGAATAATTTTAAATGAAAACTATTGATGATGAAAGAGCTATCGATTCGAAAATTGATTAAAGACTATTCGATGTTTTTCTACACGTACCCATTCTTCAGGGGGTCTATTGAAATGTTTGTGTGCAAACGGGGGTAGCGGAGTAAACAAATTGAGAAATACTAATGTATACGTATTATGAATTGCAAAATAAGCACGATGCAATAAAATTATGCGACTCTTGTATAAATATCTACATATTTAAATTAAATAACACCGTAAGTACCAGCTACAATAAACTACGAGAGACTATTGAGTGCTTCCACTTATTTACAGAGTCACACTATTATTATTCAAACGAATATACTGCTTTGACGGAATTTGCAAATCGCGTTAACTCGTCGAGTGGGGAGGCCCTCGAGTGACATTTATCTCTGTCGCCAGCGAACTTTAATTACTTTTTCAAATGAACACGAGTAAAAATGACAGGGAAACGGTCGCGTGCCTCGCTTAGCATGCAGCGTGTGTAAAACGCCGCCGGGCTATTTGAAGGGGGATGGCATATTTTAACGTCAGCGTCGCGCGTACGCGGCGTTCATTTATAAAACCTCCCCCATTGACGGAGCGTTTAATTCCGCGATCGTTACTTACAACCGCCCCCCTACGGGCGGCGCGGTTTATATATGCATGCATTTTTCCGCCGAGACGCCAATAAAACGCTATCGTCTTATTATATGTTCGTATTTGCTTTTTCCCGGGGGGCTGTATTAAACTTGGATGCGCAAACAATTCGAGTTTATTATTGTATGTAACTTGTGCGCTTCTTTTTGCAGCTGAAAGCGTTTTACGTCGATCTACTCGTACCGCTCGAAACCAATTTGGAGAAGGACACGAAAGTCGTCCAAGTAAGTTCGATAATAACAGTTTTAAAGTTGGGAAAATATGTTGGCGACGTGATTCGGTTTTGCATAACTTATGATTTTACGATGTTTGTTTGTTTTTCTATGCAGTCGGAGCAAAAACGGTTCTTGCAACAGCACAAACAGAGGACGGAGACGTACAGCAAGGCCGCCGCTATGATGAAGAAACAGCGTAAGAAGTCGCGCTCGTCCACCAAAACTGGACTGGCTATGGATAAGGAACTGAAGGTGGTAAACGATTTTCTTATTTTTGTTGTTCAGACCTGGACTGGTTTTATAACTTGTTTCCAGAATATGCAAGTTTTGGAGGAGGAGAAGACTAAATTAGACGCTTTCTGCGAGCAGAGTTTGAAGAACGTAAGTTATAAATTTTGCATATTTTATGTTTTAGTATTAGTTTTATTAACCCGTAACCGGTGACCAAGAGTCTGTAACACTCCTGCAATACTAATTTTCGTTATAACTTTTGAACGGAAGTATAAGAAACAACCCATTCTAAAAGTGTGACAAGTGGGCATGTTGATATTATATATAAATACCAACAATTTTATATCAATTTTCCAAAATTGAATTAACATCAAAACATATTGAAAGTAAGTTGAACAATTTAGAAAAAATACAAATAAATAGTTAAATGTGTGTTACAAACATATTATAATTAAATATATTACTATTATTATTATTTATTGTCTTTTTTATATAATATCAACGCTAATTTTTGCAGAAAGACAATAAATAATAATAATAATAATAATATATTTTATTATAATATGTTTGTAACACACATTATATATAATGAGGCTTCATGGAGAACCGACGAGAAACAATAACGGAAACAAATTAATTGACTTCTGCATCTTAAACGACTTCGTAATACTAAACTCAATATTCGCCCATAAAGAAATACACAAAATACCAGAGAAGTAAAAAGTAGAAATGAAAAATCGAGCATAGACTATTTTTTAACAAACACACAACAAAGGAAGGTAGTTAATGATGTACGGGTGAAAAGAGGAAGCGAGATAGGAAGTGATCACTATCTAGTGGTAGCGAACATCACTATTAAGGAAGAAATAAAAACAAAAACGATGACAAGCGGAAACGAGGTTAAAACTAAAAAGGATAAGTACATGAAAGAAACTGCAACTGAGAAATTCAGAATAGACAAACTAAAATATAAAGAAACAAAAGCTAAGTACATGAATTATATTAAGGAACTCACATTTTTTTCAAAATCTAATGATGTGGAGGAAATATGGAGCAGTTTCAAACATATAATAACAGAGGCTACAAAACGCGCATGCGGAACAACCAGACAGGCAAACAACAGAAAGCAAACACGATCGTGGACTATAGAAATAAAACAGGAAATAAAGAAGAAAAGCAAAAGTGGATAAAGTACATCAACTCCAAGAAAGAAGGAGACTACGAAGAGTACTACAATTATATTAAGGAACTCACATCTTTTTCAAAATCTAATAATGTGGAGATAATATGGAGTAGACACATAATAACAGAGGCTACAAAACGCGCATGCGAAACAACCAGACAGGCAAACACGATGGTGGACTATAGAAATAAAAGAGGAAATAAAGAAGAAAAGGCAAAACTGGATAAAGTACATCAACCCCAAGAAAGAAGAAGACTACGAAGAGTATAAAATACAGAGAATAGCAACGAAACAAATAATCAAAGAATCAAGGGAAAGGATATGGAAAGAATTTGGGAAAACACTAGAATACAGCTTTAACGAAAATAAGAAGTTGTTTTATAGAGCACTAAAGAAAAGCAAGAACGAGAAAGTACAAATAATACTAAGACAACTAAAGGATAAACAAGGAACAATAATAAAACAAGATCATGATATAATGAAAAGATGGAAAGAGCACTTGGAAGAGATTTTGCAGGAGAAAACGATGATAGGCACAAACGAAAGAAATGAGAACGCACACGAGGAAAATATTCTGAACGAAGAACCAGACAATATAACAGAAGCAGAAGTAAAAGAAGCACTTATAAAATTAAGAAATGGTAAAGCAGCAGGCCATGATAACATAAAAGCTGAACAACTCAAAAATATGGGCGAGGAAGGTGTACATTTTTTAAAACAGCTTCTAAACACTATATGGAAAAGAGGAAAAATTCCAAATGACTGGGAGAAAGCAATAATATTCCCAGTATACAGAAAAAGGAGACAACAAAAGCTGCAATGATTATAGGGGAATATCACTAATGTGCACAACTGCCAAAATTTATGAGGTTGTACTAGAAAGTAAACTAAGTCAACAGACAGAAATAATGATGGAAAATGCACAAAGTGGCTTCAGGAAGGGCCACTCAACGCAGGACCATATATTTACACTAAGAAAACTGATGGAGAAAACAATGGGCAATGACAGTAAATTATTCATAGCATTTATAGACCTAGAAAAAGCGTTCGACAGAGTACCGAGAAAACGATGTGGAATATATTACAAAAGAGGCAAATAAGCAAACAACTACAAAGAGCAATACAAGGTATATACAGAAAGACATACAATTACATAAGGACAGGAAATCAGATATTACAGGAAATTACAACCAAATAAGGACTAAGGCAAGGTGGAGCATTAAGCCCTCTACTGTTTATAATGTTCCTAGATAATATATTAAAAATATAAAGGAGAAAACAAGGAAAATGGACATAGGATATTATAAACTACGACACACAATGATAGCCGAGTGTGCTTTTGCTGATGATATTGTAATACTAGCCAATTCCGAAGAAAACTGCAAGAGAACATTAACATATGGAACGAAATAAACACAATATGACAATAAGAACAGAAAAACAAACATTATGCGGATCGCCAAACAGGAAGTGGAAACAAATATCCAAAAAGCAGGAAAAGTATCGAGCTGGTGGAAAATGTTAAATACTTGGGTATAAATATAAATAATAAGGGAAGTCTGGAACCAGAAATAAACAACAGAATACGGGCAGCAAACAAAAGCTACCATATGCTAAACAAAATAATACTTAATAATAAGCAGGTATCGAATAAAACAAAACTCATAATGTTCAAAACAATATATAGACCAACACTGATATACGGAATCGAAACATGGACATTGGACAAGAGACTTAAAAGCAAAATACAAGCAGCAGAAATGAAGCACTTAAGGAGGATAGAAGGTATCACAAGAATTGACAGAATACGAAATGAGCAAATTCGAAAAACTCTACAGATAGAAAGTATACAGACAACTATAGAAAGGAAACAACTCGGATGGTATGGATACAAAATTCGCATGCTAGGAGGGAGACAGACAAAAAGTGTATGGAACACAAGAATACAAGGAAAGAAAAGAAGAGATGGATAACACAAAACGTGGAAAGACAACATACATGAAATACTAACGAGGAATGGCATTGGATGGCAGGATGCAAGGAGAATGGCGAGCAATAGGCAGGACTGGAAGGAATTTCTACAGAAAATACAATAGATTTAAAATAGGCTTAAATAATCTCGAGACCCGAAAGGGTATAAAGAGATTTTAAAAGATTATCTATATATATATATATATATATATATATATATATATATATATATATATATATATATATATATATTCTTAGTCAAGATGCGAGACAATCTAAATTATCTCGTATCATACAGCAATTATTTGAAATATTGAATTGGATGGTAGATTGAATGGAAAAATATAACGCGTTCTATTTTCCAAGGACAAATTGTATGGGAGGAGGATATATGAATTCATTTCTTGAACATCTTTTGAGCTAATAAATTGTCTTTTCTAAAACGACCTTTAGTCATAAAACGTATAGAAAATTCAAAATTAAATTTGTTTTACGATAACAATGCATTTCTAATATAGCGGTGCTGTATTCGGAAAATAAAAAGAATTTATAATTGAGGTTATGATACCACATATTACTTCAACGCATGGTCAGCATGGTCATCATGAACCTCCAACTTCTTAGGGTTTGTGTGGCAATATCGTTTTGTAAGGTATCACAGCTGGCATCGAATATTTTCAATTATTATATTATTTCAATTGATTTAGTGAGTTTAGCAATTGCAATTGCATACATTTTTATTTCAATAACAATTAATTATTCAAACTATCGTTTCAAAACCATAATAAATATACCCGAATTAAAATATTATGAATATATCAGTTGTTTAAACAAACTGCGGTCCATAAAAATACATAAATAAACTAGCGCTCACCGATTGTTTACTGCGAGAAGGTCGTCATGTCATACTAGTTTATAGTTGAAAAAATGATCCTTTCGGCATTATAATCTCTGCATCCAATGGTCGGTAGTAATAAAAACATATATCACTCGATTTCACTCAATTAATAAACCAAATGCGGTACGAAACGTTTGATATTCGCGAATTTTACACTGTTTGAGAAAATTTAGCGTGCTCTCACGTGTCTGCGGCGGCTCGTACTGACCTCGAACGAAGAGGAGCTGGTCGGACCGTGGCCGAGTGAGTCAGATCAACAACAGTGCTCTTAATATACTTTATTTTTAGAATTAAAAAAAAACTGATATGGCCAGTTACAGCTGCATTATTATTAGTAATACTGTCGAATAAAAACTATCGAATTATAAATATATTTTATTTATCATCATCATGTGAGTATATGTCGATCTATTTCTGGATGTAGTTGTCTCTGTCATTCTTCGCTTTCCGAATCCAATCGAAGTTTGCTGTCATCTCGTTGTAGACCACCAACGTTATAAATTACAATATTTAGTGTTGGTTAATTATTGTAATTTATAACGTTATCATATAATTTTAATATTTTAATATTCATGATTGTTGCAGGCAATGACTCAAGAACGTCGCCGTTACGGCTTTGTATTAGAAAGACAATGCTCCCTCGCAAAACACTACTTATCCTACCACACCCAAGGAGTGACCTCGTATCAACAGAATCTCGACAAATGGTCCGAAGTCGCCAAGACACGCGAGTTCCTGCCCGACTCAGTGGAGAACATTTTCAGCAACCGACTAAGGGTGAGCGAAATTTTAAAACCGAAAACCAAACAACAGACTTAAACAGCCGTTTCCGCAGCAAATTTCAGTGTGGCAGGACGAGGACGTGTACTCGAACCCCCGTAGCCCGCATTTCGACGACGACCGGATCAGCATCGCGTCCCAGCTGCGCAAAACGAAGAGCATGGACGCGTCCTGTCTGGACATCCGCTCCATCGGCGATGTCGGCTCCCCCGTCACCACCCTCAACCGCGCCAAATCCGAATACAATTTGAATTCATCAACGCACTCCCTCGAACAAGGTAGGGCGGTAAAAACGACGCGTTTTGCATAAAGTCGATACAATTTTAATAGGTAAACTTGTTATGCATGCATCTCTCAACTCCAGCAGCAGCAAACAAATATCAATTATCTCGCCACTGTTTACATATTCATCTTCAGGTTGAGAGAAGTAATTGCACATGAAGAAGAACAATGTTTCAGTTTATTAATACATTGCATATTAATAAACTGAAACATTGGTCTTCATTGTTCTGATTTGAAAATTGTGTGAAGATTTTAGTATGTGTAAACCAAATGACAAAATTATTATATTATATTATATAAATGGCCATTTTCAAAAAGTTTGGTCAAGTTTATAAGACGTATAAGGCCTCTTAATGGTGAAAATTGATCTAACATAAAGGTATAAGATTATCAATTAATTTCGATTATCCCTATAATATAAAAATGAAGACAATGTTTGGAACCGAGCGACCAGTTAATTATGACTTGTTAGTGCATGTCATGACAAATATTTTTATTACTGGCAGTTATGATCGTCAAATGGGGATAAAAATAACGAGAAAGTAGGATAGTTGTGTCTATTGTTATCTTACAAGTTGTAACTGCATTAGAAGAATAAGAAGCATGGCGCACACTATTAAGTATGGTAATATGTTGAGGAACTGTATACAAATAGTCACACGGGCTCAGAGGAGTTGGCGAAATAGCTGATTCATTATAAGGCGTCCGAAGACGGAAATTTCACTTAGTAATATTTTAACTTCAGTTTTTAAATTTCGATCGAAAATAGATTCGATCCCCTTCGAGATCTGGTTGGTTTTTATAACAATCTTGAAAAATAATACTACAAATTTTGGTTCTGCTTTTTGTTTCCAAGTAATTTTTGAGTGCAAAATCCAAAATATTCTTCAGATTTTGTCTATCAATCAGTTTTTGAGATATTATAACGTATCTCTGATTGATAGACCAAATTCCCGATAAAAACGTTTTGTTTAAAATATTGTAATAAATTCAATTGATATTTGGCACTTGTATCTTTAAATTGAAAGATTCTTTGTTTATTTTGGTCAATTAATAAAATCTCTATGCAAGAAAATTCCATACACATATAACTTTTTAACTGGCTATCGTTTTTCTGCTATGTTATTGTTTGTATGAGAGCTACTACATAAAATAGTCTTCGTTAATTGATCCCGACGACAAAATGGTACCGACTACTCGGGCCGGGATTCGAACCAGGGCCTCTCGTTTGGTAAGGGGTGTGTAAGAAGGGTTGAAGTAGTTATTAAAAATATAACATGTAAAATAATAATTCTCCATAAAATAAATTTCTCTTAGATGAAACCCCAACGCGTCGTCCAAAATCAATGGCAGTACCCCCGGTGCCTCCACCACAGTGGGACACCCAGTTAGCTCGATCCCTATACGCATATCTATCAAGTGGTGAGAATCAGTTGAGTTTCCTCGAAGGAGACTTAATCGCACTAATCGGGGAAAGAAATAAAGGTTGGCAATTCGGGGAGAACTTGCGCACGCAGTGCAGCGGTTGGTTCCCACTGGCGTACACCGAAGTTCTAGACGATTCATCTCTGTAAGCACCCCTTAATTAGCCATTAGTGCCCTTAGACTACTTAAGAGTAATCATTGCAGTTCACCAACCCACGCCAGCAGCTCAGGCGCGGGGGGCAACATGAACTCCCTGCCGAACATGGGGCAGCACCCGATGTCACCGGGCGGCTCCTCCTCGTCCCCCGGTAATGCAGCCGTAGAGCATCCCACCCCCCGTATGTTTGGCGATACTCTGCATCTGCATAGATCATCCGCTAATGCTAAGCAGGTAGTTGGCTTGTTCTCTGCTTTAGGTTTCATCGCTCTAAACTTGTGCGTGATTTAAACCGTCAATTTCCAGATTCGCCGTGCTATCGGTTCTAATAACATTCCGCCGCCCGCTCTGCCCGCCCCCGTACCCACACCCTCCTTGCCATATCACAAGACCGGACTGACTCAGTCACAAAGCACCAACTTTGGCCCGAAAATCGTGACGGAAGGGTACGCCCAGCCGGGAATTAAGACGTCTGCGTCCAGCTTCAATTTCACCACCCCATCCTCCGGGTCGTACTCGACGCATCCGCAACCGTCGCGCTCCGACCGGCCGACGGCGGGCGCCCCGTTGCCGCTGCACTTGCAGACAAAAGGCAACAAGATCGGGGGCCCGGTTGGTAATGTCTCGCTGCACAGCAGCAACGATTCCGGTTTCAGCAACGACCCGCCGCCGCAACCGGAAATCGACTATTCGGACGACGATTCGATACCCGGACAAACGAAGTTACCGGCCCGGTAAGTGATTTACGTGGATTTTGCATGATGTATGCGTACGTGTGCGGAATTCGAGTTTGGTATCGCAAATCATTTACAAGCATTCATTGCTGTTTTACTTAGATAAAAGCTCACAATCAATTAATTCCATTAAAATTGTATCTACATAATTTTTGAATAAGAACACGAACGAAATGGCGTCATACTAATATTCAATACTAGTAATTCAACAACACATTTTACTGAATTACTTTTGTAAGTAAAAATTTATATATATATATATATATATATATATATATATATATATATATATATATATATATATATAGATATATATAGATATATATATATATATATATATATATATATATATATATACATATATAATTACATCAGCTTTCATCTGTCAGAGTTTAGAGTATCCGCTGGCCTTTTCTAGCACAGTGTGGTGTAAAGGTTAATTTTCCAAAATACCAACATGTAATTCAGCAACACATTTGCATGTAAACCGCACGCAATTTTTTTTCTGTTTGTTTATTTTCGATTTTATCTCCTTTGCAATACCCTTAGCACTAAACACCGCCGCCGCGAAGTAAACAGCGACGACAACAATAACACCACCCCCAGAAAACTGCTACCAATGCGCCAATCCAGCAGCTCCGGCAATTTAATAGACAAACGCTGTTATATATCCGATGACCAAGATGC
Source organism: Lordithon lunulatus (assembly GCA_963942505.1). Classification (NCBI taxonomy): domain Eukaryota; kingdom Metazoa; phylum Arthropoda; class Insecta; order Coleoptera; family Staphylinidae; genus Lordithon; species Lordithon lunulatus. Next base: position 69,507,551 of record OZ012666.1, read on the forward strand.
ATTCCCTGGCGAACGTAAAGGCTTGGTGAAACGCACGAAATCCTTCTGGCGTTTTGGCAGAAACGGCTCGGACAATGAGATTTTAGAGGGTATGTCGTTGTGGAAACACAGGGATTTAGTAGACGTGCCCGAGAAGAAAAAGAAACTGCCCGTTGTACCTAAACAACCACCCAAACAACCACCCAAGAAGCCCAGTAGAGACGCCTCAAATGACTCCGAGAAAACATTATTGAACAGCACCATACATTACGAGGAAGAAAAGCCGCAGAGGAAGGTTGTTGAAATGCCGCGACACCGGCCGAGTTTTAAGGAGAAACAAAAAATGTCCCTCCCGCCGCAACGCAAAGAAATCGAAGACGATTACGAGAGCACTATGCGTAGCCACAAAGTGGAGGATCAATTTTATGATGATGGCGATGACGGGTTGATGATGCGCACTGTTAACCGGAAGAATATTTTGCAGCAATACACGAATGATTCGTCTGGACCTGATTCCGGGAGCGAATCGGAAATTACCAGTGATGACCCATATGATTGTATTGTTGTGGATGATCAGGCACAGAAGGTGCGCAAAAATGGGGAGCAGTTCCCTAATGTGGCTGCATTAGGGAGGAAATTGGAGAAACTTTCCAAAAACACGAAATATTCTCCTAATAAGGAGGTGCAGCAAAATAATAATGTGACTGTAAGGAATGAGCGGAATAAAATGGAAAGTAAGAAGGTTGATAAGGAGATTATGCAGTATAATGGGGAGCAGAGGCATAGTTTTAAAACATTTGGGCACGAGGTGCAGAATAATGAGAATGGTGAGAAGGAGAGGAATGATGCTGATAGATATTACACACAACAGAGGAAGGCGAAGGATAAAAGGCGGTTTTATGCTGAATCTAATGGGCATGAGATGAGAAAAGTTAGGCCCAGTTATGATAGTATGGATTCTGAAATTGATAACCGTAGAGGGCATCGCAGGATGAATTCAGAATCAGAAGCAAAGGATTTAAAAATGAAATATTATGAAAGCACTGCTGATGATTTTTCGGATATTAATGAAAACCGCCAGTTTTTACCACGAACTAAACTCGCTAAGAGTAATAGTAATAATAATGATCAGGAGGGGAGTATGACGGATTACGGTGAAACTCTACAGAGACGGCTAAAAACGAATGAGTACGGCACTAAAATGGATGAAAAGTCAGCTCTTAATGGAAACATGTATGGCCCATGGTACGATTTATGGGGACTCGACGCTTCAGTTCGTAAATGATTGCTCAATAACACAGGCCATTTATTATATTTTTTTTATTTAGTTATGCATGATATACCGTGTGGTGTTAACACCACCTCAAATAACGACAATGGTTTGCAGGATGTCGAATAATTTCGCTACGATTAAACTACGAAAGTCCAGCAAGTCCGCGGATCGTTCGACTTCGTTGATTATAGAATAAGAGTTTTATTTAATTATATATCTATATGCTCTTTTACATTTATTATTGAAAAATATATTATTTACCATACAGCCTAGTCTTTTGTTATATCGGAACACGGTATGTGGTATTTAAGTGTAGCTTGTAACATATTTAGTTCAATGTGGCGGTGGGTCGCCGGTGCTCAAAATGTAAATGTCTCGCCAACAATAAATTAAAAAAAAACAACATAAAATAAAGGTGTGTATATAAATAAAACAGAACTGTACATATGTACGCGCCTATAATATGCGCTCGCATTTATTTTCAAATGGTGGTTAAATCAACGTGTTCGAATTTACTTTTTTTTATTGGTTGCGCTTTATATTTTATATGCTATCGCACTTTATAGTGTACGCAAAATCAGTTATGCACAGACAGATGTAGAAGTAAAAACCTGAGCATCTGTGGGGGTATTAAATATAACAGAATCGTTTGATTATAGGCATGAAAATCAAGTGATTTTTTATTGCATCGCATTTATAGCTGTTATAGGTCGCGGGTTAGATGACCGTGTTAATGATAGACAAGTAATCGATTTCAATTATTTAAGGTTGTTTTAGACAAGACAATTTCTTAGCTCAAAAGTTGTTCAAGAAATGAATTCATATATCCTCCGCCCATACAATTTGTCCTTGACAAATAGAACGATTTATATTTTTCCATTCGATCTACCGTCCAATTCAATATTTCAAATAATTTGCTGTATAATACGAGACAATTTAGATTGTCTTGTATCTTGACTAAAGGTCGTTTTAGACAAGACAATTTCTTGGCTCAAAAGTTAGTCAAGATGCGAGACGTCTCGTATCATACTGCAAATTATTTGTAATATTGGATTGGATGGTTGATCGAATAGAAAAATATAACGCGTTATATTTATCAAGGGCAAATTGTATGGGAGGAGGATATATGAATTAATTTCTTGAACAATTTTTGAGCTAAGAAATTGTCTTGTCTAAAACGACCATAACTTTTGAGTCAACAAATTGTCTTGTCTAAAACGACCTTTACGTTTAATCATTGTTTACAATATACGAGAATTTTATTATATCAGAGTTCATGAAATAAAACCCATTCTAAAATAAAACTAAAATAAGCAGCAACTGTTATTACCACACAAACACCCTCTTCGCGGATACGGAATGAGACTGCTATGCATCTCATTCTCGGGGGGGAGACTGCGAAGAAAATGCACTCGCGTTATTGCCCCTTTCGCGCAATTAAAATGAGTCCGTGGCGCGGGGAAAACTCGTTTTCCGAACTATGCGCGTTTCCGCGAGTTTAGAATTTACCGGGGTTATCTCGAGAATTTAAATAAACGAAACAATTTTATTACGCCAAACTGGCACAGCAGCAACGCGAGCGAGTCTTCCTCGGAGCGGAAAATAATAAATAATTTAACTATGACAAAGTTTATCGAGTTTGAGCTAGCATCAGGCAACGATGTAAAGTGCGACTTCAATGAAACGAATAATTGCGAACACGTTGGTTTCTACTGATAGCTGTATAATTGTATTGATTTCGTGTTGAAGAAATATAAAGTCATTTTGGGTTTGTTTGATATGGACTATTACAGGTGTAAATAATTTGAAAATTTAATAATAACAAGAATTGTTTATTATAGAATAATACATGTAACCACGGCCGGATTAAGCTATATTTTAGGACCTTTCTGGAGGGCACAAGATATATACCACACAAACAAAACAAATAAAGCATTAAACAAAATTCCAACTGCACCATTGGCCCATACGGCCCTACACCCAACAAAAAGGGTAATTGGCTGTAGTTATTCAGTCTTAGTCAATATTTCTGTATGCCAGTTTGTTGTTGGTTACGGCCCATAATTTCAGAACCTTGTTATATATAAATTAATTGAAAATAAATTAAAAATTCTTTTATTCATCTCAAGTCCATTAAACAAATAACAAAATGACTTTTTATTTATTTTTTTATAATTATTTATTTATACTTAAATATTTCTATTGTAAATATTCATGGTGGTTGGGAAGGTGCAATACATATATATCAAACTCCACTACTTCACGCAAACTTACTACTGTACTGTACACGAAATTAAATTTGAAATTTTTGCACTCTCCAGTTTAGCGCGATTGAATTTTAGACTGTGATATATTTTAGAAAAATCGTAGCACTATACTAGTAAGTTTGGCTAACTAATTATTAACACATCCCCTTCATTGATTGTAAATATAATTTGTAAATACCCTTTATAATTGTATTAACTGTAATATTCATATCTATACTGTAGTCAATATTTTAGATGGTTATTTTGTATAGGAGGTACAAACAAAAATTATTAAATGGTAGTAGCCGTCCAATATTGCAATTTGTATATACGTAATGGAGCCATAAAATGAGTAAACGAATAGCTGCACAGACAGGTGTGTGTGCGATAATTGTATATTTATGTTATAAACGGTGGTAATAGGGTAGCTAATGTTCAATATTTATATTATTATTATTATGATTATTATTGGTAAGAGATATCGTAAGGCAAAATAAATTATATAAATAATAAATACTAATAACTGTTCATGTATTCATGTAAAAGTTATTGTTGTCTAATACACACGTACTTGCTAACATCTTCATCTAATTTACGGTTGTATTGTTATAAGTTTATAAATAGTGTATATTATTTTAATAAAATTTATATTGTTAATATTACCAAAAAAAAATTATTTGTATTTTTATATTACGTACATTATTTGGCCCTCTTTAAGTCAGCTAAGTGTTATGTGAGGGATGCGGTGTGTGAACGCGTTTACATTGATGCAAGGTAAGTTACTATGTACCTTTCGAATTGTTCACTTTGTGGAATTTTGTATTGCATTATTTTCTCATTACTCATATAGGCTAGAAAGGAGAATATAGAGGTGGCCCCTAAATTATGGAATAAATTCGATATTTGTGATTCTTGCAAAAATTTCTCGGGCGAATAATCGATGTTATTAATTTTAAATTACTAATTTTTATACACTCGTGGATTACATTTCAAGCTCATGCGAAATATGGTACTTTCCGCGCTAGTTACGTATGTATCCATCGTCTTGGTTGCTAGGTAACATTTCGGCCGGCCATTATGGATTCATGGCTAGTTAATATTTTAGAAAAAAAGTTTTACTCATCTGTATCTGCTGACGACAACTTTTTTGCAGATGCAACATTTATTTATTTATTTTTTCACTCAATGCAATTCTTCATACATTTTTGGACATGAATTACATAAAAAAAATTAAAATTGTATCATGATGAATAGATACTTGTGCAGGAATATGTGACAATACAAATTTTAACATATAGAAGCCATATTTTTGAAGGTGATGAAGATATCTCATTAGCGTTTTTGAAATTGAGTTCCTAATACATTTTTGAACAACTGTAACAAAAAAATTCTAAAACTAGAAATATAATGAAGAACCGTTTTCCTTGCCAGAAAAGACTGATAATATAGATTTCAAATGTAATAACCATTTCTTTGAACATAGAGAAGATATATCATTAGGGTCTTTGTAATTTGGATCTTCATACATTTCTGGACAAGTTTAACACAAAAATTTCTAAAATTGCATCATGATGAATCCTATTTTTAGCAGGAATGTGTGATAATGCAAACTTCAATTTTACAAGCTATATCATTGAAGATACTGAAGATATCTCATTCGAGTTTTTAAAATTGAGTTCCTATCTTCGAACCAGTGTACCAAAAAAATTCCTAAATTTACATAATGATTTCTTTAACAGAAAAGATGATAATATAAATTTGAAATTTAATAAGCCATATCTTTGAAGACAATGAAGATATATCACTAAGATCTTTAGAGTTTTTAAAATTGAGTTCTTATTACATTTCTTGACTAGTGCAATAAATAAAAACCGAATTACATAATGAGGAATAGTTTCATTAGCAGAAAACAGTGATAATACAAATTTCAAATTAAACAAGCCATATCTTTGAAGATAATAAAGATATCTCATTGGAGTCTTTATAATTCAATTTCTCATAAATTTGTAGACAAAAATAACATACAAAAGCTTGAAATTGTATCGTGATGAATAGGTATTTTTGCAGGAATGTGTGATAATACAAATTTCAACTTTTACAAGTCATATCTTTGAAGATAATGAATATAACTCATTGGATTTTTTATAATTGAGTTTTTCATACATTTTTAGATGAGAATAACACAATAAATCTTAAAATTGCATCATGATAATTAGGTGTTTTTGCAGGAATGTGTGATAATACAAATGTCAACTTTTACATGCCATATCTTTGAAAACAATGAAGATATCTCATTGGAGTCTTTATAATGTTGTTCTTCATACATTTTTAGACAAGAATAACACACAAAAACTTAAAATTGCATCATGATGAATAAGTATTTGTGCAGGAATATGTGATAATACGAATTTCCACTTTTACAGGCCATATCTTTGAAGACAATGAAGATACCTAATTGGAGTCTTTATAGTTGAATTTTTCATACATTTTTAGCTAAGAATAACACAAAAAATCTTAAAATTGCATCATGATAAATAGTTGTTTTTGCAGTAATGTGTGATAATACAAATTTCAACTTTTACAAGCCATATCTTTGCAAATAATGAAGATATCTCATTGTAGTCTTTATAATTTTGTTTTTCATGCATTTTTGGACAAGAATAACATAAACAAACTTAAAATGGCATCATGATGAATAGGTAATTTTGCAGGAATGTGTAATAAAACAAATCTCAACTTTTACAAGTCATATCTTTGAAGACAATGAAGATATCTCATTGGAGTCTTTATAATTGAATTTTAATTCATTTTTAAAATCTTAAAATTGCATCATGATTAATAGGTATTTTTGCAGGAATGTGTGATAAAACATTTTTCAAATTTCACAAACCATATGTTTGAAGACAATGAAGATATCTCATTGCGGTCTCTATAATTGTGTTTTTCATACATACTTACACAAGAAGAACATAAAATATCTTTAAATTGCTTTGTGATGAAGAGGTATTTTTGCAGGAATATGTGATAACATAAACTTCAACTTTTACATGCCATATCTTACAAGATAATGAAGATATTTCATTAGACTTGTATGTTTAGAACTTCTTTGATAATAGCTCATACCCCAGGCGAATTTGACCGCCCCTAACTTTGGCCGCCCGCGTGCGGCGTATGCTAGGACCAGCCCTGCTACCCTCGATGATATTTTTTATTTGTTCACCTCAAAATATAATTATATACAATAAAACATAAACAGGATGCAGGACGATAGAATCGCCAAGATAGTCCGAGACGGTAAAACATACACCAAACGCCCTCTCGGCAGGCCACCGAAGAGGTGGTCGTCGATATCACAGGAGCAGGACCGGGATAACAGTTTAGTCAAAAGAAGCCACATGGCTTCCGAAAAGAAGAAGAAGAAGAAGAAGAAAACATAAACATTTTGTAAGTAAATGACCTATATACAAAATAACATGTAAAAAATAAAAGAAATTAAAAACAAAAAACACACTTTTTGTGGCAGTTAACAGTACATCTGAGTCCATAATATATATTATTTATTAGAGTTTTATATATATATATATATATATATATATATATATATATATACATATATACATTTAATGTTCTTAGAATTAATATTCAACGTTCCCCATTTGTTTGAGATTTTTAAATTAACAGAAATTCCCCCTGATTTAGCGGGAATCATATTTTAAATGTCGGGAAATTTTAAAATACGCTTTCCGTGAAACCAAGAAATTCCTGGCAATTTAGAAACCTGCCGGGAATAAAAATAATCCGAAAAGAGTTACCCTCTTACCCTCTAGATCTATCTGGTCTCCTGTATATAGATGTTCATATTATACAGCTCTTAATGAAATTATAATATCTCGCACTCTTAAGTAAATATTTCATTGCGCCAATTAATTTCAGCCGTTTTCAAATTAAACAAATGATTTAATTAAATAAGTCTTCATTTATTATTAGAAACTGTGATTTTCAACTCGATTCGTTTCATCGCTGATTGCCAAAGGAAATTGAATCGAAAACAGAATTCAATCGGCTTACCGATTGATTTAATTGTATGCGTTGCAATATTAGCGTAATTATGACTTATTCCAACTTCTTCAGCCCCTTGAATTATTAATGCCGTTGCCGTCTGGACGGTTTCCAACCCTGCCACCGAGGGGGTAATTAAAGTCACATCTAAACAAACTTCATATAACGCGCTACGAAATTGCTAATATAAAAGTTTTAAAGGTTTTTATTTTGTTGTTGTCGAGCACATGAGTTATTCAGGTAAGGAATGTGTAATAGCAAAACACGTTATTAATTTACTGTGTTGTAAAACAGTCAACCAACAGTGATGGGTATAATGATAAGAAAAATAAAGCTTATTTTAGACAAGACAATTTCTTAATACAAAAGTTGTTCAGGAAATTAATTAAAATATTACCTAGTAAATAGTCTTGTTTAGTTGATGAATGTAAATTAAATGAAATAAATTCTGCTTTATGCTTACATTTTTTTTTGTAAATGCTACTGAATCAACAAACTTCTAATTAAAAATTGTTTACAAATAAATATTTCTAACAAGATTTGAATTTACTGCCTTCCGCCAGGTTAAAGAAAAAAGTTTCGCTGTAGGCTATAAATCCGTGTACAGTTAGGGGATGATTATTCAACTCCTGCCATGCGGCGCGCAAGAAATCCGAGCAACTTATTAAAAGGAACTAGCTCTCTTCTCCTCGAGGGCTCGTAAATTCAGCGGTACGCACGGTAAATTAGGCCCCCGCGCGCCGTTTGATATTAAAAATGCATCGGCGGGGAAGTTTTAAAGGGCAACCGAGTGTGGCTCGCAGCCATCGAATTTCCACGATAGCTCTTTTTATAACATTTCATCTATTTACGGAAATTATGATATCCAATTAAACGCCAGAGTGGTGAGTATGTTGGAACCGACAATTCGTCGGAAAACTTTCCCCAGTTTCGGTTACAATTATAACTTTGGGGAGGTTTTGTGCATAGGCGGAGCGCAATGCGATCGCATGTTTCTGAACTTGTACACACGGCGACCACGCCGGCCAGCGCTCAACTTTAAATCTGTTTTAAACAGTTTCGTAATTATTAATGCATGCACACATGTTAACAATTAATTAAAAATGCATGTAACTACTGGTTTGACAACAATTTTTATACACGATGATATGATATATAAAATGTTGCATTTCTTTTGCAGGACCTTTATAACTGCAATGGTAAGACTTGGCTCTATCAGTACATATTTGATGGTATAAATTCCAAGAAATTAAATGTTTTTCAAAGTAACCCTTTCACTGCTACAAATGTATATAATCGTAGATATGCATCTGTAGCAGTGAAAGGGTTAATGCTTACTTTGAAAAACATTTAATTTCTTGGAATGTATCCTATCAAATATGTACTGATAGAGCCAAGTCTTACCATTGAAGTTATAAAGGTCCTGCAAAAGAAATGCAACATTTTATATATCATATCATCGTGTATAAATATTGTTGCCAAACCAGTAGTTTAATGCATTTCTAATTAATTGTTAACATGTGTGCATGCATTAATAATTACGAAACTGTTTAAAGATACAGATACAGATAGAGCCAAGTCCTGGTTTCCTAGCAAGCGGTGTCCTTAAATACGGCCGTTTTTGAAGTCATTTGCACATTACAAGATACGTTTTAAGTACATGTAATTGAATAACTCATCAGATTCCAGTGTAATTCATGACTTTTTCTCAATACTTTGAAGTATATCGCTCTCTAGGTTACCAGATTTATTTAAATATACATAAAAGAAATGTGTGACGTCAAAATGACACCGCTTCCTAGAAAACCAAGGCTTTATCGTTGAAGTGTGTCTGCGTTGTATTAAGATTGATGTGTAAAACACCGGGCTTTCGCTGCGACCACCTCAGGATTGAGAAAAACTCTGTATAAATGCACTGCATGTGTTGCTAATTATTATTATTCTTTCTATAAGAGCACTAAATTATTATCAAGAAATCTTTATAGCTATTAATCCGAGGGTTTTGCAACTGATAACGAGAGAATCTCGGAGGAGTTTAATCACCCGGAATTTATTTTAACTTTTAACAACATCTGAAAACCTGTTAAGGATGATTCACGAGATAACATCAACAACAAGGTTTGGAATTGTTGCTCTCCAATGCTCAGTACGAAACGGATGGGGCTTTTAACCACCAGATCACTGAGCATTGGAGAGCAAGAATTCAAACCCCGTTGTTGGCGTAATCTCGCTAATCATCCTTCACAGGTTTTCAGATCTTGTGATCAGATAATGCAAACGTAACATTCTAAAATTGTTAGTTGTGAAAAATCTAGATTAATTAAATTAGTTCACTATAAGAATTGTGCTACCAATATAATACATTTTACAATGCGAATGTTTGTTTTTGTTGAACAATTGGAAACGAGTACGCTTTTTAAACGACTGTGAAAAGGTTGTCGGCTATGCACTTCTCGCACACATTCCAGACCAGCAATGAGTTTGCAGGATATATTATCCTAATGGAACAATAAAGCGTTGTAGTCGGATTTCCCCGGCAAATACAGCGTTTCCTCGACACGTTCTAATTTGAAAGCAAGCCGAATAAACACAACCCCTTGGCGAGTTAATCCGGTAATGTAAATACACCCCCGGTGCCGAGCTGCGGCTGACAGTTGTTTCTGCCTGTCGCTGCCCTTGACAATGTTTTGCCGTTCAATATTGACGGCAAGGGTCGGTCGTGTGCATTTACATAAAATCACCGAAGTGACAAAAATTTGATTAAATGTAATCCAAACACCACCGACATTTATCACAGTATATACATTGTTTAATTTACATGGTAAACTTTGTTAATATATACAATATTACTAATAATAATAACAGTTTATTTATTTATATTACTAAAAACTCCTTGGTTATTGTGTAGGGTTGATGGATTTTAGTTTGCCATTGCCGGTTTACTTCGACAGTTGTTTTTGCATCCAATTCTACACCTGAAAATTTATTTTATTAGCCATTTTAGTTATTTCACCATTAAATCTAATTGATATTTTTGTGCGTGCATGTAGCATTCTATTAAAACGTTTTTTATATTATTCCAGTACTGTTCCCTATCATTGAAATATGTTTAAACATTTTTATTTAACAGCGAAAATTAACTATGTCGCTTTTATATATGGAGTAACTATAAAATTTTTATTTTATTTAAATTAAAACGCACACCTATTCATTCAAATACGATAGAAGATGCCGCATTCTTTAAGTATGCATTCAGATCTTAGCAATCTATAGACTAAATCTATATATATATATATATATATATATATATATATATATATATATCTTTCATATACAAAGATGGCTCCGTCCACACGATGATACTTTGTAATTTGCGTTTCATTTGGGAATAAATTGGGTCACTATGGCAATTAGAAGTAAAAAAAATCGAAATCGTTAGCAGCTGATAAAGTCACATCATGGGAACAGATCGTTACGATACAAGATGGTTATGAAATTACGATAAGTATATTGTATGCTTTATCAATAATTATTATAAACAAAGCAATCAAATAATAATACAGAAACTAGATAAATAATAATTTAATATAAATCAAAGTGTTAATAATAGTTTTCTCTATGTTTAAATAATAATTTAATATAAATCAAAGTGTTAATAATAGTTTTCTCTATGTTTACTGCCTGTAAATCTAAGGAATTATACGAAAAAGACATTGTTGCATTTAATGTTGCAAGGATAATTTGTGAAGAGGTATTTCATATAAAATGGACCGAGTAATCAATTTTCAAGGCTAAACAAGGACCTTTCAAAATATGTCTAATATTCAGCTCTTGTAAACAATATTTTTAAAGGATGCAAACCTATTGGAATGAGACCATATTGACAAAATTCTAACAAAAGCGATAAGGGCGCGAAAAAACATTTAATATGACGCGGAGTTATAGAAGCAAATATAGCAGCTGCAGTGTGTATATTATAAAAGGATATAGAAACTTAATAATTAATATGTGGTTTGGAAAGATCTAAATTATAGGAATGTAACTTCTGTAATGTCTTTAGAACTCATCTAGCATGAGATTTTGGGAATTCACTCTCACTAGCTGAGCTACACAAAATCTAAACCTAGTATATCTCAGCTAGTGAGAGTGAATTCACAAAATCTCCTGCTAGATAAGTTCTAGATAGATTACAGAAGTTACATTCCTAACTATAAAAACGTTTTACTTGCAATAAAATTAGCCCTCACAGGGTTAAGTACATAGAAATATAAGTTATGTAGTCATGAAAAAAAACTTACCATTTGGTCCATCGCAAACATAAGCAGTTATCAGTTGCTTGTTATCTGGAGTCGATTTGAACGATTTGGTACACGAAACGGACTCGTGGGGACACTCAATCTCGTGGCACAGTCTTACTACAGTAATATTAAAACATGTATAATTAAAAAATTACATGTAACGATCAAATAATGAAAAATGGGACAACAACAACGCGATAATAAGATAGTTGCGTCTACTTTAGAAGTTGCAACTGCACAGTTTAAAGGAGAAGAGGAAGCAGAACGCACAATATTACATTTGATGTGTTGAGAGGAAAAGTATACAAATAGTCAAACGGGCCCATAGAAGTTAGTTAGTGAGATAGTTGATATATCATACGCCGTCGGACGACTACATATTATACATAAGATAAAATAATATGTAAAAAAATTTCTTAAAATATAAATTAGTTGTACTTACACTTGCTATCACATTCTGATTTCACTGCTAAAACCACTACAATAAAAGCGACAACACAAATCGACTTCATTTTGTACAATGAAAAATAATGAAAATTACACCTTTCATTTATATATCCCAACTGGGCGGGAAGGTTACCTTGTAAATCGGTGTGATCTTGATAAGCAAATCGGTTCAATCGTAAAGCCCGCCGAAGGCCTTCCCGTTAACATATTAATATTAATAACCAGCTTTGCATAATTTGCAACAAATAACAAACTACGTTTTTTTTTTGTTGTGTTTGCTTGATTGCGTAACCGGTCCTCAGCAGTGTAACAGGGAAGACGTCTGGGGGGTATTGCGATTTTCCTATGTGGTCGCTATGGAGAATGAAAATTTGCAATGCAAATCATTCCCCGTTTGCAAACTTCAACATTATGTTGCGGAATCGGAAGAATTTGTTGGCAGCCGGATCCGGTGCATGCTCAACTTTTGGTTGTTATTAAATTTATTCTGTATGATTAATTTGTTCGCAAACTAAACTAATATTGTTATTAATTTATTTATTTATTTTGGACAGAGCAGGATAAACCCAATACGGTATCCAAAGAAATTAATACAGAGTGAGAGAGAAACAATCTTTATTTGGCTATCGGGCGGTGGCCTTTCCGCCTGATACATACAATCTTCATAACATTATATACAATAATATATAAATGAATTAAAATCGTGGGTAAATTAAATGTTATTGTTTCTAATAATGTTTAAATATAGTGTTCCGTCTGGTTTATATATAAATATATATATATATATATATATATATATATATATATATATTATATAAATATATTTGTCACTCTTAAGTGAGTATGATACGTGGGAGGCGCATAATATCGTCTTAAAGTAGTTTGAACAACTTTTGAGCTAAGAAATTGTCTTGTCTAAAACGACCTTTAGACGAAGAGTTTTACACCGTAAGCGAGACGAGTAGTAACATGTCTCTGGCTATATAATAAAGTATTTTAATGTAAAACCAGTGTTTTCTTCAAACAAATCCATGGTCCACAATTAGAGAAGCTGTAATACCGAACATATAGTAATAATGGTAAGTGTGATTCAGAACATATTTGAAATAATACTATTTGTGTCATACGTAAATTGTTTCTTAAGAATTCACAACAGAGGGTACCCAAGACAGAGACATCCTCCTCCTTGTTTGCGAGCAGTATTATTCACAATCTTTATCGATGAAATGTTGACGAAATAAAATTGCACGAATATAAAGAATATATATCTGTATAAAAATTGATTCTTTCATTCCTTCTTCAGTCGAGTCGTGCAACTAATAAAACCATATATTGTAACAATAATTGGAAATATTATAGTGTGCACACATGTTCGTGATATTATCACGTCGCGACGCTCCCCTATCAAAACCATCTATCTCAGGCGTGCACGCGTTATTGCGACCCTCTTAGAGAAAAAAAAAATGCACTTTCCCAATAACTTCTTCCACCAATAACCCCAACCCCAAGCACGCCCGGTGCATCCCAATGTCGTAGGCAATAAAGACGTCTCGCGATTGACGATTGCGCGCGATTTACATCCTAGCGGGCGCAAAAGTTTTTTTACGGCCGTGCTAAATGGGGCGAAATACGTAAAGATAGCGCTACTTGGGCGAGGGTGAGATAATTAATACTCGGCGCGGGTTGCGTCCGTCGATTTTTCAATTTTACGCCGGTCTGGATGTGCAGAAAATCGCTGAGAGCCTCTCATCACAATAGGATTTCCAACAGATATCCAATTCAATTGGTAATTTTATATTAATGGATACAAAGTGTATATATAATAGTAATATATGATAAGCATGGTGTCCATGAAAACCAATATATATTTTTTAAACTATAACATTTCTACTACTTCCAGTAAATTACAATTATGTAACCATCCCGCTCTCAGATCACTTAAGTGTAGTATTCCTAATCTGTGTATCCACAATCTTATGAGTAAAAACACGCCCTCTAGCTCTGGTGTGGTCGCTATGTTCCTCATTTCTGTTACTATGTGCCGGGTGTAATAAGTGAAATAAAATAATAAAGGTCTTCATCGAGATGGAATTGTTACACAGAGTGAAACATCGGTAAATGTATTTAATTACTATTTAGAAAAAAGGTACAACTAACCCCCGAGGAGGAAAGTTAAACGCCATCTGGCAGCACCACATCAATTAGCAATGCACATCCATATGGTAATAACCGTCAACATACTCATGCCATCAGGATCACCGGGTAGTGCCCTCTATGGAATAATATTCCAACAGAGTGCTTGAGATATCAGCACAAGGCCAATCGTATAAAACATATATAAGTGTGAACCCACCTCTAAGGGCCGGTTCTACAATTGATATTTAACTTGCGAATAAGGCTATTAGTGGAATAAGTTTGATATATTCGCGTCATATCTCAAACTTATTCCACGAATAGCCTTATTCTCCGGTTAAATATCAATTGTAGAACGGGCCCTTAGCAATATACATATCTAGATTTCGATCTTATTAAACCTCATCAGTGTAGCTCAGCTAGAGAGGATGAATTCACACAATATCTCGAGTGATTATATACAAAAAAGGTACAACTAACGCCCGAGAAGGAAAGTTAAATGGTTATACATTAGTTGTATTATATTTGTATATAACCATTCGAGATATTGTGTGAATTCATCCTCTCTAGCTGAGCTACACTGATGAGATCTAATAAGATCGAAATCTAGATATGTAGATTACTAAAAGATGGGTTCACACTTATATATGTACTATTTAGAAAGTTTTATATGATCCAAAAACTTAAATTAATTTCAAAGACATAAAAACTTGGATAATCAAAGCGTAGACATTTGTAGCACGAGATAATGTGATCTCCATCCAACTTCATTCGTCCTCCATCGTAAACGCGGCGGGTAGAATAAACACATAAATTACGTTGAGATAGCAAGGGCCCATCTGAAATAAAACCGGCGTTACTTACGCACGTAAAAGCGTATTTTTACAGTCGAATAAACCCGACATGGATACGATCTAACAAAATTTAGCCCATTTTCGTATTAAACACCTCAAAATGAAAGTGCACCATGAATCGATACGTCAGTAATAGAAGCCTGCTTTGTGGTTTCCGGCCGGCCGCGGAGCGGGCACCCCATTATGCGCTATTTCAAATGCGCTTGACACTTATCAATGCCATGCACACTAGCAATCACATTAACTGCGAACACGTGTGGCGACACAATCAACCACCCATTTTCAATATGAAACGTATAATAAAAATATTGATGTGGTTTTATTGCAATTTAATCATCGGCCAATGTGCTACAAATAAATTACTCGCTTGGTTGTGGGCACTCGACATCTGAGGGTGAATTACTTTCCACCTGCCATTTATCACGGACCTTCTGAAAATTTCAGCGGCCTCAAAGGAGAAAAGTCGTATAAATCTTTAGGGTTCCCAATTCTTACACTAAAGGGATGTGCAATTTATTGTTTTAAATATTAAAACACTATTTTTTTAACACCTTTATAGTGAATCTTTATTACTGAGAATGATTGCCACTGTTTGAGTGTTTATCTGCTAAATTCAATGCGTTATGTTGAGCTAAACCAGTAAACTATTAGAATTTGTCTTGAATATATCAAAAAACATTTAAAATCAGAATACAAAAACTTATAAACTGCACCACTATAGATGACTCATATATATATATATATATAGTCATCGCAGTTACTTGGTGATGGCTAATAGTAAACAATTATATATCCTCGTTTTCAATACAGAATCCGATTTGAGATTCAACACTTCTACAAAATAATTTCATATACATTTCCGGAGTGAAAATTTGAAATGCTTCCAGAATAAATTTAATCCTGTTAAATGTAAACCAAATCATCCCATATATACAACAATTTACAAATATCAAGCTGTACAGAGGTGGATTAAGATTAGTAGAACATAAATTAATTAACAGAAGATAGATGTCATTTCACATTTCTTCATAAGCAGGTAGATTTTGAGGGGGGGCTGAGTATGTATGAGTATGTTTTATCTGAAACCGTCCCCTTTCAGATAAAACATCATAGGCCAAATATTTAGAAAAACTATTTTTTACACAATCTAACCTAAATTTAATTGATACAAAAATAATTGTACGTCCTATTTAAAATAAATATATTTCTTTAGTTTCATAACAAGAAAAAAAGTTTAATATGATCAATAGAGATTAGTAGAAATTACATTACAATATAAAATATTACACGTAGTAATAGTAATGCATGATTTTAGTAATCATCACACCTCTGAGTTATAATTAGTTTAACTCAGTATCTTCGA
Source organism: Lordithon lunulatus (assembly GCA_963942505.1). Lineage (NCBI taxonomy): Eukaryota > Metazoa > Arthropoda > Insecta > Coleoptera > Staphylinidae > Lordithon > Lordithon lunulatus. The sequence goes on from OZ012666.1 coordinate 69,524,203, forward strand.
CTAATTACGTTAGATGAGTGTTGAATAAGCTCCAAGACTATCATAGATCTAATTAATAGTTTTAATGAAATGTGAGTTGTATAATACTTATCTGGCATTATTATTACAACATAAACTGTGCACGAGAATTCCCTCTTGGCCCTGAGGACATCTTGCCGAGTTATATATGCAGAAATTATCATACTCCTTGCCGGAAGGAGCTACTCATCCCTTGCCGGTTCGAGTGACGCAGGGGGAGTCAATACAAGAGCTTTAATAAATATTTGTTAATTATGCGGTTTGGAGGCAGGAGTTTAGCATGTGGGAGCTAAGACTGAACAAACTTGCAGGACAGCCTAAATGCTCAATAATATTGAATTATTATTGCATTCAATAAAGCAACAATGGTATATAGTTGTTATTGCTTCATTTAATGCTGGTTTAGTTGAAATCAATGTTACAACAGTATACTAATTTATGCGGAGAGGTAACTAAACAGAGTCAACAGGGGCACGTGAACGAAAGGAGGCCCAGAAGGACACAGACATATACAAATATATTTTTACATTAATAAAAATTGCAATTTGTTTTGTTGCAAATATTATTCAATAACAGCTGACAAAATTAACTTAAATTTTGTTTTTCTTATTTTATAGTTACCAAGGCATAAGTAAACAGTTGTAGAAAAAATTTATTTTTTTTAACACTCCGTTTAGTAACAATGCACCGAGAAAAAGTCCACGCTGTGCCAACTCACGGGCCGCCCAAAATTTTTAATTACAAAAAGAACTAATCTGTACGTACATTTACAAGTAATTTAAAAAATGTTCAATTAACTTATGAATCTAAAAATATAAAAAGACACCCTCGATCGAACCCATGACTAGCTCTTTTGCAATAACATCATTTAAAAAATATAGATGGCAGATCTGTTGGCTTAAAAAAATTGACTTTGATTATTCAAGATTATAATCATTTATTAATACTTAATACGTATTCTATTCGAGAATATTATTAATAAATTTTTAATTTATTATTTTTATTATGTATGTATGTATTATCTTTATTATCTGTTGTTACCCTGTAATTGAAGTGTTACTCTGTTGGGCAAATAAAACTTATTATTATTATTATTATTATAAATAGTTGTTATTGGAAATGTGTTTATGCATTATGAAGCGAGAATTTCGTTAACCCGCCCATACATACACAAGTTTCAGTAGTTTCATCGAATAATAACAAATCAATAAATCGAATATATTATTACTAAGTTATTACGTACGTTAAAGCTGGCATATTGGCAAATATTATGTATATAATCATTTTATAATCACCAATTTACTGTGGCAATCAAATCCCTGAAAATGTTATGTTTTCAGTTACCATGGCAATAATAATCTGCTGATGGTATTAAATCGTATGCGTATTTATAAAGGATTTTGCTGCGTCCCGGAGGTATACACACAACGTTCGGGTAATAGCTGCTGATTTAGATTAAATATAAATAGTAGTTACCGTGCTCATACATAAAGCAACGTAAAGAGCAGTTCGTAATTACCTGTACATTTAATCATCCACGACAGTTTTTGATAGAATACTGTTTGCTTTTTGAAAAGTGACTTAAAAGCCTGTATGACATTTACCTACTTTCTTATATCGTTTTCGATGCAGACACAAACTACATAGTGTCATACACACATGTAGAAAATTATATAGCGGCGAAATAATAATTAATTCAATTAACAATAACACTACAACACAATGTTAATTTTCCATTTAGAAATAGTTATACAGTTTAATATAGCAATTCTTATATATAAAACGACATAGGAAACTAGATAATGTCATACAGGCTTTACTATGAAGTAGATGAATAAAACTACTATGCGTTTACCACTTGTTTAATTGTTTGCTGCTCCATTATTTACTGTGTATTTGTGTTTGTAAACTTATACAAGCGCGCACGTTCATTTGTACCTTCAGTCATCGGGTAAAACTTAATGATGCCTAAAAACATAAAACTACTATGTTTTTTACCACTTGTTTAATTATTGGATTGTTAAGGCGTCTACTTTGTGATAATTCATTTTAAAGGAAAAATAACACGATTTTTTACTTTGTTTTTTACAACACTTCAGTTACACTTTGAAACTAGTTTCGGCTAAGCTCTAGCCATAGTCATCGGAGGAGCTCGAAAATGGCTAGAGCTTAGCCGAAACTAGTTGCAAAGTGTAACTGAAGTGTGGTAAAAAAAACAAAGTAAAAAATCATTTTATTTATACTTGTTTAATTGTTTAAAACAACTAATTTCGCCTAAGCTCTAGGCAGTATCAAGTCATCGAGAAAAACGTGATAATGCCTAGAGCTTAGGCGAAACTAGTTATTTCAAACAATTAAACAGTGGTAAAAAACATAGTTTAATTCAACTCCTTCATTGAAAATGAATTACCACGTAGTAGACACTACAACCATTCAATGTCTGAATTTTACTAGTAATCGTTAAATTTTGTTAAGGAAAATAAACATATTATTATTAAATATTAGGCCAAACATCCAATGGGGATGAAACAATCACATATTTTCGAAATTGGGTGCCGGGCGTTAGTTTTTTTTAAATATTTTTGAAAAATGTTTTAAAATATTCGGAAAATCATTTTTAAGGCCCTGCACCCAATTCAAAAATATGTCTGATGATTGTTGTTAAAATCGTGGGGGGTACATTAATAAATTCTTTAATTTGTTTTGTTGCAAATATTATTCAATAACAGCTGAAAAAATTAACTTAAATTTTTTATTTTGTTACCAAGGCATAAGTAAACAATTGTAGAAAAAAATATTTTTTTTAACATCCCGTTTAAATATCCAATGGGGATGAACAATCAAGTATCTTCCAATCCCCCGAGTATTTGTGTCTATTTCCACTTTCTCTCTAGCACGCATTTGAATTTCCTTATGAAAAACAATCAAACTCCTGCTGTATTTACAATAGCCGTAATTTATGCATCGTTGATTTAGGATACAATAAATCCGCGTGGCGGATTGTACCCGGCTGCCGGTAACAAATTGAGGGCGGCAATAAACACAACCGCGGTGAAAATTAATACTGATTAATTGTAGGCAACAATTGTATATACGGTGTTTGCCAATCCGGCTGCTGACTCCGCCGGCTAATATTTTTTTAACGCCGCCTGCGGCTTCCATTACCGACGCATCTATTTCTAATGGGTACCGCCTTGATGAAAAGAGATAAATATCTTTTGCTCCCCCACGGGCGCGTAATAGGGTGGAAGCAGGAATGCATTTACATATAGAGAAGCTATTAACAGTAAAGTAAATAGGGGATACAGAACACCCGTAGCACGAGAGGGTTGCATGGGAAATAAAAGTGCTCAAGTATTGGCTTGCTGATATTATAAAAAAATCTATTTTTTATTTATGTAAATAATTAGAAATATGAATTGTACCCTAGTGGCGCTATGTCTGTATCAACATTTATTATGCATCATGGAACGAGAAATAGTCTTGTCTATAGAAGGATTTTCTCATTCTTGACATCAAATATAAATCAATTATACCGTTTCTAATTTTGTTGGTATGTTGGTCATATGTTTTTTGAACCATTTTCGCCATTTTCGTTGTAATTTCTTTATTATAATTCCACCTGGCTTCTCACAAAGGCATCTTACACAGTCAATAATACAATCAATATTTTAGTAACGAGTAACGACAGTACGATGTACGTAAACATGTTTAAAATTTTGATTATTCTAAAATATTGATAGAATTTTACTGATTACCTGACTATACCCGTCCACTATTTCAAACAACTTGAACTATACATTACATTATTTTTCACATATATTTTATTAATTAGTCTTAAATTAATAAATGACATTAATTTAATCATAGAAAATAACGGATAATAGTGTAGTGCATAGTTCAAGTCGTTTGAAATAGTGGACGGGCATAGTTTGGTTGGTGGGGGCCACCCGCCCACCCCACCTTTGCGTGCATAAGTTTTTCAATGGATACAGACGTTTTATATTGTTTAATCTATGCCAAGAAGAGTGTTATCCTATGGAAAAACTATGCGAACAAAGGTGGGGTGGGTGGGTGTTCCCTACCAACCTGACTATACCCGTCCACTATTTCAAACGGATTGATGTATGCATTACATTATTTTCACATATATTTTTTTAAATAGTCTTAAATTAATAATTGACATTAATCATAGAAAATAACGGATAATAGAGTAGTGCATAGTTCAAGTCGTTTGAAATAGTGAATGGGCATAGTTTGGTTGGTAGGGGCCGCCCGCCCACCCCACCTTTGCTGGCATAGTTTTTTCATAGGATTACACACTTATTCGAGTAGTTTAACCAATCTAACACCTTTGTATCCATATAAGAAATCAGTGCAATGAAATGTGGAGATTTAGGTTAAAAAAGATTAAGTTCCTGACTTAATCTTTTTTAACCTAAATCTATAATGATAGAATGAAGAGAATACTGATATTTATACGAATAATTGATTACTTGATAAATATTGAAGGAGGATTGAAGCAAATACTGACAGTACTAGGAATGACAGTATTATTGACCGTATAAGGTGCCTTTTTGGCAATCATCATTGTAATTCATATTTTAGAAACAGCAGTTCTGAACAATTGAATTTCGATTCATCATCATCGGAGGAGCTCGAAAATGGCTAAGAAACTAATTGCAAAGTGTAACTGAAGTAAAAAATCGTGTTATTTATCTGATACTAATCATTTTTATAACGGCCAATTAATTTAAATTAATATAATATAGAATTTCAGGTGTTTAGTTCCAGCACTTTTACTGTCATTCTGCTCAAGTTTCTTCTCCCTAATTCGTGTCCTCTCAACAATTTTCCTTCAACGACTCATTTTATCAGTGGCACTGGGATGGATTGATCGCCTCCCGGCGCGTGTATAACTGAATTACAGGGGCGGCGTCGTGTAAATACAAAACATGACGAGAACGATCGTTTTATGTGCTTTTATATCGGGAAGATTGCCTAACTTTTATGCGAATTAAATGCGATTTGTCCGCGCTTTGTGTCCGTCGCCACGCTTTTCAGAACCGTTCAAGCGCGCCGCGGTAGAGTTTATTTTCACTTTTGTTCGCGCGATTTTGGTGAAAGCACGCTTTAGGTAATTAGGCAGACGTTTTAGGTAATTAATTAAAATTTAGTTGACAAGAGCACTCAAGTGAAAAAAATTAAACACAATTAATAAAAGGTATTTTTGTGTTATCATGTGTTATAATATTACAACAAATCTATTCACCATTGGGATATGATTAATAGAATTTATTAAAATTTCATGAAGGAAATTAAATGGGTGCTATGATGTAAACCTAGATTTTAATTTAAAATAAATTATTTTATAACCACTAGTAGTAGTGCAGCGGAATTTTGATTATTGATAATCTATTTGATTACATTACATGATTACTATTGAAAATTATTAATACATTTTTAATATTAACAATGGCTTAATTATTTTCTAATAATATCTCCGATCTTAATCAAGTTTGATTTCTAAAAAATTTAATATTAATATTATAAAACCATATCATCATATTACACTTCAGTTACACTTTGCAACTAGTTTCGACTAAGCTCCAGCCATTTTCGAGTTCCTCCGATGAGGATGCAAAGTGTAACTGAAGTGTGATAAAAAACAAAGTAAACAATCGTTTTATTTATCCTTCACACATCACAAAGTAGACGCCTTAACAATCCAATATTTAAAAACATATACTTTTTCTAACATTGTGTGCAAACGTGTTTTACTAACATATATTTTCAGTATATTATTGCGACATAAACAATTCCGCCCGTTTTCCCCTGTTTTTATGAAAACGATTGGCTCCTTTTGTTCCGGTAATGGAAATGCTGGTCGTTTGATGAAAAAATTTATGGCTACCCCAGTTTATATATATATATATATATATATATATATATATATATATATATATATATATATATATATATATATATATATATTTGAAGGTATTCGATGGAAATATTGTGAAAATGTTGGCAAAGCACGTCGTCGACAACGGGACGGCAATAAAAATATCAAGCTCGTTCGATATTGGCGTTCCGTTTAAGGAAAAGTTTGCAAATTTATACGCGGGGCATAATTTTCTTTTGTCCGGCCGAATTTTACAAGTTGCAGTGCTATGCAATTGAACCGTATCGCCAATTATTATTTTTTAAGTTTCATACAATAAACAGCAGGATGTTATTACATAGAAGATTATTAAATGTTAACCCTTACATGATTTTTTACCTTTGTAAAACATATATAAGTGTGAACCCACCTCTTAGCAATCTACATCTAGATTTCGATCTTATTAGCTAAGCTAGTGAGGATGAATTCACACAATATCTCGAGTGGTTTTATACAAATATGATACAACTAACCCCCTAAGAGGAAAATTATATGCCATCTGATCGACCACATCATTTGTTGACGGTTATTACCATATGGGTGTGTATTGCTAATTGATGTAGTGCCGCCAGATGAATATGTATTGCTAGCCACTTCCAATAATATGATAAGAAAATATGTTGTAATTAAGACATGCTGTACCCAACTTTTACAAAAGTATTGCTAGTAATCTTGGTTTTTAACACGTTAGCTGCCACGGTTATTATTGGAAAATAGTCTAAGGATGCCAAAGTAGCCTCCCTCAAACGTGAAAGCGCCTCTAAGGGACGATATCGCCCACTATGGGAAACTCTAAATAAAAACCGATATTTCAAGCTATTAAAGTTTACATTTACATATTTTTTTATTTAGCATACATGCTATGGAAAGTAACATATATTTCTTCGCAAATTTTTGAGATTTGGAGATGACTAAAAAGCAATATCAAGCATAACTTTTATTCTGTCCATATGACTTTTATGATTTAATTAAGTCTCTGCAAAAGGTTGCAAAAGAGGGTGGCTCGATTTGTACGTTGAAGGGCACTACGGGGAGAAACGCTTCATTAGGCCCGCAACGTTAGGGAAGTTTGCTTTTAAATTAGCCGGATTCCAATCCCCGTTAGAACGAAAGTAAAAATGCTGGCTCATTCATTTCTTGCTTCTGATTACGTTATAACATGGGCTTTCCTATAGAAAACATTGGCATATAAACTCACGAGAATTATTGAATATTTTGAGATGGTAATTCGTAATATTAATAATATAAGTAACCGGAAAATATTAACCTTTTCAGAAAATTCTAAATCGAAACCCACTTGAATTTAAATGCCATCGTGGGGTGATTAATGTCACTGGGTATCTCCCTTTACTGGCGAAAAAGCAATTGGGCTGATTAGACATTCTTAAACACATCGAAATCTAGATATGTAGATTGCTAAGAGGTGGAAACACACTTATATATGTTTTATAAGATCAGTTTTGTGCTGATATCTCAAGCACTTATTCCATAGAGGGCACTACGCGGTGATCCTGATGGCATGAGTATGTTAACAGTTATTACCACATGGGAGTGCATTGCTAATAGATCTGGTGCATCCAGATGGCGTTTAACTTTCCTCCTAGGGGGTTAGTTGTATTATGATCACGAGAATTATTGAATATCTTGAGATGGTAATTCGTAATATTAATAATAAAAATAACTTATAAATATTAACCTTTTCAGTGGGGTGATTAATGTCACTGGGTATCTCCCTTTACTAACGGGAAAGCAATTGGGTTGATTAGACATTCGTAAACAGAAAAATATAACAACCAAATATATTTTCTTTGTAATACAACTAACCCTCTAGGAGGAAAGTTAAACGCCATCTGGCGGCACCACATCCACCACCTCCTAGGGGGTTAGTTGTATTATATTTGTATATAACCACTCGAGATATTGTGGGAATTCATCCTCACTAGCTGATCTACACTGATAAGGTCTAATAAGATCGAAATGTAGATATGTAGATTGCTAAGAGGTGGATTCACACTTATAATATATATATATATATATATATATATATATATATATATATATTGTTTTTTTCTTTGGTTTATACTATAGGTTTCCAAACGCTTTGGCCTACCGCCCCATTCAGCGCCCCCTAACTTCAGCAGTGTCTTCAGTTTCACTTGAAAATGAATTACTTTGTAGTAGACACCACAAATATTCAATTTCTGCATTTGACTGTATTTACTAGAATATTAATTATTTTATACATGGTATTCAATTTTTTTTGTAAAAAATTATTAATATTTAATAAAACATTTAATTTTTGTGGTTAGTTGAATATTATTACATTCCACGTGCTTCATCAAGCGCCTGGAGTTTGAAAGTGAGGAAGCATGTAATCACGAGGTGAATTAGGAGCTTGATTAAGCAGCAATTGATAATTAGGGACGGTGTAATTACACGGCGGCATGTATGTGTAACGGCACTGCAGTTGGCGGCGGCGTCCAACCGGAAGGCCGTTTATATCAAAGATGGACAGGGCGCGGGCGGCCGTTTAATGGGCGCCGGCTTTAGCACTGATTTATATTTATTGCCGATTGTTGAATGGGATGTTTAATTGGTATTGGGGTGGGGTTATAAATTCAACGGAACGATTGGGCGTAGAGGTTTTTTTTTAATCTTCCAGAGGCAATAAAAAAAACGTATGTGGTCATTTTATTAATTAAAATAAATCGGTTTTAAATTGTATTCTTAATAACACTTTTTCGTTGGTATTCGTACGGTGGTTTTACGTACAATGGCAAACATTGGAAATTGAATTTGTTACCATATCAGTTATAATAATTATAAGATATCCCCCATCCCATAATTATTTTAAATGAGAGCAGAAAGTTGAGCGGGTGGTTCAGGCTGGATGAGAAAGACGTAGACATCTACAAAAGACTGTCATGAGAGAGGAAGATTAATATTTTTTAGTTTATTTTTGTATTTTATACGATGTTGTGATATGTGATGAGAATAACAGATGTATTACATTACTAAGTAGATGTTTCAAAAGCATATGAAACAATACTAGAGAAAATACTTAAAAACTCGCAGCTATGCGAAACACAATGCGGGTTCAAAAAAGAACGTAATGTACAAGACTACATTTTCACTATCAAATTACTAATTGAAAAATAAGAAAATAAGAACTAATTCACCAGCATATTTATGTATATACGTGGAAAAAGCTACTGACGTCGTCTCAGGTATAAAGAAGTCTGAATCTACTCCAGCTCTAATCATTCAAAATTCATATTTATACTTATTTAAACATATTGTTGTCCTGTAATTGGAAATTCTTTCTGTTGAATAATAAAGGCTTATTATTATTATTATTATTAAAAAAAACTTCTATCTTTATAGGGCTATCAGCCGTGAGGCTTTTCCGCCGGTCAAGGGAGAAGCTCAGAGGAATTTAATCACCCGGTATCTACCTTAACTTCACAGAAAACCTCTGAAAAACTTGTGAAAGGTGATTCGCGGGAATTCGCTCCCCGCTGGTGATCGAACTCAGGCTCCCCAATGCTCAGTACGAGACGACCGACGCCTCAAACCACTCGGCCACTGAGCTGGGTTATTATTATTACTATTCTAGTATAAGAGGTTTCTAAATATATTCTAACTATAAAAATTCGGTCAGTCAGGAAATTAGTTGCCCTAACACTAAGTAATATCAGAAATACAAGGCGTTTTTTTAAGTAAGTACCGTTTTGTATTTCTGCCGCTGTTGTATACCTAATCTGTTGACAATCAACAGGCGTAATTACGGACGCACTCGACTGTGTTAAGATTTGTTTGTGAGTATATAAAAATCCTCCTCTGATTGAGAATGCGACTGACTATGAAATATGTAAAAAAAAGTATACTTGTTTAAACCGAACATATGTGCTGCAAAGCTAAAACTATGAAATGAATTATGATTATACTTGTTTTCTTTCAATTTTTTTGTGATGTAGGTATATGGATATTAAGGTTAACTTCTTTTTTCTGTAGACTTACAATATTGTCTCTATTTGCCGCTTTTGATGAGCACAATTCTACCCCGACGTTTACAACCGGCGGTGCACGACCGGATGACCTGAGCGATACTGCACGCCACGGGGGCGTTTAATACCAATTTCTACTTCAGCAGGTGTGAGATATTTTGATTTAAATCTAGGATCCAGCATAGACGAGGTAATTAGTAGAGGTTCACTTTTTATATATGAAAATCTCTGATTAAACAGATATGTAATAGATTTTTTATATTTTTCATATCTTCGTTATCTTTGTCATCCTCATTTCGCAACATATTATTTAGTAGTGATATAAGGGGTATTCTTACACAAATGCAAGCATTGTCAAAGGATAGTTCCAATGTTGTTTCATAGAAAAATATCTATAAAAGTCTACAAATATATATTTTTATAATGAATATAGTTACTAACAATAATTCTCAGATTATTTAAATTTTAATAACATGTCCAACATTAAGAGTGATATTTTATAAATTTTGTTATTTGCAATTAACTTTGTCTATATTTATATTATGTAAATATGGGGACAATAAATTCATTAATTTTATATAAAATTCGTTCGATAATATTTTTATTAAATTTGATATATTGTTTACATTGTTACATATTGTTAAACAATCTAAGGATGTAAATTGAGATATGTTCATAATTTAATAGATTTAAATGATCAAACAACGCCGGTTGTGCCATCTATACACGGGGTATGGAAACGATTTTGCAGGAACATCCCCTAAAAGCGTCCTGCTGCACCGTAGCAGAAATCTTAACGTCTACAGAGCACTTTTAATTTATTGACTGTTTGTTATAATAATTAAGCATTTAAATTTATTAGATTATGTCAAACAGAAGAATATAATGTATAGAAAAATGGTGCTCATTATTTTGTATTGAAGTTTTTATTTATCGCTAGTAGTTTTCTCTAATAATACATAGGAAACTAACCATAGGATTGAAAAATCACACTAGATGGGTCTGTTGGTATGATTTGAAATATATACCCGCGTATATTTTAGCTAATATTAGCATGAAATATAAATTTTTGTAAAAATGATGCAACTGACCCCCTAGGAGGAAAGTTAAACGCCATTGACGGCACTAGCATCAATTACCAATGCACACCCATATGGTAATAACCGTCAACATGCTCATGCCATCAGTATCACCGGGTAGTGCCCTCTATGGAATAATATTCCAACAGAGTGCTTAAGAAATCAGCACAAGGGCAATCTTATAAAACAATTATAAATGTGTATCCACCTCTTAGAAATCTACATATCTAGATTTCGATCTCTATTAGATCTCATCAGTGTAGCTCAGCTAGTGAGAATGAATTCACACAATATCTCGAGTATTTATATACAAAAATTCACACTTATAAATATTTTTTAAAAAATATGTATTATATTATGTTTAGAAATTTACAGCTAACTTTAGGTAGTACAGAAATGTGAATTCCATATGTAGGAATATATCAGCATATATGTATCAGTCTTTACGTTTTTACAAAATTATACAGCTTTTCCCCTAGAAGGAAAGTTTAAGCCATCTGGCGACACCACATCAATTAAAAATGCACATCCATATGGTAATAACAACATTCTCATGCCATCAGGATCACCGAGTAGTGCCATCTATTGGAAAAATATACCACCAAAGTGTTTGAGATAGCAACACAGAACCAATCTTATAAAATATGTAAGTGTAAATTCACCTCTTAGCAATCTACTGATCTATATTTCGATCTTGTTAGATCTCATTAATGTATCTCAGCTAGTGAGGATGAATTCACAGAATATCTCGAGTAGTTATTTACAAAATTGTACAACTTTCACTCTATAGAGAAATTTTGACGCCAGCTTTCACAGTGTTTCAGAGGTTTTTTGTGAAGTTAAGGTAAATACCGGGTGATTAAACTACTCTGAGCTTCTATCTTGAACGGCGGAAAAGCCTCACGGCTGATAGCCCAATAAAGATAGAAGTTTTTTTGTTACGTATTTTGTTATTTTTTAGTATTTTAGATAAAATCAACATATTTTTTATTTGAGAACTGGAACACAATATATCGCATTGTCTAATATCACGATAAGTCCTGAGAGCGAGAAAGGAAAGGGCTAAGGAGGTATTGTGATGGGAGTGTCAATCCTAGTACTATCAGTATTTGCTTGAATCCTCCTTCAATATTTATCAAGTTATCAGTTATCTCACAAAGCGAACTATTTTTCAGCTTGCCCCACTCCCCAACCCGATTTGCCAGCGTGAGGTTTCATAGCTAACATCTTTCTCTGGTCCAGAGTAGATGATATTCTCATCTAAACGTACTCCAGTGGTTCGGAATCCACGGTAAACTGTAGGTCCACCTTTAGTGCCAGTTTCCAGCACTATAGGCAGAGAAGGCGACCCATACCCCAGGAGTGGCGTGAAAGTGGTTCGGAATGTACATAATCAGTTATCTGGATAAACATCAGTATTCTCTTCATCCCATCATTACTATACCTTACATGATAAGTAATGCTGGCAATATTTTAGAATAATGAACATTTTAAACTTGTTATCGTACAGTAATACTGTCATTATTCTAAAATATTGACAGTAATATTGATCGTGTAAGGTGCCTTGTGGGGAAAGTAGAATTGAGAAGGATTATGTGGAAGTATACATTATACTCCAATCAAAACCTGAAGGGGCTAACAGAGGGATGTTGGACGTATTGAAGACAGAGAAATGGATCATCGGGAAAGATGGGGTTATATATCTACTGTAATGTGCAGATTGGGAGTTAGAAGGAAGAATAGGAGAGGGATAGTGGACATGTAGATGATCTCAGGACATGTTTATCAATGAAGAAGAAAGAGAGTAGATGCAATGTGTGACAAAGGCGTGGCAAGATGTTCTGAATGGATGTACAGAGGGGGCCGAGAAGAGAAGAAGACGTTGTGTGGCTAGGGACGCGGTTCGGTGATAGACTACGTATTTTACAAAGCGATTGGAAGAAATGAGCTAGTACATTTTAGAAGAGAAGTAGAAAACGCGGGTTCCTATCATGTGCCGGTGGTAGTGGTGGTGAGGTAGAAGAACATCGTTTTCTTAACCCTTAATCGCCTAAGTCAGGTCACTGAGATCTGTTGTAAAATAGTAAATAAATGTTAGCTTTGTAAAACAAATTATTTTGTTACAAATAAAAAAAAAATGTGGTTTAATTATTCATACCAATTCAATAAATAGTTTAAGCTACTTACAGCACATAAATAATAATTTAAACTTATATTTCTACAAGAAATATTGCGGTATCAGTGACCGGTATCGGATACGAACGTTTGGATTTTGATACCTAGGCGGTTAAGGGTTTTAATTTGTATTCCAGTAAATGAAAACGTTAATTTAATTAGGTCTAGGTAAATAAATTTAACATAATCACCTTTCACAGTTTTTCAGATGTTTTCTGTGAAGTTAAGGTAAATACCGGGTGATTAAACTTAAAGGTACATAAATTTAATATAAACACTTATAATTTTATCTTGTTAAACCATTTACATTAATCCCTGATTGCGCGATATACCATTCTTAACTCGTGAGTAATTTTCTCGATCTTAATCTACATGCTTTGTGGTTTACATCCGCAAGAATCGATCCCCATCGTTGGTGATTTATTGAACCATGAAGCGGCCGCAAATGAATCCACTGTCGAATTCCGGCAGCGGCCAACCAGACGACGGCGTACACAGTTTCCCGCACTACCCGACTTTCGACCCGATGCGGTGTGCAAAATTCCGCCAAGGAAAGCGACCCGTCGCAATATATCACCGCTCCGCAATGAACCCGTCAATTTTTAATGCTGCCCCCGCCGTAAATCTTCTCCCGCATCATTGGAATAATAGAAAGTCCCCGGCGACTGCCGCAGCATAAACCAAACAACGCATTGAGCAATACAAGAGCAACAAGCGGGCTTTTGTTTACCCATTATTAGCAGTTAATTTTATATTAAAAAAAAAACGTGCGTTATATTTTCCCGTTCCAGCGCTAATAAACGCGGGCGCATTCTTTCCGCAGTTCGCAATAAATAATTGGCACGCTAATTAAATATGGTGTTGTTCCAAAGCGAGCATGGGGAGCGTTCATGCATTTAATTGCTCGCACGCCATACCTAACGGCGGACTAATTAAAACAATTTAAATAACAATATTTACAGGGGGTTCATGCGTTTTGTCCTACAATTATCCAATGAGGAAACCAGAAACCATTACAAATCTGTAAATGCTAAACCACGTTTATTACAAACCAAATTTGTACGTATACAGCGCTTTCGTCATTTATTATTTTCTTACAGGGCATTGTTTTAAATTTTAGATAGACTTAAGTCCTGGTTTCCTAGCAAGCGGTGTCGATAAAAACGGCCGCTTTTGTCATTTACATATTACAAGATACGTTTTAAGTACATGTAATTGAATAACTCACTAGATTCCAGTGTAATTCATGACATTTTTCCAATACTTTGAAGTATACCGCTCTCTGGATTAACCAGATTTATTTAAATATATGTAAAAGAAATGTGTGACGTTAAATACGGCCGCTTTTGTCGACACCGCTTCCTAGGAAACCAAGGCTTCACCCCCGTATTCACCTACGTTCCATAAATCCATCAATAGCTATTGAATCCATAAGTATTCGTTGTTATAGCAACAATAAATACATTATATAGAGAATGTAGTTACTTTAGATTATTTCTATTGCAAACACTGAATTATTAAATAAATGGTGTCAACAAAGCTCCAATCGTAAGCTATTCAAGGTGTTTGACATTTCTTTTAGCATATTCTGTCACAATGACGTTGTCAATTTATCTATTCAATAGCTTATGGGACCTATAAAGTTTATGGGATGTTGATGAATATGGGCATTGGACTGAATAGACATTAACAGGATTTTTGTGCGTTTGTTTAAACTGCAACTATTTTTATGAGACTGCTATACCTTGTATAAAAACGCGTGTATGTATGTAACAAAATATCACTCAGTTCTAGGTCCCAATAAAGATATTACAGTGTTGCGCTATTGCGGAGTGCCGTCCACACTTGTGACAATACGGGTTTTCGTTACTTTATTTCAAAATAAATGTTCAGGTTTTGATTTTTGTTTTGAAGATTCTTTTGTATATTTTAACGCACCTTTAATCCTTTTTTTGCGTTTATAATAAACCAAATTATTATTTTAAAAAATTATATAATATTATACTCAATGATAAAACTATTGCAATCTTTAAAATGCATTAATCTCAAATACTGTTTTTGGAAGTTACGACATTTGTCTCACAATGCGATATTCTATTGGATGTCTGGAGGCACGTTAATATGTGAACCGCAGGACGACTTTTTGGCGGCATAAATTACCATTAATCTACATCTAAATACTTTTTGCCAACACACCGAACACCTCTGGACATTTTTTTAAATTGCATTCATTCTAAAATAAATTGCGGTTAACAAGGGTGACAGCTTGTTTTTAAATCACGGTCTCCCTTTGCTGGGATGCTATACTTGTAGAATAAATGTCTCCATAATGCATTTTCATGATATGTTTTAGTTTTGTAGCTAAGAAGTGATGCTCTCAGGATAAATATAAATAAATTAACCAAAGTAAATTACATATGACGAGTACAAGGCAGAAAGGGGGAATGTCGGTGTAACTCTAGAAAAGAATATATATATATATATATATATATATATATATATATATATATATATATATATATATATATATTCTGCCTTGTACTCTTCATATATGAGTATCCTACAAGACCAACTGTACTTGCTACGCTACCATCTCTCCATGTAATGTATATTTAACAATCTGCCTCAGCAAAAAAAAAACTTCTATCTTTATAGAGCTATCAGCCCTGAGACATTTTCGCCGGTCAAAGGAGAAGCTCAGAGGAGTTTAATCACTCGGTATTTAACTTAACTTCACAGAAAACCTCTGAAAAACTGTGAAAGGTGATTCGCGAAAATTCGCTCCCAGCTGGGGATCGAACTCAGGGGATGCTCAGTACGAGACGGACAACGCCTCTAACCACTCAGCCACTGAGCTGGGTCTGCCTTAGTAATTTAAAACAAATACAAAAAAGATAAAAGATTGCATTTTAGATCAACTATATTATGATGTAAATTAGATACTTAATTATGTTAATTATCTTGTATATTTCTTAGGTATATATGTATATGTGCATACGTGTCGAATAGTGTCGTTATTATGTGTAACAACCTCAATGGCAATAAAGATATTATTATATATTTATAATGATTTGTAATTATCAATGTCGCTGAACTTACAAAAAAGGTATTTCAAATAAATGATTTACTGTTTCAAGTAAGTTGTTTTATTGGATGGAAAACAATCTAATTGCGAAAACTGTAGTATTCAATCCCAACACTAGAAATTAGTGGAGAGACGTATTTACGCTTGCAGGAGCGCGCACCGCATTCCTGGTTTAATTTTATTCCATGAACATTTCCGCAGGAATTCGTAAAGAATCTAGTGCAGTCGTTATGAGCTCATTTGTCAAACGCTTCGCAGCCCAAGGCGAGTTAATCACCAACTTTTAAGTTCACCACTAGTTTTAGCGTTCTGAATGATGTTTAAACATACAGAAAAAAAAATTGTTTCTCCAGCTTTAATTAAAAGACTTGCTAAACAAACGTTTAGCGGCAAATACACTCCGTGTCCCTAATCCTGCTAGAAAAATAACGCGCAGTTCGCTAGCAAAGCCCCGGCAATAGCGCGGCAACCTCACGCCATCAAGATAAGTAAACCGGAGTCATTATCCGGCCCCATTACTCTTGCTTAACATTATAGTGTTCCCTATGTACCAAGAAATTACACTTTCTTAAACTTCCGGTATATCATTTCTCCGGCTGCGGCAGTAAATTCTAATCCGCAGGGGAAACGTACGCAAATAAAACGCCCCTTCCGATTCGATAACGCTTTTCTTACGGAATTAAAGAAACGGACGGGCGTAATTGCGAACTCGATCTTATTTATTCTGCAAAAGTACGCGATCTAATGAGGCCGTCGACGTCGAGGACCTTTTGTTCTTTTCGCACGATGCACGATTTAAAGTCGCGTTTGCATTTGCATTTTCCCGGCGTTGTTCTTGCACCCCCGGAGGCGGCGGCGGCAGCAAGGGATGACGGATGTCGCCGCGGCGATAATGGCGGCTTCGAGACCGCACTTCCGGTCGACACAAAACAGCAGCGCACTGTCCGATCCCCGCGAGGGAGACAAAAGGATGGACGACTCAAAGACGCCGAATTCTTTTGCACAGATGAACTTTTCTTGAAGTTTTTTTGTCTTTCGTGCAGGAGGGCCGGTTCTTTTTAGCCGAGTTACGTCTGAAGTTGCGGCTGGGGGTGATTTAATGGGGGGAAAACCGCAGAGTCTTCTGAACTACTAGGATTGTATTCATAAATATACGAACGGAAGCCCGCGCGTGGGAATATTTATAGAGAAAAGTTAATTGAATTTCATTATTGGTTTAAAAATCGCACATAGAAAGTTCCTGGTTGTAATTTGGGATGGAGAAGGTCGCTTTCTACCCGGAAGAACAAGGGCACCTCTCGGACGATACAATTCACATAGCGACATATCACAACCTACGATTTGCTATTGAGTACATATAGAAAAACCTTTATCGGTATTATACCATTAAATTTTTTATTATAACATATTTGCAATCCAAGGGAACAATATACAACCAATTACAATAATAAACAATTCCCAACATTTATATATTTTCCTTTTAGATATTTACAGGCTACAAAGCAACTACGTTAACTAATTCGGCCCGGCCGATGATATTTACATACCTCTAGTTACTGCACCTATTCATATGTTTGCTTTTATTTACAAGATTTTATTCCAACAAGGTATTTTCAAGAAAAACCATGTGCAGTTTCAGACATTTTTGAATTTTGACGTGTATTTTATATATAAAAATCCGGGCCTGAAAGAATTAATGAATAAAACTTTAAATTAGAAAAAAAATCCAGACATTTAGAAGTGGACAGTAATGGTATGGGATAATTAAGGTGGAGGTAATTTTGCTATGCTCTGTCACAGTTTTACCGCACTGCTGTAAACGCCTGAATTTCTATACATGTGTAAAATTTCGCTTACAGCTATAAATAGTTTTTTTTTGTGAAGTTAAGGTAAATTCTGGATAATTATACTATATTAAACATCTCATTTGACCGACGTAAAATCATCCACTCAAGGTATTTTACGTCGGTCAAGGAAGATGTTTAGATTTGATAGTTGCAGATATTGAAGAGTTTTTTATGAAGAAAATGCCAATAAAGGTCCTTTTTTTTGATGATACATGTTTAAACTCAGCCCCAGTTATTTTTTAAATCGACTATAACAATGTTATTATATAGAGCTTGTAATTTCCTGATTAATATTTCCTGAAAACTATAAAACTCGCATAAATTCCCTCAACCAAACAACAGTAACAGTTATATTCCATTGCATAAGGAATTTGTGAATGGGAAATTGCATTATTGCAATATATGGTCTAATTTCTACACATTAAGCTTCTTATACGGGACATTTACTAGTCACTAGTCAATTTAATCACACCGTAAACATTATTATTTAATCGGGTTATTAAATATTCACCATACAATCCATGAAATTATTTAATACCGGCAGTTTATTTGAATTCTCGCTTTTACTTTGCAAACCGAATTATAATTGTTGTATCTTCAAGCGGCTGCTAAAACAACAGTTGGGAAAAGCCAGTGAAAGTGGACAGATGATAAGTGCGAATTAAAAGAAAATTGCGCGTCGATGGAAATTAATTAGATAAATGGCATTATTCTCAGAAGTTTCTAAAGTAATTTATCGTATATGGGAACATGCGGTAACAATGCTGTGAGTGAATCGACAGTAGTTTATAGCTTAATTGTTAAGGATGTGTATTTAAAATTGTGTATGCTATACCAGAGGTTAGCAAACTATGGTTTGAGATGTATACGGTTCTATTGGTTCTATAGTGTGTGCGTCTCTACATCTTAAAAATACAACTGCATGTGAATAAGTGAAAATAATATACATCAACTAATATGTTTGTATTAATAAATATGGGGTTGAAAAAAAATATACAAGCATACATTTGGTTCTTCTCCCTCAAAAGTTTGCCGACCTCTGGATTAGTTTATTGTGTATTAGAAAAAATTGAAATATATGATTCCAGGGATTTTTGAAATATGTATAAAATTGCATTTTTTTATCAAACAGAATTCGTTTTATTTATTTACACTTTTTTCACTTTTACACCTTTACATGTACAATACATATATACATATACACATACATACAAACATGTACTTATGTCTAAAAGGGGAAGAAAATATGGTATCCTTCCCCCTGTCTTCACCTCGGGATTTATGGGTCTTGGCCCATCCTGGGCTATTTATAATATACAAAATCATATTTTTATCAAATACCAACTTTAGAATTAAATAGCATGAAAACTAGAAATACTGCAATTTAATATTATTACTTTCAGAGGTAGAATAATATATCGCAAAAGTATTAACAATGTTTGAAAAATATCTATCGAGAGATTTTTGAAAAATTTAAAATTTCCAGATATACCATAAAAATTCAAATCTAGCAATCCAGGTCTAAACGGGTTAATGAGTAAAACTTTAAATTCGAAAAATGTAAAAGCGTACCTCAATACCTTCTTTAATGACAAAAATACATATAAATTTGTAGATATAAATATAAAAGAAATATATATCCATCTAAAGACTTTTTGAAATATGTATACATTTTTCAGATAAAAGATATAAATTTTGATGAAATTCCTACTTTAAAACGTTCTAATTTGCCTGTAAAATTTGGCGCCTCTTATCCTAAACGATAGTATCCTTGAAATGTTAAAACATTAGATATCGCTGACTTTCATTAAAACCATATGGGTGTGCATTGCTAATTGATGTGGTGCCACCAGATGGCGTTTAACTTTCTTCCCAGGGGGTTAGTTCAATCATATAAGCTCTAAACAGCCGTTTTTTAAGGGTAATTCCTAATGTATACTCAACAATATTTCTTTGTTTCTCGTCAAAACCTTTGTATAGAAAAACAAATATAATTCCAGCTTTAAATTACATCCATTTTTTGTTTGTTTGGTGTAAGTGCTGCATTTTTTGTGTGTGTGTGTGTGTGTGTGCTCCCCCGAAATAATTCACGGAGCATTATTTTTGCGAGCCGTCGGCGGCGTGCAAAAAACGCGAATCTCCACTCGACTTATAATAAAACCCGGGATGACACATGCGTCAGGAGTTATATCGCGCCCGCCCTGACATAACTGTAATAAAACGTCCGCCGCATTTCAGTTCATAAAAATATATATGCGAGCAGTAGTGGCCCTATTTTCTCCACCGCAGCAGGATTGAATTTAATCGAGCCACCCGAAAAGTTGTAAATGGGCGTGCGGGGGGGCCGCATTTTAGATTTTTCTTTGTTTCCAAGTTAAAACGGCGACTGATGCGATCTTCGCCGGCTCCGCAGACTTTGTGACACGGTTTGCCTTTTAAGCACGCGAGAGCGGGGCTGGATTGTGTGAAAAATTGGGACGCGGGGTGGCTGTTGAAGTTTGTTTACTTAGAGCCCCCAAGAGGAGAAAAAAGAGCACAGCCGCAAGTCACAAACGAAATTTCTATAGTAAGTGGAAATCAGTTAAGTTACAAAATGGATATTTATAGTAGTTATTTGTGTATTAAAGCCAACAAGTCAACCTATTTTTTAAAAAAGGTTTTTTTTGGCCGAGATGCGTATACCGTTCTTTAGACGATTAAATAATAATAATTATAATAGATTTAGGGGGTTCGTTGTATAATTTTTGAATATAACCACTCGAGATATTGTGTGAATTCATCCTCACTACCTGAGCTACACCGATGAGATCTAATAAGATCGAAATCTAGATATATAGATTGAAAGGTGGATTCACACTTATATATGTTTTACAAAATTGGCTTTGTGCTGATATCTCAAGCACTCTGTTGCAATATTATTCCATAGCGTGCACTACCCGGTAATCCTGATGGCATGAGCATGTTGACGGTTATTACCATATGGGTGTGCATTGCTAATTGAGGTGGTGCCGCCAGATGGCGTTTAACTTTCCTCCTAGGAGGTTAGTTGTATATTTTTTTAATAATAGATTTATTGCCCAACAGAACAACTCCTAAATGCAGATTATAAAAGAAATAACTATTATTAAAATGTTTAAATTTCATGGTTCTTATGTTTGTAATGATAAACGCGTGACAACACATGAATTTTCATTAACAGGTCGTAAAGTAAATGCGGTCGAGAATTTGCGGCCTTGAGGTAAATGCATAGGTGAAAGGTTTATTGACAAGTAAGTAGTAAAATGTGATGTTATACGATTGACAAGACATACATGAAACCGCTAATTATATCATAATCGCCTAAAAAATGTATATTAGCAAATGTGATAAAAATTAAATGTTTTCTTTGAATGCAAATTTATGAGCACTACTGTCTTTATTAAAATTGTCTCGGCTATTACAGCTGTTGTAAGTACCGAAAAAAAAGCCACTTTAGTAAAGAAAATTGTGTAAGTTCAAACCACTCACGACAAAATACAAACGAGAAGTTAGTGGATGAAATAACACTTAGTCCTATTGACATTTATGTCTTGATAATAAAATGTGAATAATTCATTGAATATTAGCCTCATATTGACTACTAGCAATATTCAACGAAGATTCCCACTATTATATGGCATGTCAGTTCGGAATTAATTCTCGCAACATTTATTCCCGCATTTTCTACACCGTCAGGATATTTACAAGCGCACAGGCGTTCTGAATCAAGATCCCGCGATGCACACAAAAGGACGAGCGTTCCGCTGAAACGTTGGCCCGCGCCGGGTTTGCATTCAGAGTCAGCGGAGCGAGGGTCGTAGAGTCATAGAAGGAACGCACCATTACCAGCACACACACACACTGGGCATTCGCTTTTCGCATACACGCTTTAGTGGCATGTGTATTTTTAAGAAACGCGAAGAAATAAAAACGAAACGCTTTCTCCCAGAAAATGTTTCGATGCGTGAGTAAATTCAATGCAATCATTTCCATACCACATACGTGCACGTTTTTAGTAGCGAGTAAAATGTGTACAGGTGTTTTTAATTAGTAGGAAAGAAACAACATCTAACAAATTGATGTTTGCTTTCTAGAAAAGTTTTTAATTAGAAATGTCAGACGAATAGTTGGTTATTTGCAGGCCCAATATCGAGCTGAGCCTCTCTGAGAATTTGAAGCAGTATGAAGATGTAATAAGGCGCCCGGAGGGGTACACCGCCTGCATCCCACTAATTTTTTCAATCAATTTAATAATATACTATAATTGAATCAGTGAGTGAAAAACCATATATCCTTGGGATACAATTAACGACACTTTAGAAAACTCAGGGACACCTATACACCAAACACGGCAGAAGGACCCATTAGAAAATTGTAAGAAATTAATAACTATAGCTATTGTTGCGGCATATTTCATCATATATTGTGTATATTTAATTTACTACCCTAAAAACACTTGTTAACTATATGCAACCATATTCCCCATTTTTGTAAACCCCCTAAAACGTCCCTTAGTGGGACAGTCTTGCTACACACGTCGGTCTGTGTAGACACTAAAATATATTACCTCAACATAAGTGATTAGTTTTACTCTTCCATATCCACTGCAGCTATTAACAAAGAAGCCTAGGGAATACAGCGTTTACATTTGGCATAAAATAAGTACAAACTATTAAATAGTAGTTATAGTTATTCATTTTTTACAATTCTGTAATAGCCTATTGACCTTTGGGTCCTTCTGCCGTGTATTGGTGTATATGTATGTGGGTGTCCCTGAGTTTTCTATCCCCATGTCAACAAAGTTCTAACTTAGTTGCCATGGTTTATTAAACGATACTAAACACTGCTTTACATATTTTTAATTTATACTTTCTGTGTGTTTCCCCCCCAAAACAGATCAACCCCGTTCAAATTTATTTAGCAATAACTCTACCACAGGCCACAATTTTACACTTATTAGCATTCTCCCCCGTTTAATTATTCATACCGGAATCAGTATTCTATTTCAGCCCCCCGTGTAGCCGTGGTGGGGGCCGGAAGTGCGATTGTAAATTAATCGCCCGCGCTGCTGTGCGTATACTGCTGGAAGAACCCTGTTACGTGTGTATCGGGCTGAGATATCGGAGGGCCGTGTAATTAAATTACATCGTTTATCAGCGATAAAATAAACATTAATTAGCCGCAATATAATAAAGCTCGGGCGGCTTTAATTAAAGCTCGTTTATGCCAGCGAGGAGAAATAAAATGTGCGGGGAACACAAATCAGTACATTAATAAAAATATTATTATTGATATTCTGATATAAATAACTCAGTTAAAACTGGCGAGCTAATGACATATTAGTAAAACATATTGCGGATTTATGATTTATTATGTTTATGTTCACATAAATAATACCCTATGGTATACCTATGTACAAAACCCGCAAATGCATTTTATGGTTAATCCGCATCCAGCTCGTCCCAAACGGCGACCCTTAAAATATAAAATTGAAAAATAACAGGAATTTAAATTACCCGAAAGCCCGGGTGGGTTTAGAAAGGGAAGTGCGATCAGGGAGCAGATTTTCACGCTAGCTAGAATGGTGGAGGAAGTACTAGAATGCAAAGGGAGAATGTATGCGGTGATTTTTTGACTTGAAAGAGGCAAGCATGTATATGGAGAGGTTCGGGATGGAAGCGGATGCTATGGAAACGGTGAGAAGGATTTACAAAGAGGTAGGCAAGAGCGAAACTTAATGGAGAAGTGTCGAAGAAGTTTAGAATAAATGTAGGTGTTATGACATTATCTAGTTTCCTATATTGTTTCATATATAAGAATTGATATATTAAATTGTATAACTATATCTAAATGTATTGTGTATTATTACGGTGTTGTTATTGTTAAGTGATTTTATTATTATTCCGCCGCAATATCATTTTCTACATGTGTGTATGACATTATGTAGTTTGTGCATCGAAAACGATATAAGAAACTAGATAATGTCATACGGACTTTATACAGGAATGCGCGTGTCCTCTGCTGTTCAATATTTACAATCTTTATTATTTGGCCACCGGTCCATTCATGGGTCTTTCCGCCATGTGAATATATTGTTTGTTTTATGAAAAGGAATGTGCAATAAGTAATAGCCAATTATAAACATAGTAGTAAAATAACCCAGGTCTTAAATCATGAATGATCGGTTATATGAAGCAGATAACTCACGAGTTAATTTCCAATCCATTATTCAAACGTTACTTTTGACCACTTTGACACATAATGCGACGTTGCCATATATAAACCGAGATAAACGAGGCTATGAAATGCAACATCAAACAATATAATCATGGACTATAGTTTAATCGCCTTTATTTAACTTAATAAGAGTATTAACAATATGTATAGAATATATACAAGTGTGACTCCACCTCTTAGCAATCTACATACATATCTAGATTTCGATCTTATTAGATCTCATCAGTGTAGCTCAGCTAATGAGGATGAATTCACACAATATCTCGAGTGATTATACACAAAAATTATATAACTAACCCCCTAGGAGGAAAGTTAAACGCCATCTGGCGGCACCACAACAATTAGCAATGCACACCCATATATAATAATTGACGTGGTGCCGCCAGATGGCGTTTAACTTTTCCTCCTAGGGGGTTAGTTGTAACATTTTTGTATGGAATATGTTTAGTGCTCTAAAATTGGTATAACTTTCCTCCTAGGGGATTAGTTGTAACATTTTTGTATGGAATATGTTTAGTTCTCTAAAATTGGGAAACAATTACCCCTTGTAATTTTTTCAATCATAGAGCACTAATTGGCTGGCAAAGAGCACCCAAGCTTGCCCGATGAGAATATAATCGCAGCAAAAATAAAGATTAAAGTTTATTAAATCGCGCGCCAGATACGCTTTTAATTGAGCCCGCATCTGGCCCCCGTTTTAATATTCATATTATAGCTGGAAATAGTCGCCCGTTCCGCCCGCGCCCATTAAGCTTATAATTTATATATATTGCGGGGATTACACTGCGGGGGCGGCGCCCCACCAGACGAAAGTAATATTACGTTATGCGATTTCGATTCCGGGGGTACGCGCGCGGGCGCTCGTAAATTTAATATGCGGCATAGCCAATAAATAGATCACGCGGAATTATTTATATAGTGCTTTAAATGGAACGGAATTAATATGTACGGGGTAATCTGTTATTAATTTAGCGGGGCTCTAAATTACTATTGGATGATAGAAATATTAATATTCATATATATTCTACTCTAATTACTATGGATATTAATTATACAGGGTGTTCAAACCCATACAACTCGTTGTATAACTTATTATGAACTGTATGAGTATTTTATATACAACAAATCTTGAAAACAAAATTGCACATTTTACATGAGAAAATCTCAATGTTGTTCTTGAATACTTCACCAAATAATTGTTACAGTCTACTGCTCGATTACATGAAACAATGTAAGAGGCATCTAAAGAACTATACTTGTTGCTCACTAAACTATAATATCCGATTGCTTTAGTCATGTCTGACGTAATGTAATGAAAAATTAATACCGGAACATTCCGGGCGCAAATAACTCCTTTTGCGGAGCACTATAAATTACGTTATATGCAACCTGGCGTGAATACCTGGAGAAATCTCGGGCGGCGATTTCCTGCAGGATTATCGTGCAATTATTATGAACTTCAGACACGTCTTGTTTAATTTATATTATTTATGTCTAGTCTTGGTGATATTATATCTAGCAATGAACTAGTTTCATCCTCAAGAATAGCGTTGTAGCAATTGATATAAAACAATAAAATAGTTGCTTATTTTTAATTGCTTTATATCAATTGCTACTCTTGAGGATGAAACTAGTTTATTGCTAGATATAATATCAACAAGACTAGACAAAAATAATATAAATTAAACAAGTCCTTGCTCCACAAACACTATAAATGTGATAAAAAGTCCTAAATAAAATTGTAAAGGCACTGAAGGTACATATTCATTTGAAAAAACTAATTCAGAAATTGTAATTATTTATGAAAATGTAGTTACTTAACTATTTCTCAAAATTTATTATATAAAATCCCTATAATGAAAAAACGAAGATAATGTCATTTATTTTTGTCTGCTGTCAGTGCAGTGAATTCAATAGTGGAGGTCGTGGGTTCGAATTTCCACCGACACATTTATTTTTACAGTTCTTATTCATTATTTAATTGAAGTAATAGCAATGTTTCAAGTAATGTTTTTCCAATTTGACAATTTTTGTAATATAATAAATAAACATATTTATTCATTGTATTAAAAGTAAGAATTTGTCTATTTTTGTAATTAAAAATCACCCCCGTCGAACAGCGGACAGTTTAATTACAAAAATAGACAATTTCTTACTTTTAATACAATGAATAAAACAAATTTTAATTGTCAAATTGGAAAAACATTACTTGAACATTGCACATGTTTTATGAAGTACTAGGTGACTTAATAAAAATGTGCAATGTTTCAAGTAATGTTTGTCAAATTGGATAAACATTACTTGAACATTGCACCTGTTTTATGAAGTACCAGGTGACTTAATAAAAATGTGCAATGTTTCAAGTAATGTTTGTCAAATTGGATAAACATTACTTGAACATTGCACCTGTTTTATGAAGTACTAGGTGACTTAATAAAAATGTGCAATGTTTCAAGCAATGTTTGTCAAATTGGATAAAATTACTTGAACATTGCACCTTTTTTATGAAGTACTAGGTGACTTAATAAAAATGTGCAATGTTTCAAGTAATGTTTGTCAAACTGGATAAACATTACTTCAACATTGCACCTGTTTTATGAAGTACTAGGTGACTTAATAAAAAGGTACAATGTTTCAAGTAATGTTTGTCAAATTGGATAAATATTACTTGAACATTGCACATGTTTTATGAAGTACTAGGTGACTTAATAAAAATGTGCAATGTTTGAAGTAATGTTTGTCAAATTGGATAAAGATTACTTGAACATTGCACCTGTTTTATGAAGTACTAGGTGACTTAATAAAAAGGTACAATGTTTCAAGTAATGTTTGTCAAATTGGATAAATATTACTTGAACATTGCACATGTTTTATGAAGTACTAGGTGACTTAATAAAAATGTGCAATGTTTGAAGTAATGTTTGTCAAATTGGATAAATATTACTTGAACATTGCACATGTTTTATGAAGTACTAGGTGACTTAATAAACATGTGCAATGTTTCAAGTAATGTTTTTCCAATTTGACAATTAAAATTGTATTTAATCATTGTATTAAAAGTAAGAATTTATCTATTTTTGTAATTAAAAATCATCCCCTTCGAACGGCGGGCATTTTACCTAGTACTTAATAAAAAAGGTTATATTTCATAACCAATACCCCTATAATTACATTATTCAACATCTTATTATGATGTTAATATCCAATTTCACGATTGTTGCCCTAGGCTTGTGAAGCAAGCGATTTGTGGAATAATAAAAAAAAAGTTCCCCGTGGTTATTTCCCACCTTATCCGGCGGGTGAAAAGTTGGAAAGTCGAAGGTTATCTGGAAAGTTTTTCGGGAAGGTAATATTTAAATTGCGGCTGTGAGATTTATAAAGTGGGGAGGCGTTGATGCCACTTTATCATAAAGATTGAGCATGCTGGTGTTCGTAGTATTAAAAAAACAAACTGATTTCACCAAAGCATATTATTTTATTATACAAACTTTAGAAGTTAATTTAATCCAAATAATTTATAACAAAAAATATTTTGAACTTTTTAATCGTTCCTATTTAATGTGTTATTCAAGACCTATATTATATTTAATGGTATACATAAAAAAGGACATTTACTGCTATTATTATTATTATTTAAATTTATATACATTTAAATGTATATAAATTTAAATAATAGCAAAATATTTTCAAAATGTAATAAAATGATTATTATTGCTGATTAAAAAATCTCCATACATCAGATTACTTCATTGAATTTTTTTCTCATAAAAAATACAGGAATTTTATATTGTCAGGGCATTTATAAATAACATGAAGATTTGCCAATACATATAATAACAAAAAAAATAGAGGAAGTTTATATTGTAATTTGTAGATAGTATACAACATTCATACACACAGCCAACTCCATAGATATACTGTAAATTCCTGTATTTTTTATTTTTATGAGACAAAAAAATTTCAATGAAGCAATCAAGCGAAATTAATTTAATTCCCTTACTGTTTAATGACATCAAATGACAAAATATGACCATTAAATTAAATTCACTGCAACGCATATTATATAACAGCGACATTGCAGGAAACGCATTGCACAAGTGACACAAAATTGTTTTGCGTCCTAAAAATCGAAAAATCGTGCCACCGCAACGCAGCGCCGCTAATTATCGCAATTAAAACGGAACGGTCTTGGCTCTTTATTAACCGCAACGCGCGTATTTAATTAAGGCGATTGCGATGGGAATGTTTAACGCGGCCTGCAGGGCGGGGAGGACGTGTTGTTTTATTTTCACAAAATACACGCCGGGGTTGGCTGCGAATGGAATTTACATTAAATTCCTATTATATTATATTGATTTCGTATTAGCGCTGATTGTTACGCAGATGAATTATTTTATACAATGTATAATTGTAATTCGCTAATGAGGTTAAAAGCAGAGAGAAATGTTTTGTAATTGGTTTAGGAATTATTTTATATCATACAATACAACATGACAGTACTAAGTAAGCATTTTTTCCATATCCTTATAGACATATAGAGCAACTTTTGAAGAAAAAAAAATAGACGTTTAGATGTGGCGAAATTGTCGCATGTTAATAAGACAACTTTTGACTACGTTACTAATCCGTTATAAAAATTAAATGACATTATTCTTTTATTATATTATATTAGTATTTGATATCTTGTTGTTTTTGTATTTGATATCTTGTTGTTCCTGTATTTGATATCTTATTGTTCCTGTATTTGGAATTTTATTATTCTGTTGGGCAATAAATACATTTATTATTATGACAGGATGTGTGGAGATTCTTTCATCAGCAATAATAATAATTTTATTACATTTTAAAAATATGTTGCTATTATTTAAAATTATATACGGTAATTAGTAGATATTGTACAACATTCATACAGATAACTCCATAGATATACATGCAACGATTCTAGAACCTATCACAGCATGGAATCATAAGATATTCTCCCTGGTTCTCAAGAAACTGCGATATACACGATTACCTGCAAGATCTTAGAATGAAAGAAGAAATCGTTAACAACATAAATGCATTCAGACTTCGACTGGAGGTAGATAGATATACATGTAGCTGCCAGGAACTTAGCAGACACCAGGGCACACACAAGATAACTAAAGTGTAATAGATATATAAGTGTGAATCCACCTCTAAGCAATCTACATGTCTAGATTTCGATTTTATTAGATCTCATCAGTGTAGCTCAGCTAGTGAGTATGAATTCACATAATATCTCGAGTGGTTATATACAAAAAGGATACAACTAGCCCCCCATGAGGCAAGTTAAACGCCATCTGGGTAGTATTTGTATATAACCTCTCGAGATATTGTGTGCATTCATCCTCACTAGCTGAGCTACACTGATGAGATCTAATAAGATCGAAAACTAGATATGTAGATTGCTAAGAGGTGGATTCGTACTTATATATGTTTTATAAGATTGGCCTTGTGCTGATATCTCAAGGACTCTGTTGGAATATTATTCCATAGAGTGATCCTGATGGCATGAGCGTGTTGATGGTTATTACCATATGGGTGTGCGTTGCTAATTGATGTGGTACCGCCAGATGGCATTTAACTTCCCTCCTAGGGGGTTAGTTCTATCATTAAAGCGTAATAGCATATTTAACGACACTGCCTGATAAAAGATGGATCATTAATGGAGGACCCATCTTACACGCCAATTGCAAGACTTAATCCATCTATTTATGGCCTATGAGCCGATCGAAGATTATTATTTAAAACGCTTTCACAGTTTTACAGAGGGTTTCTGTCAGGTTAAGGTAAATACCGGTGATTGCACTCCTTTGAGCTTCTCCCTTTGCCAGTTGTAAAGCCCTGGGGCCGATAGCTATAAAGATTTATATTATAAGTCAATATTTTAAAGCCGACCTGTTTTTGTGCAGAAATTGCAAGAGTCATAGCCGTGCGTTTGAATTCCCGTCAACTGTGGAGCTTTTATATAATTTTTAATTCATATTTTAATTGATATATTAAGAATTTTGTATTGATTATAATTTTCAAAGCAATGATTTTTACCTCATCCTCCATCATTTCACCTAGGGCTTGGATTTTTGAGCGATGGCAATGAATATACCGATCGATAGACCTTCGCCATTATTGCGAATGGTGTCGATTTGTTACCCTTCATTTCGTGAAAGGTGCAGCTTATCTTTGAAAGAACTGGAAGCTAGACAGTAGTTATGTTTTGACATTAATTTTTGAGTTAATTCTATTAGTTCAGTACTATGAAACATATACGCATTATAGCGTATGGTAATAGCGATCGGTCAAAAATCGCACCCCTGGTCGTTTGGCTACTACTAGTGACTAGTAGTGGCACATGCTGACGACACGCGCATACTAATAGTACAGCCTGACATCAGTATGTCTCACTACTAGTCGCTAGTAGTAACCAAATGGACAGGGCTCTAGTAAAGTGTATTTTATTGAAAACTGTTATTTATTTTATTTATTTCTATATTAAGTGTCGGTTTTATAACAGATAAGTTATACAATCAGACTTCATAATAACATACATATTTATATAATAGTAATATTTCTATATATATATATAGCTGAATTTCTGATCCAATAACAAATTTCATACCGAGTGCATTTCGACATTATTGGAGTGAATCCACCCCGCTGGTAATGATATCAAATTATGTTGAATGTGAACCCCCGCAAAAGTTATAAATCCCGCCGCATGTTTAGCGTTTGTACAGACAACATTGTCCGCTGTAATAATTTGTAATCTGCAAAAGGGGGGAAATGCGGCTTAACCGTGGTTCATTCAGCGTATGCAAATTTACAGCTGCGGCAATTGTCCTCCCCAATTTGCGCGATATGGAGCGGCTAAACTCGCAAAACGGCGGGATCGATTTTTCCAATTGAAACCGCACACATACTCAATACAGAGATACGGGCCAAACAATAAAATGCATTTTCACGATCGGCGACCGGGGAAAGTTGCGCGCGGCCGATTTAGGAATCCGCTCTCGTGGCGGCGACCGATCGTGCAATTTTTCATCGATGGACCAAGAAATGTTTTTGAAATACGTACAGGTTTCGAATTGCACCATTTGAATTCAATTAGTAACTGGGACACTTTGAAATATTTTCACTTTAACAGGATGATGGTTTGCTCAAAGTGAGAATGACATTATGAAATTTTTTTAATGTACACATATTCTTGCTAAATACTAAATGTTGATACAAATATTTAATAATAATTAAGTAAAAATATAAAAAGTAAATGTACATACGTGAATGTAGAGTTATCCCCTCATGCTATGTGTAATAGGAGTTAATAAAAATATAGATCTACGTAATATAATACGTAGAACAATGAGGTGAGGTTTCAAGTTACTGTACGTTATTTTAAAAACTGTAATTTTATATAGATATCTGCATACATATGATTCATGATTCATGATGTTTTGTAGCAAGTAGACGTATGAGTGTGCATTGCTAATTGATGTGGTGCCGCCAGATGGCGTTTAACTTTTCTTCTAGGGGGTTAGTTGTATCATTTTTGTATAAAACCACTCGAGATATTGTGTGAATACACCCTCACATCTGCCAACACCACATTAATTAACAATGCACGCATACCCTATACTGATGAAATGTATTCACAACTTCCAAAAAGAAAAGCAAGAGAAAATAAATATATATAGTATCTAAATCTCAACGATAAATATTTGTCTTTAGTTTATATTATACATTCGATTCTTGTGTGTTTCTTTTTGTATGATGCTTCAAATCAACTGCGTTCTATTATTAACCTGCTCATTCACGCAAGAAAAAAGGTGAACTAGTATCCGAAAGCGTTTCCGCTGCTCCGCAAACATTTGTCATCCCGCTCGCTCCCACTGCGAATTGGCGAATTGGAATTTCCAATGACAATGGATGATAAATTATTTTTAAAATTGACCGTATTAGTTCCAGATCGCCGGATGGACGTGAACAGCGAATATTTTGATGGACTTTAAACCAAACCTATCGGTTGTTGGAAACAGCAACGCTCGATATATTGAAAGATACTTCAAATAATGAAGATATCATAAGGTAAATTGTCGTTGTCCTTTTCGAAATAAACCTACGTTTATAAGAAAATTGATTTTTTTTTGGGACAACTAAATTTAAACATTTTTAAATGAAAAAAGAAAACGAATTTTATTTTGTTTTTTTATCACACTTTAGTTACACTTTGTAAACTAAAAAATGGCTGAGCTTAGTCGACACTAGTTGCAAAGTATTATCGTAAAAAAAGAGAAGAGATCGGATATACGATGAAAGAGTCACAGAGTGGTTTCAGAGGGGAACAAAAAGGACACAAAATTATGTATTCACAATAAGATAGATGGCTCAAAAAGCAGTACAGGAAAAAAGAAGCATATTCGTAGCATTTAAAGACTTGGAAAAAGCATTCGATAAAATATAAAGGAAGAGAACATGGAAAATAATGAAAGAAAAGAGGAATTAGTGAGAAAAAAGTACTAAACAGTAAAAAGGATGTACAAAAATAATAGTAATGCAGGAACAAGTGTGAGCTAGAATCTACAGACTAAGTAATTTGCCACTGTCCTATTCTAATAAAAGTTAGGCTACTAGTACTAGGAGTGTGCTGAATAAATGTCTGTAAATTAATATGATGAAGTAGTGTACTGCTCACATATCAGAATGTACCCATGTAACAT
The DNA here is from genome assembly GCA_963942505.1 of Lordithon lunulatus. NCBI lineage: Eukaryota > Metazoa > Arthropoda > Insecta > Coleoptera > Staphylinidae > Lordithon > Lordithon lunulatus. The sequence goes on from OZ012666.1 coordinate 69,557,345, forward strand.
GGATAGGATAAATTGTAATAATATTCGTACAAAAAAAAAGGGTGAAAATGGCATACAAAACAATTCGACTAGTCAGTCTACAAATTATAAAAGTATTTCGCGAATTACAGACCATTTTAGCTTTATTTCCATGTGGCCGGACAGCTCTGGCAAAACAAGCAATAAATACCTTTGCATCTGACAGGTTGCGGCCGTCCCAATGCGAAATTGCCGCGACAAAATGCAACCCGCAACGATTTAAACGCCGGATTCATTATTCCCGGCACATTCCAGTTTTAGAAACAGGAGTGAAAGTAAATTTAAAAAATTTGAAATAAAAATGTATACAGCGCGAATAGTTGGAGCAGCTGCCATTTAAATAATTTCCACTCATGTTAATTAAAGGCTTCCCCGGATTAGCATCTTCCGCCGAGAATTTTCCGCGCCGTTCGATGCGGCGAAAGGTCCCGTACGTGGGTGGCGCACGCTCGGTGGCTATAAATTGCGCCCTGAAGAAATTACACTAATTACAAACCACTCCGCGCGCGTGCATTCATGCAATTTGCGTTATCGCCGCTTAAAAGCTCGCAGACAGTCTATAGTTTAATTATAGGTCATCTGTGACCTATTGAAACCCGAGGGCTGTCGCACTAATTACCTATTATACACACGATAATATGCTTTAAAACTTTATAGTTCGCCAAGAGGGATAGGTAACTGGCTTCAATTTCGACGCTCGCTCGGTTATGCGGAGCTTAATTAGCCCCGTAATTTGATGAAGGTTGCATTTGTAATAAGATTTTGTACATAGTTGAGGTAATAATTGCATTAGTAAATTGTTGAAGATTTTCGTCTTTAGATGTGAAATAACTAGATTTAAATGTCCATTTGCAGGGCATTCACGAGAAACATGCTTTTTAGTAAATTGTATATTACTGCAGAAAATAAAATGAATTATCAGTCGACTAGTTTGAACTGGCACTGATTATCTTTGGCGATTATTCTTGTGACATATCCAAATATATACAGTGAAATAGTGAGACATCTATAAAACCCGCAAATATCAATTTGTTACTATTCGCCGGTTGTAAAGACAATTCGAATGCCTGTTGACAGACAGTTTTTGGTCGAAATAATGGTATGCATAATACTGGTAAACAAAGTTGTTCTTTTCTCGTGTTATTTTTATCAAATAGAGGCAATCTTATTGTCTGTTTTCCAAATGTGTGTATCAAGTATAGTTTTTGAATAACACGCGTTTAATTGTAGAAATTTAAAAAAACCTTCTATATTTATAGGGCTATCAGCCGGGAGGCTTTTCCGCCGGTGAAAGTAGAAGCTCAGAGGAGTTTAATCACCCGGTATTTACCAGAAAACCTCTGAAAAACTGTGAAAGGTGATTCGCGATGGGGATCGAACTCAGGTTCCCCAATACTCAGTACGAACGGACGACGCCTCTAACCACTCGGTCACCGAGCTGGGTTATTCCATAATATTTAGTCAGTTGACGCACATTTATTGGTCAAAATATCTATTATTGGCTAAAAAATTGATTTCACAAGCATACAATATTAAGGCTGCTTAAGTTAACCTGCAACAGTGGAATTTGCAATTGCGGAAAACTGCTAGCTGATGGATAATTTCTGACGATGGAATTAGCATCGAAAAATATATAGGAAACTAAGTACTAGCTAGCCCAAATTACACTGATAAACGTTTGTTTCGTAGACGTTGGGTAGTCTAAGAAAAAAACATTTAGTTTATCAGTGCAATTTGGTCTAGCTAGTACTTAGTTTCCTATATATTTTTCGATGCTAATTCCATCGTCAGAAAGTATTCATCAGCTACCAGTTTTCCGCAATTGCAATGGTCTAGCTAGTACTTATGGTTAAAACTCAGGTTCTCGTGATACTAATTGATGAATGAACTAATTAAGGAATGATAGTAGTTTATTTACAACACAATTAATTGATCACACACCTACAATAAGATAAGATTATTGCTCTCATGAAATGCAAAGTAAGTTAAAAAGACATCGAACCAGAATGGAATACACTTCTAACATCTTCAGTTTCATGGAAAAAAACATAACTGATTTCAGTTTCATCATAAAGTATATTTGATAAAGATATGCCCGAGCAGTGATTATGACGAGGAGGCGCATCTTGAGCGTCGTGCCATTTGATTCAAAGCAAACACGGCGCGCATTCGTGCAGATCAAAGCTCGCGTCCTACAGAAATTCAATAAACATGGATAATCTATTTGATATCATGCCATGTAGAAGATTCCGATCGAATGAATTACGGCCCGCCCCGCATTTTTACTCGATCAAAATGATTTCGTCGGGAAATCAATATTTGCACGAAACTGCTGGCGGGGCGGTGGCGGGGACACACGTTTCCCATTCTTTCTTTTTGCGCCCTCTCCACTTCTTCGCCCCGGTCGCTGTATATTTGTACGTCTGTCAGCTTGTCACAAAGCCACTTCTTATAATCCCTCACGTGGATATTTTCTCCCCCTTTATTTATGTACTCGGGCGGCGAAAATGCGACGCGTTTTAAGGCCGGCGGGAAACGATCTCGAATTTTTTTTGTGCTGCAACCACTGCGAGACGAAGTTCTCGACAGTTTCAACCGAATTATAATAAGTAATTGGTTTCATTTCTATCTATTCTACGAATTTTAGATATTTTTGTTTTTATTAAAGATCAACAGACCGAAACTAAGAATTTTTAACCTCGAAAAATGTGAAAATATACTCATTAACATTACTATTGTTGATTTTTTATTTAAACTAGCCTTTTGCAATAATATAAATGAATCAATTATTGATTATTCGGGCTCATGTATGTATATCCTGATGAAATCGTTTATTCTATTATAATGAGACCAAGTCCGTATAACATTGACTTGAAAAGTTTGTAGAGTAGCTGCAGCCTTTTCGAAGTCAATGTTATACGGACTTGGTCTCTTTAGAATAGAATAAACGATTTCATCAGGATATACATACTATAGAATATCGATATCAAGGAAGATGTGATAGCCACATGTTGGGCGATTAGTGTTGGAGTCTTCATCAAGACTGTCCTAATAAACTCCATGCTAAAAAGTCGTATGAAACTGAATTTTTAAGTGATAAGTGATCAATGTATCTTCTTTGAAAAATAATAACTTACTTTCTATATATTTTTTAACTGGCAGTTAACAAAATAATAATAGTAATATAATAAGTTACAAAATAAGATAATTTTATTATATAGGCCAATATAGTGTATCTCAAAAACTAGATCTGATGCACCAAATCTCACGGCTATTTTGGATACTGCACCCTAAAATTACCTAAAAACAGTTAAAAAACGAAGGCACCAAAACGTCTGTTGGGCAGTGTAATAGATAACTTCCATTATTATAGCTTAAAATTCTGTATAATGTCGCACTTTAAATCACCCTTCTAGATTTAAAAGAAGAAAGATTTACAAATGTTGTTCAAATTCTACCGGTTCCGTCCGATAGTGATACCAAACCCAATTTCCACATTTGTTCCCGATCCATACCACCACTTTCCCGAAATGTTCACACATATATATACACACAAACATACAGACACACACAGACATTTTCAAATTATATCTATTTCGACTATATTAGATATATAGTATTAGACTTTATTGGACAATATTAGACAATATTTGACAATATTTGACAATATTTGACAATATTTGACAATCTTTAACAATATTTGACAATATTTGACAATATTTGACAATATTTGACAATATTTGACAATATTTGACAATATTTGACCATATTTGACAATATTTGGGACAAAATTTGACAATATTTGGGACATAATTTGACAATATTTGACTATATTTGACGATATATGACTATATTTGACTATATTTGACTATATTTGACAATATTAGCCAATATCAAACAATATTAGTCTATATTCGTCAATATAAAGAACAATCAAAATTGAGTGTAAATGAATTGGAGTATTCAGTATTTTGAATAATTTGCAATCCTTGCAGTTATAATAATATTTTTTTGTAATGACAAATCTTCCCGCACATTTCACGTACTAATTACATAAAAGTAATGTTGTAATTGAACGATTTATTGTCGCATTAGTGAACAATTCCACACGCAATCCAAAGAAACGTCGGAAGTTGCTCGCAAAAAGCAGCACACGATTAAACGACGATTTAGTCATCCCGTTTTTAATTAAGACCCTGCCGTCAGGTGCGTTTCCGTTTCCCGGGTGGCGCAAGGGCGCTCCCACCACCCCATCGCGCTTTCACCACGCAGGGATAATCTGAGCCCCACGCGATCCTTTCTCCTGCTGCACCATGAAAGTTATACGAGTGGTAGGACGGGTACGAACATATAAATACAACATACAAACAACAATTCGAGCAGATCTCTAAAACAGCTATGATCGCGGGTGTGTTAACGTTGTGTGGTTTCTTGTTGGGGGTGGCGGCGGTGCCCGTCTCGCAGCCCGTGTACTCCGGCAACGGTCAGTACTACACGCAACAGCAGTACCTGCAGCAGGTACAGAGCCAGCCGCAGTACATAAGCGCGCCGCCGATACCGCAAGGGCCTACCCCTATTTACGAGGGCGCCCCGCAACACCAGGTCCAACAGCAGCAGCAGTACGCCCAAAATCCGCCCACGCAGAGGGTAGCGCAGCTGTTGTTGCCCTCCGCCGCCGACAGGCAGGTAAGTCACGCTTTAGCCACTTGATAAACACATCATTAATCATTCCTGGAGACACGTGGGGGATGTATCATCAATTATGTAGTTTTATTAGGTGTACGATTTACCCGGGGGGGTGGTTTGATTAAAAATGACAAATTATTAAATATATACATACTGATATTGTGGTTCAAATTTTTAATTATCCTGATGTACCTACATACTATACTCATACTAATTTCATTACGTATATCAAATATGAAACACACAAACAACCAACATTGATGTAAACAAATAATTCACCTACTTTTTTTACTGCAAAATTTATACTTGTTGGAAAATCGAAAAAAAAACAGAATTATCTACAGGGCGTGCTTAAGTTTCAATATACTATATCAGGGTTGGTGAAGCAGTGGCACGCGTGTCATTGATGGCACCTGACAAAATAGTTGGGCACGGCAGAGAAGGTACACCAGGATATGTAATAAACATGAGTGTTTCCGATAATTCTTTGAAATAAGAACATTTCGATGAAAATTCTTTCAAAGTTTCTGATAATTCTTTAAAATAAGAACGTCTCGATAAAAATTTGCAATTCTGTATTACACAAATACAAATTAATGTATTTGTGTAATACAGAATTGGAAACTTTGAAAGAATTTTCATCGAGATTTTCTTATTTCAAAGTTTCATGTTTATTACATATCCTGGTGAACTTTGATGACACCTGTTGTTTAATTATTCAGTGTTTCCAATAGAGATAATATAAGTAACTACATTCTCTACATAATGTATTTATTGTTGCTATAACAACGAATACTTATAGGTTCAATAGCTATTGATACATTTAACGTCGGTGAATACGAGGTTTAGTAAGACTGTATAATTAAATTTACTTGAAACTATTCTAAAAGTTCTAAAGTTGTTTAAATCAAAAAGCTATATGCATATAGTTTGCATAAAAAAATTCTGCTACGTAAAAGTTTACATAAATTGAAGTAGATGCAATATTAGATGGCTTTTCGCTCGGGACCGAAACAAAAGAAATACCTACGACACGCGTGTGCGCCTGATTGCGAGACCGATCTTATTGCAATTTAGATACACCCCGATCCCTGCAGGGCGTTTGAATTTATCTATATCAAATATGATCCCGGGTGAATAATAAAGCGGGGATGCGGGAACACGGAACGCACACAATAACGCGGCGCTGCAGGATTCTAACCAACCCCCCTCGTCTCGGAAACGAATAGATGTATGGAAATTTCGTTATTTGCTGAATGTAATATTGTATCATCGACGTGGAGAGAGGAAAGTGATCTTTAGGAATTTTATTGTGATTGCATTGCGATATTGAATTACCTAGTTTCAATACCTTGGAAGGATTTTCTTTCGTCGCATACTTAAATACTGAGTTGGTTCCGTATACATTTTTGCTTTATAAAATTCTTACAATATGGAAATTCTTTATATACAACGTATAAATAAAATGTCTCAATTCGTTGTTGATAATTATAAGAATGAACAGATGGTGAAAGCAATATAATGAAACGTAAAGGACAATCAAAATCTATATGATATAAGTTATATGATGATGAAGAATTTTTTTTTCTGTTGTTATAATATTTGATTGTAACAATATTTCATTTTTATAGAAGTAATACTATATACTCGAATAAATCTATCGTCAGTAAGTGGTGTGGAAAGCACTGTATTTAACAAATCATTTATGTTACCCATTATCACCATAAAATAATAGTATATTACGTTACGAGTGCGGAAAGTGAAATATTTCATATGAGCCTGACAAGAAAGTCACACGAATGCATGAAATACACTTTACATCGAGTTATGTAGACTATTTTTCCTATGACCCTAAAAACTGCATGTGAAATGCCGTTTTTTGGGATGTTGATGTTTTAATTCCATGGAGACATTTGTATTTGTGTAAAATCCGATGACGTTGTCCTCTGATTCTCAGAATATTTCTTGTATTAGCGAAAATTATTTTTTTTTCTTTTCTATTTTTTTTTTCTACTTTCAATTAAAGTGCTCGAAATTATGGCCTTCGACACAATTGAGAAATGTTCTTTGCTGCTGAAATAATGGTTCTTAAAGTTTCTTAAAGTGTATTTCGGAAAGAATCAAATTAATTAGATTTGTTTTTTGATATTTGAGAAGTCTTCATTTCTTTCTTTCACCCGATCTAACTTCAGATTTCTTTTTGTACGGCTATCTCAAACAACACATGATTGGCCGAATCAGAAATGTTTGTGTAGAAATTGAAGAAGACACACTTCTAAATTGCGTACAGTCATTTGAATTGCGGATAAAGTGTATTGAAGTCGGAGGCCATAATTTTGAGGACTCACTTGTACGTAGAACAAAAAAATTAAAAAGAAAATAATAATGTTGCCGATTATAGCGTCATCTATCATGAATTGAAAAAAAATCTTTTGTATTTTTAGCCATAGAAGCCGAATCCGGGGTTCCCATTTAAGATTTTAAAGTTACTCCCTCCCCCAGGGGGCCGGGGGTGTTTTAAAGTTAATGTAATTCTCACTCGGAATGATTAAATTTTGATTACTGATAATTTTTTCGTATTTTTCGAGATATTTTAAAATTGCAGGTTATCAAAATCAGCCGGTATATGCTTTGAAAAGTTTGCGAAATTAAGCGAAATACGTACAATTGATTCGTGAATACTACGTCTGCATTTTTAGCCTAAGTTTTACGTCAGTTATGTATAAATAATATAGCAATTGTTACGTGTTAGATTATACAATTTACAACTATTTCTATTTTTTTGGCCAGCGTAGTCGGTACCATATGTCGTTAGGATACAATTAACGACAATCGGGGAAGATTTTTTGAAATAGCAAGTCCTAATACTCATATGCATATAAACTAACACACAACAGAAGACGCCGTAGCTCGATATCAAGTTACATAATTGTAACAAATACAGTAACTACTATATTTTTTTTGGTTTCAGGTACAAAAAGCTGCTGAGCAACTCGCAGGACCCCAGTACGCCCAACAAGTTCAAATAGCTCAGCAACAGGGTTTGGCCAATGAAGCTTTAGTAGTAGCTCAGAGAAGAGCGCAGGCACAGCTTAGACGAGCTCAACAACAGGCGCAGGCGCAGCAAGCACAGCAAGCCCAACAAGCCCATGAATCGGCCCAGCAACAACAATACTTGTCTGAGGTGTCTCCTAAACAACAGTATATTCAAGTGCAAGTGCCTCAGCACCTAGCCCAGCAGCAATACCAACTGGAGTATGAGCAGGAGTATGAGCAACCTACAGCGAAGCCTTTAAGGGCCATACCGCAGAACTACAGGGTGAGGCAGCAAGAGCATGTGAAGCAACAGCCAGAGGAGGAACATGATGTAAGTGCAATTTTAAGTATTCTTTGTGATGAGAGAGCGCTGCTATTTGGTCGGTGACTGTTTATTCAGTATAAAGGTCGTTTTAGGCAAGACAATTTCTTGACTCAAAAGTTAGTTCAAGATGCGAGACAATCTAAATTGTCTCGCATCATACAGCAAATTATTTGAAATATTGGATGGTAGATCGAATGGAAAAATATAACGCGTTCTATTTGTCAAGGACAAATTGCATGGGAGGATATAAGAATTAATTTCTTGAACAACTTTTGAGCTAAAGGTCGTTTTAGACAAGACAATTTCTTAGCTCAAAAGTTGTTCAAGAAATTAATTTATATATCCTGCTCCATACAATGTGTCCTTGACAAATAGAACGTTTGCTGTATGACAATTTAAATTGTCTCGCATCTTGGCTAACTTTTGAGTCAAGAAATTGTCTTGTCTAAAATGACCTTTAGTCAAGATGCGAGACAATCTAAATTGTCCCGTATCATACAGCAAATGATTTGAAATATTGAATTGGATTGTAGATTGAATGGAAAAATATAACGCGTTCTATTTATCAAGGACAAATTGTATGGGAGGATATATGAATTACTTTCTTGAACAACTTTTGAGCTAAGAAATTGTCTTGTCTAAAACGACCTTAATCGCATATCTGAAAGCCATTCACTATCACCTGCGAGCCCGCTAGTAGCTCGACCCTAGCAATTAAAATGTATAAAAAACGTAAACTGTTTTGTTAGACACGAGTAGCTAGTTATAATAACCCCACCCCATTCGTGGTTTAATATTATCGAAAATAAGTTCACTCCCTCCATCATCGCTGTGGTTATTAACTTGTCGCTTGCGGGGGTGGAGGTCACGCGTGTTCATGGCATATCGTAAATTGTGCACGGGTCAAGCTTTCATAGATAAAAGTAGTGGCCGTGTGGGGGGATGATTTGAAAGGCGTATTTTTAAAGCATGCGTAAATTCACGGGCCGCCGACGATATCCGCACATTACAGGTCTTGTTACAAGGGGTGGAGACACAATGAACAGTTTCGCGTTACTTGTGCGACACGGGCCGCCTTTGAAACGGACGTGTGGAAAAACAGCGCGGCTGGGCGTTGGGTTCCACAAGGGAACCGCGTTCAAAGGGAAAACTGATAGTGGGAAATGTGTGAAAATAAAATTATATTAGCCGTAGTCTAAGATTTATATCAAGATGTGAATCGCCCCCTCAGTTTTACAAAACTAGTCCTGGCTTGGGCAATTCTGGAAGTTATTTCTTTTTCAGGTTTCAGTTGGTCTATCCAACAGCCCAAGTATTTATATTGATTGACCTGCACCTTGTCATTGACTATGAAGGGTGTTTTCTTTCATTGTTTTGGTTTTCTTTCGTTGATTCGCACTCCATATTCCTTACATGTCTTGCTCAATCAGTGTAAAATAAAATTAATACACAGGGAAGAAACTTTTTTTAGTTTTGATAAATACATTAATAAATAAACTTCATTGTGTAATTGCATCCTCTGAGTATCATGAATATTATTTTATTGACACACAATAATATAAATTTGTTCAAATGAAAACACAATTCTCTATTCCGCTATGATATTTAATTACTAATTATGCATGAAAAACAGATATCACAGGAGCAGGACCCGGGATAAGAGTTTGGTCAAAACAAGCCATATGGCTTCCGAAAAGAAGAAGAAGAAGAAGAAGCATGGAAAACAAAAATCCAAAATTACTTGCGTTTAAATTGTGTGTGGTAATTATTAAAAAGCAATTAACCCCTCAGCATTTCAAATATATTCAATAAATATTATGCAGAATTTAATTATTAACGTTGCATAGTATCCACTAAAATTGAGCGATTACGCTTCCCCAGACAATAAAATTGTATGCACTTCAAATATTTAGCGTGCATTAAGCCCTGATTTGTTTTTAATGCGGTATTATGTTCGTTGTGTGGAATTTAATTTTCATTAATAATCTCCAAAATTAACAAATATGAACAAATTAAATTTTATAAAATAGTAAATTCCGTAGTAAGCGAGTGTTTCGTTGCGTTATATACTATATTGTATCAATAACATTCTGTATCACAAAATGCTTCGTGAACGCTAAAAGTTTTCGGATAGCGTTTTTCAACAAAAACTACCCTACTCTTTTAATATTTTAAATTAATAAATTTAATAATTATATAATTATTATAAGAAGTAACGAATATGTAGAAACGCATATAATTGCATACCTAATTAGTTACGACAACTTATTTTCTAATAGCTTTTCCTTTCATCGCAATTGAACTTGATCTCAGTGCGCATATAAAAAGCATTGACACAGACGAGCAGGAATCCTGCTCAATAAAATTGTACAAGTGAGTTTTCTCCGCTCAGCACCTTAATGCGTGTGAATAAAAATAAACTTGGCGAGTCGAGTCAATAAACGCGCTTTGCGGCGCAAAGAGAATTGCGATGTGCTGCGAAAAAATTAATTCAATTTCCGTTGGGACTAAATCGAAAATACGCGAGGGCATAAAGGGATGATTGCTGAATTGTGCTGAAACATGTGTGCGTAGGCGGATTTCAATTTAATAGAAAATCAAAGCTAATATGGGGAAATTAAAGTTGTTAATTGATTTCGGCGCGTGTTTGCCCGTAAATATTTGATGAGGAGGTTTAATAGCTAGGACTACATAATGGGAAAATGAAAAATTTATGTTGCGGATAAATTCATTACTAATTAATCATTTTTATGCATAATAATTATGGAAATAACCCGTGGCCCCAAAAAGCTAATAAGACAAAAGATAGCTTAAAATATATGCTATGTAAAATCCAGCTAATATCTAACAGATTCGGAATCGAGAATGTATTACGAAAAGGGGACAGCTTCTACAATACTTGTAAGAAAATATTGTAAGAAAACTATTGGTAAATTGGAAGGGAACAATTTCCAACACATCCAACCAAATTACTGGCTTTGCAGATGATGTAAGACTACATAGGAAGAGGATGTATAGGCATAAAGGAAAATTTTACCGAAATGAAGATAACAGCCCTAAGTTAGACAAAGAATGAAAATAAAAAATAAAACCAAGGACCTTACAATAGACCGGAGACAAGGGAGACGATTAGACATCGGTTTCCTTGGATAATTCTACCATCTCCTCGTCTACATTGTTATTTACCTTTAGGATCAATCTTAGGTATTTGAATGATTGTACTGTTTTAAAGTTGTATTAGTCATTAACAATAGACGAATACAACTTTAAAACAGTACAATCATTCAAACACCTAAGATTGATCCTAAAGGCAAATAACAATGTAGACGAGGAGATGGTAGAATTCTGCAAACAAAAGAACAAAACCCCGACTTTACAAAACACTCATCCATCGAATAGCAACCTATGGTAGTGAAACGTGGACACAAAAGAACAAGTTAAGTGTTTTTGAGCACAATATACAGGAGTCAATATTTGGACCAGTAAAGGCAGAAGAAACTTGGAGAATAATGATTAGGTATACAGGGCACACATTTCGAAGGAGATCAGCTACATTTCTAGCTGATAGTGTGAGTAATTTTACCAACGTAGAAAGATAGGGGGGTAGAAGAAAAAATAAACTTTCTCAATACAACCGACAACATCATCAACAAATACAACGCAAAATGAACACAAGGAAAAGACAAAGAAAAATTCATCACACACAGCAATCTAACCATCACCAACTGTACCAACGAATCCGGAAATTACCGATGGATGAACATAAGCCTTGAAAACACCCACCAAACCAAACAACACCAAGAGGGCCCAAAAAGCCAATAATCAACAAGAACTCAAACCGCAACAATACAAGATATGAGTAAATCGACCTAACCGTCCGATCTCAATAAAAGCCAGATAACAGGTGTGTGAATCCATCCTCTCTAGCTGAGCTATACTGATGAGATCTAATAAGATCGAAATCTAGATATGTAGATTGCTAAGAGGTGGGTTCACACTTACATATAAAAATATTTGATTTGTTCGAGTAAATGATGTATTTTGTTACCAGAAATCATGCATTCATATTTAGACACCCTTTTGTTACTATAGTTTCATTCTTCGTTTGCTTTATCCATGAAAAAAATGTAGGAGCTTTCAAATAGCGATGACATGAATGAAGCATGATTATAAAGCAAGAAATATTTGTCTTTGAGAAAATATATCTTATAACTAAAGAGAAACAAATACTTTAAAAATGGTATCTTGTAAAAATGATACTACTAACCCCCTAGGAGGAAAGTTAAACGCCATCTGGTGGCACCACATCAATTAGCAATGCACATCCATATGGTAATAATCGTCAACATGCTCATGTCATCAGGATCACCGGGTAGTGCCCTCTATGGAATAACGCCAGATGGCGTTTAACTTTCCTCCTAGGGGGTTAGTTCTATCATTTTTGTATATAACCACTCGAGATATTGTGTGAATTCATCCTCACTAGCTGAGCTACACTGATGAGATCGAAATCTAGATATGTAAATTGGTGGTGGTGGATTCACACTTATATATGTATCTTATAAAGTTTACGATTTTCTGTTGGGTCGCATTCGCATCCATTCTGGGTTGAAAAAGCCTGATCTAGAATAACCCACAGGTTTATCAATAAATCTCTATAATAACATATTAATTAACTACCGTCGTGATTAATACCGTACAATTTCCACAGACATGCATGTCCACATCACTCTTACCTCGCTTGCAAACAATAATAGTTCACCTTTCACTTTCCCTCCCCGTGTTATCAAAGTCCTTTCACACGCCACAATTTCGCAACGAGATAAACAGCAGGCCACGCTATTACCAACCACCATCGGGGTGTTAACTTTTATTTGAATTTTCCATTCCATACGGTTATAACATTATAAGGTGATTAGCGGCCGCTTAAAATGTGGGGGCCATAAAAGTGGCGCCCGCGAATTTGTCGCAAACGCTCCACCGCGAATTTTATGTTTATTACGCAACAATGATTGATCCATAAAGTTATATGGAGTGTAAATTGCGCGCGCGTGATATATCATTTGCGGCTGGCGCCGTAAAAGTTTGCCATTTGCAAGTATCAATTATTTATTGTATATCGGGCCCCCGGCACACGGCGACACAAAGTGCGCACAAAATGTAACGACAGAGAAGTAGTCAATGATGATTTTATAGCCATAATTAAAGCTAAAACTAAAGATGTTATGAACTTGTGAAACATAACCGGTGTGTAAAGTTGCTTTAAAAATTACAATCACAAGAAATTTATGTTTGCTTATTATTTGCTAGTAGGTAGTAGTTGAAAAAGAGAAAATAAATGTTTGTATTAATAACATTTATATCCTAAATAGTTGCCCATTAGAGACAATAGGCCCGTAGCAGCCCAGAGTGATAAACGAAAACGGTTATAATAGAATATTCTGCACACATTTCAATGCTGCTATGGACTTTTAAAATGTTATGATTAGTTTTGAATACCCTCTACTGTTAGTTAGCTGGAAAGTACTATAATTAAATCGGTAGTTTAAAAATGACGACAAGCGTCAAAATAATTATAAAATTATATTTAATAATAATTTCCCAATAACCTGTAATATATTTAGCCAATACAATAACGGTATATGGCTACTGCGTTAACAAATCTAAATAATAATGTTGTAATTGATTCATGTACAAATTCTAGCTCTAAGTTTCTTTCAACTTCCCACAAATTTGATTTTTGTATTTTGGTTCCCTTCTTCAAACCAACGATTCAATTGTAACAAAAGTCCCACAAATATATCTAACGCATAATTTGTAGGACCTTGGATGGCTTATAGTTGTCAATAATGTTCAACTCTCCAACCCAATACTATTTTTGTTATTTTCTGTTGTAAACCCTAAGAACTCGGCTCTTGCCATTATTTTTTTATGAAATTTTGTTACCACGTTTGAAAATCAACAATAATATAAACTCACAACTTTAGTTAATAATAATAATAATCTTCTTTTAACGGCAAACGCCTTGAATAAAAATGAGATACAAAAGTGACAATATATATAGCGTGCGAAATGGACAAACAAAAAATTTATAATTACTAAGTTAAACTAGTTAAATAAATTACAAGTGATCGAGTTGATGGTTGTATGGATGATTGTCAAAGGTGTTTCTGTATCGAAACAAAATTCAACCCACGTGTGAAACTCCATATGTCGCGACTTAATATAGAATAATGTAGAGCATTCCATATAAAAAATTATCTGGGGGAAATGTCGAGGAAATAACGCCATTAAAGTCGCTGGAAAGCCGCAGACACTGATCAAGCAGTCCCCCCGTCACGGATTTATGCGGGATAACGTGTGACTGCATTAGGGAGCTCATTCTGAATTTAATGCAGTCCCGGAAACGTGTGCGCTCAGCACCGCCCGGAATATCATATTTTACGGGAACGCGCGCGCTGCCGCCGCCCCCCACACAGCGCACACATACGCAACCGATTAGGGCACTCGCATTTATTATCCCGCAAATTGTTGCGTAATGAAAATGTTTTATACTGCAACCGGCCCGAGCGGAGAAAGTACGTAAAATATGCAAAATAAACAGATAGGCAAAACATAAAACGGGTAATTAGTTTCTGCAGTAATATGCGTTTCGAAACATCGCGTTTTGCATAGCGAGGGCTTTGATCTGGGAATGCCATTGTTTGCCAGATTGTTTTTGTAGTTGTCCAGCGAATATCAATGTATTAGTGCTTTTGTAAAATGCCATTCGTGGTTTTATTTATTTTTCGCTACCAATATAAACCGGTGCGTACTATTGAGTTGTCAATTTTTTATCAAAAAAATTTAAATTTCAAATGCATATGCAAAGAGAATAATCGATATTGGTTTATAAAACGTAAATAAATTTAACATTTTGTAACTTCGTAAAAATGCAATTCCATTTATAATTAAATTTTTACATTACAACTAAGAATCCTACAGCTATATTCGATTAATTTGAAGTATTTTTAATGAAATGCTGGCAGTTATAAATGCCAAATTTTACGAATGCATACAATAAAAATAATTTTGTATTTTCGGTACCATTGTTTAGAATCACTGCTCTAGAAGATGTTTCAATTATGAAAGGTGAACCGTTATGAAAAATATGTTGAGAATCACTTTCTAGAGAGAAACGTTACAATACCTTCAGACATGAAATACAAAAAATATATATTCTTAATAATCCAATAGAGATTATTTTATTTATAAATTGTAATCAAATAGTATCGACTACCCAGGCCGCTCGTTCGTAAAGCAGGGGTGCTAACCACTGCACTACATCCGCATGTATTTAATTATATATATTTTTTAAATGTTCAAAATTCTTAATCCAAATATTGAGGATAACCAAACAGTATCCTCAATATTTGGATTGAGAATCACTGCTGTAGAAATTATAATTAGTAATAATATCTATTAAATAATTCGTTAGACTTAACACTGTAAACATATCATCTCAGCGGTCCGTCATAATTAAAACATGCTCGCAGCAGCAACACTAAATTAGCCTGTGTTAGCATGCAGACTAATTGAAATGATCACCAGTGAATAACATGTTTACATGTCCGAAACAATGCTCCCACCCAGTGGTTTTTAAGTGAAATTGTTAAAACCGCGCTAGTTGCCGTATATTAATTAATAATATGGGAGAATGTTGCGATAATTGCGGGGCCCCGCATCGGCCAAGTGAAGAGAATGGCAAATTAATCAGCGAAATGCGATAGTCAAATTTAATTCAGAATTGATACATCAGTGGGAATTTAATAAGAGTTATTTTGAAATTGTAATTTCCGAATTAAATAAGATCTTATGGTGTCAGGAATCGCATCCAACAACAAACAATTCTTCTGATCTATCACAACCGCTATGATAGAGTTGATTTTATTACTATTTCATTACACTGTGATGATAGCAAACCACCGATAGATGCTCTGCAAGAAGATTAGATAGAGATATGCTAGGAATAATAACAATACAAAAGAAGATTGAAGGGCAAGTACGGTGGTTCGGGCATATGAACAGAATGAGCAATGGTATACAAGCAAGTTTGAGAAGCAAGAGCCATAGGAAAGAGATTAAAAAGAAGACCTGCAACGACACAATTGATAAAACGCTTCAACTCAGAAGCAAAATCTGGAGACAAGCAAAGCAAAGAGACGAAAGACTGGAAAGAATAGATAAAATTATACGTGTAATAGAAGCAAATAGAATCCAACCTCGACACCCAACACGGCTACAACAGCCAAAGAGAGAAGAAATACAATGTAACTCACGCTTTACTCAATTTGGCCGTTTCGAATTTTACAACCACATTGCGGTGGTTTGTATTAAAACTTTTAACACACCGCTAATCCATCACGTGCGTGCCAGCATGCACAATCACCTCAGTGGGGGAGAGTGATATTAAATAAGATGGTGCAAACGCGATGTTGTGTGTTTATTTATGCACCACGCGACGGGAGTCCCTGGCATTTAATGAACGTGAACATCTTCGGCACGAACAATGTGTAATCGCGTTCGCGCTGCATGCAGAGGTGACGTAATTTACTTCGGTTAATTGGGCGCAGGGGCTGCCACTTTGATGCGCGCCAGGTAGTAAATCAGCCGGACAAAGCGCTGACTTATTAACGGTGACAGGTGCATTCAGTTCAATGTTGTCAGGGCAGGAAGACTATTAAATTGAGTGCTCGCGCTGACAAGAGCGACGACGACGACGGCGATGCGAGAGCTTTCTCTCCAGTTTTTATTATTATTTTTCAGAGGGTATTGGTAAAAGTTTCATGTTACATACGACGAGTTTCTCTTGAACTTCGATTTAATTACGAAATGCAGGAAGTAAGTTCCTGTCGGCTCGCACGGTTTAGTTTACCTGTTGGAGAATAAATAATCGCACGGCGTTATTGCTCTCACGAGGAAAGTTCATTGGTGATTGTCGTAGTGATTTGCGAGTACAATGCACTGGTGTATTATTAAATTCAATTATCAATTTTAACATTATGCTACAAATAAGTAGTAATAAGTCAAAGAAAGACAAATTACTTATTTAATTTACTTGTTTGAAATGGAACATCTATTTTGTCCGGATTAATAGACACACATTCAGTATTAAAAATGGCATGTATTAATCAAATAAAACAGGAAACATAGGCATAAATAACAACAAACCAGAGCCCCTCAAAACAAAACAAACTTAAACAACTAGCCAACGACTAAAAAGAGAAATGGTAGAATTTAAAAACGAATCTATTGAATCATATCTAAGGCCCAATTCATACATATGAGGCGAAGAGGCGAATGCGCGGCGACAGGCAGGACGCTTTCCCCCTCTACATAAATATATGGTGCAATGCCCACTTAGGTGACGAGGCGCGGGCATTTGCCTGGTGTTTCTTGCCGTGTCGGCACCGCGTCTTAGCCTCTTCGTCTGAGGTGGGCCTAACAGAACAGCTGAAAGGCCCACTGAATACTGCCTCGGGAATGCTCAACACACAAATTAAAAACGTCAGGATGGTAAATGGGCCAGAACCAGAACAGGCAGCTAATTTCTTTGTGAATCATCTAGAAAAAACAGCCAAATGAAGAACAAGAAAATACGTATAACTGAGAAGAATCGACCCAAGAAGAAGAAATATAAATCAGATATATTCACCCCGAGTTCGAACCGATGACGGCGTGTATGTGGTAACCATGTGCCGGCGTCTTAGGCCAAATTCACACGTAAGCGGCGTCTGGCGGAGGCGGCGCTGCGAGAGGCACGACACTTTAAGCCCCCTCTATATAAACATGTGGTGCAATGCCCACTTAGGTGCGAGGGGCGGACATTTGCCTCGTGTTTCTCGCCGCGCCGGCACCGCGTCTTCGCCTAAGACACAGGCGAAGAGGCGAAAGGCATAATTCTTCCACGTCGCCTCTACGTAAACATAAGGTGTAATGTCCACCCCTTCACTGCATATTAAACATCACAATCGCCTGTGCAACGTCGCGCCTGCGCCTCGCCTGCGTCCGACGCCACTTATGTGTGAATTGGGCCTAAGGCCCAATTCACACATAGGTGGCGAAGGCGCGGTGCCGGCGCGGAGAGAGGCACGACGCTTTCACGCTACCTCTATATATGCATATGGTAGAATGCCCACTTAGGTGACGAGGCGCGGGCATTTGCCTCGTGCCTCTCGCCGTGCCGGCACCACGTCTTATTATTACGTCGCTTATGTGTGAATTGAGCCTTAGTGGGCATTGCACCATATGTTTATATAGAGGGATCGTGAAAGCGCCGTGCCTCTCGCCGCGCCGGCCCCGCGCCTTCGCCTCCTATGTGTGAATTGGGCCTAAGCCATTTGCTCCACACTCACCCCCACTTAAATATTAATACAAGAAATTAGACTTCAGATATAGACGAGTTTAGTTTTACTAGTTAATAACTAAAATCAAACAACTATTTGTGACTAGATAGTAGAATCACTCTGGGTAATTGATTCCGAAAGCTACATTTGAAGAATAATATGATTTATTAATGAAACCATCCCTACTGATTTTAAATTTTTTTTTCCAAATCAGATTTAGCAAATGAATTTACACATGTGGTTTTTTGATGCATTATATCACAAGCCCCCCGCGTAGTTTTCATCGTTTTCAAACCTGAATAATTCACGTGGTTTGCTCGTATGCCCCACGAGCCGAGTCGACTAATTAATCACGACCGGGTAGTGTGCACGCGCGGGATTTCCAATCAGCGTCCGCGAAAATAAAATTAATCGCAGCCGGGAATGGAGCGTCGTAATTTCGTTACGTTTTATTTCCTTCCGTCACATCGGTGCCGCCGCAATTGCCGTGACACACACGTAAACACGAGAGCGCGGGGTGGTGCGCGCTGCCGAACTTCATTTGGCGGGCGGCATATTCGATTGTGTCGCTGCCCGATGCGAAACTTAATCAGACAACAGAGAAAGAAAGAAAAAAAACTAGACAGGGATCGTGCTTCTACTAAAAAAGCAACTATATGAGGCAGTTGATATGGGCTAGGTATCAATGTGTCTCACTATAAATCCTGTAATGCTTAGCTTTTTCCCGATTAAAAAATGAAAAAATCAATCAAAACAATTAATATCCTTAAATATCCTTAAATAACTACATTCCTTAAATAACTACATTCCTTAATAACTACATTAAGGCTGGGTTGTATAAATGTGAGTTATTTTTAACAAGTGGCTGTAATCACGGGCCACAGATAACTCGCCTTTATGGGCGATTCAAGCGCACAGTAGGATGAATACCCGATCTAGAGGAAAATAATTCATTCAGCGACTATATATTGTCGTAAATTTAAAATATTGGTTTTAATTGTTAAAAACAACAGAAACAATAATAATAATATGATCAATAGTTAAGTAAAAGATTGGTTTTAATTGTTAAAAAACAACAGAAACAATAATAATAATATGATCAATAGTTAAGTAAAAGATTGAAGGATCAAACGATATCAAAGATCATATATTTATGATCTTTGATATTGTTTGATCCTTCAATCTTTTACTTAACTATACATATTTAGTTTTGAATGTTGGTGTACCTCTAAAGACCGCTTTAAATTACTACTCGGTCTTGCTGCAATCTCAATTGCTCCACTAATGTAAAAACATTAGGTCAGGAGCTATTTTGTCGCGGGATATTTTATCAGAGTTATTATTGGGTTAAAGATTATTCACAATGTTCAAGATAGCACTTCATTATTAAACTCCATCAAATTTACTATACCTAGGCAACAAACATTTACATACAGCAGGCCACATGCAAATCATCACTCCTCGGCGTTGCTCATAATGGTAAGCAAATATCATGAGGTGTAATATGGAGTTGAGCTGTTTTGTAATAAAAATAACTTTCTAAAGAACTTAAACCTCTGTCTACTTTAGCTTTTCCCCCTATTGTATACACTTTGAGCATGTTCACACACTATTAATTATTATTATTATTAAGCGTATCAATTTTTAATTTAGATTTTCTTTGTATGTATTACTATGTAATCTTTTCTTTCTCTGAAATTAGATTTAATGTCTGTTGAGAAATAAATAAAAAAATTAAAAATGCCGTTTTTGTAGGCGTTTTAACATTATTTTGTTAATTTTGTTAATTGATAATTTGCTCGTTCCCAGACGACCGCCGTATGCGCCACCCTCCATACTTATCAATATTATAGAATCAAAAACGATTATACACGTTAATTGTTGAAATATTTGCTACAGAATAATTCGTCGTATCAATTCGGGTTCGACGTGAAAGATGACCACTACACGAACTACCAGAACCGCAAGGAGCAGCGCGAGGGCGGCAAAATCTCCGGAAGTTACTCCGTCGTGGACTCGGACGGTTTCATTAGAACCGTAACTTACACCGCCGATCCAAAGGAGGGCTTCAAAGCGGAGGTATAATTAAACTACGCGCAAAACTCTTCGCTCGGAAATAACTTCCCGGCGGATAAAGCCAACAAACATAATGTGCTGAGACATCATACAAAAAAAATATGTTACAGGTTGTCAGGAAGCCGACTGATATTGTTGTGAAAGTGCCGCAGCCCAAGGAGCAACAAGCCGCACAAGAACCGCACCAACAATATATACAGGTTATTTAATATCAAAAAGATAAACACAAGAAAAATGAGCTAGGGAAAAGTAATTCATGAAATTTGACGTTTTTAGACCACAATGAGAAATAAATTGAGATTTATAAA
The DNA here is from genome assembly GCA_963942505.1 of Lordithon lunulatus. Taxonomy (NCBI): domain Eukaryota; kingdom Metazoa; phylum Arthropoda; class Insecta; order Coleoptera; family Staphylinidae; genus Lordithon; species Lordithon lunulatus. Next base: position 69,578,179 of record OZ012666.1, read on the forward strand.
CTGTAGTCCGATTAAAATGAGATGTTTAAAGCTATTAAAAGTTATTAAACATATTTAAAAAACAGCTACCAGGTTTCATTAAACAGACCTAATAACTTAAGGATGGGATCATAAACCCACCCTTAAGAAACATTTATTAACACCACAACGAACAGGTATTAGCAGATATAAATAGCATTTAATAGCTTTAAACACCATTGGTATATCAATCGGACTATCGATATATGTCGATCTGAGCTCCGCTATGCCCTGTATATGCAGCATGTGGGTGGCTCTGATACCAGCCAGATGCAACCCACGGCCATATAGGACCTAGTAGAAGTAAAATGTTATGATTGATGAGAACAAGGGTAAAAAATTATGTCACTAGTTGCGAACTCCTCACCCGCCAGAGTTTTGCAGCTCGCACGCAAAATTGACTCGTGGGACGAGTGAGTAGCCTTAAAAGGAGGTTTTATTTTGAGGCCTAAGTGTCTACGGTACCCTCTAGCCAACTAAACCAGTTGCTAACAATAAATTTAGACAAACATTATGATAAAAACCTGCATTATTTGTTTGAATAGGAAATTCCTGTATCAAGATACCAACAACCAGCATACCACCACCAACAACAACAACAACAACAACAACAACAACATCAACCACAGCAACAACATCAACATCAACAACACCAGCAACAACAAAAAGTGATATATCAATATCAATAAAAAAAAAACCTCTCAAAGTGGTTTACCATAAAGACTGTCTTGGTGCTGAAGCAGTTTCATTTTATAAATTAATTTATTTTAAGCCTGCAATCGTTGTATAAAGAATTTGTCACATACCCAATACCGTTTAATAAAAGCTCCGTCCTTTTACAAAGCAACTGTATCCCAAAGCTCGCCGCGATGAAAACTCGCGTTCAATTGCATTTGCAGCCCACCCCAGCAGCGCAAGGGTACGTATTCCGCGTTTCGCCCTGACCGGACATAAAATAGATGGGATGAACTCGGCCGGTAAATATATAATTTATGGCGACGTGCTGACCCGTTGGAAATCTCATTGGGCGTTGTAGATTCATGTCTCACTTATCTGAGGACTCCACTGCAGATTTGGCGAGCAAAGAAGGCCCGACGAGCTAAATTTCGATATCCTTTCATCTTACGACGCCCTACTCCCGCTCGTTTATAAATGCTGCAATTTTTTTTACAGAGCTTTGATGCTGTGCACGCCTACGAATCAAGATTTTAATTGGAAGCCGTTTTGCGATTGAAGGCATTATGTGGCCGCGTGTGTGGTAGGTGTGTGCTGCTGAATAATGACTGATTCGTTCCTGAATGCTTGATTTATTGTTGGAGTTCATTATGCTTCATTAATTATTTTTGAGTAATTTTCATACGTTTAATTTTGATCGGAATTATTAATTGTGGGTACATACCGTATCAGTTTTCAAATTATGTTTGTTTTTTGGGTGATTCTCATCGGTTAATGAAACAACAATTTATTGTAAAAAGAGGTCAATCGAAATGAATATAAAAAAGATTTTTCGAAACAACTGAACTAAAATAATAAAAAGTAATAACATACAAATTAAGAAGAGAAAACTAATCCAGTACAACAACAAAGAGCATCCTTCACAACAGGTTTTCCAGATCAACTCAACGATTGGTGAAAGCACCGCGAAGGAAAATCCTATTAATTTGTTAATGTAATGTAATTAAGATATGATAAGCAATGTATGATCAGAAAATAATAATAACTATATCAGAATTTAACGTTATGGAACATTTTGTTATGTTTTGGTTCTATTAGAAAGCTATTGAAGCACCCAACGGAATATATAAACGCATTCCGTAAATAGACAAGAGTATTTAGTTGCAGTAATAAAACAGCAATAATAACAGACAATGAATATAGGAACATGGATTGTACTGAGTTGGAACAGAACTGGAGCATCTTTTCAAGCGAAAAAAACAATGGAGAAAGTGGGTATGGATATTACAGTGGTCCAAGAAATAAGATGGCTTGAGTTGGGTAGCGTCAAGATTAGTAAGTCGATGGTGTTCTATAGTGGTAATCAAGATCCTTCTTGATTACCACTATAGAATACATATACATTTAGCATAGGTTTTGTTGTAAATGAAAATCTCATCAACAAGGTAATAAGTTTCCGATCGTATGTGTCGCATAAGGAAGTTGGTATAACTATTCCAGTATAACAGCGTATGCACCCACCGAAGATAAGGAGGAAGGAATCAAGGATATATTTCATGATCAGCTGGAAACAGCACAATCGGAAATACCCAATCAAGATATGGTGCTGATCTGTGGCGATTTTAATGCACACATTGTTAAAGAACAAGCCCTCAGACCAACTATCGGCAGGCATAGCATGCACGACCTCTCAAACGGTGTTTGAACATAAAGAAATAGACAAACAAAAATTTATTTCAAACGATGGCAGAACGCGAAACCAAACAGATGATATAGTAGCAGATGCTAGACATGCCAGTAACGTAATAGATGTTGGAAGCTTAAGGGGCGTGCATGCCGATTTAGATCACATTTTAGTTAAAGCTAAAGTGAGATTCAGAATAGCTAGCCATAGATCTAGCTAGATCTATGGCTATGACTAGCCATACAAATTATCTAGGCATAAGAACAAGAAAGCAGATCCAATAATTAGGTGGAATAGGGACAAACTAAAGGAATAAGATGCTCTGCATTCTTTGACAGACAGAAATGATAAACCAGCTACAGGGTACTGAGCGGGTTAGAAATATAGAGAACGTATGGGCCACACTGAAAGAGGCTATTACAAATGCGTCTAGAGATGTCCTAGGAAACCGAAAGAAATAGAAGAGAATCAGCTGGTTTGACGATGAATGTCAAGTTCTCTTAGGCGAAAGACAAAAGGCAAGGGCTATACAAGGACCGATCAAAGTAAATCGACAAAAATATGGTGGTATTAGAGCCGCTACTAGAAGAACATTCAAGGAGAAAAAGCTGCAACAAGAACGAAGACTATTTGAAGACATTAAAACAGACCGAGGTAATAACAAATCAAGAGATTTCTACAGAGTCACACGATTAGAAAACAAGAACTGGAAACATACTTTTGTTTTATTAATCATATATATATATATATATATATATATATATATATATATATATATATATATATATATACATAAATAATACATAAATACAATTCAGTAAAAAAATAAACTGAACTTAATGACAATACCTTAAGTACCAAACCCACAGAAATAGTTAAAACTTGGAAGCAATATTGTAATAACATCCTGAATGTCCATGTAAAGAAGAAGGGGGGATCGGCTACCACCTAACCCAGGTGCTGATGGGCACGGCTGCTTCAATTCTAACTCAAGAGGATGGATCTCGAGCAGCGAGAGGACGCTTGTACGGTATTTTGAGTGTCGATATTATGACAGAAACCAATGTTTCTCAAACTGTTTGGTCCGTGTTTTGTCTCAACACACCAACGCACATAATAATAAATAGGTAGTATAATATTTAGTTTACAGATATTTATGTGTGCGACAAAAAAACATGGCATATGGACGCGTAAGGTAAAAAATACAGATATCTTATTTCAGGAAAGCAAAACCATAGTTCAGTAGTTCGATCTTCATAAATGAAGAAAAAAAAACCACTGCCAATAAGTTTTCTAGACAGCAGACCTAAATATGGAGGACCCAACGTTGGACGAGGTTGCAAAAGCTATTAAAAAGCTGAAAAACGTAAAAAGTCCTGGAGAGGACAATACACCATTGAACTTTCTAAAATATGGAGAAAAGATACTGCACAAATATATTCAGCATCTAATATCTTTGATAAAACAATACCGGAAGACTGGAAAGAGAGCATAATAATTCCATTACATAAAAAGGGCGACAAAATGAAATGCATAAATTACAGAGGAATATCCCTTATTGAAACATCTTGCAAAGTCTTAGGAAATATCCTGCTTCACCTCCTAACGCCCCTCGCAGAAGAATGTGTTGCGAGATTACCAATGTGGGTTTGGGCAAAACATATCTTTGATAAAACAATACCGGAAGACTCGAAAGAGAGCGTAATAATCCCATTACATAAAAAAGGCGACAAAATGAAATGCATAAATTACAGAGGAATATCCATTATTGAAACATCTTACAAAGTCTTAGGAAATATCCTGCTTAACTGCCTAACGCTCCTCGCAGAAGAATGTGTTTGCGAGATTACCAATGTGGGTTTGGGCAAAACCGGTCGACAACCGACAACATTTTTACTGTCGGGAAAATGCTGGAGAAATGCTCGGAATTTGACCAAGATCTACATAAGTTAAGTTTTAGATTTCAGACATGCCTATAACAGTTTTCTAAGGATAGAGCTGTGGAATGCGATGACTTAGCTTTCCATTTCCAAAAATCTCATTAAACTGACCACTATGTTTGTTGTGGCTCAAAAAGTAGTGCGCATAGGGGATACATTGACAGATGTTTTTGAGATTAACAATGGGGCAAGCAGGGAGATGCACTTTCGCCCCTTTTATTCAACGTGGCTTTAGAAAAAGCAATGAGATCGACGCGAACTAAAATGCAAACATATGTATTTCAGTCGATCCCATTGCTTTTTCTAAAGCCACGTTGAATAAAAGGGTTGAATGGTCCTAGGCTACTACTTGCATACGCAGATGACATCGATATTATCGGTACAAGTGTACTGAATGTCAAAGAATATTTCGGGGGGGTGGAGGATGAAACAAAGAAAATGGGGATTAGGATCAACGAAGACTAAACAAAATACATGCATGTGGCCAGGCAAGTGCACAGAGACAGAATAGGCTACAACGTAATAATGGGAAACTATAATTTCGAACGTGTAAATAGTTTTAAGTATCTAGGCCTAGTATGGCCAGCATTGGCAAACTCCTCACTCGCCAGATCATGCAACTAAAACATAGCAAATCGAAAACTATGCCCAACAACTGCTCCCATAGCTATGCACAATATTTGCAAAGATTTAATCAGACTCACTGCTGCTGTGAAGCTTTTGTAGTATCTAAATTAAGTTATGAAGGTTCTTTATTTCATATGGTAAACTGACTCTGCACAGAACATATTTTCTACTATACTACTGATGGTCTATTAAGGTTATATATGATATTATCAATTTAATTATAACTATAACTACAGAAATATACTCAGATGAAAAACTGTGACCCAACTTAATGCGCCCATGTTCCCATATAATAAATGACATAGAATAGGCACAATATATGCACTATTTCATCATAACTATGACCAGAAAATCCCATCAAGGATATCATCATATATATCATATATATATATATATATATATATATATATATATATATATATATATATATATCATATATAAGCAGATATTTTTACATCTTACCTGATTTAAGACAATTTCTCACTTCCTCGACTTCATTTATATCCATTTACACACCGTTAACAATAAATGTAACTGACATTGTAAAGAAGAAACAAATCCTACGATCTAAAACACCGTGGGATTGCAGCACACTCCAATGAGCTTTGTAGAGATGCAAATAATGCAAAATGTAGCGCAACCATAGTAAAAAAGAACGCCTTGTAGACCTATGTTAGCACTACGGATAAAAAATAACTCACGTCTAGCGATTCATGGCTCGTACCTATTTTTATTATAATAGCTAATAAGACTGGCAAGACGTATACTCCCAAGAGGTTTAATGCCCATGTGCAATTGAATAGGTGAGTGGAAAACCCATTTAACTCAAAAATCATTGTTTAGATCAAATCTGTTTTGTGGGAAAAGTATACATTTAACAATGATTAGATGTACAAGAGAGTTGTAGAGGACGTCATCTACAACTTTCTTGTACACCTATTTGTTGTGACATGTATACTTTTCCCACAAAACAGATTTTGTCTAAACTACGATTTTGGTTTTTCCACTCATCTATTTAATTGCCACTGCAATACCTGGGATAGAATGGTGGTCTGGATAGTTCTGGATAGTTGGCTGGAGGGTAGCATAGCTACAGACACGTAGGCCTCAAAATGGGCCCATTGTGAAAACTCCCTTTAAGAACGGCAATACTTGGGATAGAATGGTGGTCTGGATAGTTATGGATTGTTGGCTGAGGGTAGCGTAGCTACAGACACTGAGGCCTCAAAATGGGCCAATTGTGAAACCTCCCTTTAAGACTGCTCACTCGTCCCACCAGTCAATTTTGCGTGCGAGCTGCAAAACTCTGGCGGGTGAGGAGTAGAATGGTGTTCCGTCTAACTATTTTACACGTCTTGTCTTTTTAATCGCATAACGAAATGGGAAAATGTAGACTGGCAGAGCCATCGGTAGGTCGCTGACTCAAACGCCATAGCGTTGATACACATTGAGCATCTTCGTGATGATTAATCAATGGTGTAAGTAACCAATATAAATAAACATCCACAACCGCATACATATATTATAATAATCAGCGTGGCATAATCCCATTTCATACCATATTATATGTTCAAATATAATCCGCTCAAAGTACTCCCATTGAATTTTACACGCCGCAATAACACCGGCCATGCGATAAAAAAATTTCAATTAAATGCAGTGACTTACCTAATAGCTATGTCGTTCCCCGCGCGGCCTCTGCTCTTAATCATCCCAGCGCACATTTTTGCACAGTTTGAGGTCTATAGCAGCCAAAATGCAGATGAAATCCACGAACTTCTGCAGGCACGTCAACTAATGTTCGACTTACCGCTAAAATGGCGTCCCCTCCGAGTTTGCCTAGTGTCAAACTCAACCACGCGGGAAATTCAAATTTGTAATTGTAATCTATAAGAAACAATAATATAAATAACTAAAACAATTTAACAGTACCACATATGATATTAATCAGTTTATCTACACATAATTTCATGTGTAATTGCTAGAAATATTTATAAAACTTGATTTTAATTTAATAATTGAGGGTGTTTGTGGTGTTAATTTAGCAGTAGGCTGGACTTGTTGCAATTGTATTTGGACTGTGTCAAGGTTTGTATATTTTGTATTTGATGTGTTTTATTAAGATTTATTATAAACATGATTATACTTCAAAAATCATTGTTTAGATCAAATCTGTTTTGTGGGAAAAGTATACATTTGACAATGATTAGATGTACAAGAGAGTTGTAGAGGACGTCATCTACAACTTTCTTGTACACCTATTTGTTGTGACATGTATACTTTTCCCACAAAACAGATTTTGTCTAAACTACGATTTTGGTTTTTCAACTCATCTATTTAATTGACACTGCAATACCAATGGTGGTCTGGATAGTTCTGGATAGTTGGCTGGAGGAGATTATAAACATGATTATACTTGCATATTGTGTGTTATTACAAAAAGGGCCCTCAGTGCACTAGTAGAGACACACACAATTTATTCATAAAAAAGTAACTGCCTACATCGATTGGAACACAGTGTCTGTGTTTTATTTGCATGACTCTCAATATATGAGCCTGTGAGAATGAAAGTGGTGTAAGTCATATCTGAAATGAGAATATATGTAATACCAAACACAAAACTTCTCATTTCAGATGTGACTTACACCACCTTCATTCTCACAGGCTCATATATTGAGAGTCATGCAAATTAAACACAGACCCTGTGTCCCAACTAGTGCACCCCAGGCCCTGTTTGTAATAACACACAATATGCACACAAGTACAATCAGTTTTATATTAAATCTTAATAAAATACATCAAATAAAAAATATATAAACCTTGACACAGTCCAAATACAATTGCAACAAGTCCAGCCTACTATTAAATTAACACCGCAAAATAAGTACAGCAACAACAGAAAGTATCGTAAGTTATAGCAATAAATATAATTAAAAATAAATTTTAGGTTTCTAGGTTATGTAAATAAACAAATCTCTCACCCGCTAACGACAGCCCCAATAGTCGCACAACCAACACGGAAAACTCTTGGCTGAATTACATAATTATCCCAGGTAAACGCAACAGTTCACAACACTCACATGGAAATTATAAAACATATGATGACAAACGTCAAAAGTTTCAAACAAACAGCAACCCACGGGCAATTTGATCGCATCCCAGTAATATCGCAATAATATTAATTAATTAATCAAAACTGTTACTACAACGTTTCACAAGCATAACAACATCAATATAACTGCACTTTATTATAAAATAAACATGTAGCGGCGTTGTATAACTCACGCCATTTCGATGTAATGACACACGTGTGCCAATTATTAAATTCTAATAAAATTTTATAAATATTTCTAGCAATTACACATGAAATAATTTATAGGTAAATTAATTAATATCATATGTGATGATGTTTAACTGTTTTAGTTATTTAAATTATTGTTTGTTATAAATTTTAATTAAAAATTTGAATTTCCCGCGAGGTTGAGTTTGACATGAAGGAAGGTCGGAGCGGGCGCCATTTTAGCGGTAAGTCGAACATTTGTTGACGTGCCTGCAGAAGTTCGTGGATTTCATCTGTATTGTGGCTGCTATAGACCTCAAACTGTGCAAAAATGTGCGCTGGGATGATTAAGAGCAGAGGCCGCGCGGGGAACGACATAGCTATTCGGTAAGTCACTGCATTTAATAGAAATTTTTTATCGCATGGCCGGTGTTATTGCGGCGTGTAAAATTCAATGAGAGTGCTTTGGGCGGATTATATTTGGACACATAATATTGTATGATATGGGGTTATGCCTCGGCGGATTATTATAATATACGTATTCGGCTGTGCATGTTTATTTATATTGGTTATGTACACCATTGATTAATCATCACGACGATGCTCAACGTGTATCAACGTGTTTGAGTCACCGACCTACCTATGGCTGCCAGTCAAGATTTGCCCATATTGATATGTGATTAAACAAACAAGACGTGCGAAATAGTTAGATGTTACTACCACCACTCTTTCCTAGGTATTGCTTTGGGCAGATTATATTTATAAAGTGTATATGGTATGAAATGGAGTTATGCCTCGGCGGATTATAATAATATACGTATTCGGCTGTGCATGTTTATTTATATTGGTTACTTACACCATTGATCATCACGAAGATGCTCAACGTGTATCAACGCTATGGCGTTTGAGTCAACGACCTACCTATGGCTCTGCCAGTCAACATTTGCCCATATCGTTATGTGATTAAACAAACAAGACGTGCAACATAATTAGATGGTTCTACAACTACTCTTTCCCAGGTATTACTGTAGCAATTAATTAGGTGAGTGGAAAAACCATATAACTCCAAAATCTGTTTTGTGGGAAATGTATACATTTGACAATGATCATACATCTATGTACAAGAGGTTGTAGAGGACGTCGTCCTTTACAACTTTCTTGTACACCTAATTGTTCTGACATGTATACTTTTCCCACAAAACAGATTTTATGTTAACAACGATTTTTGAGTTAAGATAAAATCTGTTTTGTGGGAGTTAGCTATCCAGTTGAACTCCTAGCAATATTACAACACATGTATCTATGACATTTTCATATGTTGTGTTTCACAATGTGAACAGAACTCTGCTAGTGTTATTTGTGTTTATGCATAGTTTGTTGGTGTTGAACCAGTTTGTGAATCTCTCCATTAGCCCTTTTGAGTCTTCGAGTACGAAGCAGTGGTCCAAGAATTGAACCCTGTGGTACACCATGAGTTACATGTAGATACGCCGACGTATTGTTATTATAACATACTGTTTGATGTCTATCATTTAAATATGATCCAATGAGGGATGAGTTAGCAGCATCAAAGTTGTAATATTTAAGCTTTTTAATTAGTATATCAGTAAGCTTTGGTCAGATCAACAAATATCGCAAATAGAAATTCTACAATATTACTTATGCATGCTCCTACAATATAATATTTTCCATATGATAAATTACTTATTGGTGAGTGTATTAGTCTTCTAAACATTCCTTTTAGACGTTTAAATTATTGTTCTATTATAACTCTAGTTGAGCTAAGCTTAAAAATAAATATTTTTGTGGACACATGTGTCCAATGGATAAGCTGTATCACCTAACAAGTGAAAATCAGCCAAAATCGAAGACAAATAATTTGTAAGGAAAGTAAATTAAGCAAGCAAGTTGGGGGTGGGGTACTATTCTCTGTCTTCCCTTACCTATTATCTTTGCCACGCTAGCCTTTTGTAGATATCCACGCCCTTTCTATCCTCTCTTAATGATTTATACTCACCTGTCTGCAATCCCCCACTCACTCTGCTTCACACCCTCACATTCGTTGCTTAGATGCCACCATGTGTCACTCTCCTTAATACACACTATACACGCTATGTATCTTTGCCCCATCCACAGTTTCCTTCCTCTCTTTTTTATCGCACCTCGCTCTTGCTATGCATACTTTGTTTTCCGTACTTCACCCTCCCCTGGTCATTTCTCTGCATTTGCCACTCTACATAACCAGGGTTGTACAAGCTTTCAGTTATTCACACCTGCCTTTTTTGCCATACAAGATCAGCCATTTTCTTCCTGAATTCAGTTCCTAAACTTTCCATTCCTTTCCACATGACTCCCATCTCATGCTAATCTGAATAGTTTCCTGTAGGAACACCAACAGATGCATCGAACTTCTAAGTTCTAACAGATTCTTCAGAAACCAATTCCTTTTCAATTATATCCCACTCTCGTAATCCTCACACATCCACCACATACATCAATATTGACTTGTTTGGTTTTCTTTATCTGCCCTGATCTTGTGACCCAGCTGTTAGTATTCGTTTACGTTCTCGAGTATTTCCTTGTTAATAATGATTTGGGTGTTCTCATTATCTCTGTTTGACTCAAGTTCATTTGTAGTACGATTTTCATCGATCCTTGCAGGAGTTCCTAGATCAGAATAGCAGAACTAAAGACAATACTCGGTGTCTATTTGTCACCCTTAAGTGTGTATGATGCGTGGAGGAGATGGCGCATAAAATCGTCTGAGGCGAAGAGTAAGCGAGACGAGTATCCCTCGCTGTATAATAAGGTGCTTCAATGTAAAACGAGTGTTTTCTCTAAACAAACCTACAGTCCATAATTAGAGTAGCTGTAATACGATCGTTAGTTCTTCTATTGAACTGTTGGTGATGACTATGTCGTCTGCAAATCTTAGCTGACTGAAGGTCGATTTTAATTCTTCTTTCTTTCCAATTGATGTTTTAAATGCTTCCTCCCGTGCGGTAGTGCACAGTTTCAGGGGAATAGTATCCCCTTGCCGTTATCGTTATCTATAGTTTCTCCTTTTTATCGTCTTAGTCGCTTTTATTTGCTAATGCATATATGGTAGATGTTTTTTGAGACTTTGAGTGTCGGGTTTCTATTGTTGTTTTGCCTCTAGGAATACCCAATTTTCGACACAGTCGAATGCGTTTTGTTAGTCGACGTGTACGACGTGTGTTTTATCTATCAGAGTCCTCACCATCTGATAGTCGCTGGTGCCGAATCTTTCCCTGAAACCGGCCTGTTCGACTTGGACGACTTGGTTGGTGGGAGTAGCTTTTGTGTTAGCCTAGTGGGTTAGTTGTATAATTTTTAAAATAATTACATTCCCGAGATAATGAATTTGTTATTGCTGTAACTACTAATACATACAAGTTCAATAGGAGGAGTTTATATAGATGTCGTAGTAAGTTTATTGGCTGATTTTGTGTGAATTCATCCTCACTAGCTGAGCTACACTGACGAGATCTAATAAGATCGAAATCTAGATATGTAGATTGCTAAGAGGTGGGTTCACACTTATATATGTTTTTTTTCACTGTTGGTTTGGTCTCCTTTTTTTGTGCAGAATGATGGTCTCTGCGTTACGCCAGCTGCGTGTTATCGCCCCTCCATAATGCATTTGTCCATTAGCATTCGTACACTTTCTTGCAGATCTTCTCTTCCCATTTTCAGCATTTCAATCGTAAGTTTGTCTTCGCCGGGGCATTTGTTGTTCTTCATCTGGTTTAGAATTCTAGCACTAATTCGAGTCGGCTTTCTTTTGGGATTTCCTCTCAGACTGTGTTTTGTATTTTCGTACTATGATATTGATAGTTTTGGGTCTTAGAGCTATACAAGTTTTTATTGAAGCCTTGCATCGTTGTTTTGATTTCTTTTCTACTATTGTCTATGACTCCTTTGTCGTTTTTTATTTGTGTTATCTTTACCCGTCTTAGTCTACTATTGTCTACGACATTTGACGTAGGGCAGTATTACACTAGCGTTCTCGGAGCGTGAGGCTGAAACAATGGTTTACTTGGTTGCCATGGGTAGCAGACCGTTTGGATCATTTTTCCAATCGTCTGAAGTTACAGAATAGACCCCCTGGTCTCACTAAAAAAAAAGACCTTTATTGGCATTTCCCTCACTGCCCCTCCACATCACAAACCTCAACAAAAATATACAAAAATAAAAATACAATATAAATAAAAGTACTACTCCGCCAAAAATTACAAATTACCCCCATCTATCGCCGCTTCCTTTGCCCTTGCCACTTTACTCTCCCACGTCCGCCTCCTGCAGATTTTCACGCCTTCCCCATCCTCGCATAACCATTCATTCAGCTTTCTGCAGTCTCCCACCCACTCTGCTTTCACACCCTCACATTCTTCGCTAAGGTGCCACCACGTGTCGCTTCCCTTACTACACAGCGTACACGCGGTGTACCCTAACTACACTTTCCTCCCTCTCTCGTCTGGCCCACACCTCGCTCTTGCCATGCATACCTTGTCCTCCCTGCTCCACTCACCCCTGGCTAAGTAACTCGGGAGTCTCCCACTCACTTGCCACTCTACGTAGCCAGGGTTGTAAGAGCTCTCATTCATTCTAGTCTGCCGTTCTTGCCACTCAATATCTTTCAATCTCTCTCTTACCTCAGTTCCTAGGCTTCCCATTTCTCTCAGCTTCTCCTCTACCCACACCTCAGACATACCCACTCTTTCATACATCCTTCCTCTATCCTTTCTCCAACCACTCTCCGTCCTACTCTTACACCTCATCCATACCTCCCGCACCAGTCTTTTCTCACCCAATTCCTGCAATCTTTCTTCAAACTTCACAACCCTTACACACGACTCCCACCACATACTCATACGATTCGTCTCCTGCAACAGCACTGCTCTCGGTGTCGACCTTTTGAGACCCAGCAGACTCTTCAGGAGCACACCTTGCTCTCTCTCTATCACATCCCACTCACGCAATCCCCACACTTCCACTAATACAGAATAGGTTTTACACACGCATCCCAGATCTTGCACGCCATTACAACCTCTCCCATTTCCTTCTCGCTAATCCCCAAGCCATTCTCGCTTTCGCTTGCATACTTTCCACATGCACCCTAAATCCTCCTCCACTGTCAAACCAGAAACCCAAATATTTAAAGACATTCACTCTCTCAATCATCCTTCCCTTCCATTTCGGCTCTTCCACTCTACCCCTTCTACCCCTATTCCTAAACATCATCCATTTAGTCTTCTCCACATTCACTACTAGCCCTCTCCTATCCATGTACCTTTTCATTCTTTCCAACATCTCTTGCATCTCTTCCACTCTCTTGGTTACTAATACTATGTCATCCGCATATGCCAGCATCCACACCTTGGTTCTCCCCACCACGACCCCTCCAGCCTGTCCTCTCCTCAGCACCGCCTCCAACTCGCTTGTGTATAGATTGGACAGGAGGGGGCTTAGCGGGCACCCTTGCCTTACACCCACATTCACCCTAAACTTCTCAAACACTACTCCATTCACTCTCGATTTTGCCCACGTCTCTTTATATATACTTCTCACCCACTCCACACTTTCATCTTCCATCCCCAATCTATCCATACACTCCACGAGCTTTCCTCTAGGAACTGAATCATACGCCGCTTTCAAATCCACAAACACCGCATACACTCTTCCTTTGCACTCCAACGCTTCCTCCACCATTCTCGCAAGCGTGATAATTTGCTCCCTCGTCCCTCTTCCCTTTCTGAAACCCCCCTGGCATTCCGGCAGCAGCCCTTTTCTATCCACTTCCCTCGCTAGTCTATTTTTCACCATTGTCATCATCGCTTTGTACCCCGCATTGATAACGATAATACCCCTATAATTATTTACGACCGATGCTGCTCCCCCTTTGTGTACCGGGACCACCACCCCCACACGCCACTCTTCCGGCAGTTCTTCCTCACCGCTCCAGACTCTATTCAAAACCTGCAGTAACTTATCTTTTCCTTCCTCTGTTAATCTTTTGAAGGCCTCTGCCTTCAGCCCATCTTCCCCCGCCGCCTTTCCCAGTTTCAGCTGCCCTATGGCCACGTCGACCTCTTCCCGCGAGAACGCCTCCCTTCCTACCACCGGTCTCGGACTCCCTAAATCCACCTCTGACCCCGCCATCTTTCTACAGCTCTTCTCCCAGTCTGCCAGCTCTATGCTAACTTTGCCCTTTTTTACGCTTCCCCTCAGAATTTCCCACAGCCCTTTCTCTGTCACACACTCCCTCAACCTCGTTTCTACCTTCTGCAACTCACCTATCTTCTTCCTCTCGCAGGTTCTCTCGAACTCCCTCTTCGCCTGATTGGCCCTTTCCACTTCACCTCTCCCATTTCTCCACTTCGCCATTGCTCTTCGCCAGCTCGACTTCTTCACCCTTCATTCCTCGTCAAACCAACTCTCCCTCTGCCCCCCACTCTTCTTCTTCTCCAATGCAGCCACCATCACTCTCTCCAACTGGAGCATCGAATGCACATCCTCCCACTTGACGTGTTTTAGCTTTTTCTCATATGCATCCAAATCCGGCTCGCTCCATCCAAACCTCTGCTGCCCCTTCCTCTGTTCTCCCTTCCCAACGTTCCTCACCCTAACGACCACCTCCACCGGTACATGATCCGACACTCCTACGTTTTCCTCCTGGTCTCACTAGTGTCGTGTATATTCTTTGTTTGGGTTCTATGAGTCAATTTTTGATTTGAATAGTTTCATGTGAGCATAGTAGTCTGCTTAGATCCTTTCTTGCACTCGTAATATAATGGTATTTGATGCATTCATATGTACTCCTAGGTATTTGCAGCAGTCCACTCGTTCAATGTATTCATCTATCTTTAGATGTGGAGGTGTCTGTGCTGGATTTTTGCTTGCTGACAGGTATATCGTTTTATTTTCGTTTATTACACTCAATAACCAAGTGGTTAGAGCCGTCGTTTTTCTATTTAAATTGGAAAGCCTGAGTTCAAACACCATTGAGGCGAATTTTCGCGAATCACCATTCGCAATTTTTACAGGGTATCTGTTACAAGTCAAATGCCGGGTAATTAAATTCCTCTGAGCTTCTCCCTTGGCGCCTTGGCAGTCTGAAAAGCTGCGCAACTGATAGCCCTATTAAGAAGGAAGTTTTTTTCTTTTATTAAATCCAAACCTTTTTGAGTTTCCTTCTATGGTTTTAAATATCTTAATTATTATATTTGTTATATAAAATAAGGTATAAGTACCATTCTTATAGCTCTCCAAATTAGGCCGCTACAGTTTGTGACGTTTTGTGATTGAAATATAGAAATATTTTTGGATAGTCCTGTAGGCCTTGGCACCCTCTATCCATTGGTATAAGTACCATTCTTGTAGTTCTCCAAATAAGGCCGCTACAGTTTTTCAGGTTTTGTGCCAAAGCGGCCTTATATTTTTGAAATATTTTTTGACAGTCCTGTAGGCCTTGGCGGCCTCTATCCAGTGGTATAAGTATATATATAAGTATATGCGCTGGCCTTTTCTACTACAGTGTGGTGTAAAGGTAAATATTATATAATATTATATTTAATATTATATTATATTTATTACTTACTAAAATCAGGATATTATCTGCGTAGCTACATATTTGGTAGGGTATTATATTATCAGGTACTATCGTTTTAAATGAATGTTGATATAAATATTATATTGTATTGCCATTATTGTTAATTACAATCCGTAATTCTGAATTAATTAATTTAAATGGACGTATGTAGACTTTTGTAACTAACTGTATATCAATTACAAAGCCCTTCTATGTTTATTTAGACTATAACATAATATTTCCTAGTTACCTGTGTAAATGTTAATTAAAGTAATATTTTGTTTCACAATTTACAAACATATATCGCAGTGCATTAGCGCAACCTGCGAGTTACTCAAATGATCCTTACGTGTAATGAACAACGCGTTAATTAGCGCCAGCATAATGTTCCGTGATAAAATATCATGCCACCCCCTGCCGTCACACCGGGCTGAAACTGCAAATATATTTAATTCCTGTGCCCGCTGCGGACGGTGTCGGCGGCGGCTGTGGCGGCGGTTGTTGCGCTCGTGCGCGGATAGCAGTAAATAAAATGTAAATGTCATATTAAAATAATATTGCCGCCCACAAAGGATTTATTCGACTGTAAATATGTCTGGCAATAAGAATGCAATTACGGCGCGGAGCGTTTACGGCGTCAAAGGGACGCGCAGACAAATGGATGTGATGCATTGAAAATTGGAATTTTACCTCTGAATAAAACGAGCGGCGGCGTCGGTGGCGGGGTGCCGGGCCGTTTAAAATGTAATTGGTTTTTGTATTTTATTGAATTAATGCGGGACGGCTGTTCGGCCGGCGATAAATCGGCGGGCACCCCCCCAACGACCGCCCGTCGATATTTAACCGGGAATTGGCGGTATTATCGCCGATTATGATTTGTGAGTTGCGATAAGATAAAATAAAAATTCTGCACCGAGTCAGGGATTTTATGTTCAATCACAGATATATATTGCGGACTGTTATGGTCGGTTATACTTTATTTCTAATCACACTCGCTTAAATCAAATTAATTTTCAGTATACAGACCTATAATTATAAGCCTAAAGATTATTATAAATTAAAATAATACTTTATAATTATGAAAATCGGTGTTATGTTGATTTTATTGCCGCTTCAAAAACCTGGTGTAAATTTGTACGAACAATTAGTTGAATTAGCCAGACAGTAATATCGTAGACGTTTATATAATGTTATAAAAGTCGCAAACCTTTCTAGAACAGTCCCCAGTTAAGCCCATATTTCTGTCGGTGCAACCTGTTTTTGCTTGCTTGCGCGCGCGTCCCCCAGACTCCATGAATCATACGATACCCGGCTCCTATATAACGTACCATATTTCAGGAAAATACAACTTTCCGGGGTAATACGATTTCAGCCACCGAATACAGCGCACAATACTTATATTACACGTATTGTAGTATGTGCGTTACCACCGCCACCAGTCGTATTTATTATATACATTTTTGCGAATATCATATTTCGAGTTTCATGTTACAATTTTTTTTGTTCTCTTCCGAGAGGGTTGGAATTTCCGAAATTAATTTCGCAAGCGGCACTTAACTTTAATTACTGTATTAAGAAAGCGGGGCGTATGGTACTTTTTAAGCACGCGGCACTACAAAGGGCGCGAATGTTAATTTAATTCCCATTACCTAGCGGAATTCGTTTAAGTCGACGGGATTAAATTAGCTCAAAGTGTGTAATTTGACTCGAACGGTTTAGCGCGCCCGCGTACAATTTCGGGCCTCGTAGAATGAATTCCGAATGTTGCTAATACCTCGCCAAGATTTACGCCCCCCCGTCCGCATGTGTACAGCCTGTAATATATTCAAATCAGATCTACCCCCCAACATTTAATATCCATTTAGCGGCGCGGAGTTTATTGCCGCCGCCGCAGATGTACATTAGGGGCACGTGCATAATCCGCTCACATATGCTGCTAATTTCTCCCGATACACCAAATTGCGAAATAATGTAACACGATGCCTGCCTAACCACCCCAGCACTTGCCTGAACATATCATACAAATCAGGACTGGAGTGGTAGTAGCGTTTAGCCCGCAGGAGCATCGCAATCATTCGCTCGTTTAACAAGGAATCCATTTAACGTGTCACGGATCAATCAAGTTACACATCAGTTCATTCACACCCACTACAAATTAGTGATAAAACAGAATCACTGATGCGCTTGTATCTTATAATTATCCTGTCCGTAAGAAACTTATTAGTTGTGTTCGCATTAATTTAATAGCATATGTTCAGTTATGACCGACTGTAACACTATTGTTACAATTGCCTAAGCATCCACATCAATTAGTTTGCATTGTTTTTATTTTTGCATTAACAGTAGTTAATTATTGTTTAAGAAATCTCAAACACTGTACCCTATACACAGGACTGTGAATCAAGTGATCAAAGATTCCTGCGGTATATCATTCCAAGCTTTCTGAATCCCCAACAATATTAGCTTCTTAGAAATATTATGTTATAACATTTGCCGTATGTGGGCGTGAGTTAACTTATTGGAAAATACTGACTGCATTTAAATTCATCGATGAAGACCAAGGGTGATCATGCTATCATAACATATTGCACTCCATATCATCACTGCTTGTGAGAGCTGTGTGGCGGTCTTTCAGCTCAGGAACGTACCTTATTTATTATTTATCATTTAACAGTGTATTTCATGTATAACATGAATGTAAAATTATCCTGAATACGATGAAATATATCGCAGGAATGAAGGAATGTATATCTAGTCTCAATTTTTCCGTAACTAGTATTTTTATCGAAAAATTTACCTTTGCAGTTACATTATTTTAACCATCTCTAGAATATTCAAAATTTATTCACAACTATATTGGATTAAAAAAAATGCATATCATTCCATCACATTCTTGGTACATTTTCGCTGTATTTGAATCACAATATGCGGGAAAAGCGATCGCCACTCAACCCTGTCAGTCACCTGAAATATATTGCATCGCTGTTTGTTTGCTCCCGGTCTTACACAATCGATTCGCGAAGCAATAAACCGTCCGCATCGGGCCGTAGTCAGATTTTCCTGGTGGAATTCAAATAACCGCCATTCTTTCGATTTTATAATCGACCATTCATTTAAAATCGCCACATATTTTATCCGCAGCCCAGCAAATACGTAATGCCCAACGAAAATAAATAGTAGCGGTTAAATAAACATTCCTTTGTCTCTTCGTTTGCACTAACGTTTATTTCACTGTGCGGAATGTTGTTGTAGGCAATTTATTTCGTGGGTCACTTGCCTCCCCCACGGCCCGGAGAGTCGACGTAACCCCCCCCAGCAGATTACTGCAAAACTCTTTCGGGGATTGTTATTTTATATGACGATATCGCGTCTAGCAAAGTCTGCGTAGTAGGGAGTTTCTGTGCAGGTGTTGACTTCATTTATATAATCAGGTTTAAAGACGCTCCCGTACTTTCCGGCCTTTTGACTCTAGAACTAGGGGGATAATTAGATTCGAATCTACGCGCTCTCGTTACATTGCGACTTTACTGTTTTCAATTTGGAGAAACTATCGATGCTGAACACTTTAATCGAGATTCGATTTAGATTGCAACATTTAAGGAGTTTTGGAGAAACTGCAACGGTTTATTCGTATCATGTTTGTTAATTAATTTAATTTATAAAAGTTTATTCAATTTATAAATTTAGTTTATCCCGATCGAGAATTCAGTTAAATAATCTTTGATATCAACCAGGTGGTGAGCAACCGCTTTAGGTCTCTAATAAAATATGTACGATATAAACATGTACCAGAATGAATGAAAATTATATACGATTTTCACTATATAAAAAAATATGGATGCTATTATTTTCTAGCTTCACATAATCAAGAGAATTAAAAATGTATTGATGATAAATTACAAATTCGCTTTTAGTAGATGATAATTGTCCGGTTTGTAAAATCCGTTGAAGAGTAATCAATTAAGTGAGACCCTTTGTGTATTGTGTATTCCTGTGTAAATAATTTTATCAATATAAATTATGCCCGGCATTCCAATCGGCCCTAAAATAATGTACACCAACACCGTAAATTGACCGCATATTTCCACCCGTTTACAAATGCCATACCTCATATTTCCACTGAAAGCATAATTAAATTCGTTTGTTCCGTGCGCGCTTCGACATCGCAACATGTTCGGAAAGTAGTTGGGGGAGTTGTCTTCCGTTCCGCAACAACTACCGGGGCTCAGGTGTCCCCCATGACCCCCGATGGCTTATGCGCCTTTATAAATTGAATCTTTCTATACCCAATATTGGCTTTCGCCTCTCTCAAGACAATGAAGCTATCCCGGCAGCGAGTCGGATTCACCTAATATCAAAAGTGATACGTGCACGCCTCTATATGAATCTAATATTTTATTCAGACGACGAAACACGGTCTCGGGGCCGGGCAACAGACAGAAAAAATATGTGGCATGGGAAATGAAAGAATCTTATTCATGTGGGGAGGGGGTGCAATTTATCGTTTTGCGATACCTTATGAATTATGGAAATGGATGATGCGACGACGCGAATCTATTGGGCGACAACGGGTGGTCAGCTATAAGTTGCGGGGCATCAGTCAAATTCAATATTGGACGTGTGAAATGCACATATTTTATGGTATAATCCTAATATTTGCTTACTGTTATCAAATAATTTACATCTTACATGTATCACATTAATATACATAAGCATAAATCTTCTCTCATCCGTTAAATAAATATAATCTTTAAAAAATTTCCCCACAAAAAGGAAATAGGCGTGATTATACTAATTATAAAACAAATATTTTGAATCTGAAATGAGATCTTGTTCAAGAAATTAATGTTTACAATGTATCAGCTTTGTGCGCATTAGCGCTAATGAGCTTTTTTAAAAGACTTCTATTACAAAGATGACGCATTGTTTGTAATTAATTTTCATCACAATTTGAGGATTTATGGAGCTTTTAATTAATTAGGAAATTATAACCGGGAATGTTGCGCTTTTTTTATGTTTCTGAAGTTAATTAAATGGAAACTTAATGCCGCAGAGGGGGAGTTTGGAAAATTTAACATCGTTTTATAAAGTAAATCTGTTGTTTAAATTGTTATGATTATACTCACCAATATTATACAAAAGTATCATGTATCATGAACATTATTAATTAGCTATGTTATGCAACTTTTGGAAAATCAATAAGTTTTGTCTGATTTTATATTACTAAAATTATAGTAATATAAAATCATACAATACTTATTGATTTTCCAAAAGTTAATAATGTTCATGATACATGATACATTTATTATTTTATTTATATTCATTTATTTTATATCATCATTAACTCATACAATAATAACACATTAGTACAACATCTAAATAAGCAATAATTATATATTAATTTGCATAACATTTGTGAGTATAATAATAACTAGGTGTATAAAAAAAGCAAAACCAACAAATAATAAATGGTATGAATCAAACTACTATGTTTTTTTACCACTCATTAAATGTCTAGAGATATCTAAGTACAATTACAATATATACATGATTTGATCTTTATTAATTCATGTACATTTTGTAATTGTACTTAGATATCTCTAGACATTTAATGACGAACGTACGATTGCATGGTTTAATATTGCTCATATTTTCCTGTGAGAACAAAAATTAAAATCTTTGTTGTGAAACTTTCACACAATACGCGGTAATAAGCAATAGCAAACAAAGTTATTTCTGATTTTCGTATGAACTGAAATGCATTTTATATGAAACTTTATATTACAAATAATCTAAACAAATTTATTAAAAATATTTCGCGTCCATCCTAATTTATATTGGCTTTGTAGTGCAGATTTAAACATTTCTGCAGGAACGGTCTGATATTTTAATAACAAAATCACAACCATCATTATTTGTTAATTAATAATGAAGGTTGTGATTTTGTTATTAAAATAATAGACCGAATTGTATAAATAATAATTACAAACGATTTTCCCCCCAACAGCGCTCATTTAATGCATAATAGACATCACCTCCCCCAATCCCACCCCATCAATAAATTACAAATCACATTTATAGCCAGTTAAATTCAAATATTGCAATCACCAATTCATTCCGATAATGATATTTTCGGGAAATGCGAGAGAAATAGAACATTTATTTCCCAGCTCATATTTCATAATACCGCCCCGGAAATAATTCATAATAAAGCACCACACGCGTAATGGAACTTTTCGGTTTTCCAGCGCCCGCATTTTTCACCATCCCGATAAATGCGGTGCGTATCAATCAGGGGGGCGCATTTTGTGATCCTTCGCGGGACCGAGTGTCCTTTTTTGTCGCAGCGACAGCATGAAAAAGCTCGACTGTTAAAATTCGGATGGAATGGCGCATCCGTTATGAACCAAATCGATTTAATAAAAATAAAATAAAATCGAAAGGGAATTATAAAATCTTAAGTTCACAGTACATTTACCGCAAATTTGTGGAATGACAAGGACCTTGCGTGGGGTGGTTCTATATATATTTCGATGAAATTGGGAAAGTTTCAAACTGTAATGATGTGTAAAAGGCTGGGTTAGGTTAGGTGTCTGTTTGCGGCGTAGACTTTTTCGTTGTTTTAAAACTAAATTGATTTAAATGACGCGTTGTGCTTCACTCAATTTTCGTTAATGATGATCGATGGTGCTGGGAAAGTTATAAAATCTGAAAAATTAACAATCCTAAAGGTCGTTCGTTGGGGGGGAAAACGGGGGTGGCGTATTTAAATAAGAACGGCACAGCAGGGAAGAATAAATACGAACTTGATAAGTGCGCTCTTACAACCGGAGCCGTGGGACTCTTTGCGACTCAGGGCGAAGTATACATAATGTGACCGGTCGGATTGAGAAAATATGCGCCTCCTCCAGGGACTCATCCGTAAAATATAAGACAAACGTGAAGATACTCCTATATAAATCTGGTTTTGAGCGAGATAAGGATAATTTCGTTACGGGGAGCACGAAAGAAGTGGGAATCGATTAAAGCTGTGATACCATTAGCAAGGTTGCGCTTTCTGAAAACTTTTCGCGATTAATTACGCCTGTTTACAATGCAAATGGTAGACAAATTGTATGCCAGCGTGATGTGATTTATTAGGCCAATTATTGTTTGTATCTGTTTTGTTACTACTTAAGACATTTGTTTCACATTTTATTAATTAAGGTTTTATGTCGGGGTTCTTACCGACATGCCGACTATGGTAAATTTATCCTTCGCCTTATTTAAATCACCTTATTCACAATATTTTAAATCATACGACCTATTTTGACCATATAACCCAGTAGTTCGGATAAACATCACTGCAGCTTTTCCTAGCAGCTGTAGACAAAACAATTATTATTTTATAATTAATAAACAACCCCATATGGAAGCACCAAAAAGTAGAAACTATCTTCACAATCAATGAACTGCTAAGACACAAAGAAACACAAGCTCCCAGGGTTTTCTGATTCATTAATCTGGGCAAAAACATAAAACACCTGTTATTAGGTACTTTCAGAGGGTTAGGCTTCGAAGAACACATTTTCTAGAATCGTATGGTATGGAATTCTCAATACCACCATCCCCGACACTCTAAACCAGTGGTTCTTAACCGGTGCTTCGAGGAAAACTGATGCGAAATTGAATGTTTGTTCATCTACTGTGATTAAATCTTTGATTTTGGTACTCAGCGAGTTTTTCTTTTGATCATAAGTGCTCCCGGACTTCACGGATTCACTGCTCCAGTCCGTGGTTTGATACGGAATGCAAGACGGCTAAAACAATATGCCTGCAGCACTTTAGAAGTAACAACATCACAGAATACCATACATCCCTAAAAATCTATAGAGTACAGATTGGCCCCGTATATACAGCATGAGGGTAGCTCTGATACCAGCCAGGTGCAACCCATGTCTATATAGGGCTATAGGCGATGTTATTGGGTCGATATATGTAGATCTGAGCACCGCTGGGTCCCGTATATACAGCACGGGGGTAGCTCTGATACCAGCCAGGTGCAACCCATGTCCATATAGGGCTATAGGCGATGTTAGCTATCACCGGCAGGGAAAAGATCATCTACGAAGATATGAGGCTGCTACAAAAGATCCTTGATGCAGAAGCGAAACCATGGAAAGTCCTAGTGAAACTAAACAAAAGGACGAACCACATAAACCCAAGAGAATGGGAAACACACTTCTACCGTCTACTAGACCACTGTAGTACTACACTACCAGTTAGACTAACTGAAACTGAAGGTAGCAGTAATCCATAATGCCATACATGGGCCTTTCCCATAAAAAAAGAAATTCTTTAATACCTCACACACAGTTTGTTTTATTCCATTTCAACTTCGACCCGTCCTTATTGAAAAACCCTTTAGAAAATCTTGGAATTGGTATTGGAATTATCCCCATTATGTTATATTTTCTATTTATATACGTATTGCTAAATGAATAATATACAAATTATTATACAGTAACTCAAGGTAGAAGAACCCGAAGGTCGATAGCCAGTTAGAGAATTGTAACTAATACAGTTACAACTATTACTACTATAGCTACAAATGATATATAATTAAAGCGCATTATACCCTAAAAATGATAAAAATTACAAAAGTATCTAAACTAATATATTTCGAATTTAATGAAGCGTTTATTTTTAACGGACAATAGTGTCTTATTTTAATGAAAAAGAGTAAATTTAGTAATTTATAGCCGCCCATTGCGTCCTAAAACAATCGTCGCGGTCCAAATAGCGTGTTGATGGTGCGTAACATGGGATCGGACTTAGATAGGGGGAGCCGGCAAATAAATCCGGAAACAATACATTCGGAATAAAACTTTTCCGCCGTAGTGTTTTTCCTGTTGGTTATTTTTTCTCCCAGAGGGTTAGCTTATTTAACGGATCGAATTATCCTCGTGTCGTACTAGGCGGAGAGTGTGAATCCCCGCAGCGGATCCAATTAATCAGCGCCCTCCCTTGTGTCAATTATCGGGCGCAACAAGAATTATTCATTACAATTGTTAAGGCGTTAAGGGAAGCGCGTTGTTAACTCAACACTTATCACCTGAACCCCAAAACGGGGAAACGGAGAAATTAAGTTTAATCTACCCCCGCAAGCCCTTATGGAGTAACACATGCGACGCCCGTTATTTTTGCCGGATATAATTTCCGTGCGTTGAGGGGTTGCGGGGTTTACAGCGCCGCGAACGGGCGAGGCGGAATGCTTCCTGTTATATCATTAAATAATAGCAACTGGCGATACTATTTTATCCTCTCCGCTGAACACTGGCGCAGTTTATATGAAAATGGGGATGTAGACATTGCGAACTTGCTCGCCGGGATCCGCCCCTAGGTAATGTTGCATGATAATACATTACATCCTACTCGTGTGTAGAAGTTTAATATTAGCGCCAGATTTTGGTATCACTAAAACGGAATGGATGAGCGACACAGACATACTGCGCGTTTGGATATATGTGCGCCCGAATTTAAACACCCCTCGCTGTGGGGAACTTCCGAGCAAGTTTCGGGGCGAGAGCTCAAAGGGGCGCGACATTTATGAAATAAGTGGCTATAAACTTCATATTAGTTATTATAACATATTCTGGTATCATATCATATTAAAAATAAGCTATTTTTTCATGATATTATAAAATTCATTAAAACATAAAATTTAATTTATTTATTTTTCATATTCAAGCGATTTTAATTATCTTCATGGGTATTTATTCAATAAATAAATCTATTTCCGAAAATTATTCTGCATATTTCTTTTTTATTCTATCTATAATATGAATATAGTATTTAGTTTTTAAAAGTGGTAGGCGCATTCACCAAAATAGCTCAAGCTAGCTCAACGTGTGAAAATTTAAATTAACTTTCACAGGTTGAGCTAGCTTGAGCTATTTTGGTGAATGCGCCTACCACTTTAAAAAAGTAAATACCATATTTATATTCACGTATATGGAGAGCCATGGCACACATAGCACCATGGCTTTCCACATATATATATATATATATATCCGCTGGCCTTTTCTATCACAGTGTGGTGTAAATGTTTTCCTCTATTCTTTTATATTTTTTTACCATTCTCTTCTATTTATTGCCAGTTCTTTTGCTTCCTTCCAGTTTTTTCCTTTCCTTTCTAATAGATCCGATATAGCTCTATCCCATTTTTTTCTTGGTCTTCCTTTTTTATTGTTTTTTATTTTTGCTCTCCATATTCTTTTGGCTGGTGCTCTCTCTGCCATCCTAATTATGTGTGCCCACCATTTTAATAATGCTAATTCCTCTATATACTTTATTGTCGGTGTTACACTTAGTTCTCTTCTTATATCGTCATTCCTCATTTTGTCCTTTTTTGTCACTTAGCATATATTTCATTTCAACTGCATGTATTTTGCTCTTTTGTGCTTTATTTAATGTCCATGTCTCGCATCCGTATGTTAATATAGGTCTTATTATAGCTTTATGTATTTCTATCTTCTTTTCTATTGTTATTTCATTTTATCTTATGAATTTTTGTTCATAGCATGATACACTTTCATTGTTCTTTCTACCCTGTTGTTGATCTCTATGTCTTGTCTTGTTTCCTCGTCGTCTCTATCGGTATTCCCAGGTATTTAAATACCTCGACTTGTTCTATAATTTCCCTCTCAATTTCTATATTTATTTTCTCTTAGTTTTCTCCTATTAACATGACCTTAGTCTTGTCTTTATTCATGCTCATTCCGTACTCTTTTAAAGTGGTATTCCATACTTTTATGTAGTGCCTTTTCGCAGGATGATTTGACATGAACACCAGAAAATTCCAGATTTTTCCTCTAATTCATCAATTGTTCGTCGGCGATCAAACTTGATTGCAACGCGCACTTTTTGAACATTTTCGTCTTTTCTGGACGTTGCCCCCCTTATAACTATAATATATAATATTAATTAATATTCTAAGTCAACTTATTTATATACTTTTTTATATTTTTTATATCTTTTATTAATAAGTAATATATAATATTAAAATAATTTTCTTCTTTTTCAAATCGCTAGCCTAAGTTTTTTATAAAATAAAACCAGTCATTGTAAAAACATATATAACGTTATTACTGCAATGAAACTAGCCAAACAGTCAAAAAGCAACATCATTTGAATTTAATTAAAAGATATAGAAGAGAAAATTCAAAATCTGCATTCAGATTTTCACAACAATTAGTGTGTACATATTGATAAATTATAAGTTTTACGATTTTTTTGTTGCCACGTCTGTTAATACCTTATAAATTCAAGAGCGCTGCGAACAATTAATATCTGCGGCATCCGAAATATGCAATCATCGGGAAAACATAAATAACGCAGGCTGGACAGCTTTAAGGTGGAATGTAATGAACGGCGACGGCGGGGGGGCCATACACCGTAATTTATTCCGAGCCGTTCGGGAACGTGCGATCGATCTGCAATTTGTTTCCACCATTGTTGCGCATAAACGCGGAGACAATAATTGTCATCCGCATTACACTGGTAAATTAATTAATTCCCCGTAGTTTATTCGGCATTGATATGACGTTCGTGGAGATTACATGTAGCTATTGCATTTTGAATCGCGTTCAAATAGTTTTTTTTGGCTTGATAAATCGTGTAATACAAAAATATTGTTTATATAATTTATTATTGATTGTTCGCTTACAATATTGTTATATTTATTTACCTAAATAAACAAAACAAGTTAATAAAGTCCACAAACTAATACATACAGTGCTCTTCACAAAATAAGATGACGAGAAACGACGGGCTGCAAGCAATCAAAAGAAACCGAGTCAAATTGTAGCCATGGCCCGCCTTAACGTATCTAGAACTAATCTGAAGTTATTGATCAACATCCTAACAGGCTACTGTCGGCTAAACAAACACCTACACACGATGGGTCTGGTAGACAGCCCGTTATGTAGAGGGTGCAATGAAGAACTAGAAACCGCAGAGCATGTTATATGTCTCTGCCCAGCTCTGGTAAACACTAGGTAGCTAGGTAGCTAGTAGTAGGGGAGTGCTGGCCTAGTTTGGCAAGCATTGACAACTCCTCACCTGCCGGGGTTCTGCAGCTTGCACTCAGAATTGACTGGTGGGACGTCTCCTGCAACAGCACTGCTCTCGGTGTCGACCTTTCGAGACCCAGCAGACTCTTCAGGAGCACACCTGCTCTCTCTCTATCACATCCCACTCACGCAATCCCCACACTTCCACTCCATACAACAGAATAGGTTTTACACACGCATCCAAGATCTTGCACGCCATTACGAGGTTACCGCCCCACAACCTCTCCCATTTCCTTCTCGCTATTCCCCAAGCCATTCTCTCTTTCGCTTTCATACTTTCCACATGCACCCTAAATCCTCCTCGACTGTCAAACCATAAACCCAAATATTTAAAGACATTCACTCTCTCAATCATCCTTCCCTTCCATTTCAGCTCTTTCACTCTACCCCTTCTACCCCTATTCCTAAACATCATCCATTTAGTCTTCTCCACATTCACTACTAGCCCTCTCCTATCCATGTACCTTCCCATTCTTTCAAACATTTCTTGCATCTCTTCCAACCTCTTGGCTACTAATATTATGTCATCCGCATATGCCAGCATCCACACCTTGGTTCTTCCCACCACGGCCCCTCCAGCCTGTCCTCTCCTCAACACCGCCTCCAACTCGCTTGTGTATAGATTGAACAGGAGGGGGCTTAGCGGGCACCCTTGCCTTACACCCACATTCACCCTAAACTTCTCAGACACTTCTCCATTCACTCTCGATTTTGCCCACGTCTCTTTATATATACTTCTCACCCACTCCACACTTTCATCTTCCATCCCCAATCTATCCATACACTCCACGAGCTTTCCTCTAGGAACTGAATCATACGCCGCTTTCAAATTTCCCAAACACCGCATACACTCTTCCTTTGCACTCCAACGCTTCCTCCACCATTCTCGCAAGCGTGAAAATCTGCTCCCTCGTCCCTCTTCCCTTTCTGAAACCCCCCTGGCATTCCGGCAGCAGCCCTTTTCTATCCACTTCCCTCGCTAGTCTATTTTTTACCATTGTCATCATCGCTTTGTACCCCGCATTCATAACGATAATACCCCTATAATTATTTACGACCGATGCTGCTCCCCCTTTGTGTACCGGGACCACCACCCCCACACGCCACTCTTCCGGCAGTTCTTCCTCACCGCTCCAGATTCTATTCAAAACCTGCAGTAACTTATCTTTTCCTTCCTCTGTTAATCTTTTGAAGGCCTCTGCCTTCAGCCCATCTTCCCCCGCCGCCTTTCCCAGTTTTAGCTGCCCTATGGCCACGTCGACCTCTTCCCGCGATAACGCCTCCCTTCCTACCACCGGTCTCGGACTCCCTAAATCCACCTCTAACCCCAAAAACTATCAAAACTTGAAAATTAATTTTGGTAGTTACGACACTTATCATCTTATAGTACGATATAGTCTTTCTCCTATAGGAGATAGTCAGATTCTCCTATAGGAGAAAGACTATAGTATGAGATGACAAGTTCCAAAATTTATCTTCAGGTTTTGATTTTTGTTTTGATGATTCTTATGTATATTTGAACACCTCTTTTTCACCTCTTTTGCTCTAAATAACGCTGCTTCACCCAAATTAGTCGCGCAGGTTTTTCAAAGAGAACACTCTATGCACCAACATTTCTACTTTCTTGTCGCTATTTTATGTTCTTTTGCTACTTATAATGCAAGTAGAATACGTCGCAGAAGATCATATATGGACCTCTCATAACAAGGTCCAGATATTCAAGTTTCCTTTTCTTAATTTAGAGTGTGACTTAGCATTCCTTATTCTTTCAAGGACCTTTCTGGCAAAACCAAAGTAGTCACTGTGCATGGGAGACTCTAAATATAGCCAATCAAAGCGTAGAAACCGTAGAAGAACATGGAATTCAAATAGACAAAAATAATCAAACAATATATATATATATATATATATATATATATATATATATATCTTCCTCTTCTTCTTTTGGTGCCGTCTCCTATAGGAGGTTGGCAATCATCATGGCGATTCTAATCTTTGACGTTGCAGCTCTAAATAGTCCGACCGATGTTTGTCCGTACCATTCTCTTAGGTTCTTTAACCATGAGGTTCTGCTTCTTCTTCCTTGTATTTTTCCTTGCATGATCAGTTGGAGAATAGAGTATCTCTCTCCCCGGGTGATGTGTCCCAAGTACTCTGGCTTTCGTGTTTTGATTGTAAGGATCAGTTCATTTTCTTTATGCATTCTTCGCATGACTTCTTCGTTGTTCACTATGTCCGTCCAGGATATCTTGAGCATGCGGCGATAGATCCAGATCTAAAACGACTCTAGTATTTTTATGTTATTTTTCTTGAATGTCCATGCTTCCATCCCATATAGTAGTGTTGAAAAAATGTAACAGCGAATTATTCGGACTCTCAAGGCTAGATTGAGATTTGTATTTGAGAAAAGATTTTTCATTTTGACGAAAATTGCTCTTGCCATTTCCATACGTTTGTTCACTTCTATGGTTTTGTCGTTATTGTCTTCAATACGTGTTCCTAAGTATTGGTAGCTTCTAACTCTTTCGATTGTGGTGTTGTTTACTAGTATTGCTGGTATATTATTAACATTGATTTTATTTACAACCATAATTTTAGTTTTCTTCAAATTCATTTTGAGCCCATAGGATTGGCTAGTCGTATTTATGTCTTGCATCATTTTCTGAAGCTGGCAAATGGATGTTGCTATACTGATGAAATGGGTATGATTTTATGAAGAAGTAAATCTTATTACTATACAATAACACACGGTAAATGTCCTCGAAGGTCAATAGCCAGTCACTAATGTAGCAAATAAATGAACTACTACTAATAAATTAGTTAAAAACTACTCAATAACATCATCACATTCTCTTGAAATGAATAACCATCATGATTCCGCATAAAATTTATTTCCATCAGGGACAAATCCCCGACGAGTCCCAAATAGTTCTATCACTGTGTCACCCCTATTTCTTTTATTAACACACCGTCCATGGCGCGCAGAGTATTAATAATAATTCCGTGGTAATTTCGCAAAGTACCAGCATCAATCAAACAACAATTTCTGAGATTATTCCCTCGCGCGAACGCGCACCATCCAATGCCGACCAGCTGCGCCCGCACCCCCCGATGACAGATGCAGGGATGACATCCTACATTTATATCAACTTCCCCGGGCACGCATCACATTTACCGCCACACACACATACACACATGCACACGAGAGACAGACTCACACGAAAAAGCGACGCTGTCGCAACGTATCAACTGGGAATGGAGAAATTCGAGAGCCGAAAAATTTATTCACATCCTAGGGACGGTATTTTTTATATATGCTACGTGTGGTGCCATTATCGAGTATGAGTTAATAATTGTGAAAAATAGCTACTTTATTCAATCAATAATATTATGAGAATACTACAATGAATATTACAAATACAATTTCAGTATATTTCAAATATATTATTGATTCAGAAATTGAATGGTTTTGGCGTCTACTACGTGGTAATTCGTTTTAAATAAAGGAGATGAATAAAACTACTATGTTTTTTACCACTTATTGTAAATAAGTGGTAAAAAACATAGTAGTTTTATTCATCTCCTTTATATTATTGATTCTTTTTGCCTATTTTAATGCCTAGGTAGATGTATTTTTCTACGATTTCCATGCTTTCATTGGCTATATTATTTAGAGTTTCCTTTCCATGTAACCAGTGTGCAAGGGAAAGTCTTAATCTTTATCGCCAATGAAAGCGTGGAAACAGGACATTAAAATAGGCAAAAAGAAACAAAATATATATATATATATATATATATATATATATATATATATATATATATATTCAAATTGTTCATGCAGAATGTCCATGGTAGCGTCTGCTGTGTGGCATGTAGCCTCGTCCTGCTGGAATCACATGTCGTCTACTTCCATATCGTTCAATATGGGCCAAAAGAAATCGGTTACCATCGTTCTGTATTGCTCGTGATAGCCTCACCAACATCATTTTCAAAAAGTACAGACCATTGACGCCGGTAGCCCAAAGTCCACACCAAATAGTAACTTTTCGTGGAAGCATAGCCACCTGGTGAACCTCGTGTCGGTTGGTGTCGTCCCATCTTCGGCAATTTTGCTTGTTAACGTAGCCATTCATCCAAAAATGCGCCTCGTCTGAATGTGCGCAACGTTTGCACTGAGTTACACTCATTTTTATCATTTGGATGTGCTGCTCAATCGTATAATTTACCATGGTGATTTGGCATCAGTGACTGAATAATAAACACCGGATTAGACAGACGCCATCAAAAGAACATGGCCGCCACAGGCTACCTACAACGAGCCGTCCCAATTGAAAAAGCACTGTATATTCGACTTCTTCATTTCTTTGCTGAGACTTTTATTTATTTCTCAGTAATCTGCTGTGTATCTTAGCTATTTCCCTACTTTGTTCTATAAGCTTTAATATGTTTGGTTCTAATTTGTGTTCTTTCTTTTTTCTTTCAGTTGTAAGGCCACGCCTCCCTGTTCGGTTTGTTGTCAGTATTATTTTGATATAATATGTGGCAAGATTTAAAAACAGTGGTTTCTCCTGGTAATGAACAGCCCCAAGATATGCCATTTAATTTGGGTAAGTTCTCGTTTTAGTTTGATGAGGTTTTCCAGTATTCTCATTGTTCTGATGTTGTATATTCCTAGTTGGATTGTAGTAGCCTTCCGTCTAGAATATGGTCTTTTTTGTGTATATGATTAAAATACGTTATTCGTACTACATCATGATAGATAAATAAACAGACGTTAGATAATTTCCATGTATCGTGGTCTTGAGGATTACTAAATTTCGTTTGACTATGGACGATTAGCGGGAGCCCATTTCGTCGCGACCGATTCTCGGTTAAAATAATATAAATGGGAGTGTATTTTAGGCGCCGTAAAAAGCCATTGCTAAATTGCCGCCATTTATATCGTCGCCTCGGGGAGGCATTCCGTGATACCATAAAATCCACTCGAGGGCGAATTATCGGCGTAAAACTTTAACGGCCAAAAATATCAGCAGTCAGACTAATACCACTTGAGGGCACTTCCAAAATTAACCTTATAAATATATTGCATTAAAATATTGATATGAATGTACGATCAACTCGCTTTGATATACCAATTTGTGACGTGGTGGATATCAAATGAAATAAAAATGTACCAAAAAATAAAATAAAATAAAATCTTCTATCTTTTATAAGGCTATCAGCCGTGAGGCTTTTCCGCCGGTCAAGGGAGAAGCTCAGAGGAGTTTAATCACCCGGTATTTACCTTAACTTCACAGAAAACCTCTGAAAAACTGTGAAAGGTGATTCGCGAAAATTCTCTCCCCACTGGGGATCGAACTCAGGCTCTCCAATGCTCAGTACGCGGCGGACGACGCCTCTAACCACTCGGCCACTGAGCTGGGTAAAATAAAATATATTCAGAAATAAACCAAAATGTAATTAATACAAGAATAATTTCAATAAAATAAATATATTTCAGACTAGCATATGTTCTGCGACAATGCGGCAGTATAATTCTTTAAAATTTTGGTCTGCCCCGACATTTAGGCCATACATTTAACATCTTGTGTCCTCCATCCATGTTTTATTAAAAATAGTATACGGTGCGTTTTTCCAAAACCTCATCCAACATATTTTCAGCTACTTTATCTTTTCTCCAGTAGTATTTATTTTAGCTCGAGTAAATTTCGTTGGATAGATTTATAACTAGAGAGTAGCTACCGTCCCCTAAAAGAAGGACAGCATAGCGGGTGGCAGTTTATCTGGTTGTTACCTTCCCCTTTTACACATTTTCTTGTCTAGGGTTGGCTTGCTTGTTATCGGTGGGCACCTTCTAGTTTTGCGTTGGAGAAGTAAATATAAACAGATCATGTCGGTTGTCCATAAAAAAATACAATATATAATAATACATGAATACATAATACATAAACATTATCTTCGTTTTTATATTATAGGCTCAGACTAATAAATAAATAATGTATTTATTAGTCTGGAGATTATAGGTATGTTATTTAATATCAAATCCTAACATGTCTGAATCCTACAGTTTGCAACCCTTCATTATAACTCTGTTATTAAAAGTATGAATTTGAAAGTTGAATTATATGTTTCCAACGCGCAGTGGTTTAATTATAATTCGTAATTTC
Source organism: Lordithon lunulatus (assembly GCA_963942505.1). NCBI lineage: Eukaryota > Metazoa > Arthropoda > Insecta > Coleoptera > Staphylinidae > Lordithon > Lordithon lunulatus. Next base: position 69,612,295 of record OZ012666.1, read on the forward strand.
CAAACGGGCCCCCGAAAAGAGAGTTCGCAAATTACGATTCTTAACGTGCCAGGGAAACGTGTTGCATTATTTCAGCCCGCTGTTTTCCATAACTTCATACTTGGTATCTATCTGCGGTCACGGCAGCTGTGTCCCAACAATAGTGTCCCGAACTTTTACCACCGGGGGGAAAACAACCATTAATTAATCAACTTGATGTACGGCCGCGGCCCGGTTTTGTGAAATTAATTTAAATATTCGGCCGGCTCGCGCGGCAATTTTTACCCGGAGAGGAAAACAACACAGCACAACAGGAATGAAAAAGTTGGGGGGAAAAAAAACAACAACAACAACAAAAATAGCACAATTGTGCAAATTGGAAGCGGCTCGCGTCGCGCACTTTTTCAATTGGATTTATTGCGCCGGACGTAATTTTATGCACGCTCACATGGCGTAATATACACACAAATGGCATTGTTTATTTAGTGTCTTCGCGTACATCATAGCTGGAATGCAAACACTCCCAGCTGCAGATGCACTCAGTGCATCAATCAAATCAATCTTGATTCGGGCCGGAATGCAATTCGCGTATCCGTGACTTATCGCTAATTGCAATTGTTTGTCCGTGAATTAATATGGTAATTATAGTGGCTAAATTGTTTAATTCAATTATAGATCTAGACATTATTAGATAATTAATTATCAACATAATGTATTGCAATTTATAAATATACTAATGCAAATACTCTTGGATTAGACTTTAACTTGTTGGAATTGTTATATATAGCAAGTTTACTGTAGGAGGCAGTTATTAATGCCAATGAATTCATTATTCAATAATGTGAAAATTTAATTGTTTACTTGTATCCTAGTAGTTCTTGTATCTGTTCCATCTTATACTATTGGTATTGAGAGATGTAGTGTATTTTTTCATCAGGATAGATGAAAAATACACTACATCTTGTTGTTGTTTTACTTCCATATGTATTCTAGGAGTTGGTTGTAGTGTTTGATTGTGTCTGTTGTCAGTGCTTGTGAGTATTTGTTTGTTGTATGTCTCTAAGTAGGTACTCAACTCGGATTTTTTTTCTGGTTTGATGATCGTGTATCTTTTTGTTTGATTTAAGTTGGGTACTTGTTTTTATTTTGTTATTTATATATAAGAGTGATTGACTCTTTGATGTTGGTCCACCGCGAGGTTTTCTTGTGATTAAGGGCCGGTTCTACAATTGACATTTAACTGGAGAATAAAGGCCGTTTTAGACAAGACAATTTCTTGGCTCAAAAGTTAGTCAAGGTGCGAGACAATCTAAATTGTCTCGTATCACACAACAAATTATTTAAAATATTGAATTGGATGGTAGATCGAATGGAAAAATATAACGCTTTTTATTTGTCAAGGACATATTGTATGGGAGGAGGATATATGAATTCATTTCTTGAACAACTTTTGAGCTAAGAAATTGTCTTCTTTAAAACGACCTTAAGGCTATTCGTGGAATAAGTTTGAGATTTTAAAGCCATTATCTCAAACTTATTCCACGAATAGCCTTATTCGCCAGTTAAATGTCAATTGTAGAACCGGCCCTAAAAATGCTCCATAACTGTTAATGTTAAGAATTGCTGGTCTATATATTTTGTGTATTAGTAGTTTATATCACTATTCACGATATTTTAGTAATTGGCAGTTTAATCACCAGCTGGTAAATGTATTTACTTTAGCTAATTGAATTATAATATTAATAAACGCGTAACCCAATATTCAACTGTTTCAATTATGTTAAACATGATTTAAAACAGTCTGCAGGCTCAATTACATAAATTTCATGTAAAGTGCGTACTAATTTTACATAATGAATATTCTTATTACCGTCCGTTCTAGTAAATTCATAAAATAAATGTGTATTTAACAGCTCCGCAGCTCTTCAAAATATGATTCAATTAAATTTTATTCGCGTATAATTAACTTTGGGCTGGCTTCTGCAGGGGCTGTCGAAATTAGAGTTTTAATTGGGTGTAACTGGAAACGGGTCAAGACGACCCTGTTTAAAACTAATCCGCGCACCCGCTAAACCCTTCCCCACAACAATCAATGCAAATGAACCAAATCCAACAACCACCCCACGCCCACGGGTTGTTTATAACTGTGTTTTGATTAACATATTTTACTGCCGCCGACCGCGGGCCGTTTATAATTATGTAAGAGTAAAAAGTGGCTTGTTCTAACCGGGATGGAGCTCGGGGGAAATCAGGAAAAACTTCAATAAGGGGTTCGGGGGGGCCGTTCGTACGGGCACCGACCGTTACTGCCGTTACCGCCGTCTGGGGATCGATGAACGGGATTTTGGAACTAAAGTGATTTTTCTTCGTGCTAAACGATTTTAACGTGCTCATTCGGCGACCGTAATTACCATAAAACGGCCGACGGCGGCATAAATTGCACACCCTGGGCTTACCGCACCGAAACAAAGTGAATTTTTATTTAAACGTGAATTTACTACTGGCATAGCAAACAAATTTTAAGCTCACTCTATTATTCTTCTAAATTAAAAAAATATAACATTCTAAAATGTATAAATCAAACTAATAAGTTCAGTTTTGTAGCAGTGTAGTATAATTTTGTTTAAATTGCTTGAAATTTAGTAATATTTATAGCATGGCTATATGATAGATTCATTTATAATTATTGGCATTAATTATCGATGAAATGAGCTATCAAAAAATTCCATAACTAAAAATTACGCGGACTCTAGTTATGAAAATATTTAGTGTTAATTGAAAATTGTGAAATTTGGGCTATTTAGCAAGGAACTTTTCTAAAGCCCGTATAACATTTTCTAGTTTCCTATATCCTTTTATATATATAAGAATTGATATATTAAACTGTATAACTATTTCTAAATGGAAAATTAACATTGTGTATCACGGTGTTGTTATTGTTAAGTGAATTTATTATTATTCCGCCGCTATATAATTTTCTACATGTGTGTATGACACTATGTAGTTTGTGTCTGCATCGAAAACGATATAAGAAACTAGATGACATCTTATGGACTTAAAGCATGGCTGCAAAATTCATCACCGAAGGACGGACAACAGATATTTATATCTTAAAATTATAAATGAACCAAAACACAGGATACCAAATTCGATGCTTACTTACTATATAAAGTATGAATAAAGTATTTTTCATACTTCATATAATAATGTAAGGATCGAATTTGGTATACTATTTATAAAATAATTTTGCGAGTGGCGAATAATCAGAATTATTTATAAAATAATTCTGACTATTTGATACTCGCATCCCTAATTTTCCGGGGCACTGACATCGTGGCGGTGGGGGGCGAACTTGCGACGTCGCGAGCTACTCCACCCATATCATGCGAAGTGTAATTAGATTTTAGTGTATGGGCAATCTTCGTTTAGGAATGGTAACGAGACAAGGACTGATTTACTTGTGTTTGAGTTTGATGGAAGTGGATATTCTATTGACTTTGTAACATAACTCCAGGGAGTGCATGAGGGCTCAGTTAGGTGAAGTATTTCGGGTCTGTTTGAGTTTGCGCCGAACGGCATTACGTCCACTAACTTCGGCTCATATTTATTTTAATCATTTACATTTTAGAACGGCTGCTGATCAATTGCATTAGCAACAAAATTACGTGTTTGAATTACTAAAAAGTTGGTTGAAATATTATGGTGTTTCGAGTATTTTATAATAATAATAATAATAAGCTTTATTAGCCCAACAGAGATAAACTCCAATTGCAGGGATATAATATATATTGCCCTAAGACAGGGATGGTGAACCGTGGCAAAGGTTCACCATCCCTATCTTAGGGCAATAAATATTATATCCTGTAATTGGAGTTTATCTCTGTTGGGCTAATAAAGCTTATTATTATTATTATACCATAAGTGGCACACATTATAAAAATGTTGTCACGTGATCCATCTCTTTGTTTTTGAAAAACATCAAGCAATTAAAAACAAAATTATCCACTCAACATTTGTCCATTAAAATGTTGAATTAAATGTTGTTTGATTATACAAAAAAAATTATTTGGCACGATAAATTGTTCAAAATTAAAGCTTTCGGCACTTAAGCCTAAAAAGATTCGCCATCCCTTCCTTAAGATATAAACTGTATTGAATAAAGGTGGGTTAACTATAGCCTGTGATTATATGTAATATGTAGTACTGTGTCGATTCACTATATTATAATAAATAACTTACACCACCTCAGCGAACATATATTTTACAGAATTTAAGTAGAAAATAATGTAGAGCGAATAGAACTTACTCATTGCCCACTGTTCAATATGAATTTAAATTATACTCACTTACTCTCCCTTTTGGAATCTCGTAAATTCTAAACGAAACTAATCTCAAGAATCCTTTAGCTCAGTGGTTCTTAACCGGAATCACTGGTCTATATGAAGGTAGTCTATATTCTAATGTACGAGCTGTTTTAAATTAATCGACTGAGTTATAAAAAATTATAAAAAATCAAAAATTAAAAAAAAATTAATTTATGATACTATTTTATATTCTATATTTAATTGGGCATAAATTCAGCCATTTTGTAATAATTTTGACCCAATAATAAAGTCTGCAGGAAGGTTTTTATTGCACGAACTGTTTTTAATTAATCGACTGAGTTATAAAAAATTATAAAAAGTCAACCATTTAAGAAATTTAAATGTATCATATTATTTTACATTTTATATTTAATTAGGCTCAAAATAAGCTATTTTTTGATAATTTTCACCAACAAATAAAGTCTGCAGGAAGGTTTTTAATGTGCGAGCTATTTTAAATTAATGGACTGACTTATAAAAAATGATAAAAAATCAAATTTTTTAAAAATTTTAATTTATGATACTATTTTATATTCTATATTGAATTGGGCTTAAATTAAGCCATTTTGTAATAATTTTCACCAAAAAATAAAGTCTGCAGAACGGTTTTTATTGTACGAACTGTTTTAAATTGAATAACTGAGTTATAAAAAATTATGAAAAATCGAAGAGTTAAGAAATTTAAATGTATGATATTATTTTATATTTTATATTTAATTATCCTCAAAATAAGCTATTTTTTGATAATTTTCACCAAAAAATAAAGTCTGCAGGAAGGTTTTTAATGTGCGAGCTATTTTAAATTAATAGATTGACTTATAAAAAATGATAAAAATCAATTTTTTTTTAAATTTTAATTTATGATACTATTTTATATTCTATATTTAATTGGGCTTAAATTAAGCCATTTTGTAATAATTTTCCCCAAAAAATAAAGTCTGCAGAACGGTTTTTATTGTACGAACTGTTTTAAATTAAATAACTGAGTTATAAAAAATGATGAAAAATAGAAGAGTTAAGAAATTTAAATGTATGATATTATTCTACATTTTATATTTAATTAGGCTAAAAATAAGCTACTTTTTAATAAATTTCACCAAAAAATAAAGTCTGCAGGAAGGTTTTTATTGTACCAGCTGATTTAATTTAGTCGACTGAGTTACAAAAAAATGATAAAAATAAAAAATTCTATTTATGATACTAATTTATGTTTTATATTTAATTGGGCTTAAATTACGTCATTTTGTAATCACTTTTACCCAAAAATGAAGTCGGCGGGAAGGTTTTTATTGCACGAACTATTTTAAATTAATCGACTGTGTTATAAAAAATGTTTAAAAAGATCAAAGATGTAAGATATTTAAATGTATGATATTATATTACATTCTATATCTGATTCTGCTCAAAATAAGCCATTTTTTAAATAAATATCAAGCACAAATAAAATCTGCAGGGAGGTTTTTATTGCACGAGCTGTTTTAAATTAATCGACTGAGTTATAAATATTTATAAAAAACCATAGACTAAAGAAATTAAAATTTACGATATTATTTTAGATTCTATATTTAATTTGGCTTAAAATAAACCGTGTTTTGATAATTTTCATCAAATTTTTTGATCAAATTTTCAAAAATAATATCTACAGGAAGATTTTCATTGTACGAACTGTTTTAAATTAATCGACTGTGTTATAAAAAATTATAAAAAATCAAAGATTTATTAAAATTATATTTATAATATTATTTTACATTTTATATTTAATTTTGCTCAAAATAAGCTATTTTGTGATAATTTTCACCAAAAAATAAAGTCGGTGGGAAGATTTTTATTATACGAGCTGTTTTAAATAAATCGACTCAGTTATAAAAAATGTAAAAAAAAAAAAAATTTAAGATCTTTAAATTTATGATATTACTTTACATTCTATATTTAATTGGGATCGAAATAAACCATATTTTGAATCATTTTCACCCAAAAATAACGGCTCCAGGAAGGTTTTTATTGTAGGAGCTCTTTTAGATGAATCGACTGAGTTATAAAATATGATAAAAAATCAAAGATTTAAGAAATTTAAATTTATGATATTATTTTACATTTTATATTTAATTAGGCTCAAAATAAGCTATTTTTTATAATTTTCATCAAAAAATAAAGTATGCAGGAAGATTTTGATTATACGAGCTGTTTTAAATAAATCGACTCAGTTATAAAAAATGATAAAAAATCAAAAATTTAAGATCTTTAAATTTATGATATTACTTTACATTCTATATTTAATTGGGATCGAAATAAACCATATTTTAAATCATTTTCACCCAAAAATAACGCCTCCAGGAAGGTTTTTATTGTATGAGCTCTTTTAGATGAATCGACTGAGTTATAAAAAATGATAAAAAATCAAAGATTTAAGAAATTTAAATTTATAATATTATTTTACATTTTATATTTAATTAGGCTCAAAATAAGCTATTTTTTGATAATTTTCATCAAAAAATAAAGTATGCAGGAAGATTTTGATTATACGAGCTGTTTTAAATAAATCGACTCAGTTATAAAAAATGATAAAAAATCAAAAGGATATTTAAATTTGCGATCTTATTTTACATTCTATATTTAATTGTGCTCAAAATAAGCCATTTTATAATAATTTTCACCCAAAAATAAAGTCTGCAGGAAGGGTTTTATTGAACGAGCTGTTTTAAATTAATCAACTGAGTTATAAACAATGATAAAAAATTTGTTATAAAATGGCTTATTTTGAGCACAATTAAATATAGAATGTAAAATAATATCATAAATTTAAATATCTTAAATCTTTGATTTTTTATCATTTTTTATAACTGAGTCGATTTATTTAAAATAGCTCGTATAATAAAAACCATTATTTTTTAGTGAAAATTATTCAAAATATGGTTTGTTTTGATCCCAATTAAATATAGAATGTAAAATAATATCATAAATTTAAATATCTTAAATCTTCTAAATTTTTTTACAGTTTTTATAACACAGTCGATTAATTTAAAACAGATCCTGGTAAAGATAGGAAGGTCCAAGTTTTGATTGAGTCAAACGCCTTCTCAAAATCGACAGCCTCGCATTTGTCGATTTCGAGAAGGCGTTTGACTCTATCAAACTTAGACCTTCCTATGTTTATCGACCATCAGTATAATATAAAAACGTAGACAATTTTTTAACCTGTCTTATATTTTTTGTGCTATCAGCTCAAAAGTGGGAGTCACGGGTTCGAATTCCCACCGAGACTTCTTTTCAATTATTATGTGGTTTTGAAGTAACATCAATGTTTAAGGATTTATATATTTTTGTAATTCAAAAATCATCCCCGTTGAACGACGGGCATTTCGTTTAGTAATGGGATATTGTATTCCTTTATTTCATTCCATAGTAGTTTTTATTACTTGTATATGGTTCTGCATGCCGTATCCTCTTCTAACCCCTGCCTGTTCGGTTGGTATCCATCCAGTGTGTTTATGAGTCTATTGGTGATGATTTTCGTTAGTAATTTGTAAATACATGAGACAAGGCTTATTATTTAGTATAGACATCTACAGTTTAAACCAATTATAGATGTTATAATAACAACATAATAAATAAAACGAAAAAACATAACACAAAGATATATAATGAACATTATAGGCCAATAGTTTTGCAGATTGTTGCTGTTTCATTTTATGTGTTTTAAAATATCACAGTACTGTTGTTCTAATTATCTAGGATGCGTTATATATACAAGAATTAATAGAACAGGTCTTTAAGTTTCTCTACTAGTACTTTTCCTCCTTCCTTGAGCATTTAGGGTATTATGCCATCATCTTTTGCAGCTTTATTATTCTGAAAACTTTTAATTGCATCTTTCATTATATTAAATAGATTTTGTTTACTCAAAATTAGTAAATGATATTTTTCTTAAACATAATCTATAGGTATGACCAGTTGGTAGTATCATACTGATCACTATAATTCTCCTAATATAAGCATTATAAGTCTACTGAGAATAAACTACAAGTTATTTCACTGCAATTATTAAAACCACTATTTACTTTTACAAAAAGAACCGCCCCCCCTACATAACTTTTATAAAACGATCGCCTGCGGATACACTTAATGTGCCAGTAGGAGCGCAGGAACGCCGCCGCAACTATTATTATTTCAGGAAGAAAATCTTAAACAGTTTTCCAAGCGAAAAATACGGCCACTAAACAATATACTTTACCTTTTACGGCGGGGGTAATAAAAGAACGTGGATGAAACGGCGCGCCGCTGCCCCCCCAACGGGATAATTCAATCCTAGCTGAATTATTTGAAAATTTGCAGGCATGCGTAAAAATCAAAGCGTGACAATAAAATCCCTAATTGCCACTGAAAAGCGGTAGAGCGTGAGTTTAATTAATATTATTTCTATTGTAAAAGCATGGTCCGGATTTTGTAATTATCTATTAACTTACTAAAGCAAATATAAAGAGCGGAAAAAAATATATGGACTAACTCTGTTTGCATGGATGGGACCGTGTTTCATTTCAATATCCATTATGTCGTTGATATAATTCAGCAGCACTAGCACTCCCACGGGTATACGCCGCGACGTGAATGGTATTATTAATACAAAAAAAAAACTAAATAAAGGTCATCCCTTGTTACGTGCATACAGTGGCGCTGTGATGATAGCCATCTGCTGGGAACAATAACTTACATTATCTGCATACTCAAAACATCCCTTACAATATCGACGTTTGTTCAACAGCGATGCGCACTATGTAGGACACGATTGTACATTTGTAGCGGCACCCGGTGGACCGTGTGCCATCACAACTGTTTCATCAGTGAAATTGAATAACAAAGACGGACTTTTGATGTAGAGCAATGAAAGGAATGCAACGGAGAACGTGTTTTGTGTAATTGTTTGCGGAAATGTAATTGGAACTGGACGCGAGATAAGAGTTTCTGCTGACATCTCAATATTGTACAAGATATATGTCAGGTCGCGGTAATTTTAACTAAAAAAAAATTCGGCTTTAAATACAATTATATTGGAGGCAATTTTCAAAGTTGTTAATTTAAATATTGAGATGCTGTTTAATTAAAAGTACTATAACTCGTGTTGTAAAAGTTAGAAATACATAAAAATAATTCATTTTATTGAAAACTGCAGTAATATTGTTAGCAAGAATATAAATATTTAATTTTAAATAGAATTATATATATTTTTTAATTGTCGAAATTCTTAATTTTTTAATCATTAAGAACCTTGCACGGTAATTACATACTGTCAGTAATTTCTTCAGTATCGTTCCAGATTTCGAACATCGGCTACTGTAGTATTAATTATATATGAATATGGTAAATGTAAATTACATTTAAAATGTAGTATATCATGTAAAAAAGTGTTCCTACCAATCATTTTGGCTTTTGCTTGGATTACAAATTATCCGAATGAATCAGTATTCTATTGATTCTATCAATACTACACCTTCACGATTAGTAAATCTGTCAATATTTTAGAATCTTGATAGTATTAACATCTTTTATAGTATACAGGTTAGAGAAAATCCATAGTTACATTGGATTTTGTTTATAATATTATTTATTTATTTTTCTGTTGTTTCCTACTTTAGTCTTCGCTTCAGGCTTTGAGGATAAATAACATTAATTGTGTAAAAATGTGAAATTACAGTGATAATTTTAAACATAAATTACTCCTCTGCCATTACGTAATGAATTTTTTTAATGAATCTATCAGAAGCCGCTGCATTATTAATAGAATAATATTCCATAAAATGTAATGCTGCACGGCGCGGCAGCGCTTAAAAGAATCGTGATCGGGAACTAAAATGTTCCATTTGCGTGGTATAGCCAATAATATTTCTTGCCCGACGGTGGCGTTTTAATAAGTTACGAGACAGCGAATTTTTATGTGCGTTGCAGTCGATTTTAAAATATGCATCCGACCACCCCCGGAGTGGCAAGATTTATAATGTTTACTTACTAGAGAGAGAGGGAGAGGGGGGGGGGGGGGGGGAGGGGGGTGGGGGGGAGGTGGGGGGGAGAGAGTGGATAGAATTAATTACGACGGCGGTACGCGCGCTGGAATTGATTAGAGTTCGAATAAAACAGAGAATAACAATTCTGGTTTAGGAATGTTGTGCTATCGCACTGCATGCTAATTCGAGGGTGTACAAAAGAAATTACTTGTTTACAGTTTGGTGACTTCAGTAACAACTTATAGGTCTTACCAAATGCATATATATATATATATATATATATATATATATATAATATATATATATATATATAGGCAACAGGCAAATAAAAAAAAATGATTCAAGTGGGTGCTAAATGTATACTGCATGGAAAATTAGGTTTAATTAAATCTAAAATCACTTTTGTTACACAATCATTAAATCATTAAAATAACATGATTTGGTCATTAAATTAATCACTAATATGTCTTTTATATGTATTGAAACTAGTGGTGGAATGGGTGAGAAGAATAAAGGCAAATAAAAGCTATTTTTTTTATAATCTGAAAATATGTTTTATTACTAATATTTTAATTTCTAATAATATTTTTTTAAACATCCGACAGTTTTATGAAAAATACGGACTTGTTTAAGAGGTACCAAAAGCTACCCGGCGCATTCACCATTATTGGCGGGGATATATGATCGACCTATGCTTACTTATCGCACACGAAAATGACGATACTACAGAAAACATCAGATAACTAAATTAATCATAAAAAATGAAGAAGCAATTTTGCCGTAATATTATATATATATATATATATATATATATATATATATATATATGTATATATATATATATATATATATATATATGTATTATATTATAACTATATAGAATAGGTTGTTATAGCGCCCATAATTAAGCAAAACACTGCAGTCAAAATATTTTAGGTAGTGACATATAATCGCAAATAAATGTTTCAACCAACAAATAGTTCTTAGGGCTCGTAAACTCTATACCTTGAGTCTTTCTTCACTATATTTAAGTCTATCTTGGTGTGTTAGAGGTTCACCTGGGGTTATTTTGTAGCCCTTGATTTGTTTTATATTTTGCCTGTCTATCAAAATATAATCTATTTGAGTTTTCCACTTTTGTATGTTATTAAGACATTCATCTTTCTGTTAGAAAAATGTGTTACTAGTGCAAGGTTTTGGGAGGATGCCATTTCTAAGATTATCATGCCTTCATTATTTTGTTTTCCAAAACCAAAGCCGCTGATACCCCTCAAAATCCCTCCTTATTCTCACCCACATGACCGTTCAAGTTGTCGATATTATTCTTTTCCATATGTTAATATGTATTTCAAACTGATTCATAGGTTAGTTTTCATTTCGCAGCTAGTATTTCATAAATACAGCTGCCAAATGAAAACTAACCTTTGAATCAATCTGGCATTTATAATGATGTCGTGTGACAGATGGCAGTACACGACGGTGATGCAAACTTCCTTCAGCAACAGCACCGGTCTATTTATTGATCGACCCTCGTATTCCTCCATTTTGACTCTTGTGTGTCTCATGAAATCTTATCTTTTTTGTTGATATAGATTTTTACTACGGTGGTTTGGTCTGTTCATCATCTCTTTTTAAATTTTTGTACATTTCCTTCCAAGTAATATACAAATTGCCACATTCTGGATGTTGTTCTCAAAAAAACTGCCATTTCTCTACAATTTCCTTAATATTTTCACCTTCATTCATTTCAAACCATTGTCAACCATTATGACTGCCGGTTATAAATTGATGATGACTATGGTGAAAAATGGAATGGATAGGGAAGTGGAACAAAAAGGGCTGCTGCCGGAATGCGAGGGTGGGTTCAGAAGGGAAAGAGGGACGAGGAAGCAGATTTTCACGCTGGCGAGAATGGTGGAAGAAGCGTTGGAATGCAAAGGGAGAGTGTATGCGGTGTTTGTGGATTTAAAAGCTGCGTATGACTCAGTTCCTAGGGGGAAACTGGTGGAATGTATGGATAGATTGGGTTTGGAAGAGGAAGGAGTGGAGTGGGTGAGAAGGGTGTATAAAGAGTCATGGGCGAAAGCAAGAGTGAATGGAGAAATATCTGAGAAATTTAGGGTGAATGTGGGACTACGGCAGGGGTGCCCGCTGAGCCCCCTCCTGTTTAATCTGTACACGAGCGAGTTGGAAGAGCTGCTGAGGAGAGGATAGGCAGGAGGGGTCGTGGTGGGTAGATCCAAGGGGTGGATGTTGGCGTATGCAGATGAAGTGGTGCTGGTGGCCAAGGGAGTGAAAGAGATGCAAGAGATGTTGGATAGAATGGGTAGATACCTGGATAACAGGGGGCTAGTGGTGAATGTTGAAAAGACCAAATGGATGTTGTTTAGGAATAGGGGCAGGAGGGGTAAGGACGAAGGGCTGAAATGGAAGGAAAGGCTGATTGAGAGAGTGAATGGCTTTAAATATTTGGGCTTTTGGTTTGACTGTGGGGGAGGGCTTAGGATGCATGTGGAGTGTATGCATGCGAAAGCAAGAATGGCTTGGGGGATTGCGTGCAGAAAATGGGGGAGTTTGTGGGGTGGTAACCTCGTAATGGCGTGCAAGATATGGGATGCGTGTGTAAAACCTATATTGTTGTATGGAGTGGAAGTGTGGGGATTGCGTGAATGGGAGGTAATAGAAAGGGAGCAAGGTTGGTTTCTGAAGAATCTGCTAGGGCTCGAAAGGTTGACACCGAGGGCAGTGCTGTTGCAGGAGACAAATCGTATGAGTATGTGGTGGGAGTCGAATGTTAGGGTTGTGAATTTTGAGGAAAGATTGCAGGATTTGGGCGAGGAAAGACTGGTACGGGAGGTATGGATGAGGTGTAAGAGTAGAACAGAGAGTAGATGGAGGAAGGATAGAGAAAGGATGTATGAAAGACTGGGTATGTCTGAGGTGTGGGTAGAGGAGAAGCTGAGAGAAAGGGGTAGCCTAGGAACTGAGATTGAGAGATATTGAGTGGCAAGAAAGGCAAGTGAGAATGGCTGAGAGCTCATACAACCCTGGCTACGTAGAGTGGCAAGTGCAGGGGAAACTCCCGAGGTACTTAGCCAGGGGAGAGTGGAGCAGAGAGGACAAAATATGCATGGCAAGAGCGAGGAAGAAAAGTGTGGATGGGGCTGAGGTACACCGCGTGTGCGCTGTGTAGGAAGGGGAGTGACACGTGGTGGCACCTTAGCAAAGAATGTGAGGGAGTGAAAGAAGAGTGGGTTGGAGAGTGCAAAAAGCTGAAGGAATGGTTAGGAGAGGATGGGAGAGGCGTGAAAATCTGCAGGAGGCTGTCGTGGGAAAGGAAATTGGCGGGAGCAGATTTTAATGGATAGAAAAATGTATTTTATGTTAATTTGTATTCTTTTTTTGTGTGTCTTTTTTGATTTCTTTCTGTGAAAGTACTGTTTGGGAATGTGTGTAAAAGGGAAGGGTTGGGCTGATATGCCAAATAAAGGTCTTTTTTTGTCTGAGTTTACAATATATTGGTCTATCCATAGAAGAAATTAATCACTAATGTGTCTTTCATATGTAAAAAACTAAGGGGATAACTATTATCTATATCTATAAAAAGGTGGAGATAAAAGAAAAGTGAGGTCTTCCCAAAGAAGGCGATACGTGGAATGGAAATATGACAAACATAAGTGGGAAAGTGTTAGTTGAAGAGGGATTTTAAGAGTGTGAAAGGAAAAAGTGAAGGAGATTCAGAAAGTGGAAGCGGTGGAGGAGCCAGAAGAGTGGCACGTGGTGTGGTAGCTGAAAATCTACAAGGGAATCACGCTAACGATGACAGAGGAAAAACAAAATGTCTGAATTTACAATATATTGGTCTATCCATAGAAGAAATACGTATGTAGGTATTTCATAAAAATAAAAATAAAGTTTTGTCTCAATCTATTGATCAAATAATATGAATGTAAATTCACACCACATACCATATGGTAACAGTGGTTCGAGATTATATATATATATATATATATATATATATATATAATCTCGAACCACTGTTATCATATACCTAATGGTGTGTGGTGTGAAGTTACATGCATATTATTTGATCAATAGATTGAGACAAAACTTTATTTTTATTTTTATGAAATACCTACATACACCATATTTATTCTATGGATAGACCAATATATTGTAATTTCAGACATTTTGTTCACACACCATTAGGTATATGGTAACAGTGGTTCGAGATTATATGTATATATATATATATATATATATATATATATATATATATATATATAAACCACTGTTACCATATACCAATGGTGTGTGGTGTGAATTTACAACTACCCTCCTTAATATTGCCTTATTATCTATATAATTCATCTAAATTAGTCATTAGTAAAAAACATTTTTAATGCCTTAATTGGCTTGGAATAATCCCCCATACTGCGGTCTAAAAAAAATGCAACTTACTGGCGTTTCGACTCACTCCTAAAACAGAATTTACGTTTATTGACTACGATTTTGCATAATTGCTTCGCTAATGGAATTGGTAAATCACAACACGGCGGTTCCTATTGTTTTATTACGGCTACGTGCCGACTGGGGAACGTGAGGGGCACTCGTTCGATTCAATAAAAAAAGTGCCGTATTGTGCGGCCATTAATTCGCAGCCGCAACGTTAAAACGGCCCCGCACTGAAAGAGCAATAAATAAAACAATCGAAAATTTATTTATTCGAAACAATGGTGTAATGGTCATTTACAAGGCTGGTCTTTATCACTCATTCATCTTACAAATAAATAATGCTACTAGCATTTTATTTTACTGCTATATATATATATATATATATATATATATATATATGTAATTAATTTTCGATGTTAAAATTCCAAAAAATGTGTTATCCCATTAATAAAACTATGCGATTAGAGGTGGGATAGGATACCTGTCCATCTAACCAATCAAACTATGCCCATTCACAATTTTAAACGACTTGAACTTTGCATTATATTATTATCCGTAATTTTCTATCATACAATTAATTTCATTGATTTATTTAAGCCTAATTCGTAGACAATTTCGAGTAAAAATGTTAAAATATTATTTTTTGCACATTTTTACTCGAAATTGTCTACGAATTAGGCTTAAATGAAATTAATTGAATCATAGTTGTAATAATTCACAATATTTTAATAAATCATTAACTATATACAATCGATAGAAAGAAAGGCCAAGGGCCAATACCCTAATAATGATTGATTTCTCTCTCTATAATCGTAGAAGATTTTTTATTATCCGAATTATATACAGTATGTTCTGTAATACCTTAAGTGGTGGTAGAGCTGAGTTAATCTAGGAAGGATTCGATTTTTTTATTTGTTAATTCGTCTTCGTTTGGTAACTGGAGGATACTTGCTATATTAACTCACCTCTACCACCACTTAAAGGATTGCCCTCGAATTACATAATATCCTTTAGATAATTCCTATACTAAAAAAACTTCTTCTATTGTAGAGACAGAAATCGATTGTATATAGTTAAATGTTTTTTGTGAATTATTATTTTTAACATTTTTACTCAAAATTGTCTACGAATTGTGTATATGTATGTATATATCATATATACATACATATATTTCAATAAATGATTTGGTGGAAGAAAAAAAAGTTTAAAATACAAAACGTAAATTATTCAGGAAATTAAATAGATTTTTTAGATACTGTTATGTTGTTATATGGCATATTTTACCACTAATCATTGTCAGTTGCCAGTAGGATTCCCAGTATAATAGTACTTTAAGACGAGTATTAAACTTTTAGAATTCTTAAAGGGCCACCTCGAAATTGCGGTTGCAACGAACAGTATTTTGAAGTTAATAATTAAAATAAATAAAATATATTTAGTATACTTGTAAATACAGCTAAAATCTTGGTCTGCACCTTATTATAAAATAATTTTAACCCATATTTCATTTTCTTTTGTACATTACACAACTTGGTGCACTATTAATTCCCTCAGCCCGGTTAAGTTGTTCTTTTCAAATTGTTACAGTTAACATATGTAGGAAAAGTAAAGCAAGCTCGGTTGATTGATGTAAAAATAAGTAATAAATCCGGCGAGGCGCGAGCATTAATCATCCGGTCGGTGGCGTGAGTAATAAAAATAAAAATATAAATAAAGCTGCAGGAATGTATTGTACGTGCGCGCGGAATGATCGACGCGTAAACGAAAAAAATAGCAGCAAATAAATTACAGCAAGCCACCCCCCTGGGCGCACGCAGAAGTTCGCGTGCGACGCGAGCCGCGGGCTACATTGTTCCACCACCCTCTCTCCGTGTAATAAACTCGGCATTATCTTTTAGCTGGATGCACCCCCTCATTCCGCCGACGCGGCACGTTTCTTTGTGAGCACTAAATGCAGTGATATTTCAACACTTCAGCGCTTTTCGGATATTTTTGTGATTGCATCTAATCCGTTCCAGTCAGTCAGAAGACAAAGGCGGGGTTAATTATAAATCTACTGTTTGTCGGGAGGCTATAACGGTCGGCCAACAAAAGCAGTGCGAGGCGTAAAAGAAGCTTCTCAGGTTTAAACTGTTTCGCGGCGTATTTCACCCTTGGCGATCACGTTCGCCGGTGAATTGCCTCGCTTTGTTTTATTACACCGAGGGGTTGTTACTCGCGCGGCTCGGATTCCCGGCTCCTTATTAAACATATCATGAACACGAAGCCCACTCTTTACTGCGGAAGGTGTAATGTGACGATCCTGATTGTTTTTATAATTTGTGTAAGGGACACTTTAGCAGCCGCATTATTTCTATTGTAGGATTCTTATTACGTTTTTTTTTATTCTAGACTATGTCCAGACAACGATGTTGGATCCGATACCCGCCTGCAGGCTACTAATAAAATATCTGATATATACTTGGAATCAATTCCCACCTGAGTAAGTTTTTTTTTAAACCAGAAATACTATTCCTTATGTTTATTATCTTATTCTGATATACTATTTACTACATACTACATACTACATACTACATACTACATACTACATACTACATACTACATACTACATACTACATACTACATACTACATACTACATACATAGCAGTAGCTTTACCATTGAGTATACTGTTATCTATTTTTTTAAATAATAATTTGGTTTATTCTTAACGCAAACAAGGATTAAAAGAACATGATACAACTAACCCCCTAGGAGGAAAGTTAAACGTCATCTAACGGCACCACATCAATTAGCAATGCACATCCACATGGTAATAACCATCAACATACTCATGCTATCAGGATCACCGGGTAGTGCCCTCTATGGAATAATATTCCAACAGAGTGCTTGAGTTATCAACACAAGGCCAATCTTATAAAACATATATAATTTGACTGCAGATAAAATAATAAATAGATTAGCACACCATTTTAGATTTTTATATCGCACTAGGAGATGACAAGTCTCGTAACTTCCAAAATTTTCACTTTATGATGTTTGTTTTGATGATTCTTATATTTTAACGTTCCTGTATAAAACATATATAAGTGAGAATTCATCTCTTAGCAATCTACACATCTAGATTTCGATCTACAATACAAATACTACCCAGATGGCGTTTAACTTTCCTCCTAGGGGGCTAGTTGTATCAGTTGTATTATTTTTCTATATAACTACTCGAGATATTGTGTGGATTCATCCTCACTAGCTGAGCTATACTGATGAGATCTAATAAGATCGAAATCTAGATATGTAGATTGCTAAGAGGTGGATTCACACTTATATATGTTTTATAAAGGAACGTTAAAATATAAGAATCATCAAAACAAACATCATAAAGTAAAAATTTTGGAAGTTACGACACTTGTCATCTCCTAGTTCGATATTTAAAAACCTAAAATGGTGTGCTAATCTATTTATGGTTTTATCTGCAGTCAAATTACTATTACCAATTAATTATCATTGTATTTATTTTTTCAAAAATCTATTCAGGGCATACTATAGTTGAAATGATATCGTTCCAGCATAGAATTTTATTATCCATTGTAGTGCAACCCGTTTCGTTATCAGTCCAAAGTGGAAGCCACTCTTTCGGAACGTCCGCTCAATACACACGGTAATTCCGCGTGGCGAAAATCGAATTATTATTGCACTATTCAATTGGGTATTATACGAAGGGCCATCGTGAATATGTACTGGAAATATATCGGGCTCCCGAACGCATTTTATGCCCGGTCAGGGCATAACAACGCCCACACTGTTTTAGTTGTGTGCAAATTTATAATTATGTCCACAAAAGCTGGATGACAACCATAAATTCATCAAAATAATAAGTGCACGCCCCTCAACTGTGTAAATTAATTTAAATTTCCCTAATAGAAGCGATAAGACGGCGTCTTCGCCGCCGTCGCCTGGTTTATAATTCACAGAAACTTAAACAACCCCTCAGCGCGAGTTTCGAATTTTAATCCTGAAACGTCTGCGGACAGCGCTGAATAATATTAACCCCCGGTGATGGATAATTAGCCGTTTAATCCCGCCAACCCCCCCGCGTGTTCTCACAATAACAAACAACAAGCGCCTCCACAACTTTCGTTTCACCCACTAACCGTGCGTTGTAGCGTTTAAGAAAGTCGGTTGTGGGGACGACCAACCCTCGAGGTTGTTATTCGCGAAATTAACGAGCGCTGCACAAAGGACGAGCTAGAGCTTTTATACGTGTTTTTTTTTTGGCTTGAGCTTTGAAGCGTTTTCATTTCGGCGGCGGTACATGTTATACTTGAAATTTCGGGTATCATTAGTTACATCTTGAAACATGTAAACACGACGGGCACACGCTCATTAATCTTTAAGTTTTACTAGTTGGATAGTTGGATTTAACAGAACGGTTTAATTTAACGGGTGCGCAAACATTTTCGAACCTCGTAAAAAATATTGGAGTTATTGCTATGTTACATTGAATAGCTTTTTAGTTCTTTCTATGTGTAGTTATTTCTTTAATAGCTTTTTCTGCGTCGTTTCTTGCCAAGTTTTTATTTTAACCAATAGAAACATACATCGGTCGCTAGTGCTTACACATAAAAATAAAGCTGTATTTTTATGGATGGATAGATACATAAATAATTTATTCTTGTATCAGAATCCCTCTGAAAATCTGTGAAAACAATCAAACTATGCTCAGTACGAGACGGTCGACGATAAATAATATTAATATAGGATACATAAAACACACAGGATTGGAATTCATTGTCATCATAGAATTTCTCTAGCAAAAGAGCTTTTATTGTTCTTTCAAGTATACTATACGGTTGTAGCTTAAGGGGTTACTACACCACCTTGAGATTTCAGAAAAATAGTATTATAGTAAAAGTATTTCCGAAGTTATAGCAATTTGAAGGGAGCATGACTGGGGCCAGATAGCGATCGGACGGGCAGTACATTTTTATTGCGTTTATCTCGAAACTACTTTTTTCAAAACACGATATCACAAGATCTACTTAACCGATTTTGTTAAAAATTTCAAAACATATTCTTCATAATATTATCTACGAAGTAGCAAAGGATATATTTGATTGAGTACCGCGTTCGGATTTTTAACCAAATTTTGACTTTTAATAATTTATTTTATATTCAATGGCTGTATCAAATTTATTTTTTAAATTTATACCTGTTTTTCTGATCGCAAACGTAGTGTAACTGCTTAATGGTTTGTGGAAGCTTGTTGAAAATATTATGCGAGTCCTTGCAACAGATGTATGCTACTACATATCATCGTGAAAACACTTAATTATAAATTATACTGAAGAAATAAAACTGTTTGAGAAGTCCATTCATGAAATACGAATATAGTAGCTCAAAACATGTTACAAGTGACGTTTCCACATTATGAGTAGCAAACTCTTTCAAGTTGCATAAAGATGTCTGTCCTGGCAAAGTGCATCTGCCGTACGAGGGGTAATTTAGTTTAAACAGTTTCAGATTTCGCAACTCGCCTAGATTTGTGAAGGAAGGCATTGCGCACGGGTTCCAGCTTATTCTAGTGCACTTCAAACCGATATCACAAACTGTAGTTGCGACGTAGCAGTTGTATTCCAATTTATTCACCTCCCCACTCTACGCGGCAAAGCCGTCAATTTGCAAAACACAAATTTATATAATGTAAACCTGAATTTCCCGCAAATTGGGAAACTATTTGCTTAATTTCAAACCGCGCGCTGCCACCGGGAAAGCAATTGAACGATAAAATATTAAACAGCGGTTTTGGGCAAATTGACGGCTGAATAATAAATAAACCGCCGAAATGAAGTGGAAGAAATCGAAACACGTGTTGTTTTTGTTTACCCAAACGCGAAACCAGCATAACAAAAAGTAAAAAACGACAACACAAATACGCGCGCCGTTTTCGGAATCCGATTCCGTTGCAAAAGCTAATTTCGAGCAGGGCGTTGCGGGGATTTGCTCGCGCGAACTCCGCCGGGATTTCTAAGTAAATCGAATTCGAAAAGAAGTGCAATAAGAAACAGATATTCGACACGTAGGTGGTCCATAAAAGTAAGTGCTGACAAGATAAGGAAACTGTTGGTGTAGGAAAATAAAGACCGTCCCAATTATGTAAGTGTGTGTTCGAGGCGCGACACGCACTACTAAAAGCCACTTAAGGGTTTTGTTACTACGTCCAGATGCTGCAAACTTCGGCAGAAAAAAAATGTTGGGGGTGGTGGTGATATACTCGCGTTACAAATATCTATGGCAAGCTGCCAGTGCGCCTGCAATTGTAACAACATTCTGCTTTGTGTATCGATGCGCTTGGATGGGTAAACTACTTTACAAATTAAAAATTGTATACCTAAAAACAAAAGGGATAATCTGAGGGGTTAGTAAATATTTGTGTTTTCATAAATAAAAGCAATTTTGTTCAAATTTAATACGATATTAGCTAGTATTTTATACAGGAAATCCGATATACCAATTAATTACATTTAGAGCCGTTGTTGTTTGTTAAATTGTGTAGACTGTTCTTGCTAAATATGTCTGAGTGACTTAGCTCTTAAACTCGTATGACATCATATAGTTTCTTATATCGTTTTCGATGCAGACACAAACTACATAGTGTCATACACACATGTAGAAAATGATATAGCGGCGGAATAATAATAAATTCAATTAAAAATAACAGCACCGTAATACACAATGTTAATATTCCATTTAGAAATAGTTATACAGTATTGTTGTTCTATAACATCGAAGAATGATAATTACATGCATTTGTGGTTGTAAACGGATTTAAAAAATACATGAGTTCATAAAACTCTCATAAATAGATATAATATAAAGCAAGTATGACATTATCTAGTTTCCTATATCGTTTTATATATAAGAATTAATATATTAATAATTCTTATATATAAAACGAGATAATGTCATACTTGCTTTATATATTATATCTATTTATGAGAGTTTTATGAACTCATGTATTTTTTAAATCCGCCTACAAGTCACAAATGCATGTAATTATCATTCTTCAATGTTATTGAACAACAATATCAAATAACTCATCCATCGAGAATTTCTTTATATATTTCTGCCGGCACTAGAGATAAAGCTTAAAGCGGATCATATTTTCTGATTGATCATTCATCTAATATCTGTCCGTGTAATCCTATATCCCCTCTAAAACATTAAAAGTAGATTTTTCTCCGTTATAAAAATGATTATCGTTGATACTGGCAACTGTGCCCGGATAAAAATGGTCCCGACGACGACGGAGCGCCATCCATCAAACACACCATCGATGTTCGTGATTTCAGCAGGATCGAACCCGTTTCAAGTGTCAGATAGGACCGGCGACGCAAAAAGGGCGAGGACATCGCAAGAAAACGACACGCATCAGCCCCCGCCATCCAGCGCCCCATCATATCAGGCGCTTTTCTTCAAGTGCCCCATTACCATGCATTTCGTATGAGCGGAGGGGTGCGAGTTAGAAAAAAACAGAGCCTGCGGTTGTAATTATTACAACGTATCGCTGTTTTTTTTATATATAGCCGGATGAAATTTAATTAAACGGAAATCATAGGGTGTCTGAAAAAATTTAATTAAACTCGCTGCAACAAAGAATAATATGAAACGCAACAAGTTTTTTTTGTCCATATACTATGTAAAATCAGTCCGCCGAACATTATTGAGGTTACCGACAGAATGGAACCGTGGCTCGGAAGCGGATTGAATTTAATGTTGTGGAAATGGAAAAGGAGTGGCATAAAAGTGACTACGCGGCTTCCAAGTTTTTGGTAACGCCCGGCTTGATTTGTTGACTGACTAAGCTGCTTTTATTGTCTCCGTTATTCACGTTTCACGCTGCAAAATGTATTTTATTGCTCACTTTATCATGCAATAATGTTTGAAATTTAATTCCTACGATATTTAACTTTCGGCTGGGAAATATCCTAAACCCAAACTCGCCGCGCGCGTCCTCCGAAGAATACTCGAATCTCCATTGCAATCGTAAATGTTTTACGCGAATTTTACGCCGTACAGTAAAACTCGAATTATTTTTATGTTTGAGTAAAATCGAACAGCGCTAATACAATTTGCAGATTTCGTCCCGGCGTTCACAGAGAACAGGATGTGGAATACAAATGCACGGGAGTAAATATTTTAGTATTGGATTGGTTTAAAGTAGTAAGAGTACAGTTTTTCGATAAAAATAAGAAGGATGAAAACAGTACAACTTACGCTCGTAGAGGAAAGTTAAACGTCATCTGGTGTTTTATAAGAAGGATGATTTTAAAATTCAGATGGTACGAAACTTTTTGTTTAAATGGTTTTTTTTAATAAGCAAACGTAACTCGTTTGAGGCACTCACAATCCCCTGGGGTATTAGAAACCTCAAATGCACACATAAGTAATAGGTATATTATTTTGAAATAATAAATTAAAAAGCTTATGAAAGTGCAGCATATATATGAGGCGTTAGAGGCCCTTGCCATACATATTTATGTCCAGATAGGAGTAGAAAAGTTAAAAATAGAAAATAAATAGAAGGAACAAGGTGCTCAGGTTGAAATTTTCCATTTTCCATTGTCATTATATTATAAACATTGTGTAATTTTTTCAAATCAATTGTATGATCGCGGGCTGGTAAAAAATCATAATAATGAAATGTGTTAGTCTTGGTTGCCGAACAAAAAATAATAAAAAAAAATCCAATTTCCTTCGGCCATCTGGTGCACTGATATGTTCTGCACTAAGATCAGTAAAAAAAAAATAAACAAAATATGTTGCATAATTTTTTTATCGACCTAGCCACTAAAATCGAGATAGGAGCGGAAAAGTTAAAAAAAATAGAAGGAACAAGATGCTCAGGTTGAGACTTTCCATTTTCCATTGTCATTTTGTTATACACATTGTGTAATTTTTTCGGTTTTTGCGGTATAGAGGCTGGGATCTTAGAGGATATCTTCACACCGGTTACATTTTAAGCATAAATATCATATGAATTTAATTGAAAAAGAAGTGAATAGGAACTAGCGGTTTATAAAATCTTTAAAAATATAAAATTTGAACCAGATTAATGGTCAAGTGGTTAGAGGCGTCGTCCGTTTCGTTCTGAGCATTGGCAAGCCTGAGTTCGAACCTTATCGGGGCGAATTTTCGCGAATCACATTTTTTCAGAGGTTTTCTGTGAAGTTAAGGTAAATACCGGGTGATACCGAGAATTCCTGAGAGCTTCTACCGTAACCGGCGGAAAACCCTCGCGGCTGATAGCCCTATAAAGATTGTTAGATACGTTTTTTTTTAATAAAATTTGATTAGTATCTATTTAATATCTTGTATAGATATATAAATAGATTATCATAAGCTATATATAATTATTTATATAATATATGAATTTTATAGAGTTATATCGATTAAAAAGTTCAGCACAATGTCATCTAACTAAAATTATGCATAAATCATCCCCAACGGTGTTTTACTTTAATTGCGAATGTTGTTTTTTTTAGTTTTGTAAATTTAACGTCGGTCGCAATTTGGTGTAGCCTCCGTTTTCGATTTGGCAGCGATTCCCATGCGGTCTGGGGCAACTCGATTTAAAAGCGGAGAGAAAAAAATAACGAAGTTTGTCATTGCGCTCCAGCGGAATAAAAGAAGGGGCGAAAGTCCAGGAAACGCCCACCCCTCGAGATGTATCCCATATTCAGATTGTCATGCTCATATGTTTTTAAATAACCGGCTTTGTCCTCGGGGGGAGACGGCGATATTTTAAAACTGCGGATTTTCCCTGGGAAAGAATCTTGTTTATGGTTTAAGATTTTCAAAACGTGTATTTTATTCCTTTTTAGTGTACTAAATGGAGTAACATACCATATACTATTTGCCATATGGAAATAAAGGACTGGCAATTAGTGGTCAATGTTTCACGGTTTGTCGACAATAAATCCCTCAAGCAATTTTCTGGGATTTAATCAATTTAATTTCAGATTAACTATGCCTTTATTTATAGAAAATTGCATTAAACTGAAAAAATAAACTTGCCATTTTTCATTGATTATATAAGTTAGATAAATATTGAAGGAGGATTCAAGCAAATACTGACAGTACTAGGATTGACAGTATTATTGACCATGTAAGGTGCCTTTTATATACAGACTATCTTCCAAAACAGTAGTTTGTGATCAATTTTAATAAAATTTTCATAAAAAGCTTATTGGAATTAAACAAACAAATAAAACACTAGAATTGAAATTATTTTTCAAGTTAATTTTTTGATGTAGATTATATTTAGAATATGTGATGAAATTCCATTTACATTGATATCAAATTACATTACATCTAATAATTTATTTAAAAGAATAAATAAAACAAGAAGAATTAGTAGTAGCTAATTTTCAAATAGTTTCGGTCTAGTTTTATTTTCTGAAGCAATTCTGCAGAATATCGACATTAATGTTCTAATCGTTGCGTTTTGAGCAGATTGCGTTAAAACTTTCGCACAGTTTTGGGTCAAATACATTTTAATAAACCCGAAAAGTTCTCCCTTAATACATTTTTTGATGTACCACAGCCGCATTCCAAACGGGCAGGAATATCCCTGTGGAAAATTCAGGACATGGATCCCGCATTTATTCGAAGAGGGTCAAAGCTGCCGTACATGCATAAGCAGTCTCTTCCCCGAGCGGGGGCTCGGGCAGGTATATAATCGCACCCGCTGGCGAGCATCTCCTTTCTCGCCTTTATTTAATCGCGCTAGAGGCTCGGGGATAAGCTGCGAAGTTCCCGTATGTTTCTTTTCCGGTCGCAACTATTTTTTTTCCCATTTTCTCGTAACGCCATTGCGACGAGATAAAGCGGCATTATCAGATCATTAGATTTGTAATGTAGTGCGGCTTAAACAATTCAATTAGTGCCGCTACATGAAGCAGGGGGCGGCTATAACGCCGCCTGTCAGCGCCAAACTATGGCTGGAACTAAAACCACTGTATGTGGAAAATACGAGCAATTGCCGTTGATAAAGCAGATGTCAACTATCTTAAATGCGACGCTATTTCTCCCTGCGGCCACTAATTGTTTTCGGATCCAGTTATACCCCTACGTGTACAATTTAAGCTCGATTAAATTGGAAAGGTTATTTTTATGGGATTCATTTTAGGGATGAGGATGGCGGGTTGATTCAGGGAGACGAGCTTTATGCACAATCAATCGTCCATACGGCAAGAGATAACGGCATGTCAAATGTGACAGTAGTAAGCGATACCACCCGCATTTGAATGATTTGAAAAATCATATGACATTTTAATTTAGATTAGTTTATTCATGAAAACTGTTGACAGAATCTATGCATACAAAACACATATTTAAATTTGAAAATTGCTGAAAATTATTGTTTCAGCCTTATGAACTAATAGTTTCTTGTTGGGAAATTGAATGGTTTTGGCGTCTACTACGTGGTAATTATATTAATTTATTCAGTACTTCAATGATTTGCCATTTCTGGTCGATAGTGATGATATAATTACCATTATATCTTGTTTCTTCAATTTTTCGTTTATTTTTTCTTAACTTTTTTGCTCACTAACTTATCCTTCAGTTTTCTAGGATCCATATTATCCTTAGTGGAACCTAAAAAGCTTTATAACTATTATTATTATATTACTAGGTAAAATTCCCGTCGGTTGGGGTATGATGAAACAATTTTCAAATAAAAATCATTTACGAAAAACAATATTTACCGCTTCGGTGAACATGCTGCTTACCCCTACTTCACGCTTAGTAGGGTAGGAAAACCCGGCTGCATGACTGACAGGTGGGTCGGCTTCAAAACATTGGGTGGGTCGGCTTCAAAACATTGTCTTCGTTTTTATATTATAAGAATTCGCGTTGCCACTCTACCTTATTTAACTTGTGAGAATCATTTTTTAATATATGTACTACAAAAACAATTATTTCCAGGACTCAGATAAAATATGTTATGCACACAGCACAAAGCTAAACATATCTAGATATTTTTCGAGGTGCTCTTAAAATTTATACCATATCTAGTAAAAATAGGGCCGCCAATACAGAAACAACCGTAATAAATAAATTTTACGGCTGCCCGAGCCAACGCCGGCCGGGGTCGTCGCGAGATCTCCATAAATAAACACGGGCGCCCCGCGTATTCGGCCCGGGATATTTATGCGGGCCAAAAAGGAATCTTAGATAATATTTACTTCATTGAAAATCGAAATAAGCATGTGCTACAGCTAGAGGATGCGGGCTGGGCGGCGGTGTTTTATTGTGTCCCTACAATGGGGGGGATCGTTGACAGTTTACGACGGCTGCAGGAATTCGGCAGTAAACGTGCAGCGAATGCTCATCGCCCCGTAATTATTGCCTCTTTCCGAAGCCCGTCCACGTAAAATATTTATGTTTTATTGGGGCGACAACTTAATGGATCCACTACGCGTGCCATGAGTTATTAACACCATGCGTGAGTGGATTATAGAGAGCAAGATTAATAGGCTCAGACAGCGCACACACAAAAATTAATAGAGACGATTTGTTGCCCAATTATCTTTCACTTAACACACCCATTTTTCAAAACATGTACTAAACAATAATGTTGTACAAAATAAGCTTAATGTACTGTTATTTTTTTTAACAATATAATCATGGCTTCAGACAATATTGTCTGTGACTACCATGCGATTTTTGTTATGTAATGCTGTATTTAGCATTTTGTATAACCCTACTAATGTTGGTTTTTTTATAATTTTCTAGTTTAACACCACAAAAAGTCTACAAACGGTTGAGATACGAATTTCAAATATTATAATCATTAAATATAATTATTTATATTCATAAATAATTATATTTAATGATTCAAAATTATTTTATAAAACTATAAAAATTATAACGTGAATTACAGCAGTTTTTATAAGCCACTAATATTAGATTTTGGAATTTTGGAGTTTAACACCTCCAAAAGTCTACAAAAAAAATATTATACTAACATAAAACTTCGTATTAACTATTTATGACTATTTGTGAAGATATAGAGGTCAATTCTACAACATTCTGGAAATGATATAAGAAATTAGAGTATTATTTGTAATCCTACCATTGTTGGATTTTGTATTTTTCAAGTTTAGCACCTCTAAAAGTCTACAAACAGTTGAGATACGAATTTTAAATGTAGTAATCATTAAACATAATTATTTGTGAATACATTAAACATATTTTTATAAAATTATGGAAATTATAAAGTGAATTACAGCAGCTTTTATAAGACACTAATATTAGATTTTGGTATTTCGGAGTTTAACACCTCCAAAAGTCTACAAAAAAATGGTATACTAGCAAAAAACTTCGTATTAATTATTTATGATGATTTGTGAAGATATAGAGGTCAATTCTACAACATTCTGGAAGTGATAAAAGAAATTATAGTATTATTTGTAATCCTACCATTGTTGGATTTTGTATTTTTCAAATTTAGTACCTCAAAAAGTCTACAAACAGTTGAGATACGAATTTTGAATGTAGTAATCATTAAACATAATTATTTGTGAATACATTAAAAATGTTTTTATAAAATTATAGAAATTATAGAGTAAATTACAGCAGTTTTTATAACTCTACTAATGTTGAATTTTGAAATGTTGAAGTTTAACACCCCAAAAGTGTACAAATAAAAGGTATATGCATTTAAAACTTTGTACCTACAAACTATGACTATTTATAAAGATGTTGAAGTCAATTTCATAAAATTCTGAAAAGTATCAAGGAAACGACGCCATTTTTTGGAAGCCTACTATTGTTGGATTTTGTATTTTGGGTGTTTAACACCTCAAAGATCTACAAACAGTTGAGATACGAAATTAAAATATTGTAATCATTAAATATAATTATGCATGAAAACATTCAATACAACTTAAATAAACTAAAAAATTATAAAAATTGTAAAGTGAATTACAGCCATTTTTGAAGCCCTACTACTGATAGATTTTGGAGCTGTCGAGTTTAACACCCCAAAAAGGGATACGAATTTAAAACTTTGTATTCACTAACTGTGACTATTTTTGAATATATTGAAATCAATTTTAGAAAATTCTGGAAATTATTAAGAGAACTACAGCATTTTGTGTAACTCACAACACTTTTTGTGGTTATATTTCTGAATTTTGAATTTAGAACGTTTAGCACCTCAAAAAGTCTACAAACAGTTGAGATACGAATTTTAAATATAGTAATCATTAAACATAATTATTTGTGAATGTATTAAAAATATTTTAATAAAATTATAAAAATTGTAGAGTAAATTGCAGCAGTTTTTATAACTCTACTAATGCTGAATTTTGAAATGTTGAAGTTTAACACCCCAAAAGTGTACAAATAAAAGGTATATGTATTTAAAACTTTGTACTTACTAACTATGACTATTTATAAAGATGTTGAAGTCAATTTCATAAAGTTCTGAAAAGTATCAAGGGAACGACACCATTTTTTGGAAGCCTACTATTGTTGGATTTTGTATTTTGCGAGTTTAACACCTCAAAGATCTACAAACAGTTGAGATACGAAATTAAAATATTGTAATGATTAAATATAATTATGCATGAAAACACTCAATACAACTTAAATAAACTATAAAATTATCAAAATTGTGAAGTGAATTACAGCCATTTTTGAAGCCCTACTACTGATAGATTTTGGAATTTTAGAGTTGTAACACCCCAAAAAAATTACAAACAAAAGGGATACGAATTTAAAACTTACTATTCTTACTATTCACTAACTGTGACTATTTTTGAATATATTGAAATCAATTTTAGAAAATTCTGGAAATTATTAAGAGAATTACAGCATTTTGTGTAACTTACAACACATTTTGTGGTTATATTTCTGAATTTTGAAAGTTTAGCACCTCAGAAAGTCTACAAACAGTTGAGATTCGAATTTTAAATGTAGTAATCATTAAACATAATTATTTGTGAATACATTAAAAATATTTTTATAAAATTATAGAAATTATAGAGTAAATTACAGCAGTTTTTATAACTCTACTAATGTTAAATTTTGAAATGTTGAAGTTTAACACCCCAAAAGTGTACAAATAAAAGGTACATGTATTTAAAACTTTGTATTTACTAACTATGACTATTTATAAAGATATTGAAGTCAATTTCATAAAATTCTGAAAAGTATCAAGGGAACGACACCATTTTTTGGACCTACTATTGTTGGATTTTGTATTTTGCGAGTTTAACATCTCAAAGATCTACAAACAGTTGAGATACGAAATTAAAATATTCTAATCATGAAATATAATTATGCATAAAAACACTCAATACAACTTAAACTATAAAATTATAAAAATTGTGAAGTGAATTACAGCTATTTTTGAAGCCCTACTACTGATAGATTTTGGAATTTTCGAGTTTAACACCCCAAGAAGTTTACAAACAAAAGGCATACGAATTTAAAACTTTGTATTCACTAACTGTAACTATTTTTGAATATATTGAAATCAATTTTAGAAAATTCTGGAAATTATCAAGAGAACTACAGCATTTTGTGTAATTCACAACACATTTTGTGATTATATTTCTGAATTTTGAACGTTTAGCATCTCAAAAAGTCTACAAACAGTTGAGATACGAATTTTAAATGTAGTAATCATTAAACATTATGATGATTTAATTGACCCCAGCAGCTGAACCCAGTTTATTTATTTTTTCTGGCGGGGGCACGGGTCTCTTTGAAGCTTTACTGCATGCTTTGAATAGTTTTAATACGAGCTTCTAAATATTAGATACACAACTTCCGCGGCTGCTATTCAAATATTTGTGTTTGCACATGCATGCAGTCTACTGCGGTCAGGATAAGTGCAAATATTAATATTTGTCCACAAGTCTCGCGATTGCATTTAGAAATTGCATTATAAAGGATATGAACACATTCAAAGAGATTTAATTGAAACGTTTTATTTATATACATATTTGAACTATGTCACCATATCAGTGGCATCCTTATACGATATTTACAAATATATACAAATAAAGCTCATTGTGAACTAAAATCAAAATTTTACTTTATCGTGAGTATTGTTACTCGTAAAATAACTTCTTATGTTCAAACTTCTTATGTACATTTATCAAGCTCAAAACTGCCATTTTTGTATTTCGAGACAAATTGACGACTACGTGGTTACCGTAGTCGCCAATATGTCTCGAAATACCAAAAAAAGGACAGCTCAATAAATGTCTTTGAACATAAGAAGTTATTTTACGTCCTTTATTTAGGAGGACACTCCTTTATTTCCAGTTAAAAGGATATTAGAAGTATGTACTTTTAAATGAACTGTATAGAATGTTATGACTTTTTAAAGCGTGAACTATCGCTATGCATTGTTCTATGCTACTATATTGGTATACAATTGTTATAAACTTATAAATTTTATAAGGTATTTTATTATTTTCTTCGGCATGTTTGTGCGAGTTGTGGGCGACCACTAGCTTTCATGTTCGTATCAAACAAATAAAAACGCAATTAACTACCGTGCGTTTATTATAATTAAAGATAGAGGTAGTCTTTCCTTTTGTTTTGCGGGAAATAATGTATGTAAATATGAATATCAAATTATATATATATATATATATATATATATATATATATATATATATATATATATATATATATATATTTTCTGTAATGGAATGGCTAATGGTGGGTAAAGTATTCTCTTTTTCCTTGCTTTCTTTATAACAAAGCTCCCAGTTTAATATAGTAAGGATCAATAAATCAATAACTTTTAGACAAAATTATATTTTTATAGCACTGCGTGTTGGTGGCAATTCGTTGGGCGAAGGGGTACCCGTAACATGTGATGAAAATTATTAATTTACTTAATAGATAGTACCTATTAAGTGAATTAAATATTCACAGTATGCCATTTTAGCAGGAATTTCTAAAAAAATAAGTAGCTTGTACTTAGAAACCAATAATTTACGTTTGTAGTATTTCAATCAAAATTATAGCCATGTCTTGTAGTAGACAAACCTGTTTTATCATTCTGTTTATTTTCGGCACGGATAAGAAGGAATGTCTCCCGACAAGGGAGGTTACAACGCCGAAGCCAGATGCGACCGATCGCTTCCAGCCAGTATAGTGCTCCTTAACCGTGAATTTCTATGACAATTTTCAGTCACCCCTTACTCCAACCGTGCCCCCATTTGCCGCAGCGCGATGCTCTCTCCAACACAAAACATTTTCAATTCGGCCGAGCACTCACTAATTTTCCAATACTCCTTTTTTCACCCCCCCAACTTCCTCCCAGATGGCGACTAGACCGTATCCGCCGACATTTGATTAACGTAAGTGATTTCTGATCGCACCGTAAATAAACTGCTCAAACTGAGAGTAACAGCAAATCGGATTGTAGTGGTCAAACTGTTTAATAAAATTGCCGCACGACAAGGAAGAGTATTATTCGTGAGCTTCTAGTGGTATTTATATTATTATATTGACCTGTTTCCTTTATTGTATCCATATTAAACGTAGTTTATTACAATTTATTAGAAATAAGGTTTATTATTATTTTTAATTATTAAATGTTCTTATAGAAGAAGAAGATATATTTATTGTAACATACATACATACAAGATATACATACATATACAAGAGGCCATCGACCGTGGGATGTTCTTATATTATGCTCGATTCCAACAGTTATATATTTAGGTAGAAAAATCGATTTTTTAATTAGTTTGTCACAGTTTTATAATCATAAATAAGCCAATACTTTGTTTCTTAGCTACACGTTTCAAATACAAAGATTTATTCACAAATTATATATCGCACAAATGTCATAACTTCCAAAAATAGTTTTTGAAATAAATTAATTTTATATAATGCAATAGTTCTAGTGGTGTTACCATTGACTATAATGTTATCTAATTTTTTTAAATAATATAGTTTGGACCAAACAATAGCTCGAATCAATAAGCTAGAATGGGTCTTATTATGGGACGAGGTGCGCCGAATTGCCTTGCGGCATGTCATAAGATTTTTGTAGGGAAGTTTAGTTTGCTACCTAGAACAATTCCTAGATGTTTTACTTGTGAAGCCACCTTCTTTATCTTCATCAGCCTGTATTAATCCACTCCTGGACATAGGCCTCTTCCATTTCTTTCCATGATAACCTGTTTTGTGCTGGTTTTTTCAGAGTCGACATATTTGGAAAAATAAATTTGTTCAACCAGCTCAGTGGCCGAGTGGTTAGAGGCGTCGTCCGCCTCGTACTGAGCATTGGGGACCCTGAGTTCGATCTCCCAGCGGGGAGAGAATTTTCGCGAATCACCTTTCACAGTTTTTCAGAGGTTTTCTGTGAAGTTAAGGTAAATACCGGGTAATTAAACTCCTCTGAGCTTCTCCCTTGACCGGCGGAAAAGCCTCACGGCTAATAGCCCTATAAATGATAGAAGTTTTTTTTTTATTTGTTCTTAATACATCTGTTGTTATTAGTCCCCTGTAATTAAATTATCTATTAAACTCCTCTCTTGCTTGTTTGCATTTGTACTTTAAATGTAAATTACGCTGTGATTGATCTATTTCCTTTAAACTCCGCATTTTTTTTTGCTCCAGGTCCGTCACGGTCCGTGATTAATCGACTGGTCCCCCTTAATTAATCAAGTGAATCATTCCAGGGGTTTAAGTAAATGGCCTACTTGTTGTTTGGGTGCACTTTAACTTTGTACCGCCCTCTGACGTTTTCTGCAATTTTCCTTCAGGGATAAATTACCGGCAAAAAAGTCGGTCTGAATTAATCCCCCGATATTAATTAGGGAGCCCTGTGTTGCTTTAATTAATCTCGTGTAATTAAATTTTACACAATATAACAGATGTGTCTTTAGTCTACTTGGTACAGTACTGACTGGCTGTTCAGTTATTTATCGTAGTAAATATATTATATTATATTAAACATAAATAAATAACTATAAATATATGGAAGAATAAAATGCTTGAAATCTGGATTATTAAATTTCATACCATTTTCATATTTTGAATGGGTAGAGTAGAAGGCGTATTAGAAATACAATACATTTTTCACACTTACAACTCTAGTTCTAACACATGTATATAAACCTTTTCCCGTCCAGGCTTCGGTGCTAAAGGTAACAAGTGATTTTTTCAAACAAACATTTTTTTCAGCTGGTATTAACTATTTTACCAAACTCTACCTCGATGCAAAAAGAAACAAGTACACAGATAACAGAAGGCTATAAGAATATTTGCAATAATTTATTCATGGGAAACTCAGGAATCGTATTTTTCCTCAAAAGTTGGATTTTAGACTTGTTACCTTTTGTACCAAGGCCGTCCAAATATTCACATAGCACACGTAGCACATGAACAGGGCCCTAACTAAGCAGGGGCACGTGCCCAGGGCCCAGACAGAAGAGGGCCCTAAAAATGCTACAGCAAGATCGAATAAGTTCGCATTTTGTTAAAAAAAAAGAAAACTGTTTATAGACGTATCTAACTTTTAAGGAATGGCGCACCTTATATGACACAATAGATTCGTAAGGGGCCGCAGTGCACACAGTCTAGGGGCGAAGGCCTCTACTCACCGTAAAAAAAAAACAATACCGAAGATATAATTAATTTTCCCTCGAATTTCTTACTTCTGAATATCATATCGCATTACCTCTACATTCGTAATTATTTGTTTGTTTTAATTTCTGCATATCAGCAACACCCGCTTGCATTTATAAAACATTATGGCGAAGGGCATAACCCCAATCAGAAAATACGCGTTATATCCCATTTCTGTGGGCTCCCTTTTCTTTATTAAATGATTAAAAGACAGCGCCTAATTCCGACTTTTCAATAACTGAAAAGCGCACAAACATCTGCGAGTGGGCGAGAGCAGGCGAAATCCTCCTTTTAATTAACTCCTCATCAGAAGGAATCCTGGGACGCCGCTCTCCAATTACCATCGGAGGGTCTTAATTAAACATCCCCGCTATTTGCGGGAGAATAAATATTTTCCCGTGGCGTTTATTATTTGTAAAACAGCTCCTGGAATTTTTATCGCCCCTAAAATATCGAAAGGTGTTTTGAAAATAAGTTAGTAATAATAACAGATGTCTTTAGTCTATCCTCTTTAGCAACCGATGTTGCGGAAGTAATTAGGGCTCGCAGACGTTGCGCATTTTAAAATCCTCCGGACTTTTAGAAGGGGGAGTCAAAGGGAGTGGAATGATTTTTTTTTGTTTCAATCGCTTCTTCACCTGCAATTTGAAAGCCATTAGGGGTAAAGTGCTGCGCGAGCGTGGGGCAGATAAAACAGAGAGCTCCCTCCAGTGGGAATGAGTGATTTTTAGTTTCCGTGTGCACTGGGAATGTTCTATGAACACGTTAAGAGCTGTTATGTAATTGTTATACTTGTTTTAACAGAATTAGAAGATTATTAATAATATCTACTTGTGATAGAAATTCGATTTATTAGCACACTGATGTACTATACTATAGCCGCTTTCGTTTAGCAAGGTTTATCATTGCTAGTCGCCCCCGAGGCGTGCATTACCGCTCAGGTCGTGCGCCTCCGGTTGTAAGGGCCGAGGTAGAATTATGCGCATCGGAAGCGGCAAATAGAACAAGAAACAATAAGCCCGTACCAGCCCAGAGTGATGAACGAAAGGCAATTATATGCACATGTTAGCGCCCCAGTTAAACAAACGGGCGGCTCGGGTAGTCGATAAAAAAAATCAGATTTTAATTTGAATCTTATATTCTTATTGTATATTTTATCGGTCCTTTAATCCTTTTTTTGCGTTTGCGAATAAACCAAATTATTATTTTAAAAAAAATAGATAATAATATACTCAATGGCAAATCTACTGGAACCAATGCAATCTTCAAAATGCATTTATCTCAAACTGTTTTTGGAGGTTACAACATTTGTCATCTCACAGTACGATATATTATATTACTTATCTTATCTATTATGTATGCAGAAACATAATATGTGTACCTACTACTCGTCACTATAAAACGTTCTTGTATAACTATGATTAGTACAGCGATTCAAAACTGATCCCATCGCTTGGCATTTAATGGGTTCTCCCGCCCCTCGACGTGTATTGCGGCCGCGGTTGGGGTGGTTTGGGGAAGGCCGGGCTGCAAAGATGTAATATATGTTACGCTGTCATCACATATCATCCCGACAGATGTAGCTCGCATTTTGCCGCTACACATTCGCGAATGCTTGCGCCAGACAGCATTATATATTTTTTCGGTGCGCCCTTAATTTATATTTGTGTCCAGAAGCAATTTTACAATTGGAATGAAGATGACACGCGCCGAGCATGAAGGATGAAATTTATTAAACTTATTATTGCCAAATCCAAAAGAGCGAAACTAAATTCAGCTTTTACTGTCGGAATTTTCTTTAGTTTTAATTTTTTTGTATACTAAACCTTAAGTCTATTAGCATAGTGATGGCTCTGCTAGTCAACTTATGCTTCTATTGAAATTGCGATAAATACTACTACAACGGGCAAGACACGTAGAGGTCTTCTTCTTCTTTTTCTTCTTCTTCTTCTTCTTGTGGTGCCGTCTCCTATCGGAGGTTTGCAATCATTATGGCGATTCTAATCTGTGACGCTGCAGCTCTAAATAGTCCGACCGATGATTGTCCGGACCATTCTCTAAGGTTCTTTAACCATGAGGTTCTGCGACGCCCAATGTTTCTTCTTCCTTGTATTTTTCCTTGCATGATCAGTTGGAGAATAGAGTATCTCTCTCCCCGGGCGATGTATCCCAAGTACTCTAGCTTTCGTGTTTTGATCGTAAGGATCAGTTCCTTTTCTTTATGCATTCTTCGCATGACTTCTTCGTTGTTTACTAGGTCTGTCCAGGATATCTTGAGCATGCGGCGATAGATCCACATCTCAAATGACTCTAGTTTTTTAGTTATTTTTTTTAATGTCCATGCTTCCATCCCATATAGTAGTGTTGAAAAAATATAACAGCGAATTATTCGGACTCTCAAGGCTAGATTGAGATTTCTATTTGAGAAAAAAAATTTCATTTTGACGAAAATTGCTCTTGTTATCTCGTTCACTTCTATGGTTTGGTCGTTATTGTCTTCAATACGTGTTCCTAAGTATGGGTAGCTTCTAACTCTTTCGATTGTGGTATTGTTTACTAGTATTGCTGGTATATTATTAACATTGGTTTTATTTACAACCATAAATTTAGTTTACTTCAAATTTATTTTGAGCCCATAGGATTGACTAGTCGTATTTATGTCTTGCATCATTTTCTGAAGCTGGCAGATGGATGTTGCTATTATCGCAGTGTCGTCTGCGTATCGTATTTTATTGATAACTTGATCGTTTATGATTACTCCACCCGAGTCCTCATTGATGGCTTCTGTAAATAAGCATTCTGAGTACATATTAAATAGGATTGGTGATAGTATGCATCATTGGCGGACTCCCCGTCGGATATCCAATTCTTCAGAGTTATGTCCTTCAACATTTATTTGTGCTTTCTGATTTCAGTACTCATACCCATTTCAATATGTGCTAATAGTACTAACAGCACTCCTAGTGAATGAGTGCTGTTAGTAGCAATTATACTATATATACGTCGGCAGAATAATCAATGATAATATTAAATTATAAAATGATAGCCGCTATATATAGGTAATTACATATCATATAATATTGTTACAATATTGAAATTATAAGTATGATGGATGATTCGATTGAATTCTAATTTTTACTATCAGTTTTATTTCTGGCATTCGAAAATTATATTATAACCCGGACGGGGCGTGCAAATCGGAACGGCAATAATATGATGCGAGCTGACTTTATTTATGCATTTAATTTAAATGTATCCGTCCAAACATCCAAACTGTATAACTAAAATAAATAACATTGTGTTTGATTTTCATGTTTAATTCATTTCGCATGTAAAACGCGAAATCCATCAGTTATTCCGCGAAAATAATCCTATCGTAAATTTAGCGCGTGCCCAATTTTTCCTATTTACAGTGCGCGGCCGATCCGATTATAAACAAACATAACAGCATTTATAGTGAATGTATCAAAATTGATAAAAACAACCGATTTTTAACTAAGAAGAAAAAATCAATCTTTATGGTGAGCATCACATATCAATAATTAATTAAGACAAAGAAATATACAATTAAATGACAACAAAAAATGATATAACTAATCTCCTAAGAGGAAAGTTAAACCACATCTGGCGGCACCAAATCAATTAGCAATGCACACCCATATGATAATAACCGTCAACATGCTCATGTCATCAGGATCACCAAAATCTAGATATGTAGATTGATAAGGGGTGGATTCACACTTATATATGTTTGGAAACAAAAAAGTAAATAATTTCTGTTACTTTCTTACCTCGGTGTTCATCTTTCGAGACTATTAAATTAAATTATTAATCATCCTAGCTCCTTTTTCATTACACCCCACTATCGCTATTCCCACACTTCCACTCCTTCATACAAAAATATAGGTTTTATACACGCATCCCAGATCTTGAACGCCATTCTAAGGTTAGCATCCCATAAGCTATGCAATTTTCTTTTCATTATTCCTCAAGTCATTCTCGCTTTCGCCTGCATACATTCCACATGCATCCTAGCTTCCTCTTACCATGGTATCTTCCCATTCTTTTCAACATATCTAGCATCATTAAGACAAAGAAACATACATTTAAATGACAACAAAAAAGTAAATAATTTCTCTGACTTTCTTACCTCGTTGTTTATCTTTCGAGACTTAGTAAACTCTTAAGGAATCATCCTAGCTTCCTTTCCATTACACCCCACTATCGTAATCCCCACACTTCCACACCTTCATACAAAAATATAGGTTTAATACACGCATCCCAGATCTTGCACACCATTCTGAGGTTAGCATCCTATAAGCTCTCCAATTTTCATTTTATTATTCCTCAAGCCATTCTCGCTTTCGCATGCATACATTCCACATGCATTCTAGCCTCCTCCTACCATGGTATCTTTCCATTTTTTTCAACATATTTAGCATCTCCTCCACTCTCTTGGCTACTAGCACTACGTCATCCGCATACGCTAACTTGGTTATACCCACCGCGATCCATCTCGCCTGTCCTCTCCTCACTCTTCTAGGAAACCAAGGCTTAAGTTCCCTCCTGTTCAATCTGTACAGAACAAGAGAGAATTTAAGCCCTCGTTTCCTAGGAGAGTGGCCGCTATTGATAACAAATACAATTATATATTTTATGTAATTGAATAATAATAATATAAATATAATAATATAATATAAATAATATATATAAATAATAATAATACTCACAATTTTTCATCGGAATTCATTGCATTTTTGCTTTACGTCGAGGTACTCTTTATAGAAGACCGTATTCATTTATATACCGCTTTTAAGCGACCGTTCTTCTAGGAAACCAGGGCTTAAGCTCCCTCTTATTCAATCTGTACAAGAGCGAGTAAATGAGAGAGGAGGTGATGAGAAGAGCACAGGCGAGGGGCCTTCAATATTACGGCGAAAGACTATGCTACTAATGTTAAATATAAGATTAGGCAAATACTATTACGTCGACAAACTAATGTTACATGAATTATAGGGCAACATTAGTATTACACCGAAATACTAGACTGCTAATATTACACTAATTACTAAGCATAACCAAATTATTATTTATTAATTATTTTCATTCATAATTAATATCACGTTAAATATTAAGGCAACTAATATTACGTCAAAATACTATGAAAATATTACGTGAATGACTGGGCCTAATAGGACACCGCAATACTATGTAACTAATGTTACATTAAATATTAGGCCACTAATATTACATCGAAATACAGGCAGCTAATGTTACATTAAAGACTGGTGTTGTGATCAATTGTGATATGCCAAATATAGTCATTTTTAAATGCTACATAATAGATTAGGCTTCTAAAATTACACCAAAAACTTAGACTGTTGAATTTACGCCAATTAATAGACAACTAATGTTACATCAAATACTAATATTATACTGAAATACAAAACTAATTTTACAGCAAACATCAGTCAATACACAAATTACTAGGCGACTAATATTACATCAAATATTAGGCTACTAATATTACACTGAAATACTGGGCAATTAATGTCACACCAATTACTAGACAACTAATATTACATCAAATATTAGGCTACTAATGTCACACTGAAATACTGGGCAATTAATGTTACACCAATTACTAGACAACTAATGTTACATCAAAAACTATGCAACTAATATTACACTGAAAAACAAAACAACTAATTTTACAGCAAACATCAGTCTTCACACTAATTACCAGGCGACTAAAATTACATCAAATATTAGGCTACTAATGTCACACTGAAATACTTGGCAATTAATGTTACACCAATTACTAGACAACTAATGTTACATCAAAGTCTATGCAACTAATATTACACTGAAATATAAAGCAACTAATTTTACAGCAAACATCAGGCAATACACTAATTTCCAGGCGACTAATATTACATCAAATAATAGGCTACTAATGTCACACTGAAATACTGGGCAATTAATAACCAATTACTAGACAACTAATATTACATCAAAGTCTATGCAACTAATATTACACTGAAATATAAAGCAACTAATTTTACAGAAAACATCAGGCAATACACTAATTACTAGGTAACTAATATTACATCAAATATTAGGCTACTAATGTCACACTGAAATACTGGGCAATTAATGTTACACCAATTACTAGACAACTAATGTTACATCAAAGTCTATGCAACTAATATTACACTGAAATACAAAGCAACTAATTTTACAGCAAACATCAGTCAATATACTAATTACCAGTCGACTAAAACTACATCAAATATTAGGCTACTAATGTCACACTGAAATACTTGGCAATTAATGTTAAACCAATTACTAGACAACTAATGTTACATCAAAGTCTATGCAACTAATATTACACTGAAATACAAAACAACTAATTTTACAGCAAACATCAGGCAATACACTAATTTCCAGGCGACTAATATTACATCAAATAATAGGCTACTAATATCACACTGAAATACTGGGCAATTAATGTTACACCAATTACTAGACAACTAATGTTACATCAAAGACTATGCAACTAATATTACACTGAAATACAAAGCAACTAATTTTACAGCAAACATCAGTCAATATACTAATTACCAGTCGACTAAAATTACATCAAATATTAGGCTACTAATGTCACACTGAAATACTGGGCAATTAATGTTACACCAATTACTAGACAACTAATGTTACATCAAAGTCTATGCAACTAATATTACACTGAAATACAAAACAAATAATTTTACAGCAAACATCAGGCAATACACTAATAACTAGGTAACTAATATTACATCAAATATTAGGCTACTAATGTCACACTGAAATACTGGGCAACTAATGTTACACCAATTACTAGACAACTAATGTTACATCAAAGTCTATGCAACTAATATTACACTGAAATACAAAGCAACTAGTTTTACAGCAAACATCAGGCAATACACTAATTACTAGGTAACTAATATTACATCAAATATTAGGCTACTAATGTCACACTGAAATACAGGGCAATTAATGTTACACCAATTACTAGACAACTAATGTTACATCAAAAACTATGCAACTAATATTACACTGAAATACAAAACAACTAATTTTACAGCAAACATCAGTCAACACACTAATTACCAGGCGACTAAAATTACATCAAATATTAGGCTACTAATGTCACACTGAAATACTTGGCAATTAATGTTAAACCAATTACTAGACAACTAATGTTACATCAAAGTCTATGCAACTAATATTACACTGAAATATAAAGCAACTAATTTTACAGCAAACATCAGGCAATACACTAATTTCCAGGCGACTAATATTACATCAAATAATAGGCTACTAATATCACACTGAAATACTGGGCAATTAATGTTACACCAA
The DNA here is from genome assembly GCA_963942505.1 of Lordithon lunulatus. Classification (NCBI taxonomy): domain Eukaryota; kingdom Metazoa; phylum Arthropoda; class Insecta; order Coleoptera; family Staphylinidae; genus Lordithon; species Lordithon lunulatus. The sequence goes on from OZ012666.1 coordinate 69,654,169, forward strand.
TTACTAGACAACTAATGTTACATCAAAAACTATGCAACTAATATTACACTGAAATACAAAACAGCTAATTTTACAGCAATCATCAGTCAATACACTAATTACCAAGCGACTAATATTACATCAAATATTAGGCTACTAATGTTACACTGAAATACAGGACAATTAATGTTACACCAATTACTAAGACAGAAATAAACATTAATTATAATCAAATAAAAAAGCAACCTTTTTTAGTTATCTTTTTTATTTTACATAAATGTATGTCTACTTGTTCTCAATTTTTAGTTAATTGTTGACACAGGATCTTATTAGGTATATTATTACATCAGTAATTCTGGTAATCTTTGGGGCAGAATTCAGAGTTGAACCTCAAAGTATTAGGTCAAGTTAGCTTAATCGGAGAATGTTCTGAATGCTTCAATGCTTGTGATGATTTTCAAAATTATAAATTCATGTAATATATTTAATAGTCATAGTTATAGTCATTGCATACAAATAATCTTCCTTAGATGTAATAAAACTTGTGCGAAGAGGTAAAATATACAATTTATAAAAACCCCAAAAACTCTGTAATATTGATGAATATCAATATGCCAAATCTTAATATCCATTAATAGAAATTTTCGATCAGCAACTTGCTATAGTTAGCGACGCTCGCCTTCTATGCTATGAATATAGCGATCGAGAGGCATACGCTATTATTGCAAATGGTACCGATTTGAGACCTCACGCTTCGCGAAAGGTTCTGCCTATCTTGAACTGAAAGCACGACAGTAGTTATGTTTTGACATTAATTTTTGTCTTCATTTTATTAGTTCCACGCTATGAAATATGCACGCATTATAGCATATGGTAATAGCGATCGGTCAAAAATCGTACCTCTGGTTGCACCTGATCTCATCCTCCAAATCAAAGCCAGAATAATGTCCAGAAATCACGAAGAATTTGCAGTAAAAGCAACGTAGATTTTAAAAAATCTGTTGACATATCATTGCCATTAACAATAATAATAATAATAGTTATAATGTATACTATTCAAATGTATGAGTCTACTTGTACTTTGTAGCAGTTTTTCATTTTATGACAAAATTTTGTACTATAATTTATTTGTATTATACTCAACTTTTTATTTACATGCATATATGCATTAATTAGTTTTAAGAAGTACAGTAAATTAGTTTCGAGATGTTAATTTCACCCTTAAACACCTCTCTCATGTCCGCAACCTGTATCATGTGGCTACATAAACAGGTACTTATCATCCACCGGTCTAGTTAGGTAACCCACTAGCTGCGAGCGAGGATAACGCCAAAGTACCCCTATGTCTCAGGCTAGTTATAAACATAATCGTTCTCGGGGGTTGGAAAACCACGCTAAGATTCATGGCGTCGCGCAGTGTCGTCCCCTACCCGGGCAAGCAGAGCGAAGAAGAAAAAAAAACTAAATAACATTTATTACCCTGACTTATGGCTCACACTTATGAGAATGACCGCACATAATTCACACGCCAACTGCGACGGTGATTTTTATAATTTTTGTTCCGACCACACAGCTCACGGCCAACTCGTAAAACATAGCTCATGATAGAAAAAGCTGGAGATTAGGAGTGGAAAGCAGCTACAAGCCATTCAAATAATTATATTTCTAACTTAAATTTATTTAAATTCGTAATATATACGTTATTATTTTTTACAAAGGCGGAAAGATTCATGTATGGGTCGATAGCCAACTAAAGATTGATTATATATATATATATATATATATATATATATATATATATATTTTCAAACGAAATATTATATATTTTTTTTTCAAAAAACTGAGGTGAACAATAAGCAAACCATGTCAAGAATCAAAACTAAATTTTATAGTGACAATTATATATACAATATTCAAAACAGCACCAAAGTGATTATATATATATTTTTTCAAACAAAATATTATATATATTTTTTCTAACGAAATATTGATAAATTATTGCTCTAGGACGTTTAATCGCCGGCCATTCTATGGCCGCAGCGAGATTTCTGGCCTGTCAATTTATTCAGACTACATATCACAAAAAATAATATCGCAGCGATGAAACGTCCCATTTCGAAAATTATGGTAGTCAAAAGAACTAGGCTTCTAATGTTATATGAATAAATATGTTAAAATCAATGTAACTTTCTCTCTAGTGAGAAAGTTAGGGACACTATCTTCAAGCTAAACGAAATTTAAAAAAAAACAATTTTTCAGTAGTTATGTGACTATTATCTATTGTTATATGTATGATGAAGTAATGTACACTGGTCACAACCATTTTTTTAGTATGAAAAAGCTTGGAAAAGCAGATTGGCCCTTATTGCCCTGTACAGTCCATATATTCGACTGTGTAGGGCAATAAGGGCCAAAGTTAACTATTAGTATTAAGTCCTTTTAAATCAGTTTTGTCAGTTTGTTAAAAATAAAACAGATTAGCCCTTATTGCGCTACACACTCGATATATTCTATATTAAAAAAATGGATGTGACCAGGGTACATTACTTATCATACAAATAACAATAGATAAGGATTTTTTTAAAGAAATATTTTATATTTTCATTTTAGTAATTGTTAACAATATAAAACAATCTACGTAGAGTGTAATAAAAGGTTGGGACAAAAATTTAGGACCCCTATTATCAATCCAAAAGAAATATTGAATTAAACTTAATTTTTCAATTATTTGGTAGTTATAAGGCTTTATAACTCAGGTGAACAATTAACAAACCATGTCAATAATCACTATACATTACTTCATCATACATATAACAATAGATAAGGATTTTTTAAACAAATATTTTATATTTATTGTCACAGTCACAGTTAACTTTCCATGATTAATATTAAGTATGCGCTCATATACTTAATCTTAATCATGGAAAGTTAACTCCATAGGGTAATATTTTCAACCTCAAATGTCCTGTGGTGCATTATATCCACTGCACATAACTCTTTAAATATTTCCATTTTATATTAATAGACCGCGAATATTAAACCACGACCGAATTCAATTTAATTTCGCTGCGCCATTACGGCCATAATACAAAACAAGTTCACGTTCAAGTATTTAACTCTGAATCATTCAATACGACGTATATCAAATAAAAGTCTATTGAAATTAAAATAAATCCATTTCATTCAAAGGGAAAATCCACGCCTAAGTCCGGGAAACGAATCCTCGGAAAAGTTGTAAGGCTCGCTCTAAAATATCCGGACCAACCGAAGAGGTCGGACGGCATATAATAATGCCGGGGGATGTCTGCGAGGGCGCCCCGATGACAATGACAGAATAACAGTTTATTGAACCGCGATTGATGCGATTTTAAAACCAAACCGGGATGGCTTAGAGCGACGCGGTTTCACCGAATGGTTTGCAGGACGATTTAACAACGGGAGATAAACGAGATGGAATACCAACGTCAATTGAAAAGGATTGTTTATCTTGTCTGTACAAGATGAAAGGGGAATACTTTTAGTTGTATTAATGATGATTTCTATGGACTTTTTCTTCTTCAAAAACTACATTACAAACTCACACAAATCATACAGAATTGCGTCAAACAATAGCTGTAGCGCATATACTTATTAGTTTTATAGCAACAAAATCAATTTGAAACTTATTTTAAAGAAAAAACATTTAAGAGGCGGCATTTCGCAAACATGTATCACATTGAGAAAATATACGGCTACTTTTGACGCAATTTTATATTATTTTTGTGAGTTTGTAATGTAGTTTTTGAAAAAAAATCCATAGAAATCATTATTAATACAACTAAAAGTATCCATAGTTGAAATAATTCGGGATTGTTTTATTTAATAATAGACTCAGGGTCGGAAGAGCTGGAATTTTTGTTTATAATTCGTTGGGCACACCTTGGCAACCAATTTTGAAATATCTAAGTAACAATATAAGGTACAAAACCCAAAAGGAAACAAAGATTTGATCTGCTTTGATTTTTTTTAAAGTCTATTTAAAATTCGCGATTACATATAAATTGTAAATATTTTTGGTCGATCATTTATGTCATTTTTTTAATTACATACATGCAAAATTAACACTTTATACATATACGAACATATAGTATATACTTGCAGGAGAATTTTCTATTTTACACTATTAAAATTACACGGATGTTAAATGAGGCACATAGGTCCTTGAGGGGCCGCATTGTATACAGCTATACCCACGATAAAAAGACTACGAATAAAATTAAACATCGCCCAGTTATACAACAAATAATTTAGTACGGTTGCTAATTAATACTTTAATTACAACCAGCATTAATTGTAGCAAATACTGGTTGAATCGATCAACCCCCTCCACCCTGTCAGATTGATTGAATCGTACATACACGCCGCGCTCCCTCTCACCTAAACACACAGTCCTGATTTTTGTGTTGCCGTTTTAGTAATCCTTGGTTAATTCTATATCGGCTCATGTTATAAATATTTATTTATTTTTCGACTTTAGAGGTCACTAGAGGTCATTTAACCACCGTGCTGCAGCTACTGAATCCATCGCTAGTCGGAAGGTTTTTCAACAAGGAGTTACCTGGCTAGCATATAATGGATGTTTACACAACTTCCTTAAAGTGCTTAAAGGTCGTTTTAGACAAGACAATTTCTTAGTTCAAAAGTTGTTCAAGAAATGAATTCATATATCCTCCTCCCATACAATTTGTCCCTGACAAATAGAACGCGTTATATTTTTCCATTCGATCTACCATCCAATTCAATATTTATAATACTTTGCTGTATGATACGAGACAATTTAGATTGTCTAACTTTTGAGTCAAGAAATTGTCTTGTCTAAAACGACCTTAGGACCGCAGTCCATATAGTTTAGCGGCGAGGTCTTGACTCGTGATTAAAAAGAACGACGAATACAATTAAACAACGCCCAGTTAATCAATCATTATATAATTTAATTTGGTCCCTAATTAATACTCACAATTATTAATTGTAGTGAATGAATACTGGTTGAATCGATTAACTCCCCTCCCTGTCAGATTGATTGAATCGTGCACGCCGCGCTCCCTCTCACCTAACCACAATCCTCCACATTATTTTTTTTTGTGGAGCTCTCCGCATCGCGAAAAATAAGCGAAATATAATGCCCGATAATAGAAATTGTTTCGACATCTTAGCGGAACAATTCACATAATGGAGGGTCTCGGGAACAATAACTTCATTAGGGATTTTCGTCTGCGATTGAATTATTTACGTAGGATGGGGAAAAAAATGTATTCATGGCTTGTCCGCTTTAATTTTTAATTTTCCACCATGCGAATAATAACGGGGGCTATCCTGCGTGCGGGCGGACGAAATCAAGATATTAAGTTGCTCGGGAGCGCCGTAATTGACAATTTCTAAGCCCGCAAAGTCGGGACGGGTATATTTAATTTGGGGCCCTGAATTGGCTATTTTATTGTTGCCGCCTGCGCGGGCACGAACGCCGTTTTACGCCTGGGATGCACCAGCGCTCACAATAAGGATCAATTTGTGTTGAATATTCAGATGAGCCTCGAGTTAATTTAGAGACATATTGAGCAGATTATGGTTGGTTTTAAATTAAATAGCTCGCCAAAATTTATATTATAGTTATAACAAAGAATTTTAGGATATTAAAGAAGATAAGACAATAGCAGCAACAGTCAAAATATTCCGGGAAATATTGTAGATCTATTCTTGAATATTTCCCCGAATATTTTGACTGCGACAACAAATAGACGAAACATTAGAAACGTCTTCTTCTTCTTCTTGCGGTGCATCTCCTATGGGAGGTTTGCTATCATCACAGCTATCCGTTGTTACGTTTGCGAGAATCCCCTTAAGCCATTTTAACGCCATTTTTAACTCTCCCCCTCCCTATCAGATATTTCTTCTTTATATTCTTGTTTTAAGATTGCTTCAGGAAAAGCACTCAACACAAGACCATATATTCATATATATGTGTAACTAACGGGACAGTATTTTTCGAAATCGTAAATGGGCATGTATAGGTTGGTCTTGACGCCTCTTGTGAAATAATAAATCATTTCATCTAATTTATAAGATTTTAGATAATTTTTGCATGTTAATATGCAATTTACTATGCCTTGTCCATCGATGCGGACACCCGACTACACATCCATTCCGACACCCTCTACCATCCCATAATTGCCCTATGGAATGCAAATACAATATAATAAATAGTTGTAGTAGATCTGCCCATGAACATTCAGAAACTAGCTTATAATAAAAAATTGCTGCACGTGAAATAAAGAAATTGCTTTCTAAATTAATTCAACAGCACGTGGGCCATATAAAGCAGAGTTTCTCTTAAAAGATTTGCATATTCGATGCACGCATTGAAGTGTATAATAAGGAAATCGAGTCGGAAAAACTTAAACAGAATAGTGTATGGAGAACCTGGCGGGGGGGCAGGCTTAGGCATGAATAATGCAGCCGGGGAATTTTATAAGCCGCGCATTCTGCTTATAACTAAATTCAAATTAGGCGCGCCTGTGCGCTGTTTCTGAAAAATATTCCTTTGAATGATGCTAGTGGCCATTTCAGAAAGCCTCACAGGGAGCAGCAGCGCACATTCTGACTCGACCTTTGGAGAATTATACGTGCTCTGATACATTAAGTACACATTCTCGCCGTTAAAGCATAGAGAGAATACTAATATATTATATATAGGGTACGGTGGCGGTTGCACGTATATAGTTGCAGGTATACGTGATACTTTATTGAGGTGGAGGGTGTGGGAGGAAATGTATTATGCCGAAACAAGATAAATCGTTTCCAGAGGAAATTGCTGGGCTGGAACGAGGAAAAATGATAAAAAAATTAGATACCTATAGAGATAATGGAGTTTTTGGCATTATGATTACAACTTTATTTTTATTAGAATCCTTACTAGATAAATTATTCATACTATACTATAATACTATTCCTAATAGGTCAAATATTAGATTGTTAAAGCGTCTACTTTGTGATAATTAATTTTAAAGGATAAATAAAACGATTTTTTACTTTATTTTTTATCACACTTCAGTTACACTTTGCAACTAGTTTCGGCATGGCTCTAGCCATTTTCAAGCTCCTCCTTTGGCTTTTTTTTAATAAATTAGTGTCCGTTTAACACTAATTTATTTAAAAGCCAAACTTCTAACTTCTATCGTAGTGGTGGCCAACGATAATGTACATAAGATCGCCTTTTTTAAATGTAGATGCATTTATAGTAAAAAATAGTAGAAATATTACGATTCGTTTACGTTTTTCCCTCACAATTTGGAACTTTTAATAATTATCTAAGCCTGTAAGATTGAAAATAGTGTAAGTCGCATATGAATTGTTTTGAAAAGGAGAAGATTTTGCGTTTGGTATTTATATAAATGTATCGCGATCGACTTATTGTCATTAGTGCGCTATGTATCAAGTAGTTTAATTAGTTTAGTAGTTAAAATATTGCAAACGATCGTCTAAAATTGGCCTCGCGATCGACTTGATGGTCACCCCTGGTATAAACCAACAAAAAAATTGGATTTTTATCTTGCTATGCAATCATGGAAAATTAAACTAGCAACGTATTTTATTTTTGTGCATAATAAATGAAACGCAATTATTGCATGGCATTATAAATCAATGCCGGAAGGTTATTTCCCGTTATAGCGGACAGAAAAAGAGTGGCCCATGTTAATTAATACACATATGAAATATGTAAATTCATATTTATATTGCAAATATTTTATACGGGCGCGAATAAAAATGTCATGCAATATGCGTATAAATAAATTCGACAAATAAAAATATTGCAATTGAATTTATCACCGTCTGTATTAAAAAAAATAATAATACAATCAGAAATCCACTTTAATGTTGGATAAAAACGTGAAGACATCCCCGTTCTACAGGGCCAATAATAAAAACGGGTAATTTATAGCAGGTGCCGATAAGGAGGACAATTCGGTGCAGACATCGACTTTTTGTGTGCCCTCCTAATAAATCAGATGCACGCGCGGGGCGAAACGATCCGCCGCGCCGCAATTACGCGACGCAATTAAATAAACACAAGTCGCGCAATTTCAATTAAAATTTTCCGCATCTCAAGTAACACCAATGCAGGCGGGCTTGAATTTACAACAACAAAGTTTCCTCATTATCCCCGGCGGTAAGTGCGATATTAAAATCCAGAATCCAACTGTTATCACATGTTAAAATAAACACGGGGTTGATCAAATTATGCTGGAATAGAGAGAGAGAGAGAGAAGGCGGCGCAGTTGGGTCGAACTTAAATATTTACGAGTAAGTTCGGCGCCGCGGCGCGCAGGTAAATGCAATGCAGATAAAACATCTTAAACTAATAAAAGTTGAAAGGGGTATTTTAGTTTGTAAACATTAGTCGAGTTTGTGCTGCATGGAGTAGGGGGCGGGGGAGACATTGTGGAGTGTACACGGGGGAAATGTTCTGTTTCTTATCAACAGTACTCAAGCTGTGACAACGGTTTTAGGTTTAATATTTAGTTGGAAAACTATAATAGTTGAATAACTTATTTTTGGTTGCTATATTACTTTTCCTAAGCTTTATACACACAATATATAATTAAGTTTATTAGTTCTACTAAAATTTTTAATTTTAATTTTATCATTTCTTTACTATTCAATGTATAAGTTTTTGTTTAAATGTATATATAATATTTTTATCAACAGAGCTTATTTTTCTATGCTTAGTGGTTTTTGTACGGTTTGCGATAGTTAATTCTTAATTATGCGTTTGTCCCATAATATAAGGAAATAAAATTCAATTATTATTTAACAAGTAGGTGCAGTTTTGCCCCAATTCCGGGAAAAGTCCACCCTAGCAGCACTGTTTTTAATTTATTAAGAAAATCATAAGTTTCAGAAGATATATTTAATCCAAATTAATACAACTTAGGGAATAAACCATGCTCTAATTAAATACATTAAGATTATTAGGTTTTAGTGGAATAGATAGAAAATATATCAGTTTAAAGTAAACTTTACAATTTCTATGTCGGTTTTAGCCCACTCCACCTTATATAAAATAGATTTGAGTTTTTTCAGTTAAAAGAAACTTATACATATCAATATATTTCGCTCGTTAAATTTCGAGCATCATCAGGATAATTAAACAGAGTTAATCAACAAGGAAAATGGAACATAACATAATTTACAACATTTTTTAATTTAGATTTGGCGCTTATTTGACAAGATAATAACAAATTCGCGGTTAACAAGGATATATAAAAAATTATATATATCCTTGTTAAACTTATAAAACTTATGTACTTATATATAGGGCTATCAGCCGAAAGGCTTTTCCACCGGTAATGGGAGAAGTTTCATCACCCAAATACTCGCCTACAATCGTGTTTAGATTAGATTTATAGATATATTTTGTAATTGTAACATGATGTCTATGGGTATACGTTTAGTACATTTTCTGAAAAAATGTACAAATAATTCGCTGGGGTTTGAACCGTCGCTCCCTAATGTTCAGTACGAGACGGACAGCGTCTCTAACCACCGGTTGGGTATACATTGTCTATGGGTTGGGTGTTTCAATTATTATTTCAATTTTACTTTTACATAGTACAACAATCACCTAAAATTCAGTCGTAATCAACTTCTGCAAGTAATTACCTCGCTGCTAATCCTAAAATTACTTTCTGCACAGCTCTTTTTATTCTCCCTCCCAGTCTGTGCCTCCCTCTGGTCTGCTTGCGTTTTGCTGGGAGCGGAAAAATAATTTCGCAGATTGAATGAGAATAGACTTATGTTTGCGGCGCGCCACAATGGGCGCTTTGTGAAATTAGAGATGCAAATGATATCAATTCTTTGCGCGTTTCCTGCCGCGAAATTATTGCGGCGGCTTTATGTTTATCGCCATTATGTTTCCGTTATTAATATCGTTGTTGCGGGCCTGTTTATTGTGCTTTGTGATCAACCGTGTCCGTTAAATTAAAAGAAAACAGCGTAATGAATTTGTTTATGATACAAATGTTGTGTGTGAAATTATAATTGTATTGAGGACACAATAATATTTTAACTAGCGATGTATATTAATGAAATTTAACTGCAACTGTTGTGTTGGTTTGAAATAAAAACATTTTAATTATATTATTGATATCAATTATGAATTTGAATGAGTCATGACGAATACAACTGGAATTTTATTTCAAAATACTAAACTCTAGTTTGTTATACTTATTTTCATTGAAATTTGTATTTAAACGAGTTTAAACTCAAACTCTAATTCAAATTAGAGTGAAAATAAGTAACAATCGATTAAAAAATTAAGTACTTAATAAAAAGTGTCATTAAGTACTTATTTTTTTAATCGATTATTACTTATTTTCACTCTAATTTGAATTCTATTATATTGTATATTATTTTCAATTGTAAAAAAGACCTTTATTTGGCATGACAACTTAAATAATACAAAACCCTCCAATATACGATGCTCATCAAGAAAAGCAAAGAAACAGTATATACATAAAAAATAAAAATCAAAGTAACAATCAGCAAAATACATATTAACAGCATAAATAACCCTACACTCCCTATACCCTCGCCACTTTCCACCCTTTCCCACGTCAGCCTCCTGCAGATTTCCACGCCTTTCCCATCCTCTCCTAACCATTCATTCAGCTTTCTGCAACTTCCAACCCACCCACAATTTTCAATTGTAATAGTGTCCTAAACATGGCGGATTTAAAAAAATATCAAAATCGGTACTAAACATTATCAAAAATAAATGAAATAGTTTCGATTTTTTTTCCAAACAAAAATGGTTATACTCAACATTTTCCAATTTTTTTTTATAGTTTACTTGTCTTTATTCAACCGAGCCTAAGGGCCGGTATATTCACCATTCAGTAAAGTGTTCACTAGCGTTAGTGATCAGTAAACAGTCTGTAAACGTATATTCACCTTTCAGTAGTGGTAAGCTTTCAGTAAATCGGTCTTAAGGAACATATAAGTTATACATGAATATACCGGCCCTAAATGTATTTATTCTGCTTTGTGTGAACCCAAATGAGGCCAATAAGTTATGATTATCATTAAATTAAAAATCATTTTTAAATATTTTTTTTGAATTAATTTTTGTAACTCACCAGAAAACTTATCGTCTTTATATATATATTTTTTTTAATTCATTTTTGTAACTTCCCCTAATTATACACTGATACAGTTACCAGAAAACCTATCGTCTTTATAAATATTTTTTTTTTAATTCATTTTTGTAACTTCCCCCAATTATACACTGATACAGTTAGTCCTTCAAACGATTCACCGTGCTTCCTCGCAGTAATTAATTTAATAACGGCCGAGAACACGATGCCTCCCATTCTGCACAAACCCCGATTCCATGTAATTAATGCGCCGGGTTCGCGCTTGTTGTTATTACCCCCGGAGAAGAAGAAGAAAAAAAACCGCCGCCGACAAAATAGCAATGGCAACCTTACTAGAGAATCGACCGGAAATTGAATTCGCTTTTTATTCCCCGGCCCGAGCAAAAAGCCCGCACGGGAAAGCGGTTTTATTTTTATTGCGGTATTAATATTGCGAATGGAAATAATGAGACTCTGCAGTAAAAAAAAAACTGGCAATCTCGCCCGAACCGATGTATTTGCAAAATAAATATCTGAATGCAATGTGTAGATGTTTTATGAGCTTTTTTCTAATTGATTGAACTGAGCTTAAAGAGACGTTCATGTGGCTGCATATTTTTTTGTATGTAAAACCAGGCTTCTGGTTTTGTAAATATCAAATAAATACTATTTTTCAATGTTTAAAAGTACGTAGAAAGTTAGATTTTATATTTACAACATTAGCAACTCGAATTACCGTATTTTTTGGACTATTAGACGCGATTGTATAGTCAAATTTTGGTCCGTCTTATGCCCGAAGGTAATATAAAAAAACATTCAATAAATCGTCTCTAAACATGAGGCACGTTAGACGAAAGTAATATGAACGGTGACATTAACGAGACCAGAGATAGTTTCGAGAGTGAAGATAAACTGAATATTGCTAGTACGAGTTATGTTAACAATAAATAAAAATTATGATTCGAAAGTAACATTAAAATATATTTCTACAAAAATCGTCTTATAAATTTGAGGTGCGTCTTATCGTCTTATAGTGGAATATAAAAATAAAATACAATAAAAACAATTTTCTTCAATTTTTGGACATTTCCAATTTCCTTCCAAGTAGTATAGAAGTTGCCACTTCCTGGATGTTGTTCTCTAAAAACTGCCATTTTCTACAATTTCCTCGATATTTTCATCTTCATTCATTCAAAATATTGTATCCAAAATATATTGATTTCCCATAATTATTAAGATTACAGCCATCGAATTATCAAAACATGTTGAATTTTCCTATTCAAATTTGTGTTTAAAAAATTATAAAAAATTCAATTTTGGAAATTTTAATATTATGCTGATACTTTTGCATTACTCGTTTATTTAGCTTCAATTTTATCCATAATATATTGATTTCCCATAATTAATAAGATTACAGCAATCGAATTATCAAGTCATGTTGAATTCTCTTGTACAAATTTGTGTTTAAAAAATTATAAAAAATTCAATTTTGAAAATTTTATTACTAGCTGATACTTTTGAATTAAATGTTTATATAGTTTCAATTGTATCCAAAATATATTGATTTCCCATAATTATTAAGATTACAGCCATCGAATTATCAAGACATGTTGAATTCTCCGATACAAATTTGTGTTTAAAAAATTATAAAAAATTCAATTTTGGAAATTCTCCTTTGGGAATTCTCCTATACAAATTTGTGTTAAAAAAATTATAAAAAATTCAATTTTGGAAATTTTAATATTATGCTGATACTTTTGCATTACTCGTTTATTTAGCTTCAATTTTATCCAAAATATATTGATTTCCTATAATTATTAAGATTACAGCCATCGAATTATCAAGACATGTTGAATTCACCTATACAAATTTATGTTTAAAAAATTATAAAAAAATCAATTTTTGAAATTTTAATATTATGTTAATACTTTTCCATTACTCGTTTATTTAGCTTAAATTTTACCCAAAATATATTGATTTCCCATTATTATTAAGATTACAGCCATCGAATTATCAAGACATGTTGAATACTCCTATACAAATTTGTGTTCAAAAAATTATAAAAAATTCAATTTTGGAAATTTTAATATTATGCTGATACTTTTGCATTACTCGTTTATTTAGCTTCAAATTTATCCAAAATATATTGATTTCCCATTATTATTAAGATTGCAGCCATCGAATTATCAAGACATGTTGAATTCTCCTATACAAATTTGTGTTCAAAAAATTATAAAAAATTCAATTTTGGAAATTTTAATATTATGCTGATACTTTTGCATTACTCGTTTATTTAGCTTCAAATTTATCCAAAATATATTGATTTCCCATTATTATTAAGATTATAGCCATCGAATTATCAAGACATGTTGAATTCTCCTATACAAATTTGTGTTAAAAAAATTATAAAAAATTCAATTTTGGAAATTTTAATATTATGCTGATACTTTTGCATTACTTGTTTATTTAGCTTCAAATTTATCCAAAATATATTGATTTCCCATTATTATTAAGATTACAGCCATCGAATTATCAAGGCATGTTGAATTCTCCTATACAAATTTGTGTTAAAAAAATTATAAAAAATTCAATTTTGGAAATTTTAATATTATGCTGCTACTTTTGCATTACTCGTTTATTTAGCTTCAATTGTATCCAAAATATATTGATTTCCCATTATTATTAAGATTACAGCCATCGAATTATCAAGACATGTTGAATTCTCCTATACAAATTTGTGTTAAAAAAATGATAAAAAATTCAATTTTGGAAATTCTAATATTATGCTGATACTTTTGCATTACCCGTTTATTTATCTTCAATTTTATCCAAAATATCTTGATTTCCCATAATTATTAAGATCACAGCCATCAAATTATCAAGACATGTAGAATTCTCCTATACAAATTTGTGTTTGAAAATTATAAAAAATTCAATTTTGGAAACTTTAATATTATGTTAATACGTTTGCATTACTCGTTTATTTAGCTTCAATTTTATCCAAAATATATTGACTTCCCATAATTATTAAGATTACAGCCATCGAATTATCAAGACATATTGAATTCTCGTATACAAATTTGTGTTTAAAAGATTGTAAAAAATTCAATTTTGGAAATTTTAATATTATGTTAATACTTTTGCATTACTCGTTAATTTAGCTTCAATTTGATCCAAAATATATTGATTTCTCATAATTATTAAGATCACATCCATCGAATTATCAAGATGCTGAATTATCCTATACAAATGTGTTTGAAAAATTGTAAAAAATTCAATTTTGGAAATTTTAATATTATGTTAATACTTTTTCATTACTTGTTTATTTAGCTTCAATTCTATCCAAAATATATTGATGTCCCATAATTATTAAGATCACAGCCATCGAATTATCAAGACATGTTGAATTCTCCTATACAAATTTGTGTTTAAAAATTTATAAAAAATTCAATTTTGGAAATTTTAATATTATGTTAATACTTTTGAATTACCCGTTTGTTTAGCTTCAATTTTATCCAAAATATATGGATTTCCCAAAATTATTAAGATTACAGTCATCGAATTATCAAGACATGTTGAATTCTCCTATACAAATTTGTGTTTAAAAAATTGTAAAAAATTCAATTTTGGAAATTTTAATATTATGTTAATACTTTTGCATTACTCGTTAATTTAGCTTCAATTTTATCCAAAATATATTGATTTCCCATAATTATTAAGATTACAGCCATCGAATGATCAAGACATGTTGAATTCTCCTATACAAATGTGTGTTTAAAAAATTATAAAAAATTCAATTTTGGAAATTTTAATATAATGCTGATACTTTTGCATTACTCATTTATTTAGCTTCAGTTGTGTCCAAAATTTATTGATTTCCCATAATTATTAAGATTACAGCCATCGAATTATCAAGACATGTTGAATTCTCTTATACAAATTTGTGTTTAAAAAATTATAAAAAATTCAATTTTGGAAATTTTAATATTATGTTAATACTTTTGCATTACTCGTTTATTTATCTTCAATTTTATCCAAAATATATTGATTTCCTATAATTATTAAGATTACAGCCATCGAATTATCAAGACATGTTGAATTCTCCTATACAAATTTGTGTTTAAAAAATTGTAAACAATTTTGGAAATTTTAATATTATGTTAATACTTTTGAATTACTCGTTTATTTAGCTTCAATTGTATCCAAAATATATTGATTTCCTATAATTATTAAGATCACACCCATCGAATTATCAAGACATGTTGAATTCTCCTATACAAATTTGTATTTAAAAAATTATAAAAAATTCAACTTTGGAAATTTTAATATAATGCTGATACTTTTGCATTACTCATTTATTTAGCTTCAATTGTATCCAAAACATATTGATTTCCCATAATTATTAAGATTACAGCCATCGAATTATCAAGACATATTGAATTCTCCTATACAAATTTGTGTTTAAAAAATTATAAAAAATTCAATTTTGGAAATTTTAATATTATGCTGATACTTTTGCTTTACTCGTTTATTTAGCTCAGAAACTAAATGAAATTAAACAGTACAATTTAAAAAATAATAAATAAATAATTTAACGACAAATCCTATTCGTGTTGAAAATAAACAAAAACCATGTCGTCGATTTATAATTTAACTTCTCACAACCCTCCCTCCAAAAAAAAAATCAACAGAACTACAATGTATCGTCGCTGTGGTGCGACCAGCAAGAGAACACCGAAGAAATGCAACTTGACAAACGGCCCCTGGTTTCCTGCTTCCTGTTCTTTCCATTATGAAGTTGCTCTGAAAGCGCATTTGCGTTTTTCATAAGTTTTATTCCGCACGAATCTGCCGGCCAAAGTTTTGCAGTTCTACGGTGTATGTGTGCATGTGTACGTTCCGTGGTGCGCCCCCGGGGCCGACGAGCGATGAAACAACAACGGGGGGCGGTATAAAAGAGACTCGCAGTTGCAGGCCGGTGAAAAATTGGCCGCCGGCATAAGTTGGATTAATTCCGCGTCCGGAATGCGAAATGGGTGGTGTGAGTGAGTAATATCGATGAGAGGGAGGGCAGGCCACCGGTGACGGATGTGTACAGAGAAATACACTACGATTATTGTTTTTCATTGTCATTCAAAAACCTACCAAACTACGCGCTGTTTCATGATTTCAAACTTTGCACTACAATGTTATTCACAGCTTTGTATAATTAAATTAATTTTATTGATTAGTTCTGGCTTAGTATATCGAAAGTTCCAAAAAATAAAACGTTGTACCCAGCTCAGTGGCCGAGTGGGTAGAGGCGTCGTCCGTCTCGTACTGAGCATTCGGCTCGTGCTGTAAACTTATTCACTCATTCGTAAAACTTGCCTTCCGGTACTAATAATGTAAATTACTATTTCGGAATTGTTTAAACAATGTTAAACCTATGTAACCACTGAAATAAAAACTATGCGAGCAAAGGTGGCCATACCAACCAACCCGTCCACTATTTCAAAACTTTGCACTACATTGTTATCCTCAGATTTCTATGATTCAATCAATTTTATTGATTAATTCTGACTTGATCTATAGAAATTTGCAAAAATAAACTTTATAGTGCAGAGTTGCTAGAAATAGTGCACGGGCATAGTTTGGTTTGTTTGGGGTGCGAATCCCATTTTTGGATTATGATTTGGATTGCATTTTTGTTAGCTGTACATATATCGAAAAAGTGAATAGCTGACTTAAAACATATATAAGTGTAAACCCACCTTTTAGCAATCTAGATTTCGACTTATTAGATCTCGTCAGTGTAGCTCAGCTATTGAGGATGAATTCTCACAATATCTCGCGTGGTTATATACAAAAATATTACAACTAACCCCCTGGGAGGAAAGTTAAACGCCATCTCGCATCACCACATCAATTAGTAGAATACTTTTTTTATTTTGTGAAGAATGCCAGGTTTCTGTTTAGATTATAATTTATTTATTATTATTATATTTATTTATTTAATAATATAAGTTAAACAGTAATTATGATAATTGAATCATGTTTGAAAACCCATAAGGCTTTATTCAGCATATTTATTATAGTCATCATCTTATGTAAAGCAAAAAAGCTTTATTATTATTACTAAATTTTGTAATACAGAATCTCATCGCTAGCTAGATTTAAAACAGCGCACTAAAGAATGACAATTCTTGTATCCATCCAGCCGAGTGGTTTAATTTCGGGTCCTTTTAAAAGTTCCACAACATGTAATCTCCGCCGACGCAGCGCGGAGAGAATAAGAAGCAATAACGGGGGGTGGCGCGCGCGCGTGGTATTTCCAGCAATTGTTGAAATCCATTATTGCAGAAAACAGTCATTAAAGCGGGTAACGCGCGCGCGAGGATTACATCGCGGAGGAAAAATAGTAATAAAAAAAAATAAACTGGAAGTCCTGAAGGACCTCGCTTGCCCGAGGCGCAATAAACCAGCCGGGGCTGTATGTGTAAAGCGTTCGGTCCGCTCAAGATTAGCAATCAAAAATGTTGACTGGAAAGCAAAAAGTACAAGTTGATAGATGGCTGGGCCGGGGTGACGGCGGCGGCGGCGGCGCGCTGCGCTCCGCGTCCGCCTAGGATGAGAGCGTCGCGACGGAGAGAGCGGCTTTCAGTGTCCGGAGCGCCGCGTCGCGAGTGATTTGTCCGGGACGCACGTCGAACGTTGGGAACGTGGTCGCGATGTGCCCAGAAACTTTTTAGTGGATACTACTCACTGCAATAATATTTAATTATTTATTATTATTATTCACAATCTACAACGCTATACTAATCAAAACAAGGTAACATTTTGATGAATTATACTTTCATTATAATTTATAACAAACAATCTTTATTGCCATACAATTTTCAATTACAAATCAATTGCATTAAAATAACTATAACACTACAACTATATTATTTAACAATTATTTATCAAATATTATAAAGTGTAGGGTAGTTTTTGCCGAAAAAAAAAACTAGTTCGGCAAGACGCTAAGAGTTTCAGGATTGCGGCAGAGGGTTCAAAAAAGATAACTTAAACTTAAATTAAATCTATAGTTCGCCACTTCAATGGTGGCTTCTTTCTACAAAGGCCATAGATTTATTAGTATCTTTCTACAAATTCCATACATTTATTAGTTATTTACAATTTATAAGTAAAGGTTATTTTACTCATAATAGAGTTTTTTC
Organism: Lordithon lunulatus; assembly: GCA_963942505.1. Classification (NCBI taxonomy): domain Eukaryota; kingdom Metazoa; phylum Arthropoda; class Insecta; order Coleoptera; family Staphylinidae; genus Lordithon; species Lordithon lunulatus. The sequence continues at coordinate 69,672,518 of OZ012666.1, forward strand.
AAACAAACAGGGGCCCTTTAGGGTTACACATAATTCAAATAAAGTAGAACACACTCCCAAGGATTCCCTTATAACAGTTGTTAGCGCCCAATTATAAAATCTATTAATTGTTCCAGGTAAGAATATCAGTTAAATTCATGCACATTCTGCGGTTTTTGATGTTAAATTAAAAATCATAGAAAAAATATTTTATACAAACATTAGATTGTTAATAAATAAGTGTATTTATTGCCCAAAAATAATTTAACAAAATTCAATTACAGAACAACAACATATTACACATTAAAAATTGTATAAGTTTTAACATAATATAACAAATATATACTAAATAATAAAGAATAATAAGATATCCTAATAACAGGATATCAATATTTATATAATATTCAATATTAATCAATATATACGACGTAGAAGATAAATGTTGAAATTATCTAAAATTAAGATACAGCATATATATATATATATATATATATATATATATATATATATTTTCTCGGATAGCGGCAAGTGGAGAATATTTTTCTCTTCACAATTTTAAAGAAAACATATTAATTAAACAAACAAATAATATTCAACGAGAAATTTCTAGAAAATATACAACAAAATTGCGCCTAAACTTTTTTGTGTTTTTCGTGAATTAATAAATTTTAAAAAAAATGCACTAAAAATATGTTAAAATGTGTATTTGAATTAGAAAAATATAAATAATGTGTTCATAGCTTGGCCGTAAATGGGTTAATGAAACAAACCAAAAAATTAAATAAATAAGAAAAAAAAATTACAATTTATCATAAGAATATATATATCTTCTCTAAATTATTTGTTTACTATATTTAATAAATAATATATATCTGTTAAATAAATAAGACAAAAAAATACAATTTATGCTAAGAATATATTCAACCTTCTCTAGATAATTAATTTACTATATTTAATAAATAATATATATCTCTGATAAAATCTGCTTCCCAGATAAAACATATATGGTGGATGCGCCGGGCTAAAACGAAACGAATCCGATATTTTAGTAATTATTTTCAATACACGCCGTGGTAATGAAATGACACCATTTGGTTTTGTTTGCGAGTGCATGTGTGCGTATGCCCGTGTCGGGTAACGATTTATATTAAGGGAGCATTAAACATTCACGGGGTGGTCCGGGTTAAATGGAATTTATTTTATACGGCACGGAATTGCGCGCGGGGCTGGGGGTGGCCGCAAAAATACGAGCGGGCCCCGCAACAATGGGAAGCAATTAAATTTTTTTTACGGCACGCCGGAAAATAATTTAATAAGGCCGCGGAATTTAAATTGTACATTCCGCGGATGGGGGGGGGGGGGCACGAATATTCATAAAGAGAGAAATGTGACGGTGATGAATATTACAACGTACGTCCACTTTAGATGTTGATGCCATAAATGGGCTTTTACAACATACCTTTTCAATTTGTAACAAATATAAAAAAAATACTAAATGTGAGATTGATATATTTTTTTTTAGACAAATGCGTGATATGTTTAGAATTTTAGGTTATTAAAAATTTGGGGCCATTACGAATTTGTACCTTTTTTTCAGCTGGTGTTGCATATTAAAATATTTATTGAATGTTAAAAGCATAAGCCAGTTTGTACTAAAATTGTACAAGCCGGCATAATAATATTTTTACATAGGAATAAACATGTTTTTGCTACAATACAATATTAAAAAAACAAATTGTGCTACATATTAACATTATATCATAAAGAACGCCTTGAAAAACATAGAAAAAATATTTTATACAAATATTAGATTGTTAATAAATAAATAAATGCATTTATTGCCCAAAACTAATTTAAAAAAAAACAATTACAGGACAACAACATATATCTCATTAAAAATCTCATAAGTTTTAACATAATATAAGAAATATACTAAATAATAAAGAATAATTCATAATAAATATTTAAAAAAAAAAAATTGTGCTACATATTAACAATACAACATAAAGAAGTAATTGGTAGATTAGATATGATATGATTAGATATAATGACTTAACCCTAGAACCACAACGTGGAGTTTGCGTTAAATTAGCAACAACGTGGCGTCGTGTAGGACCTTATAAAAAATCCATATCTTGTCTATATTAAAGTAAAAATAAATTTAATTCTACTTTTAACGTAGTTTTATTCTTTAGAAATCAGGAATTAAATTCATAGAACGTAATATTCTTGAAATTAGTTCAACAAAAATTATACAACTTCATTATGATTTTCATCGCTCACACAACGCTCCTAAAATGCTAAACAAAAAATACTTATAATCAAAATTTTACAATTTCCTTCGGGCATCTGGTGCACTGATATGTTCAGCACTAAGATCCGTAAAAAATTAAACAAAATATGTTGCATAATTTTTTTATCGACCTAGCCTCTAAAATCGTTATATCAAGATAGGAGAGTAAAGGTTAAAAATAAAAAATAAATAGAAGAAAAAATATATCAAGATAGAAACTTTTTATTTACCATTTTCATTTTGTTATAAACATTGTATAATTTTTTCAAATCAATTGCCTGACGGATCCATGGTCAAACATAATAATAATAAAATTTGTTCGACTTGGTCGCCGAAAAAAAAATACTTATAATCAAAATTTTCCAATTTCCTTTGGGCATCTGGTGCACTGATATGTTCTGCACTAAGATCCGTAAAAAAATTAAAGAAAATATGTTGCATAATTTTTTTATCGGCCCAGCCTCTAAAATCGTCATGTCGAGAAAGGAGCGTAAAAGTTAAAAATAAAAAATAAATAGAAGAAAAAATATGTCAAGATAGAAACTTTTGTTTACAATTGTCATTTTGTTATAAACGTTGTATAATTTTTTCAAATCAATTGCATGACGGATCCATGGTCAAACATAATAATAATAAAATTTGTTCGACTTGGTCGCCGAAAAAAAATACTTATAATCAAAATTTTCCAATTTCCTTTGGGCATCTGGTGCACTGATATGTTCTACACTAAGATCCGTAAAAAAATTAAACAAAATATGTTGCATAATTTTTTTATCGACCCAGCCTCTAAATCGTTATATCGAGAAAGGAGTGTAAAAGTTAAAAATAAAAAATAAATAGAAGGAAAAATATGTCAAGATAGAGACTTTTTATTTACCATTGTCATTTTGTTATAAACATTGAATAATTTTTTCAAATCAATTGCATGACGGATCCATGGTCAAGCACAATAATAATGAAATTTGTTCGACTTGGTCGTCGAAAAAAAATACGTATAATCAAAATTTTCCAATTTCCTTTGGGCATCTGGTGCACTGATATGTTATGCACTTAGATCCGGAAAAAAAATAAAGAAAATATGTTGCATATTTTTTTTATCGTCCCAGCCTCTAAAATCGGCGTATGAAGATAAGGAGCGTACAAGTTTAAAATAAAAAATAAATAGAAGAAAAAATATGTCAAGATAGAGACTTTTTATTTACATTGTCATTTTGTTATAAACATTGTATAATTGTTTCAAATCAATTGCATGACGGATCCATGGTCAAGCATAATAATAATGAAATTTGTTCGACTTGGTCGCCGAAAAAAAAAATCAAAATTTTCCAATTTCCTTCAGGCATTTGGTGCACTGATATGTTCTGCACTAAAATCAGTAAAAAAATTAAACAATATATGTTGCATAATTATTTTATCGACCCAGCCTCTAAAATAGGCATATCGAGATAGGTGCAGAAAAGTTAAAAATAAAAAATAAATAGAAGGAAAAATATGTCAAGATAGAAACTTTCCTTTGTCCATTGTCATTTTGTTATAAATATTGTGTAATTTTTTAAAATCAATCATATGACGGATTCATGGTCAAAAATAATAATTTACGTTGCAACATATATTATACAAGAACGCTTATATAAATTATTAATAAAAATATATAAATATATTATATGGTCGGCAAGATATAAACAAAAAATTTCTCAAAATTTTGATTTTAGTGGCCACTCCAATTGGTCAGTACAGACCCACAGCACCGCGCGGTATAGAGGCTGGGATCTTAGAGCTTAACTTCACACCGGTATAATACAGTCTCTATTCTTGACCTAGTGTGTGGTTTATTTTGAGATAGAGCCAATTGAATTTTATCTTTATAAAAAAAATCTCTTCGTTGTTTGTGTGGTCCATTCCGCAGCGTCGGTTAATATTTGAACAATATATTTAGTTTAATTAGGCCGGGGCTTTTTCAAGCGCGTGTTTATAGTCCCCCTGCTGCGCTGCATAAAACTCATAAAAATGATATATCGGTCACGCTATCGCACGGGCGCGCCGCTGTAGTTGCAAATTAAATATTTTCTGGTTAAACACCGGGCGGAGAATTAAATCGTCTCGCCGGCGTTGCGACCTAATGAAATTAAATGTGTCTTTCGGACGTGTGTAATGTGACATTTTGGTTTTAATTTGCGGAGTCGGCGGATTGTGCAATTAGCGTGTCCCTTTGTGCGGGTCCGGTCCGTCTAAAAATTAATCCGTATTCAAAGGTAATTGGCGGTATGAATTGTAGTTCGTCGGGATCAAAGGCAGCATTGATGATGGGGATCGGGGAATTCTAATATCGTCGGTTTGCCGAATCAATATTAATTTGGTTGTTTGGTGCAGCTTATGTCTCCTATTCATTACGTCTGGAATTTACTTATTAGGTATTATTGGCTAATCGGTATTTCTACTTTTTATTATAAAATATGCATAATCTCTATGATATTAAAATGAAGACAATGTTTTGAAGCCGACTGACTTGTCGGTTATGACTTTTGTGCTGACATTGTAAAAGTGTGCATATAGGTTCCAATCCCCATTCAGATTCTTTCACTGTTAGTGGACCGATTTTGCTTAAATTTTCACTAAATCGTACCTGATAGTGTTCTCAGCTCATTGCTAAATTTGGTAGCAATCTGTTGTGCCGTTCTCCCAGAATTTTGTTCACAGACAGACAGACAGACACACAGACATCGTTTTTCCCGACTATTTTAGGTATCAAATCTAAAGAAAGTTTTTTTTTTCGTCTAAATTGTTCGCGACCAAATTTGGCAAATATCTGCGGACACTATCCAGTGAAAATTTGAATACAATCGGTTCACTAACAGCGAAGGAATCACGACCAACACGATGCGCGGCTTTGGAAATTTAGTAACATCGTACTACCATTGATTAATCAATACGACTTATATGGTCATAATTCATTCAAATTGTAAATATTAAAAAAAATATATATACTTGAATATATTTTTACATACCGATGTTTTAAATTTGTATTACTGTTTTATAAAAGCAAAATAATAATTTATCAGATGATGTGCAAAAAATTACTTATTGTTGCCAAATATCCAAGTAATTTTATTGGTCAATTGTACACAGTTGAACATGACTACTAAAAAGAAAACTACTATTTAATTTCGTCGTCACAAAAGCCAAATAAACAAACTTATTGAATTGCCGTCCGTTGTCGTTCATGAAGCTCCCCTGTGTTCTGCACATTGTTCGTTCACTCTGCTGCGCTAATTAACCGATTATCAATCCAAACTTAATTACCCAGGTGAGAACACGAGGCGGGCCATAAGCGAGGGCAATAAAGATTATCGCCAGGACGTGAGTCAACAGAAGGGCTGGCGGCTGCGGCGCGCCCGCACACATACAAATACATACACCTATATATAGATATATTGTTTCCTTTCGCGTTTTTTTTTTGCAACACCGTCCGGGCTGCTAAATAAACAGGAGGTATACCCGCGGGACGGATCCCCGATATAAAAGATAAATTTCACTAGATTGCATTATTATACGTTTTTCCTCTATCCGGATGGAAAAAGTATATGAAATTTATTTACGCGCGCCCGCTCCCCGACTAAACTCTCCCGAGGATAAATATGGAATTTTTATTGAGACGCGTAAAGTAATTCGGTATGCGCACGATATGGAATGAACGATCCCTTAAGAGAGTTTGGGCTATAAAAGGTGTTGCTTTCCTGAATTTCTTTAGTAGATAACAATATAAAATACTAAATTGTTACATACGCTGAATATATATTAGCACACGAATGCAATAACAGCATGGGTGTGAATTTAAATATTTTTACTCTTTATAATACAATCATATTATGGAATTTAAAAATATAACAGATACTAGATGGTGATATGGTGATATCTTGTATAATCACAATTTTACCATGTCATATATTACACACCACACACGATGCTATTAAGGGCCAACTCCAAAAAATCCAATAGATTTTCCCCCAGATTTTAATTCCCGGCTAATATTTCCACGGGCTCAAAAACTGCGCGGCGACCATGTTTCGTTATACTGAGGAAAATGCTCAAATATAAAATTTGAAGCTTCAAAAAGTAAATTTTGAGCCATATGTTAAACCTTATAGAAATGTGCAGGACAAAATGAACGATTATTTACATTTTACGGAGGTGGCCACATTGCAACTCAGGTATTTTATTGTTTTTTTTTAAATTTGATTTATAATATTATTTATTTGATTATTTTTTGTCGTTTACCATTTACAATTAACCTTTACTTAACGTTTGCAGTGATCTATGAAGCGTTTCCCACTACTTAGCATCTAAAGTGTCATCATTTCCTAACATTTCATTCTGAATAGCGTTTTGTAAGGCCATAAAACATTTCTATCTGCAGCGAGTTTCCCATCTGGTCGCGGGAAGCTTTTAAAAAGCTCGCGTGCACCCGTTTTATCACGCCGGCTCGCATGTATCAGATCACCGCCGGCTAATGGACTGTGTAATGCCGCCTCAATTACCCCGCAAGAGATTAATAGGTCTCATTCGTATGTTCTACCCTTGTCCACCGGCTGCCAGACGTCGCCCCGAAAAAGCTTAATGGACCCAACCCCCTGAAACCCGCGTATATCTTAAACCGACAACCCGAAAACGCACGTGAAATATTTTTAGAAGTGCGCTAATTGTTGCAGTGCAGCCGACGGTGGTGTATAATCCGGAGGGGCTTTGTTGCAGGAATACGTGTGCGGAATTGTTGATACGGAATCGCGATCGGGCGTTGAACAACACGGGCTAGAATTAATAACTCTGTAGTTTTGCATTAGTGAGTCGACGAGTTTTTGAATTTAAAAAAAATGCGAGGATTTATACCCCAAAACCGACGGTGCTCGCGTTTTTTTTTGTTAAGCAGCTGCATTTTAGATTAGCAGCGGATTTAAAACTGTTTAACGGAATATAAATTAATCCTCTTTCTTTTATTCGAGCCCCCGAACAATGCCGCTCTTTCATTCACTGCACAATGATGGAAATTTTTATTCGTCACAGAATTAAACGTAGATGCGATTCTGGCGATTTTTATTCAAACTACGCTAAAAATTTCGTATCGTTGTTTCCTATCAGTAGTAGTTTCAAATTTGTTTAATTATTTTTTTATATGCTGGATGTTGTTTACTCTCACAGTTATAGATTGACAATTAGGAAGGAACCAAGCCACATATAATAATAATAATTACTTTTAATTCCCTTAAAATACATAATTCTATACATATAAAAACTATATCAACACATGTTTACAGTAACAACGAAAATAATAGAATAAAAGAAAATAGAAATATGGTTATTTCCCATATTTCTATTTTCTTTTATTATATTATTTTCGTTGTGCAGTTCCAGTCTAGTATATGCAATGATCTTCCACTGAACCACTGGTTTGTTTCTCTTACCCTTATACTAAAGGTAAACAATTTAACTTAAAAATATAGCTCTAAAGCTGTAGAAGTCCAAAATTAACCTAAGGTGAATAAATAACTTTTGCTTTATATAAATCTTTGTATAAATTGTATATAAATTCTATATAAGTGTGAATCCACCTCTCAGCAATCTACATATCTAGAGTTCGATGTTCTTAGATCTCGTCAGTGCAACTCAGCTAGTGAGGATGAATTTACACAATATCTCGAGTGATTATATACACAAAAAACTACAACTAACCCCCTAGGAGCTTCCACTTCACACTCCATACGTTTAAAAGCTCGTTACTTTGATAGGTAGCTGTCAACATGCGATTTAGTTTCAAAAGAACTGTCATCAATGGCCACCTTTTACGTCCATGACAAGGTCTCAATATTAAGAATTATTTCAACATTACATTCCGATTTTATTTTCGCTGTAAACGTCTAGTTATCTTTATATTTTTCAATTAAAACCCTGACAATTAATAATTGCTACCATGCAGCGGGCTAACGAAATGCAAACTTTATAATTGGCGCCCTTTGTTATTCGGCCCCGTGTTCATTTTTAATGGCACTGTTTGCGGAAGTGAACTCGTGGAAATAAAATTGCCAACTCGCGGCCGTTTAATTACCGCTCTATTTGGCGGTTAGTAAATGTATTATTGACGGAACACTGTGTATTTTAAACGGCGCTCCCAACTGTAATTGTTGTGTGCGCTATGGAAGTTTTATTTACGGACCGAGTAAGTGTGGCGTAAGTGGAAATTTATTGCACTTTTATGCACGTGCGTTGTCTTGAAAATTACATTCTGAGTGTCGCATTTATAATTTTATTACGATTTTAATCGGATTACATGTGATTTATGTTTGGGGTTATTTATGAGACAGGGGCTTTAACATATCTAATTTGTTTTTTTACATGTTTTCCTATATATATATATATATATATATATATATATATATATATATATATATATATATATTAATATATTAACCCTTAACCACCTAGGTGTCAAAATCCGGACGTTCGTATATCGACCACTGAACCGCAACATTTCTTGTAGAAATATATAAAGTTTAAATTATTATTTATGTGCTGTAAGTAGCTTAAACCATTTATTGGGATTGGTATGAGTAATTGAACCACATAAAACGTTTATTTTTTTTATTATTTGTAACAAAATAATTTGTTTAACAAAGCTAACATATTACAACATCGTATTTGCTATTTACAACATCTCAGTGACCGGACTTAAGGGTTAAGAACCTAATATTGCGCTAATGGTTAATCCTTTGTTGTGGCTCATTATAAACCACCAGCTACAATCCAATAATTGTTTCATTAATAGAAAGCTTATTACAATCAACAATCTCTGACTAGCTAAAACTTGCATGAATATTAAATTAATGAAAAATAAAACCTATATGAAACGTGCGAAAATCCGCCTTTACATAAAAGAAATATACATTCACTTCCGTTCATTTATTCATTAACAGCTTTACGTGCGCACTGAGTGAAAGAGGCAGTAAAAAAGTTTTGCTCGCTTGCAGCCACGCGATGGACTAAATGAATATGCAAATAATTCAAATCGTATTAGGTTATTTATACTTTCAAACGGAATATTTATAAGAGCCAATTTTACTTTAAACGTTAATGCAATGCGACTGATGCAAATATTAGCATGAAGTATAGACTAAATATCTGATGCACAGTACATATTATTTTATCAGACGTAAAAAGGTAATTGAGTGAGTTATGTATTAGGGATTCCATCTGTCCGTATTCCCCCGAATTTGTCCTAGTATTAGAGAACTCAGAGGACGTCCGTTTTTTTGAAATTGCCTACGATTTTAGAAGTTATACTAGGGTGGGTGACCAGATTTCAAATTGGGGAAATTGGAGATATATATATATATATATATATATATATATATATATATATATATATATATATATATATATATATATATTTATATACATATATATATATATATATATATATATATATATATATATATGTATATATCTATATATAAATCTTAAATAATTTTTAATAGTGATATATAATATATTTTTTTAATAAATGAACAATAAATTCAAACGCAGCATTGATTGTTAAACAAAATAATAAATGTAACCCTTAATTTTTTTATCTTAAAAGTCGCTGAAATTGTCTTCAAAAAGTATTTTGGTGATTAACATACCTTTCAAAGTGTGTACTTTAATCTGTGCCTTATCACTATCTTTTAAAATCTCTTTATACCCTTTCGGGTGTCGAGATTATTTAAGCGTATTTTAAATTATTGTATTTTCTGTAGAACTTCCTTCCAGTGCTTCCTATTGCTCGCCATTCTCCTTGCATCCTGCCATCCAATGCCATTCCTCGTTAGTATTTCATATATGTTGTCTTCCCACGTTTTGTGTGGTCTACCCCTTCTTTTCTTTCCTTGTATTCTTGTGTTCCATACAGTTTTTGTCCGTCTCCCTTCTGGCATGCGAATTATGTGTCCATACCATCCGAGTTGTTTCCTTTCTATAGTTGTCTGTATACTTTCTATCTATAGAGTTGTTCGAATTTGCTCATTTCGTATTATCAATTCTTGTGATACCTTCTATGCTCCTTAAGTACTTCATTTCTGCTGCTTGTATTTTGCTTTTAAGTCTCTTGTCCAATGTCCATGTTTCGCTTCCTTATATCAGTGTTGGTCTATATATTGTTTTGAACATTATGAGTTTTGTTTTCTTCGATACCTGCTTATTATTAAGTATTATTTTGTTTAGCATATGGTAGCTTTTGTTTGCTGCCCGTATTCTGTTGATTATTTCTGGTTCCAGACTTCCCTTATTATTTATATTTATACCCAAGTATTTAAAATTTTCCACCAGCTCGATACTTTTCCCCGCTATTTTCATATTTGTTTCCACTTTCTGTTTGGAGATCACCATAATTTTTGTTTTATCTGTGCTTATTGTCATGTTGTGTTTATTTAGTTCTTCGTTCCATATATTAATGTTCTCTTGCAGGTTTATTTCGGATTTGGCTAGTATTACAATATCATCAACAAAAGCACACTCAGCTATCATTGTGCGTCGTAGTTTATAATATCCTATGTCCATTTTCCTTGTTTTCTCCTTAATATTTTTGAATATATTATCTAGGAATATTATAAACAGTAGAGGGCTTAATGCTTCACCTTGTCTTAGTCCTTATTATTTTTTTGATATAATGTGTATTTAACATGTTTATTATAATTTTCAAATATAACAGTATTATTTACCTTTATATATCTGAACGACCCATAACACTGAAGAAAAACATGAAGAAAAAAAACTATGAATATAAATTTCATTCTTGCCTTTCAGCTATAAATTCTATTCATTTCCAATATTGAATCACACATTTCACAGTGTGAACATCCACACTAACTCTCTTTTCGCCACAGCCACCATTCTCTAGTCGCGGACACGAACAACCCGTCGCTCCCCTGCGAATAATTCCTGCAGGACGCCAGCAGTAGCAGATAATAATTCCTGATTTAGTATGCGCACGGGACGCATAATTCTTCGCCTTAAACGGCCCGAAGCGAACTGCGACCGATTCAATATCATCTTCCTTTTTTTTTACGCGATCTGCATATTAAATAACCTTCTCATTCCATCGAACAAAATAAAAACTCCACTAGGGAGGCCAAAAAAATGCGCGGAGGGCAATTTCTTAAACGGATTAAATTCCAAACAAACAAAACAAAGAGGGAACTGAGAGCGGATGAAAATATTAATGTATGTGTTATGGGGTGGAGAAATAAGTTGATTAAAGTCGGTATGGGTAATTTATAGTACGAATAAATGTCCGAATTAAATTTATAACGTATATTTAAATTGGAAAGAAAGGGGAGGACTAGTGGAAGTAACATAGATAAGTAAGATAAAGTAAAAGGGTATAATAATATTAATAATAATAAAAATAAACTTTATTGTCCTACAGAAACTTAATCCAATTACAGGACAACAAAAATAATATGCAAAAAAATTAATAAATATAAATTTCAAAAAATAGTGAAAGAATTCTTGCCGTATAATAATGAACATCTCACGCGCTATCCACTACCACACTCCATGGCGCAGTTGGTAGCACAACGGGCGCAAAAGCCGAAGACATGGATTCGAGTCCCACCGGATAGTGATTTTTTGAGAAATAATTAATATAAAAACATAACTATAAAAAAATATAACATACATTATAGCTCGCTATCAATTTAATTAGTGTTTTTGCTATATATCAAATACATCGGCATGTAGAGTTGTGGCACATTTATTTATAAAGACCCAGCTCAGTAGCCGAGTGGTTAGAGGCGTTGTTCGTCTCGTACAGAGCATTGGGGAGCCTGAGTTCAATCCCCAGCGGGGAGTGAATTTTCTCAAATCACCCGTCACAGTTTTTCAGAGGTTTTCTATGAAGTTAAGGTAAATACCGGGTGATTAAACTCCTCTGAGCTTCTCCCTTGACCGGAGGATAAGCCTCACGGCTGATAGCCCAATAAAGATAGAAGATCCGCCCTGTGTTGTCCAACTCGGGCAAGCTGTTGTGCCATTTCCACGTGACTAGTACGAAATAAAAGCATATTTACTAAGTGGAAAGGATACAAATTGTTTTTAAATAACACGAACAATCTTCTCAAGATATCAATAATATAGAACAATTAACATATAACTTACACTCATATAATATTTTTGTAAAAATATAATTCGAGTTGTATCGTAGCGATGAGTAAAATGACAACGCATTTATCTCAATTACAACTCTCGTATCGCCCCGGCGCCGTTGAACTTGCAAAAAAAAAGATAAGCATCCTCACACCCCAAAAACACTCGCGTTTTCCTCCCTAAACGCCGACTCCGGATAACATAGCGTTAATTCGCGTCAGAATTGTATACAAAAACCAAATGGATCGCATCGTTACTTGTCACTTCACATTGTTTTCCACTTTGGGGAGCTGAAAGGCCACAACACCGGCGCATGATAATTCAACGCATTAAGGGCTCGCGTTTTATGGCGCCTTTTTTTTCCGCTAGAACTGCGGTCGTTCGCGTATTAATGGCGCTGCCGATTCGCAAGTTTCGACCGCCCATTTTGCTAAGTGGTGGCAAACTTCGGCACGGTTAACGAAGTTGCACGGTTAGTTTGAACTTTCCTATTTATTAATAAGGGCTGAATTAAGATTTCAATGCACCCATTACGCTAACAATGTTCTCAATACACTTTTCAGTATATTTAAGTTATAATGTGGTCGGTTTCATATTTTATTAACAACATTGCTTATAGAAATGTAAGATTTTAAAAAGACATCCCAATCTTATCGGAATTTTGGACAATGTTTTAATTAAGTAGTAGTAGTTACTGTATGTGTTACAATTCCATAACCTTCAGGTCCTTCTTATTTATTTATATTTTATATGTGGTATTTTTTTGGCTCAGATACAATGTTAATATGGTATATCATCTAACAATATAAAAACGTGCTGTCTCCCTCGAACGGTGGCCATTCCCTCGCTTGGGTGTGGTCCCTCGTGTTAAGGGTTTATGTTGTTCTAGTGCTGTTCTTCTATTTGTATCACTTTTTTGGTTTCAGGACTATGTATCGTTTTTTTCTTTCACTAGTAACCACTCTCGTAAGGTTTTCTTGAATCGTTTCATAGTCATTTCCTTTGTGTGGTCATTTAAGGAGTTATAGATGTGTTGTGTTGTGTTGTGTTGTGTTGTGTTAGACGATATACAACTTAATATAAATATTTCCAACAATCTGGTTCCTGTTATGATACTACTAAATAAAAGTTATAAAAAATACATGTATATATTAGTATCTCACAAATAATCTCTAAACGCGTTATTAAAGGACAATTTTTGTTTTATGGCCTCCCCAAAAACTCGGGCGAGTGGAAATATTGGCAAAGTTTTCTTGAATCGTTTCATAGTCATTTCCTTTGTGTGGTCATTTAAAGAGTTATAGATGTGTTGTGTTGTGTTGTGTTGTGTTGTGTTGTGTTGTGTTGTGTTGTGTTGTGTTGTGTTGTGTTGTGTTGTGTTGTGTTGTGTTGTGTTGTGTTGTGTTGTGTTGTGTTGTGTTGTGTTGTGTTGTGTTGTATTGCGTTGTGTTGTGTTATGTTCTTCTTATATAATTTTTATTTCGAGTTCCGTAACTAGTAGATAGTCTTTGTTTAGTTTGAAATGTATGTTATTTTTTATTTGTTTCTGCATAGTTTTGTGTATCATTATCAGATTACTCATGATTATTTTGTTTTCTATGTATAACTCGTTGTAAACGTGAGGCGGAACTACAGAAAGGTTGAAAACCACTGGGTTAAGTAATACCCCTTAGATAAAAATAGTGTCTGTCGATTTCGGCCAACTAAGGAAATAATTACCTTAAAAGTTCTGTCAAAATTGTCAAAAAAGTGTCTTTTTCCAAAAAAAAAGCTATATTTACAGCTATCAATCGAAGAAGGAGAAGGTCAGAAGAAAGATGATTCGCGAAATTTCGCCAACAGCGGGGTAGTACAAATGCAGTGAAATAAAATAGCCCATAAAAAGTCAACCAAAGTTGAAATCAATTATATTGAAGACATGTTCTATAAACCCGCTAAACAAGCAACAAGTCCCTCAAACTACACCCACCCTCCTCCCAGCTACCTATTTCTAGCAACCCATCCCATCTACTACAAAGCCCATTTGTTGTCCTCCATTCATTTATACCTTACACAATCCCCTTTGTACGTTATTAGTTTAGCCCGGGGGGCACCGCTCGAAATTCAAATCGCCACCCAAACGAAGGAAACTTTAATTACACCCCTCGCCCGTGTGTCAAGCGCCGTTTAATTGATTGCATATTTTTTTTTCTGTGTGTTGCAGAGTGCGCGCCCCGGGGAGGGTGGAGGTTTTAAAATGTGCCGGAGGAATCGATTGCTGCGAAGAATAATCACTGCGGCGTGCATCTACGGAACGGGATCAAAATAGGGGAGCCGGGGCAGAAGGACAGAAGAATGTGCTGTAAGTCGCGGGGGCAGTCGCGGCTGGGGGTGCTGTGGGGGCTGTGCGCTCTGGGCACCCTGCTGGTGGCGTTTGTCAGCGGTTCGTGGCTGTACACGAAGGAGCCCATCAGTATGCCTAACAGCGAGGTGCCGACAGCCATCAGTTTTCGTATCGGCCTGTGGCGGGCCTGTCCCTCATTAAAAAGGGTGAACTCCAGTATACGTAAGTCAAAATTGATTAATAATTTTATTTATTCAATATCTAAAACTAGTTAGTACATAAATATTATTTGCGTTAATAATATTTTTTTAATAAATCAAAGCCTAATTGAGGCATTGAAAACAAAAGTGGACTAACCTTCAAATTTTAATAATCTCATTTTATGTTATTATGTGGATTTATTTCACTTTCTCCACCTGTTGCTGGAAAAAAAATCAATTCTCCTGAAGCATTATGGCCAACAAGATCAACCTCTGATGAAGGGTGTGTTTATGTTCAAGACCTCATCCTTACTAGCTGAGCTACACTGACGAGATCTAATAAGATCGAAATCTAAGAGGTGGATTCACACTTATATAAGTTTAAATTTGCTTATACAGTGTAATACGGACGCATTGAGTGGACAGGACTACTGGGAGCGTGATCATTTCTTCAGTGATTCGAGTATAGTTTGGATTGTCTTCAGACAAACACTCTCGACTCCCCATTTATATTCACATGGTTCAATGAATGAGATAACACACGTTTGTTTAAAAACGACTCCCCATTTATATTCACATGGTTCAATTAATGAGATAACACACGTTTGTTTAAAATATGAGAGAATGAACAAAACCATGCGAACAAAGGTAATAATAATTTAATGCGATTTATTCAATAAACATTTTATTGGGACATATGATATTAATTTGTACAACTTTATGGCTCGCAGAGAATAAATAATCCCGACTGTTGAATTCAATGGCATTCACTGCATGCATAATGGAGGCGGAAATGCAATATTTCAAATTCTATCAAGATATCTCGCGCAGCTTTTAGAATGCTCGAATGCGATTCAAATGAATCTGATCGGATTCCAGGTTGTAAAAGGAGATTATATTACATAACTTTTTTGCATGCATTGGAAATTTTAATGGTATTATATTAACATTAAATGCTACTTTGGTATGAATACATTGTTCATTTCGTACGGTTCTATTGATAATTGCCTCAATTGTTCTCATTGTTATCGTTTAAATTGGCATGGGACAAAACAGTGATTAGATAGATATATTAATTTAAAATAGAAACGCTGCACACTGGTAGCAAAGTGAATCGAGTGACTCAATAGTCGAAACATTTATAGTGGAATGTTTCGACTATAAATGTTTCGAATATATAGTCGAAAATTTTATTTTTTTTAGAATTTCTCCATAATTAAGCAGGAAAAAACTTATTTTTTGCCCGATAATATTCTACTCAACCCAGCTGAGTTAGAGCGTTGAGTGAAGAATCATGATTCTTCACTCAACGGTTAGAGTTAGCGGTTAGGCCGCCGTCCGTCTCGCACAGCAGCATTGCGGTGCGATAGTTCAAACCCCGCTGTGGCGAAATATCGCGTATCACCTTTCTCAGCTTTTCAGAGGTTTTCTCTGGTAAATACCGGGTGATTATACTTCTCTGATCTCCTCTCTTTAGTTTCTAAATAAATTTCCTAAAAAATGCAATAATATAGTGTTAAACCTTACAAGACGAAAATTATACAACTAACCCCTAGGAGGAAAGTTAAACGCCATCTGGCGGCACCACATCAATTATCAATGCACACCCATATGGTAATAACCGTCAACATGCTCATGCCATTAGAATCACCGGATAGTGCCCTCTATAGAATAATATTCCAACAAAGCAAATTTTGTAAAACATATATAAGTGTGAATCCACCTCTTAGCAACCTAGGGGGTTAGTTGTATAATTTTTGTACATAACCACTCGAGATATTGTGTGAATTCATCCTCATTAACTGAGCTACACTGATGAGATCTAATAAGATCGAAATCTAGATATGTAGATTGCTAAGAGATGTATTCACACTTATATAAGTCTTAAAAGACGATATACAACTTAATATAAATATTTCCAACAATCTGGTTCCTGTTATGATACTACTAAATAAAAGTTATAAAAATACATGTATATATTAGTATCTCACAAATAATCTCTACGCGCGTTATTAAAGGACAATTTTTGTTTTATGGCCTCCCCAAAAACTCGGGCGAGTGGAAATATTGGCAACGTTTCAAAATGTACTGGAAGGCCCGAAGAAACCATAAAAAGTACAAATTTATTTATCGCATTCTGTCTTATCTTTTCGTCCGGGCATAAATCAGGGCGCTGTTAAATTATTATCCCCAACTTGGCGTGCGCGTATTTTTTGTGTGTGTGTGTCGTACTGCGAATCAAACCGCCCCCTTTATCAAGCGCACGTAATCCCTGCCCACTCGTCGTAATAATCGACCTAATGTTGAATCGTACCATGAAACTCGTCACGTCGACAAGTGCCATCGGCACAGCCGAATGAGATCTGCGCGATTGCCTCCAGTAGGAGCCCCATTGTTAATAGCGGACAAATATATACGGCGGTGGGGTGCAAACAATAGTTGGCATCCTAAAAAAAAGGCACACACATGGACATTATGTCCGGTGCAGTTTGATTCTATAAACCTTGGAGCTCAGCACTTGTTTTGCTTATATATATATATATATATATATATATATATATATATATATATATATATATATATATCTTTAGCGGCTAAGCCTCTTTAAAACGACGCTCTCCTAGGAAACCAGGGCTTTAGAGGCGCAGCCAGTCTCGCACTGAGCATTGGGTAGCAAGAGGGAAATCTTAATTGGGGTTTTTCTGACACGTGACCAGATAAGATAACACCTATCAGGTGAGATAATTAAGATTACACCTTTACTGATAAGAATACCTATGAAATAGCCAGTCTAGTTCTAGTGCAGAGGTCAGAAAACTTTAGAAGTGGACAAGCCAAATGTATTCCTCCAATATTGAAAAGAAAAATCGAGATAGGGGGTATTGGGATACTTTGGCGTGGGAACTAAATCGTGACCGTGAGAAAATATACCAAACGCAAACTCTTCTCCTTTTCAAAACAATTCAAATGTGACTTTCATTCTCACAGACTCAATTAGTTCGGTCGTGTTATATATGCTCCCATATAATTTTTCTCTCATTGATCGGTTTTATATATTTATTTGTACAGTGTACGATGAAAGGGTGCCAGTGTCGGCAGCATTCATGTTAAAATATCCGGAGGATTAAATTTCAAAAATTATGTGTGTGTGGGCATGTGGGAGCGGCAGCACATTAGAATGCGGCCGCCGTACGTCGCGATTTTAATTGAATCGCGCAGCGATATTACTCGCTGGAATGTGCTGCCGCCCCCCATTGATTCCTATGCCGGGCACGTGTGTTTCTGCACTTTTAGTTCTTCCCGGAGCGGAAATTAATTTTCGGTGACAGTTTTGAGCTCTCTTGCTGGAAAGCGATATTGAATGTGTACATGAATTAATAATACAGTTTAAACTCGGGGTTTGCATTTACTTAGATTAATTGAAATTTGTATAGGTATCTGGATAAGATAAGTTTTTAACCTGTAATGAACTACATCACTTTATTGTGTTATTGTAGATTTATTCTGAATACCAATATCGGATTTTATTTACTCCGATTTGTAATCAAAATTCAAAAGAAATTCGAAAAGAGATTGTAGTTTCATATTTCAAGTTTTGATAAATACAATTTGATAATGCTTAAGTACAGTAGTATAATTTATAGTGAAATTATCACAAAATGCGAAATAAATTTATTTCTCGGTGCGCACCCCTCCAGTTTTTCCTGGGGCGACGGCTTGTACACTCCGCAAAAGAAGTAGCAGCAGTTCCGTTAGTCTCACAATACATTTTTGGGATAGATTTTCAGCTCGAATCCTCGAACGACATTCTCGAAGATTCGCCTCAACACCGATAACGCAGATAAGCAAGCGACAGAGGCGGTCCGCGGCGCAGTGGTCTAAGGCGACGGTCTGAAGCCTTGCGTGTGGAACGTTGGTGGTTCGAATCCACCGCTAGTCGGGAAAATTTTTCTACAGAGAGTTCACTCGGCTAGCATATCATGGATGTAGTATGAGGCACAATAGGTCCGTGAAGGGCCGCAGTGTACACTGACTCACCGTAGAAAAAAAAAGCGACAGATTTAATGTATATATAAAAGATAGCAAACCTTCACAGAATGTCTGTTAGTAATAATTATATGTGCTAAATATATACAAAATTCAAATGCCTTACCTTAAAAAAAACACAAGTTTTTAGCTTTGGTGCTTGTTCAATTAGGGGCTGCCACTTTAATAATACAGGGATATTAACAAATCTTATGTAAGTTATAGAATATAATCAATATTACTGTCGATAATTACCTCCGCGGCTATAGTGGATGAATAGGAAATAAAGAAAGCGCGCGAATAAGCGTTCAAAAAGTAATTAAGGGTAGTGTAGGAGATTACGGGGCCAAAATGCTGCCACTTATCGTCGCTTGGCCAACAGAGCATAGCGTAGCTTTAAAACAAACTAACGCTAAATGAGGTACGAGCCGGCGCGAGGACTTCCTTTTCTTTTTCCCACCCCGCAAAAACCCCCATCGCTAATGGAATCCCGCTTCAGTAAATTGCTGGACATACACCGTGTCCAGCGGCTTACTTCCAACTACAACAGGAATTAGGGAACTATTAGAGGTAATTGGAGTATTAAAACAAACAATTTCCTGACTGTTATTTTTTTTTATGTTTACTAGTTCGAGTTGGAACTATAATGGACTGTTTTTTTTATTACCAATTTTAAAATTACTACTTTATCTTCACACACATGTAGTAGCTTTTAACTACTTCATCTGCGTGCAGAACTTCATGATGTAATATGCGTTTTTGTTTTATTATCCCACCTTTACCAAGTAAACGATTATGAACTAAAGTCACAAATATTAGTTAGTGACAACACAAGCCAATAATATGTGCAGAATACGAAATACTACATTTCAAACCGATACAAATTAAATTTATTTGTTTGACGAGTTCTCTAATACGCTGTGTACTCGTTTCCTAATTAAATTCGGTGTTTAAATTTACCAATTTTCTATTTATTGATTGATTTACAATAATAGAAGGTCGGCATGTGTGAGTCCCCCAGAATTGTAGCTGTCACTCCTCCATCCATCGCAGCTCTCTTAAATTTCGGACCCCTAGCATTTTAGATTCTTCTGTTTCTCTTGGTTTCCATTTCATCGTTCCTCTTAATGCTGAATTGTTATCGTTTCTCCTTACATTCCTAATCATTTTATTCTTTACGATTGTATTTCCTTTACTATTCCTCTTCCTCGTTCATTGTTGATCAATTATAGTTTATTTACTTTTCTTGTTCCTAGTGTTGATTTCATTACTCTTTTTTCGAAGATTCTTGGCTCAACGGGAGCAATGCTCACCCCCTCGAACGCTTCATGGGATGCATAGAAGAACAGGGAAGGATCGCCCAACTAACGTCGCCTTTTTTCAGCTCTGCAAATATGAAAATAAATTATAACGTAGGAAAAAGAAACATATTTTTTTTACCACCAACATAAAAATACATTAACTACTAATTTTTATTTTATATTTATCAAAGAAGTTTCCTTTTCCGAATGTTTAAAAAGGAATACCAGATAGTAAAGGAAGCAACAATACTATTTGTACATTATATTTTACAAAACAATCACTTTCATTTTATTGTAAATCAATCAATAAATAGAAAATTGGTAAATTTTAAACACCGAATTTAATTAGGAAAAGAGTACACAGCGTATTAGAGAACTCGTCTTTAATTTGTATCGGTTTGAAATGTAGTATTTAGTATTCTGCACATATTATTGGCTTGTGTTGTCACTAACTAATATTCGACCAGAAATATGCGAAAATACTAATGCGCATGTTAAAACAGAAATGTATTATTGGAAATACACGGCATAATGGACTATTCGCAACTTGCAGGCAAATATTAAAAATGAATACGGAGCCGGCGGCGCTATCAAATACCCGCCTAATAACGAAAATCGATTATTTAATTTAATCATTCGCCGCCCATTATCGCCGGTAATGGGATTCGAGTCGTCTTCAGCCGATGAATTTTAATCGAATCAGGGCTAATGAAACTGGAGATGTTTTAATTATTGCACTTTGTTGCTGCGAGTCAGGCACCCGGGGGGAGAATTGGGAAAAAATGTGTAAGCACGCTTTATTACCTAAGTGATTTAATTAAATTTAATTGCGGACGTAATGGAAACTAATGGGTTGGGAAGGGGGGCGGATGGGGGGGTAGGTATATCGCTGCAAAATTTAATTGCGATCCCTTCCACCGCTGCTGTCGTCCGCATGTTTAATTTAATTGCGATCGCACAAAAATACCGCTTTGATATCATAAGTTTATTTTAGTTATGTTAGTGAGTGATTGCAGCAATGTAATTGGAAAGTATGTGCGCTGGTAGAATTAAAAATAAATAACTCTACTGTACTGCCAGAGATTTCAAAACTGTTAGACTTATCAGCCCATTACAAAAAAAAAACTTTTATCTTTATAGGGGTATCAGCCGTGAGGCTTTTCCGTCGGTCAAGGGAGAAGCTCAGAGGAGTTTAATCATCCACTATTTACCTTAACTTCACAGAAAACCTCTGAAAAACTGTGAAAGGTGATTCGCGAAAATTCGCTCCCCTTTGGGAATCAAACTCAGGCTCCCCAATGCTCAGTACGAGACAGACGACGCCTCTAATCACTCGGCCACTAAGCTGGGTCATTGTATAATCTGAAAAGAAGATGATTTGGGAAGTACTAGTGTCGAAATATCGAAAACACAAATATAGTAATACATATAACCCAAATCACATTATTCCCTATCTAGCCTTGCCTACTTCTTGCTTCCCCATTCCTCCGGTCAGTAATATTAGTTATTTTTTTGTATCTCATCATTTTTTAAATAGCATCTGTTCGCAGTTGATGTGTGGCCTGCAGATGGCTTTATACTTGTATATGTTAAGCCCTATACTAATATATAACAAGAGTTCTATAATTCAAATCGATTTAACTTTTTTCTTTAGTGTTAAATCGGTGATAAGACTAGGATGTAACCAAGATCTCCTTACGCTGCAAGCCCGAGGACGAAATTTAATCAAAATAATCTTAGCGCATCCCGTAAATTCCATTACACAACCAACCCCGATTGCAAACGGAAGTCCCTCGCATTAACCGAAATTATTTACATTAACAGCAGTCAATCCGGCGATAGAGGTAAACTCCCATGTTGCAAGAACATTGCCGTTCACTCACAGATCCGATTAACGCAAATGAACAATGTGCCGATTTAAGCCTCTGGGAGGTAAGCATGAGTAATACGTACAGAATTGTTATAATTTAAAATAGAGGTGAGTTAGTGTAAAATTATAAAATTATTTATAATTTTACAGTCAATCTATTTTAGATTATAACAAACCTGTACATATTTTACATTAATAAAATGTAAAATAATTGTCTTGGATAAATTAGTATTCATTATTGCTGACAGGACGTTGGGGTGCAACAGTGTACTAGTTCAAATAATATGGTATAAGAACAATTTCATTTTTTGTCGGAGTATTACGTACTTCGTTTGACGTGAATCACATTTGTTAAATTTTTTTTTTCTACCTCCAACCAAATTTTTTTTTTCATTTTCCACTATGTTTTTAATATTATGCCAGTTTATACAAAATGTAGTGTGGTATGGTAATTTTTTTCTAGTTTTACATAGTTGCGTTCGACTAAAATTACATTAGTTAAACTTATGTAAGTGTGAATCCACCTCTTAGTAATCTACATATCTAGATTTCCATCTTATTAGATTTGATCAGTGTAGCTCAGCTAGTGAGGATGAATTCGCACAATATCTCGAGTGGTTATATGCAAACATGATACAACTAACCCCCTAGGAGGAAAGTTAAACGCCATCTAGCAGCACCAAAAATATTATTATTGGCATTTCCCTCACAGCCCCTCCACATCACAAACCTAAATAAATAAAAATAAAAACACAATATAAATAAAAGAACTACTCCGCCAAAAAAAATCTAGCAGCACCACATCAATTAGCAATATGGTAATAACCGCCAATATGTTCATGCCATCAGGATCACCGGGTAGTGCCCTCTATGGAATAATATTCCAACAAAGTGCTTAAGATATCAGCACAAGGCGAATCTTATAAAACATATATAAGTGTAAATCCACCTCTTATCAATCTAAATTTCGATCTTATTAGATCTCATCAGTGTATCTCAGCTAGAACTATTTTTGTTTTCTACCAGATCCCGAAGGAGATTCTTGATTTTGTTTGTAACAATATCGTAGTTCATCAAAACTAGTGTGGTGGGGGAACAATTCAATAAGAAGAAAACTGTCGGATTCTGATAGATACAAAATAATTTAACAGATTTTATTCTAGTCGAACGCAACTACATTTACATCATTTTTACAGCCCTCTTGCACAATTCCACCCCTCACATCTTTTTCACATCGAACTCCTATTATTATGTAAATTCATATAAAGTCACCAACTAATCAGATAAAAAGTAATTTAACAAATTTTATTCTAGTCCAACGCAACTACATATAACTGCAAAAATTGTCGTTTTTCAATTTCGGATATTGGAGTGGGAATTTTTCACAATAGATTTCTACCAAGAAATTATTTATACCCCGTTAGGTCAGATAATATCTACATGCGGAACTATTTTGTCAATTACAGAGTAGTTTTTTTCCCAAAATATGGCACAACTATTTGCAATAGAAGAACATTTATTTGAAATAATCGCAACTGTAAAATTAATACCATCAGCCGTGGATTTTGGTTGCTAGGTAACATGTTGGTCGGCCATTATGGACTCATGGCTAGTTGATATTTTAGAGATATACTTTTGCTCATCTCCAAAATATTAACTAGCCATGAATCCATGATGGCCGACCGACATGTTACCTAGCAACCAAAGCCACGCATACTTATATTAATTTTTCTTACGACCACCTACGATAATGTAGTATATGCCATTATTTCAACAATTTTAGATTACATTTTCGGTAAAACAATAGCTGGCTTTACATCAATGATGTATTTGGACAGTAAAAATGTAAATGCATATTGTTATTCGTAAAACATTAGTAACCAGCTTCTTTACACAACATCAATGAATTAGATGCGACGCGCGATCGGCCTAGATTTTAGGGATAGGGACACGTTTATGTCGGCTTTCCCATCCTTGCAATTACATTTGACCTCAGTTTTACAGCCCTTTTACACAATTCTACCTTTCTCACACCAAAATCCTGTCACTATGTAAATTCATATAGTCACAAACTAGACTGGAAACAAATACATTTGTATATAAAAAGCCTGTAATATTTTTTAATAAAATCCTGCTCATAGCAATATAGGTATAATCGTGTAAAAATTGACGTTACGACAGAGCATCAAATAAATCGACAAGGGTGGAAACCTTGCAGGGTTTTCGGCGCGGCGACTGATGAGCAGGGCCCGGTCGGAATTTATAATGTGCGGCAGCCACTTGGAATTCCTTTTGTTTCGCACCATTAACCTCTTCGCGGGAGCAATTTTAAATTGAAACCGACGCCCTTTGAATACGGCCGGTAGTTTTAATTCCTCCGGCCGAAAATAATACGGTAGCGCATCGCACAATTTACATTCGTAATTGCATTATAAAGCATGGCTGTAGGTACACGTGTTAATTGAATAACAGCGTCTTGTGAATGTACAAAGACTGGGGAAGTTATGAGTTTTGAAAGGGAATTAACGGTGTATTAATTCGGAGAAGTTTTTGATGTCTTATAAAGACAGTGTATTAATAATGCAGTTTGGTGTGTTGCCATTATACTACTATACTGTGCGAACATCTTTTATATTTGAATTTTGAATAAAACTATATTATACACCAAAGATGCTACTAGTAATGCATTCTCTAAAACTTCCTAAGTGATATATACTACATTGTAACACATCTAACCCCCTAGGAGGAAAGTTAAACGCCATCTGGCGTCACCACTTCAATTAGCAATGCACACCCATATGGTAATAACTGTTAACATGCTCATGCCATCAGGATCACCGGGTAGTGCCCTCTACGGAATAATATTCCAACAGAGTGCTTGAGATATCAGCACAAGGCCAATCTTATAAAACATATATAAGTGTGAATCCATCTCTTAGCTATCTACATATCAAGATTTCGATCTTATTAGATCTCATCAGTGTAGCTCAGCTAATAAATGATCGAAATCTAGATATCTAGATAGCTAAGAGATGGATTCACACGTATATATATTTTATACTACATTGTATTGTCTTCAATTTATATTATAGTTATCTTTTAATTACTTGTACTTAATTTGTTAATCTGTTTTTTTTATTATGTATGTATGTATTATCTGTATTATCTGTTGTTGCTCCTATAATTGGAGTATAACTCTGTTGGGTAAATAAAGCTAATTATTATTATTATTATTATAGGGATTGCAACATAAATAAAAACATATTTAGAATTCGTACGCCTGAAAAGGTTCTTATAAAAAAAAACCGTGAGGTTTTTCGGCCGGTCAAGGGAGAATCTTAGAGGAGTTTAATCGCCCGGTATTTACCTTAACTTCACAGAAATCCTCTGGAAAACTGTGAAATGTGACTCGCGAAAATTCGCTCCCCTGTGGAGATTGAACTCAGGCTCATCAATGCTCAGTCCGAGACGGACGACGCATCTAACCACCCGGCCACTGAGCTGGATGTTTCCTATTTTTTAATTTTTTATTAAATTATTGATATTTTTAACACACAAAAAACATACTTTACCTGAATTGAATCTATATTTTTGAAAAAGTCATTTCTGACAGATATAAAAACATTTCATTTGCTATGAAACACAAATTAATTTATGAGAATTTTGTACACAATTTCGTTGTGAACAGTTGGTGAATATGGACTTATTTCTCTATTCGATTTTCTCCAAAAACTAAAAATGGAGTTAATGAGATCAGATAATAGCCATATGCATAATTTGGTTTGAAAACATACATTCGTTTTTCCGAAAACATTTATCACATGCAGATGGACGGACAGACAGGTTTTAAAGAGAATTATCCCGAATATAGATCCCGACGATTACAATAGTTTATCCATACTTCGAACGATAAAATAATAACAATTATTTTGAATAAACTATATCGTCCACAAAAAAAAATGCATCCCATAAAATTAAGTATTAACTACACGTCTAGTATAAATCAATATCCATTGAACATGCTCTCTGCGAACTAAACAGAAACTTCTTAATTAATTACTAGCGTGAACGGGTTCCCTTTGAAAAATAGTTCTCTTTGCATCTTAATAATTATATTGCTCAGCATCGTTGGAGGGGTTGGGCTGCTGTAAATTCCCCACACCGCCGCCTCTAATAGAATCTTTTCATAGCGGCCACTCTAATGGCTGCCTCTACAATTCCGCGCTAATCATGAATATATTAATGCGGGATTATAGAAAATCCATACGCTGCATTGCACGCTGCGAGCAATGATTAAGCAAAGTTTGCCGTTTTGCAACTAAAATTGCTAAACGGGCGCTGCGACGTTTTTTTTTGTGTTGCGACGCGAGTTTAATTAATGAAGTTTGGGAGACATAAAAAAGTAATGCTGCAATATGCCAAGGGGAAGGGTATTTAATTGCTTGCTGAAGAGGTGATGCTGAGTGGAAGACAATAATGATAGAAGATTGAATTATATTATATTTTATGCAAGTTTTGGTATAATTTTATTATGTGGTCCAAGATATTATCAAAGAGATGCATTTTTTTGTAAATAATTAATAATTCATAATAATAATTCATTATTTAAAATTTAAAACTATCTTATTTAATTATATCAGACAATAATGATAGAACATTGAATTATAGTATATTTCATGCTTTTGGTATCATTTTATTATGAGATCCAAAACAAAAAAAAACCTCTATCTTTATAGAGCTATCAGCCGTGAGGCTTTTCCGCCGGTCAAGGGAGAAGCTCAGAGGAGTTTAATCACCCGGTATTTACCTTAACTTCACAGAAAACCTCTGAAAAACTGTGAAAGGTGATTCGCGAAAATTCGCTCTCCACTGGGGATCGAACTCAGGTTCCCAATGCTCAGTATAAGACGGGTGACGCCTCTAACCACTCGGCCACTGAGCTGGGTAGATCCAAAACATTATCAAAGAGATGGATATATTTTTGTAAATAATTAATAATTCATAATTATAATTCATTATTTAACATTTAAAAATATCTTATTTAATTATATCAAACAATAATGATAGAACATTGAATTATAGTATATTTCATGCTTTTGGTATCATTTTATTATGAGATCCAAGACATTATCAAAGAGATGGATTTTTTTGTAATTAATTAATAATTCATAATACTAATTCATTAATTAAAATTAAAAAATATCTTATTTAATTATATCTAGAGCTGTAACAATAAAATTATACCAAAAATTGCATGAAATATAATATAATTCACTCATTAGTGTCTTCCACTATTAAGACAACTAAAATATGTACGTCAAGCTGGGATGGAAACAAAATAGTTCCCGAGTTTTCTATTGTCGTTAATGGTACATGCATATCAATTCCAACAGAAACATATCTAGTGTGATCATTTTCCGGGAGACTCATCAGACCAGACGAATGATTGGTATATAAACAATGTCAAATGATGAAAAATATTTTCAAATCAATTGTATGACGGATTCATGGTAAAAAATAATAATAATGAAAATTATTCGACAAAAAATATATTTATGATCCAAATTTTCCAATTTCCTTCGAGCATCTGGTGCACTGATAATTCTTCAAGTCAGTAAAAAAAATATATATGTGGTTCTATAATTATTACTAACCGAATTAATGATTATTAGTCTTTTCAATTATAATATTGGGTCCTGTAATTTCATTTCCCAGTACAATGTATTATTCTATGTATAAATACTAAACAATTTCAAGGTAGAATAAAGTCTCAAGAGTTTTTATAGCGGCTAAAAATAATTCAACGATATGAATCATATGCGGCAGAGGTCAGCTCTTTGTTGCTAAAGCCATCTGCGCCGCCGCAAATGCGTCAGTATGAGCCCGGCTTTTGTTGTGTGTGAGTGCGTGTACAGTAGTGACTTCAATAGTTTTAATTGTGTATAGTTTAAATAATGCAGAGTGTAATAGTGAATACGTATAATTGGGTAAGTGAGCTTGAGAGTTTTTTTAATTAAATTATGGCGATGATTCACACGTATTTCGGAATGGTGTCAAAATGTAGGTTATAACAAACACAAACCTGGCTATAAATAACTGTGACAATATAAAAAACAGCAATCAGTTCGAAACCCTCTTCTGACTATAATACTCCTGTGCCGGAACACAAAGAATTATTTAAATTACAGAAAATACAATACAAACAGTCGAGATAAAATGTTTAGCAAAAAAATATCTGCATCGAATGTTGTTAAAGTGCAAATACAACCCATCCACCAAAAAAGAAAAAGAATTCGCCCTCCAGTAGTAGTCTGTTTCAGACATTCGCGGGGGCGGCAATAATGGAAATGATAAGGGATCCCGAAAAGACGACGCTTTATCTAAATCGCGCGCTCGCAGTGCGGGGCGGGGCGCGCGTTGTGATCGCCGTAATCTATAAAATATATCGTGGAAATCACGACGTGGCATAAACCAATTCCGAGACTCTCGCGATCCGAATCGGTTACATTGTGAACAGATCCCCCCGGTGGCACGGGGGGCGGCTGGGTGGTCGTCGTTAATTTTATCCCCCGAGTATCGATCATAAAAGACGTGGTGATATCAAAGCCGAGCCGGCTTTAAATAAATACCCGCGGGGCGACTTCCAAAAGGGCAGACACCACCGAGAAAGCACTAATGATGCTTTCACTTTACACGTTTTCTACAACGCGCCAAAGAACTAGTCAAAGCATGAACCGCATTGTGTTTTCTTTGATTCCGTACACCCGTTAGTACTGTTTGTTAGGGTTTTCTATTAAATTAAAATGTTGCTCGCACCTGGCGATATATAATAAAATTAATATAATCGGTGGGGGGGCGGCGCAGAACGGAAATTAAGCTCATCTGTACTGCTGAATTTGAATAAATGAATAATGGGGAAGGCATTGTTGGTGACGTCCGCATCTCACTGCGCAAAGAGGGCGCGATTTATTCAATTTGCCCCTTTCCATTTGCGACGTTTCTTTATTAATGCCAACAGCTAATTAGCACCGCTGTTCACGTTGCGGAATACACAGCTGAGCTTCAAGTCGGTGCACGCGTTTCTGATTGGATTGGAGATTTCAGAAATAATCTCCTCGCCAGCCGCATTAAATAAATTCTATAGCAGGGAAGCTGGTTTAGGAGATTGAATTTAATTAGTTGAACGTTTGCTTAAGATTTGAGACGTAATTATGCTAAATGTATTAATTATATTTATAAATTGATGGATAAGTTGCAAGCTAAAATGTGTCTGTATCTGACATAAATAACACTGCCTAACAGACTTTTGGTGCCTGCGTTTTTTAAAACAGTTTCTAGGTTAATTTTAGGGTACATAACCCAAAATAAGCCGTCAGATTATGTCTATCAGATCTAAATTTTGAGATATTACTATACATTTTACGTTATTACTATTTGTTAATTGCCTCTTTTATAATAAAGTATAATATTAGTACCTGGATCAAGTAGATTCATTTCTTTTAATCTGGAAGCAAGTAATTCTGAAGACTGTTTTCAAAGGTTGAGGTCTCTAATGAGATCATTCAGTTCTTGTTGATTGAAACATTGGGGACTTGCAAAATCTCTGAAATCGGCATATTGAGATAGGAGCGTAAAAGTTAAAAATAAAAAATAAATAGAAGGAAAAATATGTCAAGATAGAGACTTTCCAATTTCCATTGTCAGTCTGTTATAAACATTGTGTATTTTTTTCAAATCAATTGTGTAACGGATTCATGGTCAAAAATAGTAACAATGAAATTTATTCGATTTTGTCGCCAAAAAAAATTGTATAATCAAAATTTTCCAATTTTCTTAGGGGATCTGGTGTACTGATATGTTCTGCACTAAGATCAGTAAAAAAATTAAAGAAAATATGTTGCATAATTTTGTTATCGACCCAATCTCTAAAATCGGCATATTGAGATAGGAGCGTAAAAGTTAAAAACAAAAAATAAATAGAAGGAAAAATATATCAAGATAGAAACTTTCCACATTTCATTATGTTGTAAACGTTGTGTAATTTTTTCAAATCAGTTGTGTGACGGATCCATGGTCAAAAATAATAATAATGAAATTTATTCAACTTTGTCGCCGAAAAAAAATTATTTATAATCAAAATTTTCCAATTTTCTTCGACTATCTGATGCACTGATATGTTTTGCACTAAGATCAGTAAAAAAAATAAACAAAATATGTTGCATAATTTTTTTATCGACCCAGCCTCTGAAATCGGCATACCGAGATAGGAGCGTAAAAGTTAAAAATAAAAAATAAATAGAAGGAAAAATATGTCAAGATAAAAACATTCCATTTTCCATTATCATTTTGTTATAAACATTGTGTAATTTTCTCAAATCAATTGTGTGATGCATTCATGGTCAAAAATAATAATAATGAAATTTATTCGACTTTGTCGCCGAAAAAAAAAATTATAATCAAAATTTTCCAATTTCCTTCAAGCATCTGGTACACTGATATGTTTTGCACTAAGATCAGTAAAAAAAATTAAATAAAATATGTTGCATAATTTTTTTATCGACCCAGCCTCTAAAATCGGCGTATCGAAATAGCAGCCTAAAAGTTAAAAATAAAAAATAAATAGAAGGAAAAATATGTTAAGATAGAGACTTTCCAATTACCATTTTCATTTTGTTAGAAACATTGTGTAATTTTTTCAAATCAATTGTATAACGGATCCATGGTAAAAAATAATAATAATGAAATATATTCGATTTGATCGCCGAAAAAAAAAAATTATAATCAAAATTTTCCAACATCCTTCAGGCATCTGGTGAACTGATATGTTCTGCACTGAAATCAGTAAAAAAATTATACAAAATATGTTGCCAAATTGTTTTATCGACCCAGCCTCAAAAATCGGCATATTGAGAAGGAGCGTAAAAGTTAAAAATAAAAAATAAATGGAAGGAAAAATATTTCAAGAAAGAGACTTTCCATTTTCTATTGTCATTTTGTTATAAACATTGTGTAATTTTTTCAAATTAATTGTGTGACGGATTCATTGTCAAAAATAATAAGAATAAAATTTATTCGACTTTGTCGCAGAAAAAAAATATTTATAATCAAAATTTTCCAATTTCCTTCGAGCATCTGGTGCACAGATATGTTTTGCACTAAGATCAGTAAAAAAATTAAACAAAATATGTTTTTTTATCGACCCAGCCTCAAAAATCGACATATCGAGATAGGAGCGTAAAAGCTAATAAATAGAAGGAAAAATACGACAAGATAGAAACTTTCCATTTTCTATTATCATTTTGTTATAAACATTTGGTAATTTTTTCAAATCAATTGTATGGCGGATTCATGGGCAAAAATAATAATAATGAAAATTATTCGGTTTGGTCGCCGAAAAAAAAATACTTATAATCAAAATTTTCAAATTTCTTTCGGGCATCTGGTGCACTGATATGTTTTGCACTGAAATAAATAAAAAAATTAAACAAAATAAGTTGCATAATTTTTTTATCGACCCAGCCTCTTAAATTGGCATATCGAGATAGGCGTAAAAGTTAAAAATTAAAAATAAAAGGAAGGAAAAATATGTCAAGATAGAGACTTTCCACTTTCCATTGTCATTTTGTTATAAACATTGTGTAATTTTTTCAAATCAATTGTATGACGGATCTATGGTCAAAAATAATAATAATTAAGTGTATTCGACTTTGTCGCCGAAAAAAAGAAAATTTATAATCAAAATTTTCCAATTTCCTTCGAGCATCTGGTGCACTGATATGTTCTGCACTAAGATCAGTATAAAAATTAAACAAAATATGTTGCATAATTTTTTTATCGACCCAGCTTCTAAAATCGGCATATTGAGATAGAAGCGTTAAAGTTAAAAATAAAAAATAAATAGAAGGAAAAATATATAAAATTATTGTCATTTTGTTATAGACATTGTGTAATTTTTTTAAATCAATTGTATGACGGATTCATGATGAAAAATAATAATTTACGTTACAACATATATCATACAAGAACGCCTATAAAAATTATTAATAAAAATATATAACTATATATTATGGTGGGCAAGACATAAATAAAAGATTCCTCAAAATTTGGATTTTATTGGTCATCCCAATTGGTCAGTACAGACCCGCAAACAAGCGGCCGTGCGCGTGGTATAGAGGCTGGGATCTTAGAAGATAACTCCACACCGAGAGGAATCGTTAGTTGTCTCGTGCATTTTTCTTCGAGAAGTTAAATGACTAAGATTTATTTCGTATACTTTAATTTTGTAGCTGTGTCGAAATCAGTCGAATTCAATGATATTATAATTAAATTCGATATGCAAATTTTAATGTTATTTTAACTGAAATTTCATTCAATTCTATAAAAAGCCTCATTTACTGAGATCCCAATCGCTGAATTATTTACAAGCAACTCAACCTGCAACTGCATCATTAATTTTTAACTGTTCTCCCATAAATTTGCTCCCCTAAACAGTCTCCCTTAAAAGGCGATTAACCTAGTGAATTGTTGAGCAATAATAATAATTATAAATTTTTATCTGCAGCAGCAGAGGGGCATAAAACTCAACTGGAACGCTGTAATTGCTAACTATTGCCGTTTTTGTCGCCCTCTGCAAATGCGAATCGAATCGATAGCGAATGGAGCTGCTGTGGGGGTTCTAGTGGTAATAATGCGTACCTTGGGAATGCCCTTTACTTAAACGACTTATCGGCCCTATCTACCCAAAACGATTTATGGGGTATAATTCCAAATAATTTCCGCGTCATAAGGCGGAGAGATGGAGTAATAATAATGGAAGGAAATCATAATTTACAACGAATCTAACAAGAAATTATTATAGTAATAATACAATTAATACAGGATTTACAGAAATATTATTCTAAAACATTTAATGATTGGTGTTTTATTAGTTATTTACACTTTGTAAGTATCTACTTAGTTTATTTTTATTTTTTAAAGAACATTTATAAGCAGTACAATCTGAGACTTAAGACTTACTTAATTTACTATGGTTGAATGTCTTATAGCAAGTGTTTCACTTACTACTGATCATTATGTTCTAATAACTTAATTACACTTAATTTATAGTGTACACGATCCGCACTGGGTTGTGCTTTTTAGTTAACTAATTGAAAAGGTTTAATCCTCTTAAGTTTTCTTGTTAAATTAAGTGTCACCTAATTCTTTTCATTTGTAAAATAGATATGTAGAGATTTTCTTTCATTTAATCCTCCATATTTCGTCCAGATACGTTTTTGGTTAACCTTTTATAGGATAGTGGTTGATATTTCTACCAAGCAAAAAAAATATATTCCGTATGAGATCGAAAGCTAAAAATTTACATTATCTTTAAATATATGTAGATTTTTAGCTTTATTATGACGATAATGGGTGAATATATAAACCCAAATTTATAAACATATACTATTAATATCATTATCTTATTATGCCCTATAAAGGGTTAACAGATGTTTGTAATTTATGTACAAGCTTATTATCATCTATAGCAGTATTATCTGCAAAAGTGACAATTGTACCATGTTTTCTTTGTGCTATATCACTGGTATAGATCAGGTGTAAGCGAGACCGTAAGACACTTCCTTGTGGAACTCCTGCTATGATTTCATTTAGATCAGTATTTGCTTCACTTTGTTTAACCTTGAAAAATCTTTCGGACATGTATGATTCTAATAGTCGAGAATAATTTTCTGGAAGGAGCATGTTTAACTTAAACTTGAGTCCATCATGCCAAACTGCCAAATGTTTTAAATTTGATATTTACCAAAGTAGGCTGGGATTATTCGGTCTTGTGCCCTAGTGTTTGGTGATGTATTATCATGTCGTTTATAAAAAAATCTTTAACTACATTTTGCAGTATGAATGGTATGGTATATCTTGAATCCTTTGAATTAAATGTAGGACTGATTGGTGAATTAAGTCTCAGATATAAGACCTATGTCTATTATTTTGTTTTCATGAGTACCTCACACAGACTGACTGGCTCGAACGTCAGGGACTGGAGCCAACTGGACTCCAAACGAACTGAGACAAAAATGATACAACTAACTCCCTAGGAGGAAAGTTAAACGCCATCTGGCGGCACCACATTAATTAGAAATGCACACCCATATGGTAATAACAATGAAAGTCATCGATATCTATTCAAGATATTGAGTGAATTTATCCTCACTAGCTGAGATACACTGATGAGATCTAATAAGATCGAAATCTAGATATGTAGATTGATTTGATTGAGGTGGATTCACACTTATAAATGTTTTATAAGAACTGAGGCAGTTTGGATCATGGAGGCTAAAAATATATCGTTGTTGAAAAGCTTGTTATTCCATTTAAATGATTTCCATAATAGTAATCAACAAAAACAACATCATTAAATTGCTCCAATTAGCACAAATCGCGTTTCACCCTAATCCGCCCTGTGACAGAGTGAACAACTAGTTCATTATACAGCGAAAAATTTCGCTCTGGCAACTTGTGGTCCCCACTAAATCCAACTCGAGTTTAAACGTCTTTGTTAATTGAGGAAGTTTGAAACGCAAAACCCCCCGCTCCACGCCACCAACCAGCCCGCCAACATCGTTACATTATCCAAATGCATTGCGAACGAAACGCATCGCGTCCGACGCTCGCATGCACTCCCACTGCCACCAACGCGCTAATTTAAATGCAAAGGCTCGCCTTATCCCGGTTCCCCGAAGAAAACGGGTCCCGGGAGCGGCGGCTCGCGTCTGCTGGTAATTCGATTCGCACAAGAAATCCCACAAACTTCCACCGCCGCCGGCACGTGATTATCCCGCGTCGCAGATTAACCACCGGGCCACCCCCACCAAATTGGTTTCCGATTTGAGATTGAAATTTAGGCGATAAATCAACCTGTCAAAATCGACAACACAATAGCCTACCAGTTTTTGCCGTGCTTGTGGGCTAACCAAAATTTCATTACAAGTTTTTTAATCAATCACCGGTGCGACGTCGAGTTAAACACTTTAGTAAAACAATATGGATTAATTAATTTCAATCGGAATTATATTATTAGGTCTTTTATGATTTTAGAAGTTTTGTTTCTAATTAAGTTTAATATAGACTATAATGGCCTGAAAATTAGGTGATTATTAGAAAAATTAGGAAATTTACTTGTAGGCCCATAGCAATATTTAATGCCATATCTACATTTTTAAATATTTTCGTGCCTAGCTTGGTGTACATATCCACTGACATACATTTGCATCCACAAAATTCAGTAAAAAAATTAAAGAAAATATGTTGCATAATTCTTTTATAGGCACAGCCTCTAAAATCGGCATAACGAGATAGCGTAAAAGTTAAAAATAAAAAATAAATAGAAGGAAAAATATGTCAAGATAGAGACTTTCCATTTTCCATTGTCATTTTGTTATAAACATTGTGTAATTTTTCCAAATCAAATGTATGGCGAATTCATGGTCAAAAATAATAATAATGAAATTTGTTCGAATTGGTCGCCGAAAGAAAATACTTATAATCAAAATTTTTCAAATTCCTTCGGGTATCTGATACACTGATATGTTCTGCACTAAGATCAATAAAAAAATTAAACAAAATATGTTGCATAATTTTTTTATAGGCCCAGCCTCTAAAATTGGCATATAGGAGATAGGAGCCTAAAAGTTAAAAATTATAAAAAAATAAAAGGAATAATATGTCAAGATAGACACTTTACATTTTCCATTGAAATTTTGCTATAAATATTGTGTAATTTTTTCAAATCAATTGTATGACGTATCCATGGTCAAAAATAATAATAATTAAATTTGTTCGATTTGATCGCCGAAAAAAAAAATTATCAAAATTTTTGAATTTCTTTCGGGCATCTGGTGCACTGATATGTTCTGCACTAAGATCAATAAAAATAAATAAAAAAAATATGTTGCATATTTTTTTTATCGACCCAGCCTCTAAAATCGGCATATCGAGGTAGGAGCGTAAAAGTTAAAAATTAAAAATAAATAGAAGCAAAAATATGTCATAATTGAGACTTTCCATTTTCCATTGTCATTCTGTTATAAACATTGTATAATTTTTTCAAATCAATTGTTTGACTGATCCATGGTAAAAAATAATAATAATAAAATTTATTTGACTTGGTCGCCGAAAAAAAAAATATGATGAACATTTTCCAATTTCCTTAGGGCATCTGGTGCACTGATATGTTTTGCACTAAGATCAGTAAAAAATAAACTAAATATGTTGCATAATGTTTGTATCGACCCAGCCTCTAAAATCGGCATATCGAGATAGGAGCGTAAAAGTTAAAAATAAAAAATAAATAGAAGGAAAAATATGTCAAGATAAAGCCTTTCCATTTTCGATTGACATTTTGTTGTAAACGTTGTGTAATTTTTTCAAATCAATTGTATAGCGGATTCATCGTCAAAAATAATAATAAATAAATTTGTTCGACTTGATCGCCGAAAAATAAATACTTATATTCAAAATTTTCCAATTTCCTTCGGGCATCTGGTGCATTGATATATTCTGCACTAAGATCAGTAAAAAATAAATAAAAAATATGTTGCATAATTTTTTTATCGACCCAGTCTCTAAAATCGGTAGATGAAGATAGGAGCGTAAAAGTTAAAAATTAAAAATAAATAGAAGGAAAAATATGTCAAGATAGAGACTTTCTATTTTCCATTGCCATTGTGTTATAAATATTTTGTAATTCTTTCAAATCAATTGTATGACGGATTCATGATCAAAAATAATAATTTACGTTACAACATATATTATATAAGAACGCCTATAAAAATTATTGATAAAAATATAGAACTATATATTATGATCGGCAAGACATAAACAAAAGATTCCTCAAAATTTGGATTTTATTGGTCACCCCAATTGGTCAGTACAGACCCGCAAACAATCCTCCGTGCGCACGGTATAGAGACTGAGATCTCAGAGGTTAACTTCATACTGGTCTAAAATAGCATGAAAATAATCATTTGTAGGCCCATATCAAAATTTAATGCCATATCCACATTTGTAAATATTTTCGTACCTAGCGTGGTGTACACATCCACACTGACATACATTTGCAGCCACAAAAGTACATTTACAATTAATTGTTTAAGTGCTAAAGGCTACTTAAGTCCATGCCAAAAAGTTGTATAAAAGAATTTTTAAGTGATAAGTGATTAATATATATTTATCTTCTTTGTCAAATAATACTTTACATTGTAGTTTTTGTTTTTAGTTAAAAAATTAAATGATTTTATTATAAAATAGGCCAATATGGGGTATCTCAAAATCTATATCTGATAGACCAAATCTGACGGTTATTTTGGATTATGAATCCTAAAATTTCCTAGAAACAGTTAAAAGAACGCACGCAGGCATCCAAACATCTGTTGGGCAGTGTAATCATTTAATTATAATTTGAGTAATTAAATTTATTACCTTTTTTAAGTAATTAAATTTATTACTTTTTTGTGTGTAAATTATGTATCTATTTTAATAGCCGCGCGGTTAAACGCCGTAAAAATTACAAACGACGTAAAAATTAGGCTGGAGTAGCATTTTAGGGAGTTACCTAGACAGTGTCGTCAGACTTTACAAAAATGGTCTATAAAGATATCGATTTTTGAAAGTACAGAGGTAGTTATTTAATTTTATCGCGACTCACTAGAGACTATATATTTTTTTAGTTGAGTATTACAACCATTCTGCCGCAGTGAATTTTAATGCATTCGGTCATTCGGACCTGTGGGAGAGAAACATTATTTTACTGTGTATTATTTTATGTCGAAATAATACACCATAGTATCCCTGATAGACGCGAAAAAAAAAAGTGTACGGGTTTTACTCATTTGTATAAATTCATTTTCTGTCACCAGTTACCCCCGTTCTCACCATATCCGGTTAAACTTTAATTTATTGTTAAAGTGCATATGGCTACTTAAAAAGAGTATACCAATTTGTTTTAACCGGTGGTTAACATTTTTTACCATGACATGGTGAAACATGCAATATTGCACTAGACAAGTGCAAAGGTGAGGAAGAACTGAGCATGAAAGGAAATAGAATTGTATTAGGGGAAATAGTTTAACATAAAATAAATCAAAGTTTTTAGAGACGGAAATTATTGTCTTTGTTTGCTTATAGGTGAGTAGAGTCAACGAAAGTCTAAAGCCCGTATGACATTATCTAGTTTCCTATATCGTTTTATATATAAGAATTGATATATTAAACTGTATAACTATTTCTAAATAGAACATTTACATCGTGTATTACGGTGTTGTTATTGTTAAGTGAATTTATTATTATTCCGCCGCTATATAATTTTCTACATGTGTGTATAACATTATGTAGTTTGTGTCTATATCGAAAACAATATAAGAAACCTGATAATGTCATACGGGCTTTAGACTTTCGTTGACTCGACTCACCTATAAGCAAAGACAATAATTTCCGTCTCTAAAAACTGTGATTTATTTTATGTTAAACTATTTCCCCTAATACAATTCTATTTCCTTTCATGCTCAGTTCTTCCTCACCTTTGCACTTGTCTAGTGCAATATTTCCCGGGAAATTTATGATCGCACTAATTCACTTATGATAATAACGCGCCGGAGCGGTGTGATTGATTGTTTCGCGCCGCATCTAGAACTTCATTAGCTTTTTGCAGCAGACGTGGGGCCGGTTATCGCGCAACCCCATTTGCATTTCGACATTGCACAGGGGGGGCGCGACGCGTACGAAATGAATAACGAGGGTGAACTCTCAATATTGAACCTATTGCAATTACCTTGTTTATCGTCCGCAATGATATATCTATTATACTTCACTATTCGATATGAAATTCAGAAAAGTTTGTTAATTATACTCAATAGAAAATCTATATCGCATTTTGATTTATATATTATAATTTAATATTGTTTATAAGGCACTTATATCAATTCAAATATCAGCAGTAATATTTCAGTTGATATACAGATTGATTAATTAAACGACACAAATGAAATGCCATATAGGTTTGAATTCTAAGTTGACCATTTTCAGAAAATGCTTCCAACATTATATTTATATAGCCTATCAATATTTAAGAAAACCACTAATACAAGTTGTCGGAAAAACCGTATAATATTATTTATGATTAGTTAATGTTAAAAAATGTCACTCTCCTGTGGGAATCAAACCCACGTCTCCGGCTATCGCAACCGCATGGTAGTTGGTAGTTTGAAGAAAGGTACAAGTGCCAAAATAATGTCTCACAAATTTGATTTTTAGAATCGTTCCCTTCTTCAAACTACCGATTAAATTATAGTCATTAATTTTTATAAAGTAAGTTTCAAAGCCAAGAATGAATTATTTGTATTAAATTACATATATTCCATTGCGGTTTTTTATCTCTAAAGTTTTTATTTCAAGAAAAAACAATTAAAAATTATATCATTCTTCTCGCACATAATAACGTTTGGTGCCATAGAATGAAGTAAGGAAAGACATAATAAATAACATATATTTTATACATAATAACGATTTTTATCTCAAAGCCCATAAAACAAGTCTCTAAATAATAACCCTTTTACTGCAAAACTCTTGTAGAGATTAAATCTGAGCTTATGAATTTTTATAGCTTTTAAAACCTAATAACATTCACTCCCGTGCTATCTTATCTATGCGTGTGCAACTTTAGGATTTTTCATTATGATGTCCATATAAAATATATAGAGGGTTGCACGCGATGTAATATAAATATAAAGTTAAACTTTGCCGTTCTTTATTTTGTTATAAGCAACATAAAAGGTGAGTTGTGAATATAAAATTATTTACTACCCAGCGAGGGTGGGTGCATTTTATGTCAGGTCGTCTTCGAGATGGGGTGGAAATCTTATATTTATCGATATACACATAAAACGCGGATGCTTCCCTTTATCAATATTTATAACATGAGGGGGTGCTGCTGTTTACGACAAATATATAGAATTTCTCGGGCTTATATGAAAAAATAAATACTATTAAGTTTTGTCTGTGCCGGCCCTTAATGCATGCCGGTTGGTGAATAAACTAGAATAAAGCCGACAACGGCTGGATCTGTTTAATCCGGACTCATTAAAACGATCCGAGCGCAATCCGCAAACACGAGCCAATTATTTCTTTCAAGCATTCCGGACCATTCTTAAGCGACTCCACATTAAAGTCCTTGATGATATTTAATGATGTAACCCGATGTCGTTCCGCAGTCAACGTTCACTCATGCACACAATTTTATGAGTACGGACTTTTGAATTATCTTAAAGTATTAATTTGTTTGAATTATTAATTTAATTTGCTGTGGGATTATTAAAAGCTCAATTGAACTTAATTGTTCTAAATTTATCTACAGCTATTTTTGTTGTTCCCTGCATTACGTTTCATATGAATATAATCTGGGGTGGTCAGTGCACTTTACATATGTGTTATAACAATTACAAGCGAAGTTTTGCTAGATGAACATACTCAATATTAACAGTTATACGAGCCTGTTTTAGTGATTTTTAAGTTTACTTAATGAAGTAATGAAAATGAAACTCTGAAAATGTGAGGAAATGTGGGAAAATGTGTGAAAATACTGACAAATGTTGGTAATCCCCCATTTGCCAACATTTGTCAGTATATTCACACATTTTCCAACATTTCCTCACATTTTCAAAGCTTCATTTTCATTACTTCAATAAGTAAACTTAAAAATCACTAAAACAGGCTCGTATAACAGTTAATAATGAGTATGTTCATCAAGCAAAACTTCGATCGCTTATAATTGTTATAACACATATGATTGTAAATTGAAATGTGAGTAAATGTGCGGAAATATGAGGAAATATGTGAGAAAAATGTGGGAAAATGTCAAAATCCAAAATGTCAAAATTCAAAATGTCAAAATGGCAAAATGTCAAAATATCAAAATGTCAAAATCTCAAAATGTCCAAATGTCCAAATGTCCAAATCTCAAAAAAAAGTAGAAAGTACCAAGTCGTGTGGTGCCTACACAGATTATTATAGATATTTTTCTCTTCTCTCCGGTGTTGCCTTTAACTTTCTACATATAATATTTATTGTATTATATATCTATTTTTGAATCTGTACATAAATTTCTAAATTCAATTCTTTCATCGTTCTTGAATTGTCTATCCCAGTAAAATAATTGCCTACTATTTGAATAAAAATTAAAGATATAATTCTAGTGAACATTAAACTCATGAGTGATGAGTACAAATGAACTGTTCACCTTTGAGCAAACTTTTTTTTACACCAAATTAAACCCCGCCCCTGCCGTCGTCCAAATAATTCACGCCAGGCCCATCGGCGTTCAAACTCGAGGCTAAATCTACCGAACGTAACGCAAACAGCGCACGACGGGCAGAATTGTAAATCGTGCGAAATCAAATTAAACGACTTGTATGCAGAGTGTTGTTAATAATGGTGGAGGCGCCGGGTGGCGTGTGAAAGGGCGCGTCGCTCCTTCGCCGCCGCGGGCGCGCTCTGTTCTCTCGCATTCCGGTCACGTGAGCGGGATAATAACGCGCCTCTATCCACCTACGTTGCGCGGAGGCGGCGGCGGAATAAATAAGAATCTGTCGGGGGAGCGGTTGGGAGGTTTGAAAAAATTGTTTCGGGGGCGACGCGCAAAAGTTGTAATTTAATGCAAACAACGCGAGCGCCTGTTAGCGGGAGCGCCGCTTTATCATCGCATCAGACCGTTTCCGTTTTGTGATACAAGATACGGTTTTTTTTTCTTGTGCACAGCGAGGGGATGCGCATTAGGGGGCGGAAATGAGGTTGATAAATGGATGGTTTATTGCTCTATTGAAGCTCGGATGCGATCGCTTTCGAACTTGGTCAACCAACGATAAGCAAATGATCTGAGATATTGACAATCTTGAGTTCAGAGACGCGACGAATATAAATTCTGTATTGTGTAAATTCGAAAAAGTAATTTAAGTTTATACATTGCTATAATTTATGAATGTTTCAACTAGCAACTATCTATTGAAATAATGTAATACAATTTTACTAATTAAGTTGAATATACATTAATTTCTATCTATGTAGCCACTATTTTCTTTAAAACCTCTCGTATAATTACTTTATTGCACATACTAATTAATCATATTAAATTATATTAAACATAACAGGCTGTGCTATATTTTCCATCTAATAATTCTAACCAACAGCAGTTAATATTAGCATATTAAAAGAATCCCCGTGCATTTCAAACATTTAAACCTCCCCCTCTTAAGTCCAACATCTTCAGCAAGCACGTCTTTAATGCCGGAAATGATGAATTAAAACGAGCAGACAAGCCTCTGCGTTGCGGCAGGAAAAAAACAAACCGGAACGACAAACAATGCGGTCGCCCCATAAACCACCCCTAAGACGTTTCATTAAACGTTTAAGCACGACATTTTTAATATTCCACGCCACAGAAGCGCGGCCCGTTGCCCCCCGAATCAATACGCTCATCCCGCCAGTCTCCGCACAATCATCATTACGCCCCACTAAAATCTATTTAACAGTGGATGGCTTTTTTTGCCCACGATTTCGCTACTTTCGCAGCAGCAAGCATAATGTGAAAGGCATCAAAGTTAAAAGCTTTTATAATCTCATCCTTTCCATCGCGGATGTAAGTAAAATGGCCGACATACGCGCGTCTTTTTAACAGGGAGGAAAATATGTTATGTATTGTGCGCGGCGACACAAAAGTCGAGTTTTATGAGTTTTGTAGGGGGTTTTTGTGTTTGACAAATTTGATTGATATGAGTTTCTTTGAATGTCAGAATGCTGGTAGTATGAGTGGAAAGTACATACAGGCAGAACATTATAAGTAGCTCTACAGTATGTTAAGTGAGTACAAGGAACAAAAATTAATGATACAAATCTAATATATACGTAATATCCTAAATAAAAATCAGTGAAGTTTTTCACACTCGACATTTTATAATTTAATCTTTCGTATAGCTATTAAAATTGCTGTTAACCGAACAATACCGTCACACACAATTAATCAATTCAAAAGTTAAGTTGCAACCACTGGCACTTTGATTAAATTCGACGCCGCTCAATTAGTTTTTCTGCCCTAAATGGCCATACGCACAATTTTAATCCATGCGAGCACCCTTTATTAATAACTCCAGGGGGTGGTGAGAGCTGGACGCGCTCCTCTTCAATAATTAACATGCGCATCCGTGCAGTCGGCTG
Source organism: Lordithon lunulatus (assembly GCA_963942505.1). Classification (NCBI taxonomy): domain Eukaryota; kingdom Metazoa; phylum Arthropoda; class Insecta; order Coleoptera; family Staphylinidae; genus Lordithon; species Lordithon lunulatus. Next base: position 69,715,935 of record OZ012666.1, read on the forward strand.
GAATTAATTTCAGCGGTTCAGTCAGAAACGGGCGAGCCAGCGAAATTAAATAAAAATGGTTTGGTGTGGTGTGGTGTGGCGGAATGAAATTTAAAATCGTCGGATTTAGATTTAATTACTTAGGATATGGCTGATGTCAGTAGAGGGTTGGGGGATGGTAGAGAGTTTTGTTGACGAGGAAAACTTTATTTTTTATTCAGATATCTCATATGTGCACATTTTAAATTGAATGCATTTATTTAAATAAGATACTCAATTGGTTTTTATAATTACATATATTGTATAAAAGGTATTGCATGTTTTTTGTACTATGTTAATACCTTACACCATCAACCTCACATACAGTGAGACATTCTACTACTGAAAGTACGTCAATTGTATAATTGTATAAATTCTCATTACATTACAAATCAGAAGCTACATTTTGGTTATATTCGATAATAAAAAGTTATGTTACAGCAGCGATTGTTAATCGGAAAGCAAGACATTTGATTAGGATTTAATTATTTAGAGCCTATTAAAATTATGAGGTTATGTTCTACTGGCTTCATTACCAAATTTGTCAAAAAAATTGATATTAAATACTCAGTGCTAAAAAATTATATGCTTGATGTTTTGATAGCTGTTACTGCTAAACGAAAAAAGTTGACGATCTCTCGATTTTTTTGTAATACTTTCTCATATATTGAGAAAATATTAGCCAAAGTTGAGCTTAGGGGATTAATTAGTTCAAGCGGTATCAATTCTTTTAACGAGCGATTGGCAATTTGTCGAGCGGCCATCATGAACTGCCATTTTAAACATTTATAAACAAAAAATCATTCCGCGCAAACCGATTTATTTAGAAGTTTAATTTTTTCAAGACATATTCTCAATGCATTAACTAATTTATTAAAAAAATCAACAACATTGTACAATTTCTTTTTCACGAGTTATAGGTAAAAATAGATATGCAACGTTTTGATAGCAGTTATTGCTAAACGAAAAAAGTCGACCATCTGTCGATTTTTTGTAATACTTTCTCATATATTGAGAAAATCTTGGCCAAAGTTGAGCTTAGGGTATTAATTAGTTTAAGCGGTATGATTTTTTTTAACGAGCGATTAACAATTTGTCGAGCGGCCATCATGAACGGCCATTTTAAACATTTATAAACCAAAAATTATTCCGCGGAAACCGATTTATTTACAAGTCTAATTTTTTCAAGGAATATTTTCCATTCATTAACTAATTTATAAAAAAAATCTACAACATTCTACAATTTCTTTTTCACCAGTTATAGCTAAAAAAAGATATGCAATGTTTTGGTAGCTGTTATTGCTAAACGAAAAAAGTTGACGATCTGTCGATTTTTTGTAATACTTTCTCATATATTGAGAATATATTGGCCAAAATTCAGCTTAGCAGATTAATTAATGCAAGCGGTATGAATTTTTTAAGCAGCGCTTAGCAATTTGTCGAGCGTTCATCATGGACGGCCATTTTAAACATTTATAAACAAAAATCATACCGCGCAAACCGATTTATTTACAAGTCTAGTTTTTTCAAGAAATATTCTCAATACATTAACTAATTTATAAAAAAAATCAACAACATTGTACAATTTCTTCTTCACGAGTTATAGCTAAAAAAGATATGTAATGTTCTGATAGCTGTTACTTCTAAACGAAAAAAGTTGACGATCTCTCAATTATTTTATAATACTTTCTCATATATTGAGAAAATATTGGCCAAAGTTGAGCTTAGCAGATTACTTAATGCGAGCGGTATGAATTTTTTAAGCAGCGATTGGCAATTTGTCGAGCGAACATCGTGGATGGCCATTTTAAACATGTATAAACAAAAAATCATACCGCGCAAACCAATTTATTTACAAGTCTAGTTTTTCAAGAAATATTCTCCATTCATTAACTAATTTACAAAAAAAAATCTACAACATTGTACAATTTATTTTTCTCGAGTTATAGGTAAAAAAGATATGCAACGTTTTGATAGCTGTTATTGCTAAACGAAAAATGTTGACGATCTGTCGATTTTTTGTAATACTTTCCCATATATTGAGAAAATCTTGGCCAAAGCTGAGCTTAGGGAATTAATTAGTTCAAGCGGTATTCTTTTTTTTAACGAGCGATTGGCAATCTGTCGAGCGGCCATCATGGACGGCCATTTTAAACATTTATAAACAAAAAATGATAACGCTCAAACCAATTTATTTACTAGTCTAATTTTTTAAAGAGATACTCTCAATGCATTAACTAATTCATAAAAAAATCAACAACATTGTAAAATTTCTTTTTCACGAGTCACAGATTAAAAAAGATATGCAACGTTTTGATAGCTGTTATTGCTAAATGAAAAAAGTTGACGATCTTTCGATTTGCTTGTAATACTTTCTCATATATTGAAAAAATACTGGCCAAAGTTGAGGTTAGCAGATTACTTAATGCGAGCGGTATGAATTTTTTAAGCAGCGATTGGCAATTTGTCGAGCGTCAATCATGGACGGCCATTTTAAACATGTATAAACAAAAAATCATACCGCGCAAACCAATTTATTTACAAGTCTATTTTTTTTCAAGAAATATTCTCCATTCATTATCTAATTTACAAAAAAATCTACAACATTGTACAATTTTTTTGACACGAGTTATAGATAAAAAAGATATGCAATGTTTTGATAGCTGTTACTGCTAAATGAAAAAAGTTGACGATCTCTCGATTTGTTTGTAATACTTTCTCATATATTGAGAGAATATTAGCCAAAGTTGAGCTTAGGGGATTATTTATTTCAAGCGGTATGATTTTTTTTAACGAGCGATTGGCAATTTGTCGAGCGACCATCATGGACGGCCATTTTAAACATTTATAAACAAAAAATCATACCGCGCAAACCAATTTATTTACAAGTCTAATTTTTTCAAGAAATATTCTCAATACATTAACTAATTTATAAAAGAAATCAACAACATTGTACAATTTCTTCTTCTCGAGTTATAGCTAAAAAAATATATGCAATGTTTTGATAGCTGATCACGAGTCAACAAAAACATCAGCGTAGAAAAAAGAATCCCTTAAATACCAATTGTCCAAATTGCCAAGTGGTGCGATAACAGTTTATTATTAGCATTATGTGTAAAGATATGTTGACTACACTTCGAGTATCAAAATAGGGTTGTCATTTGAAAAATAATATAGCGGGCTAGATAATCCGCAATTTGTTTTATATCATTTTATATCATTCATTTTTATATCAAATGTTGTATATTGCATTATAGACATATTGTTGATGATATTATTTGTGAATTTAATATCAATATGTCCACTAATACTCAAGTTATTTCATGGTTAATATTGTATTTCAATTCAAAATCAATTTGTATCATTTTTAAATATTGCACAACGCACGTTCTATGTGAATTTGATGGCGATATTTCGACTATAACTTTGTAGAGTTATTGTTTATTAAACCACGAGAATCATTGAAGAAAGTATGAATAGCGAGCTACAAAAATCAGCCAAAAGTTAAAATTAATTCAAGCTTAAGTATATTATCCATTATATTAGAATCATATTATTGAGTGATAAGACTTGAGTTATTAGATTTGAAACATCGCTTACACCTCACGCTAGAAGGCATATGATTAAATAAATAAATAAAATATTTGAAACATTAAATATCACTGAAAAAAGTATGAATATCTAGGTAGAAAAGCAAATTCAGATTGATTTGTATAACTTGAATGTTAAAAATAGTAGTATAATCATATTATAAAAATTTTACGTAAATTATACGGAGATATATCACCAATAACTTGAGTTATTACATTTTAAACAACGGATTTCACTGAAGAAGGTATGCATACAAAAAAATGCCTCATTTATTCAAATCATGCGTAACATAATAGTCGAGACAACCCGTAAAGTGTGTGGCGATAAAATATAAACTTATTACTACCATTATCATCTATAACCAAAGTCAATTTCATAAATGAACCCTTGGAAACTTTCCCTTTTAAACCGGCGCCCCGCAGAATTTGCATATAAAAAATTCACGGCATCCGGCCTCTCCAGTCTTTCGGTCAAAATTTTTCGCTTTTACGACCAACTTTGGCGGAAGCGCGATCAATAAGCCGTTAATAAAACTTCTGTATTTCCTTTAGAGCCTTTCCAAACTTATCGGCGAAGTTCAATACCAATGACCGCATTGTTAAACGCACTTTTATAGTATAAGTTGGAAACGAATAAAATCGGCATTCATTATTACTTGAGTTTATAGTGGCAGTTCGAATGGTTTCAGAGTATTTACTCTCCTTATAAATACTTGCATTCTATTTAGAGGTATTTTCTCTTCGTATAAGATTATACTTATATTATTTAATATATATAGGTCGTTATACTCGCGAGATGCGTATTGATCTTTGAAGTAGACGGCGTAGGGTGAACGCCGACGGGGGGTTTAATTGCAACCGATCATTATCCATGATGTACGGTCTATATCAATGGCCTCAGGTTTATTCATGCCGTGATTTGTGTGAAGTTTGAACAGATTGTGATTACCGCGCATTGTTAGCGACTGATTGTTGTGTTTAGAGGAATTTATTCGGCGTTTTATTGCACCCCCCGGAGTGCACGCCAGGGTCGCGTTTTGTGCTCGCTGATACACTGGGCACTTGATTAAATTACACATTGTTGTGAGTTTGGCAAGTCTTTAATAAACGCGCCGAAGCGTTTGCACGGCTCAATAGGTTTGCGTCGAAACTTTGACCTGACTCACGTAGTTTATAACCAATTGAACGTTTCTATTATAACTAGTTAACAGTTTTCGTTTGTTATGAGCTTATTTCTTGAAATGGAAGTTGTCGGGTGCCTGACAAAACTGAAATTGCTACTTCAAACTACCGTACGAGCGACTATAACTTATTACTTGTTACTCGAGTATTATAAGAATGTACATTTTATACATCAACTAATTTTAGTATGTTGTGCTATCATAGGGTTTAACAAAATCGTGCTGGAAAACGTTATCAGACGTTACGCAAAACCGATATGTATATATTTTATATAATTTATTTATTATTATTGCCATCAATGCACGAAAAAGATATCAAATCAGCAGGTGGGTTTAATCTGGCACATAAAAAGAAATAAAAAGTATGAACAAAAAAGAATATCCAACATTTAAATATCTGAAATATTTAATTTTTCATCTTTTTTATAATTTGGTCGACTAATTTAAAGCAGCTCGTACACTAGAAACCTTTCTGCAGACTTTATTTTTGTGTGAAAATTATTGAAAAATGGCTTCATTTGAGCCCAATTAAATATAGAACGTAAACTAATATCATAAATTTTAATTTCTTAAATCATTAATATTTTATAACTCAGTCATTAATTTAAAACAGCTCGTACAATAAAAACTTTCCTGTAGACTTTATTTTTTGATGAAAATTATTAAAAAATAGCTTCCTTTGAGCCCAATTAAATATAGAATATAGAATAATTTCATAAATTTAAATATCTTAAATCTTTGAATTTTTATCTTTTTTTATAACTCAGATTAATTTAAAACAGCTCATACAATTAAAACCTTTCTGTAGACATTATTTTTTGGTCAAAATTATTAAAAAATTACTTCCTTTGAGCCCAATTAACTAAAGAATGTAGTATAATTTCATAAATTGAAATTGCTTAAATCTTTGAATTTTTACCATTTTTTATAACTCGGTCGATTAATTTAAAACAGCTCGTACAATAAAAACCTTCCTGTAGACTTTATTTTTTGGTGTAAAATTATTTAAAAAGGCTTGCTTCAAGCCCAATTAAGTATAGAATGTAGTATAATTTTATAAATTTAAATATCTTAAATCTTTGATTTTTTATATCTCAGTCCATTAATTTAAAACAGCTCGTACAATAAAAACCTTCCTGTAGACTTTATTTTTTGGTGAAATTAAAAAAAATGGCTTATTTTGAGCTCAATTAAATATAGTATGTAGAATAATTTCATAAATTTCAATATCTTAAATCTTTGATTTTTTTATGTTTTTTTATATCTCTGTCGATTAATTTAAAACAACTTGTACAAGAAAAACCTTCATGCAGTCTTTATTTTTGGGTGAAAATTATTTTTAAAACGGCTTATTTTCGAGCCTAATTAAATGTAGAATGTAAAATAATATCAAAAATTTAAATATCAGAACACTTTTTTATAATTTTTTATATCTCAGTGTACACAGCTCAGGGACGGGGGCTGTATTCACTTACAAAAAATCCTTTGGTTAGTCATCTCGTATTATTTAATCAGAACTAATTCCATTCTCAATAGACCTATAGGAAAATCAAATAATTTCGAAGTTTAACCTTACGTGAGTCGACCACTAATTGAAACAAACGACATACCACACGCAATAACAACTCTGTCTGACTTGTGCCAGTTAATCCTCGTGATTAGAATCGAAGAGCCCCAATAACTATCCCACATATCACCCACCCGCAGTTCATTGCGAATCGATAGATCAGAGACAAGGATCGGCCTCCACCGCCGTTTTATTGCTTACTGTGTGGAGTGTGTGTGCTCTACACTCCATCCAAAATGTAGAACACGACCCACCCTAACAGCAAAAAGGGTCGGCTTTCCGAAAGTACAATAGCGCGCACACACACACTTCAAAGTCACAAGTGTGTTAATATTTACGATTAATGTTGGCGAAGGGTGGGACTCACAAAAGTTAAGTTAAAATGTAAAAAGTTATATTTTACTGTGGTACCAGTTTCTAGATTAAATATGAGTATCTCGCTTATCTTTAGAGTTTATTAGTATTTGAGAATAACGCATATACGAGGGTTTTAAATAAAATAGTAGCAACATCAAATAGAATAGAAATCAATGTAAATTGAACTTACAAGTAAAATTGCATTACATACTTACAACTCCAGTATTTAAATACAGGCAAAGTTGCGTATTTGTTGTATATCTGCTACAATTTAGACGTGTTTTCTTTCATGTATCCTTAATTATTCGACTCGTCAACCTTTTATGTTTAATTTACAATAAAATTAAACATAAAAGGTTGACGAGGCGAATAATTAAGGATACATAATAGAAAACATGTCTAAATTGTAGCAAATATACAACAAAAATTATGTACATTATATTTTATGTGTTTAGCTTTTAAACTGTACTTTTAACATATATACTTTTATATTTAAATTGTTGTCCTGTAATTGGATTTTAATCTATTGGGCAATAAACAATATTATTATAATTATTATTAATATTAAGGTGTTAATTAATGTTTGAATTTATTTTATTTTCTTCGTATTAATTGCCAATAATTTAAAGTCTTATGTTTGTTCCTAGTAGACCAAGCTCGAATAACCTGGAAAATATTCTAAAAACTACCCAAACAGACTGAATAATCTAATTACCGACGCTAACAAAGCGAAAAGAAATCGGTGACTGTGGTTAAAGCCTACTTGAAATTGGCCGTGTTCAATAAATCGGCGCTGAACGCGTTGTAACGTACCTGTAGCTGACGGATTTCCTATAAACCTATCCACTCTCCGCCGGGTAATTTATACGGCCGTGTAGCAAACTAATTTCTGCATGATTTATGTGCGCGATTTAATAAATCTCGATTAGGCGTGGTGGCGCGCGGAAAAATGAAATTTCTCGCTCGCAAATATTTCTATTTATATGCCCCGTGAATCGATACGCCCGCAACAGGTCCGCCCCCTCCTTGAAATAACACCGGAATAGATAAGGAGCCTGTTAAAAATACTGGATATTCAATTTCCACGGGAAATTGCGTTACATTTCGCGATTATATCACTTTAAGACATTAAAAAGGATAGCTTGGTGTCTTGGTTGATTTATAGAAATTATTATTTTTTGTTTACTTCATTATACTTCGACTTTTCTGATCTTGACAGTTTTATGTAGCTGATTCTGGTATCTGTTGTCTGCGTCCTTCTACTAGCTCCCCGTACAATACTTGCTTTGGCATCCGACACTGGTGGAAACAGATTATGTGACCTGACCTTCCCAGCTGCGCCTTAGTAGTAGTTCCATAGGATTTCGAAATTTTATGGTATCTTTTCACTCCCTTCAGTATACGCAGGTGTCTTTGCTGCAGTTTTTCCAGTTGTCTTAACTAGTGTGCATAAGAAGATTTATTTTGGGTCCTCGGTTTTCTTTGTTTTCTCTGTATCGTTCCTTTATTTGTTTGCTTTCATGTGTTCTTTGCATTCCTTTTTAAATCTATTAGGGCCGGTTCTACAATTCACATTTAACTGGAGAATAAGGCTATTCGTGGAATAAGTTTGAGATATTGGCGTTATCACGAATATCCTTATTCTCCAGTTACATGTCAACTGACCCTTAATGTCTTTAATGTCATTTTAGTAGTTTATTATATTCATTTGAATTATTTTATGTTAGACCTTTATTTAATGCATTAGTTCTATTTTTAGTTAGATTCACTCTGCAGATTGAGAAACAAACCACAAACTTTTCACAGCAGATAATACTAGTGAAATATATTCGTTATTCGAAAATTTGTTTTCTGTACAATAAATCAACTGCTGTTATTTCCGACCGAACATCGTGATGGCGACAATTTATTTACCCATACGCGGCCCGCGAAAACAGTTTTCCCATTTCCACCAACCCACACCGGCGCTATGTCATTCCAGTTTTCATATGCACGCCGCGGCTGCTTCCTCCTCTGTCTGACTACAAACAACTTTTCAAATGCACTTTTTGTGTGTGTGTATGCGGTGCAATGACAAAACGATCTGTCCCGCGGCGTGAAACATTTATCCGCGGCGAGAGTTCCGAATTGAACGGGCGTACGTTTTTAAGACAGAACAACTTTTACTGTTGGAGAGATAAGCAACGGGGAGATAAAGTGTTTTTTTTTATTATTATTGTTATTTTCTTGCGAGTGCTAGTGCACATAGCTTTTTATCTCTCTCCCCCGTCCTCTTAGTTGTAACACTGTTATTGCCCTTATTGTCTGCTCCCGCATTCAGGTTCCCTTGACGTCACAGAGTTACGGATTATAAATTCTGAAACCTCCCCTGTGGCGAGTGCAATCTTTATTAAATTGATGTGGTGCATTTCTGCGCTTCGAGTTTTTATTTACGACGTCGTCGGGTTTTATTATTGAATTTAAGGACTGTACCGGATAAAGCATATTGTGCTGCGGCTAGATTTTATTTTAGGAATTGACAGAATGTGCTTGCTACATGGGAAATTACTAATCCTATTTTAATAGACAACTGTATTGTTGTGACATTTTATAAATCTATAAGTGGAATATTTATTTATACAGCTGCAATTCAATCTTAAGCGCGTATGTCATTATATAGTTTCCTATATCGTTTTATATATAAGAATTGATATATTAAACTATTTCTAAATGGAAAATTAACATTGTGTATTACGGTGCTGTTATTGTTAAGTGAATTTATTATTATTCCACCACTATATCATTTTCTACATGTGTGTATGACACTATGTAGTTTGTACATCGAAAACGATATAAGAAACTAGATAATGTCATACGGGCTTTAGACACGAAAACGCGAGTATGCGATATATTAAGTGTGCATGAGACGATACATATAGCCTATATTGGCTAATTAATAATACACATTAAGTTTTCTATAAAAACTTTTTTTTATAAAATAAATTCTTGAATTTAACCCTCAGTTGGTATGCTGACTACCTCAGCTGCTTAATGTATCGTGGGTCAATACTGACCCACACTCTTATGATTTTTTTTGTGTTAAAGATTTTGCCGGTATACATTTTTGGGCGAAGATTACTACAACTTTAGGGTATTAATTAAGCATTACTAGTGAAATTATGCATAATAAAGTAAAAATCACAGAAATAAGAAATAAATGAAACAACTCTATAATATTTGCCAGTTATTCAGTGTATTCAACAAAGGTTAGCGACCATCATGACAATCTGAACCTTCTTCACTCCTTCCTGAACTAGTTGGTTCAAGGTACATCCCAACCAATCTCGGAGGTTGTGCAGTAATATTATCCTCTTCCCAACACTCCTTTTGCTAGTTATTTTCCTCTGAATTATGAGCTGCAAAAGCTGATTACGTGATGAAACTACTCGAGTTTTCTGATTTTAATAAATTATTAATATCTCCTTTTCCGTTCTCATCATTAGTAAATCTCACGGTCCTTGCCAACGCTACCTCTTCGCACCACCTGGACGTTTCCGTCCATCCCCTGCACTGGCTGATATCGTGGCAGGAGACCTGCAAAACAGATGAGTTTGTTTGGCATATCCTCGGCTCCCGAGTGGCTTATACTCTTCGTATCGTTTAGGTGCCTCTTCAAGGCTGTTAATTTAAATATATACTGTTTGGGATATGTAGTCTTAATGTGTCACGTCGTTTTTTAAAAGTAAGTTATTCATGAACTATATTTATCAAATGTTAACAAGCTATCTAACTGTTCGCATTTACGATACCTCAATGATAAGACTCGAATTTGAATTTGAATAACCCTGATAGCCCACAGCTATGCAGTCCACGTGCCATACAGTTAGGATTCCAGGTCTATACAAATCGTTATTATTGTAGCTTTATGAATAACGACCTCCAGATCAAAGAACACGCCTCTCAGTGATTAGTAGTACGCTCGGTCATATAAATTATTCACCCGAGATTAACCGCCATCGCCCACCGCCCCCCCACACCCGAGTGCCAAAGTTTGTGTCGCCCCCCGTTCAACTATTCTCCAACTACCATTAAGATCAAATACTCCCGATAATAACTGAAACAGGAATACGAATTGTGCATCTGATTTATGGCCCGTTGCCCGTGTCGGCGCGCCGCCGCCGCAGCAGCACGAACGGGGGGGCAGCGTCGTGCGCTCTAATTACAGCAAAGAAGACTCGCATTATTGCGTAATTTATCACTTCGCGGACAAAGCCAAATAAAGAGATATTGTCCCCGTGGGGGCGGCGACGGCGGCGGCACATAATCTAAAATAAATAGAATTTGGTGCTGACCGCATTATTTACATTATTCGGGGAGGTGGAGGGAATTGGAGCGTCTGGGGAGGGCTACGAAGAATCGCAAATATTTAAACTAGGGGAGATTTTTTAGTTGCATCGCTACTTGATATCAACAAATATAAGTAATAAAGGTACTAAAGGTCGTAAAAATAAATAATGAATCATATTATAGACATTATATTTGGATGCCTTTCTGCAGAAAGGAACGAATTCACCTAATGTTAAAGAATGTATATAAAGATTTTTATAAAGATTTATATAAAATAAATATTTTCTATTCATCTCGGGTTAATTTTCGACTTTTGCGCTTTAGAGCTATATTTTTTTTTATTTCGTTTACCTTGAGTATAAAGGTTATGCCTACACCTTACGGTAGAAAGCATATGATTAAATTAAATAAAGTCAAAAGAAACAAACATATTTTGTGGGTTGGATCCTGTCTGCAGAAAGGCATCCATTTCATTAAATTACCTCTACTATAGCCGAGTCCTTATATTTTAATGAATATTGTATAAAATAATACAACCTTCTCTCTAGCGAGATAGATAAACGCCATCTGACGACACCACATCAAATAACAGATTTATCCTTTTATATTTTCAATTCAGTGTTAACAATGCAAATAGCGTTTACGCATACCGTCAATAATGTCATACAATTTTTTTTCTCAATTCATACATAATACGATAAAATTGTACACATTTCCCTCTAGAGAGAAAGTTTAACGCCATCTGGCGACACCACAACAATTAACAATGCACACCCATATTGTAATAACCTGCTCACGCCAACAATATACAATACTCGGTGATCCTGATGGCATGAGTATGGTGACGGTTATTACCATATGGGTGTGCATTATTAATTAATGTGGTGACACCAGATGGCATTAAACTTTCTCTCTAGAGGGAAAATTGTATAATTTTGTATATAATCACTCGAGATATTGTGTGAATTCATCTTCACTAGCTGAGCTACACTGACGAGATCTAATATTTTCATCTTATCTAGATTTGTAGATTGTTAAGATTCACAATTATATATTTTTTAATATTGTATAATTTTCAATATTCAGGTGTAAAAATGTATAAGTACGTGTGAAGAGATCTTATAGAAACTTTGTGTGTGTTAATTGTTTAACTTTTTCTAGTATTTCATTAAATATGTATTTCAAGTGAAACAAATTTATAGCATCTCGTGCCACGATTTTGTACGTTTCCTCAAAAGCTAATTGAATAGAAGTCGTGAATATAAGAGACACGGCCATTATTATTAATGCAGCAATGCTACGAGTCTCTCTCTCACTCCCTTTTATACGCGAAACAGGCGCATCATTCCATTTGCTAAATTAAAATCCGCGCAAATAAAAACGCCACGCTACGTGCGAATTACTGCAAGGGGCGGATGATAACAAGTACGCGCGTTTGTGAATCTATCTCCTTGTGTTTTGTATCATTCTGTGTGTTTGGGTATGAGCGAGGGGAGTAGTAATTGTAATGGAAAGTAACTTGTTACAGATATGCCATCCCCGGGCTGCTCCCTCGTCAAATACTCCGGCTGGGAGGAGGTGAAGGCGGCTGATTTGGGGGTGCAGACGCAGCTGGACCTGGCGCCGGTGTTCATCACGCGCATGAGGTTAGTCATATATACCATCCCAACACACCTCCCCGCACAGCTGCCGCTATCGGCAACTATCTTATTAATTGCTTCATTAACGCGAGGTGTCGTATACCTGCACGTTTATGAGGAGCGTGAATAATACACATTGTCGCCGAACTAAATACCTTTTCGAGAGGATTTGTATGCAAATATTATGAGAGAACATTGGTTTCGAGTATTAATAGGGTGAAAACGTGCAGTTTGAATGTTGATGTTTGGAGTTTAGGGCTGGACGTGTTAGGTCAGTTTATATCCACTGATCTAGATATTAATATAAACGGTATTATACCACTTATATTTAATTATTAATCAACAATTTAATTTCAATTAATTTAAATGGTTATATCCGCGTAATATCGCGTATGCTGTTGGGTCGACAAAACACCACATTTATTCATGTTTGTTTGGCCAAAAACAACACCGTTATGATGCGTATTCGCCGGACATAACTCCCTGTGACGTCGTCCAATTCTTGAAGCTGAAAAAATCTTAAAAATACAGCGTTTGGCAACATTAAAGAGAATCGCTGGAGGAGCTAAACGTTTGGATATTTGGAATAATTAAATAATAATAATTTGGCTCAAGTGTATTCATTACTCTCCATCAAATATATCTGATGGAGACTAATTTGAAGAGGAGAAAATTAATATTGTTGAATAAATAAAGATTTTTACTTCTTTTCGAATACAGCACTGCTGTATAATAATGGCATTAGAACAACGTCTTCACATTTTCTATATAAGATTGTCGAAATATGCGATTAAAAAAAAAAGTTAAAATATCAAAATTTTATTATTATATATTAAAAATTTAAAAAAAATTCTAAGCCTTCGGCTCGTGCTGTAAACGTATTCACTCATTCGGGAAACTTGCCTTCCTGCACTAATAATGTAAATTACTATTGTGTACTCGTGTCCTAAGACAAGTCATTTCTCGCATTGATTTGAGTGCGAGAAATGCTATTTTCCGCACTAGTGCAGGAAATGAGTCACGTGTCGCCAACTCAAAATTTGGTACCAATATAAATGATTTACTGTGTATTTATAAATATGAGCATGCATGCAAGCACAGCATACATCTCTGATACTTCAAATAGTATTAAAAATTAACAATATCATACTGAACAAATACAATTTTGAAGAAAATATATAATAATATATAATTCGTAAATTTGGTGCGCCAACCAGATATTTTTTAGAAAAACGAATATTCTGGTAATTTTTCTATCACATCTCATATATAACCTATGAGTGCAAAAAATGGTGAATGCGCCGGGCGTAATAATTTCAATGAATTTCCCAGTAAACACCAAGACATTCAACGACAAAACAGTACGCATCATTTATTTATTGTTTTCACCCCGTGTTGGCGCTAGATAAGTATGAAATACGGTTTCGGACATCTCTATATACCCAATAGAGGGTTGTTCCTTTTTGTTATCGGTCGGGACGGGTGAAATCCTGCAGGCTCAATGCGCTCCGCTGCGAGCGCTTCCCACGCCAGGGAGTTTCTTGATGGAATTTATAAAATGTTATAAAGGGAAAGCCCGCCCACGGACGACGCGAGATGCGGCCGCGGATGCCGTTACATTCGCAAATATTGTTATAGGTATCCGGGGCAAAGTTTTAGGATTTCCTAATGTAAAATATAGCTGCGGCACGGAAGTAAATAAAATGATACAAAAATATATCGGGAGGAAAGACCGTTATTAAATTATTGCTTGATGTTTTTTTTTTTTGTTAGGGTGGAGAGGGATGTGATTTGTTTTGTCGTAAAACAAAAAGAGCCATGCGGTAATTGCGTTAGTTTTGAAGGCACGAGTGATATATTGAGGTGGGTTACTAAGGGAGAATTGATTTTTTTTGTTAGTCGAATACAGTTGGTTGGTTTTAAGAGATAATATAAAACCTGCAGCTATTGAAATTTTAACAGAGCTATTACTATTAATTACTAATAATATTCTGCTTGATCTAGTTCAGTGCAGAAGTCGACAAACTACCATCTCGAAAGTTTGTCGACCTTTGCACTGAACTAGATCAAGCAGAATATTATATAGAGCCAAATATATCCATCACAAAAAATAAATATTATTCGAGAGACATGTATTTATTAAAGGCACCTAACACGGAAATAATACTGTTAATCCTAGTACTGTCAGTATTTGCTTCAATCCTTATATTTATCAGGTAGTCAATTATCCGGATATACATCAGTATTATCTTCATTTCATCGTTACTATATCTTATACGATAAGTAATAATGCCAACATTTTAGAATAATTAACATTTTAAACATATTATTGCTCAGTAATACTGTCATTATTTTAAAATATTGACAGTATTATTGATCCTGTAAGGTGCCTTTTAGACATACATATTACAGATATATTATTTTAATTGCTGAACATCCAACGAATCGTAGAGGCATTCCCCGTCGAGGATTGGAGAGCTCAAACTCCATTGCGTACAAATTGTTGCTAATCACCTTTTACAGGTTTTGTATGATGTTATGATAAATAGCGGGTGATTTAACTCCTCTGACCGACGGGAAAGCCCTTGGGCTAGTGGGCCGGTAACTCTATAAAGATAGAAGTATTTATTTTTACAAAAATAAGATACATTAGGGCAGAAAGACCGCGGGTCGTTAGCCTATTACAACACGTAACAATCACAACTAGTAAAGTAAAACAAATGTACTGAATTATATATAATGTTGTTGTCAATAAAGATAATTATATATATATATATATATATATATATATATATAAGATACATTATTCGTACGATAAGGCTGTTTTCCAAATTTGCTCTTAATACTCGCCTTCAACTCGTGCCCACACCAGATATTTTTTAGAAAAGATAGTGTATAAGTATATATTATTGGCATGAACAACTCACTGCAGCTCACTTAAAGTTCGTTTGTATTCATTATATTTTGCAATTAAACTGTATACGTATTTATTTGCATCTCTTAGATGATAAAATAAATGTTTCATTAAGCCCTGTCCTCGTAAATCCCCCGGCTGGGAAACTAATTTGTTCCGCGCTCGACGTGCTAACAACAAACGGGGAAAAAATTGGAAAAGTTTGCAGGTGCAGCATAAAAAATCAGTTGCTTATAAAGATAAAGTCAACAACTCGCTTAGCAAACAATAAACATTCGTTTTGGCAAAATGCGGAATTGTCGGCGGCTGACAATGGGGGGGACGTCGCGGAGCGCGCGGCTGCGATAACATTAATAAATCTGTAAGATAAATAGTAGCCAAGGCATCATTTATTACAAAAGTGAAAAATAAGAGGAAAAATCTCGAGACACTAATTGTGCCGCATGAAGATGAATGGTCGCCCAACTTTTGATTTATCCTTTGGAAGGTTTTAGCATATCATATTAATCACTTGTTTGATTTTTGGCAGAGCACAATGGCTATTAATGGGAATGAATTTGTGAAATATCACGTAATTAATTTTGTATGAGTTGCATTATTTACACGCTCATGTTTAATGTTTCATCATTAAATATAATCACATCTTAAATGTGATAAGTATTACACTTGGAGTGGAACTTTTTCACAATAGATTAATACCAAAAAATTATTCATACCACGTTAGGTCACATAATATCTACATGCGGAACCATTTCGTCAATTACACAGTAGTTTTTCCCAAAATATGGCACAATTATTTGCAATCGAAGAACATTTATTAGAAATAATCGCAACTATAAAATTAATACCATCAGCCGTGGATTTTGGTTGCTAGGTAACATGTTGGTCGGCCATTATGAACTCATGGCTATTTATTTTTTAGAGGTGTAGTTTTGCTCATCTCCAAAATATTAACTAGCCATGAATCCATGATGGCCGACCAATATATTACCCAGCAACCAAAGCCACGCATACTTATATTAATTTTTCCACCGACCACCTACGATAATAGTATATGTCATTATAATAGACAGTTAGTGTTTCATACTTTGTGAGAAACGTGTTTTTAATAGAAACACGATGCGGACAAAGTTTCGATACAATGCAATTATAAATTATTTCAATTACAATCCTTTAGTCATACTTTTAAACTGATATAAACCTTAAAAACAGCTAAAACATAAGACATTTGAAGAACAGTTAATACAATAAGATTTAAAATAGAAAATATCAGTCAAATATAATAAAATAAAATAAAACATCGTTAAAATTTTGCGAACAACATAACCACTTCGTAGGCTATGATCCAAAAAACTCAGGGTGCAAGGCAAGAGCTAATCTGCCTACGGGCCGTTGCGAATCGTGGGAAGCAAAAAACGTGTTAATATATAAGCGTTTGAACGATTTGTTATTTAAAAAAAGGCGCCACTAGAGAGAACGTCAACTTTTTTCGTTTAGCAGTAACAGCTATCAAAACATTGCATATCTTTTTTTAGCTATAACTCGTGAAAAAGAAATTGTACAATGTTGTTGGTTTTTTTAGTAAATTTGCTAATGTATTGAGAATATTTCTTTGAAAGAATTAGACTTGTAAATAAATTGGTTTGCGCGGTATGATTTTTTGTTTATAAATCTTTAAAATGGCCGTCCATAATAGCCGATCGACAAATTGCCAATCGCTGCTTAAAAAATTCATACCGCTCGCATTAATTAATCTGCTAAGCTCAACTTTCGCCGAGATTCTCTGAATATATAAGAAAGTATTACAAAAAAATCGAGAGATCGTCAACATTTTTTGTTTAGCAGTAACAGCTATCAAAACATTGCATATCTTTTTTTAGCTATAACTCGTGAAAAAGAAATTGTACAATGTTGTTGGTTTTTTTTGTAAATTAGCTAATGTATTGAGAATATTTCTTTGAAAGAATTAGACTTGTAAATAAATTGGTTTGCGCGGTATGATTTTTTGTTTATAAATCTTTAAAATGGCTGTCCATAATGGCCGATCGACAAATTGCCAATCGCTTTTTAAAAAATTCATACCGCTTGAACTAATTAATCTGCTAAGCTCAACTTTGGCCAAGATTCTTTCAATATATGAGGAAGTATTACAAAAAATCGATAGATCGTCAACATTTTTCGTTTAGCAATAACAGCTATCAAAACATTGCATATGTTTTTTTAGCTATAACTCGTGAAAACGAAATTGTACAATGTTGTAGATTTTTTTAGTAAATTAGCTAATGTATTGAGAATATTTCTTTGAAAAAATTAGTCTTTTAAATAAATTGGTTTGCGCGGTATGATTTTTTGTTTATAAATATTTAAAATGGCCGTCCATGATGGTCGCACGACAAATTACCAATCGCTCCTTAAAAAATTCATACCGCTCGCATTAATTAATCTGCTAAGCTCAACTTTGGCCAAAATTCTCTCAATATATGAGAAAGTATTATAAAAAAATCGAGAGATTGTCAACTTTTTTTGTTTAGCAATAACAGCTATCAAAACATTGCATATCTTTTTTAGCTATAACTCGTGAAAAACAAATATATATATATATATATATATATATATATATATATATATATATATATATATATATAATTTAAACTTAATAATCAACACCAAATATTTCTTTTTAAATTTTGTATTTCTAATCGTCAAGTATGTTACCACAAGAATTTATTTAAACACTTCAGTGAACTTACGAAGTACAATAATTTGTATAACAATATCAGCACAAACTTTCCCCCTTATACCCTGTCCTGTCAGCCGGCCCTTATCACACCATCCCTTCCTTTGGGTCTACTAAATACTTCAATTAATATCTCTCATTAAAATCTTATCATTACCCGCCCTACCATAGATACCATATGAAATACAGAGGCGCTTTGATCAATTAACCTGATTTATAACCGCTCCTCGTTTTAATAAGAGAATTATTTCAAACCAAATCCGCTATTCGCCATTAGGAAATTCACTCTGCGGAATTATCTCTGCGCCCACCGCACGGGTTTTCATATCGGAAAGTTTTTCTCCGCCTCATGTGCGGTGGCTCTTATATATTATATAGGAAAGTTGTTATCTATATGAAAATAACGCTAGGGATATGAAAGCTTCGGGGGCGGCTTATTTCATCAATAAATTGTAATTATCTAATGCTGAACGAAACGAAGTGATTACATTTTAGTTTCATTTGATATGATAATAATTTATTTGTCCTTGACACTGTAAAGGGGTATACGAGAAAACAATTAAGAAAAAAGTAATAGTAGTTACTGTATTTATTACAATTTTCTAACTGGTTTTCGGGTCGTTAATATTATCGTTAATCCCAGCGAGATGTGGAAACTAACGAAGAGGAACAAAAATAAATATATACAAAAGCATATATAGACCTATACTGACATATGGGAGCGAGACGTGGAAACTAACGAAGAAGGACAAAAGTAGAATACAGGCAATGGAAATGAAATATCTCAGAGGCGTAAAACAAGTTACGAGAAAAGACAGAATAAGAAATGATGACATCAGAGAAGAATTGGGAATTGAAGCTATAGAAAAGTATATAGAAAAGAAACAAGAAAACTGGTGGGGACATTTAATTAGGATGGACAAAAGGAATCAAACAAAACAGGTATGGGAAGCAAGAACTGGAAATAAAAGAAGAAGAGGTAGACCAAGAAAAGAGTGGGACAACAGAATAGATGAAATAATAATCAAGGAAGGAAAGACAGTTATATACAAGCAAGAGAACTGGCGAAGAACAGAAAATAGTGGAAAGCATTTATAAATGTATAAACAACAACAATAATTGTAAAGTATAATGTTAAGTAATGTAAATGTAATAGCCTACACCGAAAGATAAAAGGCAAATAGATAATATATAATATTATCCCAACCGTGATATTATGATATATTATGATCCCAACGACATATTGTAGCCTGGTTGGCATTCGAACCAAAGCCGCCTGTTCGTAAAGCCGGAGTGCTAACAATTGCTACTACGGCATGTATGAAAGAATGTTAGTTATTTTTATTTTTGAAAACGGATTGCATAACACGATATACTCAATTTATATTGTATATTCATTTATGTACATGTTTCCAATTGAAACAATCACACACAGAAACGTAATTATTAAAAAAAACGCGGGCTCAATTAAAAACCTATTTATTATTTGTACTGTGTCATTAGTTTCGATTAGTGTGTCGGATGTGTAGATTTGATTTTTTTATGTTTTTGCAATCGACGCCGATAAATATTACGCTGGTTAGATCGAATAAATTTCGGCTGATTTATACGAGGGCTGCTATTTACGTATTGATTGGTAACACTGATATTGATAGGTGTGGTACGACTGCGCCATCGTAAAGTTTGACATTTTTTACAGTATACGTAATCAAAACATTTTGTTATACAGACGTTATTTGTATTATAACAGTGAATTAAAAAATTTATCTCGGCCAAAAAATGGATTTGATTAGTGCGATGATTTTTGACGTGAATTTCTCAACCGCAGTGCAACTTACTACGACTTTTGAGGCGCTTTCGTATAGCATGGTTTATCATTGCTAGTCGCCCCCGTGGCGTGCAGTAACGCTCAGGACTTGCGGTCATGCGCCGCCGGTTGTAAGGGCCGAGGTAGAATTGTGCGCATCGGAAGCAGCAAATAGAACAAGAAACGATAAGCCCGTACCAGCTCAGAGTGATAAACGAAAGGTACTCTAGTGATGAAGCACCATCAAAGACCACATAGTAGTTCTTATGCTAATACGAGAGTTGCTATTTATGTATTGAGAATGAACAACAAAAACAATAATTGGGTTGTAGAAACTTCTTTATTGTTTTTCAAAATACTCTGTGTAGGATCTACACATTTTTGTATTGTATTAATCAATCAATCTCACGATGGGTGACTATCTAGCCGCATCCATGTTTATTGGAACAACAATTTTGGACGACTTTCTTTCTTAAATTCGTACCCGAGCGAACTACTGCCAAGGTTAAATATGGTTTACTGAATTTAACCTTGGCAGTAGTTCGCTCGGGCACGAATTTAAGAAAGAAAGTCGTCCAAAATTGTTGTTCCAAAAAACATGGATGCGGCTAGATAGTCACCTATCGTGAGATTGATTGATTAATACAATACAAAAATGTGTAGATCCTACACAGAGTATTTTGAAAAATAATAAAGAAGTTTCTACAACCCAATCATTGTTTTTGTTGTTCATTCTCACTACATAAATAGCAACCCTCGTATCAGCATAAGAAACAACAACTATCCTTATAGCTAGCCCGAGGGCTTTTGCGCTTGTAAAAGAAGAATTTATAACTCGAGTCCTTCATCCTGTGTTATGCAGACACTATTTGTATAGAAAATCAGGCATGTTATGATATGGTAGTCTCCATCACTGCATCAAGTTCATAACAGGGCAGTAAATAACCTGGTCATACTTTGTAAGCCCCAATTCTCCAATGTCTCCATCCCGAAACAGTTCAATCATGGTCGTAACTTTGGTAGGTAATAGCGGCATCGATCACCCTGCAATTACCGCCTTCGTCACTAAAATTTTCTCCCCCGCCCCTCCTACGTAACAAATTCAACACATCTTCCACAAAACAAAAAGTATTTTCTACGGATGCCGGAAGCCCCGAAAATTAATCTCCGCGCAGTAATTAATGCCCGTAATTAATTCCCGCATCGATTGCGCGCCGCGCCCGGCTACAATGCGGCTCAATTTTATTACATCGCTAATATTAAGAGATGAAAGCGGAAAAATCATCCGCCGCCGGCGCCCGTTAATGGGATTACTTTTTAATGCGCGCTTTGATGCGAGAATTTTCGATTAATTTTCGGGCTGCTACTTCTGTGCATGGGCTTCCAACCCCCCCGAAAAAAATTATTACACCTCTCCCCTTCCCGTGTAAATAATATTTCCCGGCGGTGATGGAAGCGTACCGCCCCGGCGAAGTTAGTTATGACGGTGCCGACGCGCGACGCTCAAACGGGATTCGAAACAACTCGGAAAGTTATTTAGAACTTAGGCTACCAATTTCTATGCGTTATGGGATCAGAAGTTCGAAAGCCGGGATTAATAATACTGGAACTAATTATGAATCTAATCAGTAGCCTAGCTTTTATGAGGGATGACAATGGTGGCGGGGAACCGGGGTGTATGGTTATTGCCACTTAACAATCAAACTCCGGCCGATATTGAAAACAGGTTTATTTAGGAAACGTAAATGTTTCTATCCAATAAATGAAGAAACAAATTATTCATGCATTCCAGTTGATTGGAAATAAACACTAACTGGGACTTGAATTTCATTGCAATTTCCGTTGCCTCTGTGTTTCATATTCGAAAATGTGCCGCTGGGCTGATCGTGTTAATGATATTGCTGCAGTCGATAATATTAATTAGAATAAATCATTTGCAGATTCATTCGCTGAAATCATTACGGTGTTAATTATTGTGCGCTGCGAACGTGCCGCTTGATTTACGGTCTTGATTGTAAGTTAATCGCTTCATTTTACGACCATCAATAAAATTCCATACAAAAAAATTTGGTTGAAAATATATTCGAGTTCTATATTTTTTCATCCAGTATAGCTGAATTTTTTTAATCATTTCCTTCTCTCTTGTTACACACAGTTCTGACCTATATATTGTAATACTTTACACATAGGTCACCCACAAAGTTCTTTTCATTATGTATGAATCGTTCATATGATCACCCACATATTCTATACACATATTTTAGATGCTCATTCCACTGCCTCCACTAAAACCCAGATTATATATATATATATATATATATATATATATATATATATATATATATATATTAATTTATAATACAAATATAAATTAAAAACAATTATACTGTCATATACATTAACATACAAATTTCGCAAATGTCGAAACATTATTGCGATTATTATGAAAATAACGTATTTTCTGCTCTATAACCTCCTCAACGTTTCGTTAAAATAGGCTAATCACAAACTTTATAATCATCTCGTGTTGCAAATTTGACTTTCAAAGCAAACACGCTCCAATCATCGCTAATTTTCAACGAAACCGGTCTCGTCTCGTCGCATCGCAACGCCAGCGGCTAATTTTAAACGTGCCGAAAATTCGGCCTCGGCCATCCATTGTGTGTGTGTCCGACCGGCTAAATATTTGAAGAGTCCATTATTGCGAGCACCTCGTGTTTCCACTGACTGTTATGGGTGCAAATTTAATTAGCAAGCGCGCCGAACGGGAAAAGTTAACCACACCACAAACACATCACATCTGGAGTACATAATGCAGCAATAATCAAACAATTAAATAAATAATTTGATAGCTGTATGCGAGCTATGGACATTCATTAGAACTATCGATGTCGGTTTATTTGATCGCCATTAAAATATATGTGATTGAACTGAAATTAGCAAGCAATTTGTGCTGTGCATTAGTTAATTGAAAGCGACCATTCGACTTTGATTATCATGACCGCTATTATGGCCACCGATTGACCGTTTTGTATATCCTATCACCGCACCTAATTAAATAGCAAAACACGCCGACAAACAGCTATCAATCAAAGCGGCCTTAAAAGCGACCAGTTTGCATGTTTTAATTATCGGATATGTCCGAGCTTTGGTGTGTTATTTCATTTTTAGTGCTTGCCGGACGTGCTTGCACAATGGAATGGGCACAACTGTATGTGTAGTCTTAATGCCGTGTTTACGGTCCACACTCGCGGCTATTCCGGAGTGCATTATTGTATTTTGTAACTAACATACAAATTCGCAATTTGTCCCATTATCATGCTGGATGAATAAGGCGAATTACATTTTCATGAGAATAGTCGTGGGTTAATTAAAATGGCTATTTGAGATTTATTAGTATTGAGATGAGTTTTAATTTATACAGATGTATATAACGATTTATTACTTTATTTTTATTACAGTTACATTTTGTAACTAGTTTCGGCTAAGTTATAGCCATTTTCGAGCTGCTACGATGATAAAAAATTTTGTTTATCCTTTAAAATGAATTATCATAAAGTAAACACCTTAACAATTCAATATATAATTAACTCTTAGGAAAATACTCATAAGAATAATAATGAAACAGAAAATAGCCACAGCTCCTATTTTTCGCATTTATAAAATTTATCTCATGGAAGTAAAAGAAATGGTGCACATGGGGGTCTGCGCGAATAAAATATGTTTTTAACGCGTAACAAGATTTACTGCGGAACATAATATTACATTATCCTGGATAAAAAGAACTAAATTGTAGCTTGCAGGATTTGTAAGGACGCCATGGGGGGAGATGGGAGTAGCGCAAAGCGATAAATCGCCAGATAAAACCTGCGGAGGGAAACCGCTCCTTGTTTTTGGTTTAGTAATTATAACAAACGACCCTCGGCCAGGGCCCGACGCTTAACTTTCTGGCCCCGTGCCGCTCCCGCGCGGCGTTTCGATTATTCACACGTACAGCTTCCGGCTCGCCCCATATTTCACCGCCAACTATTTATTTTGAATCGTACAACCCCAACCACCCGCACGCAGTAGCAGCAGCAGGCCGCAATTGAATTACGGGATTGAACGGAATAAATTAAACCGCGAATGCCGCTTGTTTAATCCGGGCAAATAAACTGTATAATTAATTCTGTACAAAAGATAAATCCCGCCGCCTCTTCTTCCTGCTGCTTGTTGAACTTGACTGGCGGCGGTTTCACCCCACTCGCGGGCGAAGGGGGTTAACCGAATTTGTTTGCGGGAGGCTGAATTGTTTTAAATTTGCAGGGATGCGCACTTAATTTTGCCCGCGTTTCGTTGTTTAATTGTGGACGAGTGTTGGAAATTTAGACCTCAAGTTTTGTGCTTAGGGGCGCTTATTTGCGTGGAGGCGGGGTAGTGTACAACCCGGACACTTAATTACAATTTGTCTTTAAGGTAACTTCTACTTATTACCAAGCCAGTTCCATTCTAATAACTGTATGATGTTAATCTCAACATTATACAGGCCCCAACCAAAATTTAATCCAAAATGTTGATTTTAAACTACAAAATGTAGAAACAGTTCGGCACGCAATTTAAAGATATCCTAGACGCTTCGCAAACATGCAGTTGCCCTAAAATATCCAAACAATCAATATGTCGAATTCTTCAGGAATATCTGCATTTACATCCCTACAAAAATGTGTATTGCACAACCATGTGATTAACAGAACCGAATAAAGGCATTTGAAGCTTTATTATAAACTGTTCCTCTTTATTATAAACTGTTTCTCTTTATTATAAACTGTTCCTAAGAACGGCTAGACAATTATTTTCTTTAGTGATAAGGCACATTTTCACCTATCCGGATGTTTCAATGAACAGAATATGCGATATTGAATTTGTAACAACCCTAAACAGCACTATGAGAAATCACTACACAGTGGTAAGGTGAAAGTATGGTGTGCATGGCCGAGAGAGGGATGGGTGGCTATTTTCTGAGGAGAACAATCGAGCAGTTACTGTCACTTCACAGCGGTATGAGGACATAATGCAAACCTTTTTCGAACCAAATCTAAAAGGAATAAACCCAGGAAATGTCTGGTTCTAACAGAATGGTGCCAAGGCCCACACAGCTCGAGCTTAGATGGGAGTTTTCTGTTGACAAAAAGTTTATTAATAATAATAATGGCTTTATTCCTTCAATATAACATAGTATACGTAAATATATAAATTGAAGACAGAACTGATCAGAACTAAGGTGGAGTGGGGTAAAACTGACACAGAAATTGTAAAGTTTACTTTAAACTGATGTATTTTCTATCTATTCCATTAAAACCTAATAATATTAGTGTTTTTATTTAGCACTTGGTTTATTCTTTAAGTTGCATTAATTTGCATTAAAAATATCTTTCTGACACTTATCTTATATCTTTATAAGGCTATCAGCCGTGAGGCTTTTCCGCCGGTCAAAGGAGAAGCTCATAGGAGTTTAATCATCACCCGGAAACACCATGAACTTTCTCGAACGAGTTAAACGGAGGAATCACAAAATACATGGCAGCCATCCATTGAATACTAACCAAAGGCAGATTTTTACCATACAGTTGGTACAAGTAACGTATATTCGAATAAATAAGAGCCTAGTGCGGATTTGTCCCACTGCACCTTATATTATTGAAGTTTTGAGTTGAAACCAGTTAAAACTTCAGCAATCTATTTTAAAAAATATACGTGTTATATACTCTAGTAGAAATTCTATGTATTATTGTACGCTTGATATCCCACAATTTAAAAATTAATTAAATCAAGCGTCTCCGTTTAATTTCCCAGCGCACGACAATAGTAGCGAGAATCTCCCGGAATTACATCCATTTATCCCCAGTCGGCGGCGTTGTCTCCGTTTTGAGTGACTCCCATTTATAATTCCGCCCCGCTTCATTCCTCCCCAGCTCGCATCGATTATCAATCTCAATTTTCCCGGTTATTGATTAAAGGACCCCCCGCTATTTTTTATACCCCCCCAGGAGAAGTGAGCGATCGGGCCAATATGTCAAGACGCCGATTCCCTAGTTTCTACTCCGGCACGCCATTTCACGAACACCTCAATTTGATAACCTTAATGCAAAAAAAAATCTTGCCACTACATAACTCAGTGCTAAATAGAGTTGCTTCTTTTTTGCATTCAGTTGAAAATTACTTTATTTAGTAGAAATAATCCTAGATCGGATTATGATTATAATTAAATTCAGGCGTAAAACGCTTAGAAAAAGCCATATGCATATATCTACTGTATAGCGGAATATAGGGTCAATCTGCTTTTTTTTTAACAAAAAGTTATTTAATTTTCTTCTACCTTCAAGGATAATTAATTCAGTTTTTTCACTTGCCAAAGTTGGTCTATTGTCAATCATCCAAAGATCAATTTTATTGATAGTTTCTATTGCCAAACTTCTGAGCTCAAATTCATTTTTACTAGATATCTTTATTGCAAAATCATCAGTATAAGCAATAAGTTTAACACCTAAAGATAACTTTAAATTTCATACGCCATCATCAACAATGTTCCATAAAAGGGGAACAAGAACAATTCCTGGTGGAACACCCATCTTTTTTTTTTCATAATTTTTATTCCCCACTATAATATTCCTATTTTCGAAATAACTTTTAATGGTGTTTATTAGATAATGTGAAATTTTTAATATTTTCCATTTGTCAATAATTTTATACCATTGAGCTGTATTAAATGCATTTTTAACGTGTAAACATAACATAATACATAATTTCTTATGTTTATATGAACCAATTTTAGCCAAATTAACTTCTTTAATGACGTTTTCTAAAGCATTTAGAGTTGATAAGTTTTTTCTAAAGCCAAATTGATTTTTTTGACATACCACTTTTATATTCAACTTCCTCGCTCAGTCTTTTTTCTAAAAGTTTTTCTTAAAGTTTTGCTAAATTATTTAATAGGCTAAAAAAACTAAAAAGTTGGAATAAAATTTCAAAGGATCGCCTACATTTTTTTACAGGTTTTGGAACTAAGACTAATACAGCTCCTTTCCAAATAATTGGAAAAATTCCATCATGAATAATTTTGTTAAAAACATTTATGAAAATATCTGGAATATTTTTTTTTAGAATACGCGAGAATCCTATATTTTCTCTTATTTGCAGGTTAATAGCAAATGAGTTGAAAACAAGGGCCTAACGAATCGTAAACATATTCATACATCGATAAGAGGGGTTGGGAGTTTTTGTCGTGTGTGTGTGGGTGTGCAAACGAACCCCAAAAAAAACAGTGCTGGAACGGCAAAAATCACGCGAGTGTAAGCCGGCGCGAATAAATCAACTGGAATGATGGCTGCAAAAAACGTATATAACGCACAAAACATAGTCGATAGGACTTTCAAAGAATATTTTGGTTTTATATTTGAATAATCGTCTATAATAACATAAGGCAATAGACTGTAATCATATATAGTAGCCGCTAAGGAACTGGTTTCAACCTATTTGATTTTTGTTCAATTACATAGCACCTTACAGAGTCAATAATACTGTCATTTCTGGTACTATCAGTATTAGTTTGAATTCTGTTTCAATATTTATCAAACTTGGATGATGGTTCAGTATTTTTCTTCAATATTTATTTATTTATTTAATCCCTTCATGGTGCCTGTAAGCAGTACAAAAACTGGTGCCCAGGATCTACACTTTACCGAGAATTATAATCTAATGAGAAAGAAAGATAAATTATAATTAAATTAAAATAAAATAACAGAGAAATGTAAATGAACAAATATATACAGTATGTATCAGTAAATCATAAAATAAATCAGAATTCAGAAATCAATAATTTACAGAAAACTCCATTTACAAAAAACAACAAATTTTAATACTGAAAATGTGATATGTGGTTGTTCAGAATCCCATTGTGGTCGAATCATCTTTCACAGTTTTTCAAAGATTTTGTATGAAGTCAAGGTTAATACCGGGTGATCTTTTGACTTTCACCTTACCCGGTGGAAAAACCTTGGGTAGTATTGGCGATTCAAGCCGGCTGATACTCCATCTGGTGGTACGAAATGAACTACATTTAGTAGGGAATTTGTTTACATAACATTTGTGTTTTCATCTTATACATGACTATAGAGCCAAGGTTATACTATTTATACCTTAAAAGTACATAAACAATCGCGCATTATTGTAGAAGTGGCTCGAATCATATGATTTTAATGCAATCAGCTGATCAAACAATAACAAAGATCAGCTGTTTACCTACTACTTGAAGAAAACCGTTAACGTTTGAATCGCGAATAGAATAACCTAGCAGGAATAATATCGCCCCAGATTTCGAGCGATCGGCTAGTGCAGTTATTTATATATGAATATGGATAATCGAGAAAGCGTGCCTCTAAATAATTCTGACTACTTCTACAAAGTGTACTAATATGCGCAAGAGATGAATGAAAGAGTGGTTGTTAATGAAAGTGAAGTGAAAAGAGATTGCCATGACGAATACAGAGGATTACAAGAATTACTTTGCGTGAAGTACTTTTTGTATCATATATATTTATATATCATATATAATTTGAGTCAATGAGTAATCCAAGACATATCAAACGCTCTGCTTAATGAAAACATTTGTCGTATCACTGAAACAAATTATCGTCGAATGACTAATTTAGAACACCACTCGCAGCCAGCGGCAAAACAGGTAGCGTTCGCGCTCGCATCGCCGAAATTTCCCGGAAATACGTCAGAATAAATCTCCTGTCCCAGTTTCAATTTGTTCCATTACATCTAACAACATATTACGTTACATTTACCCGCTGAAGGCAGTATTATTCCGACATGTACTCACAGCCGTGGCGTTTTTATCCGCCACCCCACCCGCACTAATCCCTTTATTAAGCTGTAGCTGCAGCCGCAGCTTTATTGTTAGCGGATTATATCAAGCTGGTGTAAACAATTAAAGTTTTAATAAACGCGACGGAAATTTAGAATTTCAAAAACTTTTGAGCTCGAAAATTAATATAGGTACAGTTTGGTTTTGTGAGGCTCCCTCTACCCGTTTGCATGTGATGTTGTATAACAATAATTAGAAGAGAACACCAAAAAGTATTAGTGATGATGGAGATTTATATTCACATTACTTTATGTAAGTAATAACAATATTGCACAATTTCC
Organism: Lordithon lunulatus; assembly: GCA_963942505.1. Taxonomy (NCBI): domain Eukaryota; kingdom Metazoa; phylum Arthropoda; class Insecta; order Coleoptera; family Staphylinidae; genus Lordithon; species Lordithon lunulatus. The sequence continues at coordinate 69,745,261 of OZ012666.1, forward strand.
TGCAAATGAGCCTAAATACAAACTGTTCGAGGTTTTCTGTGAAGTTAATTTAAATACCTCCCCTGAGCTTCTCTCTTGACCGGCGGAAAAGGCACACGATTGACAGCCCTATAAAGATTTTTTTACAAACTGTTCGAACAATAAACTTAGGTACATTAGTATTCAATACAAATTATTGTATATTATTATTATATGTACTTGTATTAGTACTTACATGCGTCAAAACAATACAATATAAATGATGTATAACCTTGGAGTGCTGTTCAAGTAAAAATAATAAATAATTTTATCTTGCAGGTTTATAGGAACGATTATATTGCAATTAATATAAAATTATTTATTCGAATTTCAATGTATATTGCAACATGCTCTGCATAATATAACACCGAATCACAACCATTTTAGTATCTGCGTCCATAAATCTCAACGAATTCAAATATAAATGCGTGTGAATTTATTTCTCTGTGTTTAATTGCAGGTCGTGCACGGTGCTATCGGGCTCCGCCATGGTTTTACTGCTGTTCGGCTTCTTTTTCTCGCTGCTCGGCCACTGCGGTGGCGACAATAAAACGCTAATCGCCAGCGGGATGTTCATTCTAGGAGGTACGTATGCTGATAACGTTTAATTTGAGCGGCAATCACGTCGAATTTTGTGAGAAACCCGTAATCCCCGCCGGAGCCCCTGAGTGTCACTCAGTCGGCTTATCGTACCCTGTGCTGGTGCGGGGGTGGGGTTTGGTGGAAATCATTTTCGTCGCAACGGTCGAAAAAAAGAAGACAAGGAGCATTGCAGCACCGGCGAACAAACGGTCACGCGGAATGATTAATGGAGGCGGCGGAGTTTTCAAATCGCGCTAAGTTCCATTGAAATTAATGAATATAATAATCGCAGAAGTCGAAACGCATCAATCATAGCGGATTTTATTCGCGAGCACACTTGGCGGGAGGGGGTTCATTTACAGGGGCCGCTCGCGGACGGACGAACGTGACGGTTTGATGGAGATTTGTCTTTATTAACGCTCGGTTAGCTGAATAATTAGTTTTCGAGCGCAACTTTTAATGTTGTCTGCGGTTTAATAATTAATATGCCTAACGGGCAGTAAAAAGTAGTCGCGGTTTTTAAATTAATGCATTTAGTGCTAAACTTTACTACTCTTTCATAAAGAAACTTATTAAAAGTTTATATTAACAGAAATATATTACAAATACAAAAAGTAAAACCATTAAAATAGGAAAATAAAACTGAGATCAATAATATAGTTGTTGGAGGCATATCGTCGCCTAAGCAACATCACTAGACATGGGGAGCTGGGTGCCAGAATGGATGGTGAAGACTATAATGTTCTATCTTATATATTCTAAATCTATTTTTTTTAAACAATTTGGTTTATTCTAAATGCAAAAAAGTATTAAAGCAGCGTTAAAATATACATAAGAATCATCAAAGCCTGAAAATTCATTTTGGAAGTTGTCATCTCACAGTCCGATATAATAATAATAATAATAAGCTTTATTTACCCAACAGAGTAACACTCCAATTACAGGGCAACAACAGATAATAAAGATAATACATACATAATAGAATATTGTAATGTACACAGAACATTGAATACAACTTGTACAAGAGAATGAAAAATTGCCCTCTAAAATAAAGTTCTTTATTACACATTTACTATATAATATAATAAAACCTTTATTGGCATTAACAATTCTCTACACAGTATGTAATAAACTTAAAAACAAACAAAAATTATACATCTTTTAGTATTCTTACAGCAATGTAGATAATATTATAAAGAATATGTGTTGAAAATTGTAACAAAATCGGTTTATATATATATATATATATATACGTCTAGACGTCGGGAAAATTAGACTTAGACCGGGCACTAAGGCTCTGGTGAAAGAAATGTGAGAAATGTGAAAAGCCTGGAAAGCGCGAAACATGAAATTGACCATAGAAAAAAATTCAACTTTCTGTTTGTGGGCGCTAAAAAGGCAAAGAAAGATCGGGGGAAAAAATTGAAAATGTCAACCAGTGTACTTCCGGAAAAGTGCAAAAATAAAAAACGATCTTTTCCAGACAAAAATCGAGTTTCGGCTCATTGGATAGATAATCCAAAACTGACTTATAAAACTTAAATTATAATTGCTCTAAAGTTATAGATAAAGCTTCAAAAAGGAAAATGTAAAATTTCAAAAAATGTCCATCAACGTCACAAAACTATGGGCCGTTGCGTCAAAATTGGAGTCGTCCCATAAGTGACATCGCCCTGAAACGTATGTCATTTGATTAGAAATATAGTCTAGATGGCGGGAAAAATATTGAGATTGTTGCAAATTGAACCGAAAAAGCTACAGGGCTTTAATCTAATTATCGCGTTTGATTGGAAATATAGTCTAGATGGCGGAAAAAATGTCGAGATTGTCTCAAATTGTACCTGAAAAGCTACAGGGCTTGGCAAAGTTTTGAAAATTAAAAAAAAATTATTTCCTGGTAGAAAGTTGCTTTTGGTATTATTTTGTAGGTATTTAATTTCCAAGGAGGAAAACACAAAAATATTGTTATAAAATATGTACGGTTTTAATGGTAAGGCAGAAGATGTGAAGAAAATAAAAATAAAATCTGTCAAATCGAAATCTACTTCAGCCTATTGGATAGACAATTTTGAAGCAAGTAAAAAATCTTAATACATTTTTCCCCTAAAACAAAAAATAAACCAGGCACAAATTTAATTTTAAAATTGATAAAAATGGGTAAAATTTCCAAAACTACCTTCCGTCGGTTCAAAATTGGGGCCATCCCAGAAGTGGTAAAGACCTGAAACTTATGTTGTTTGATTGGAAATATAGTCTAGATGGCGGGGAAATTGTTTTAATTCAACCGGTAAAGCTAGAAGGCTTGGCAAATTTTGGAAATTTTTAAAATTTTATTTCATGATAGAAAGTGGTTTTTGGTCTTATTTTGTAGGTCTTTTATTTACAAAACCAAAAACTCAAAAATATTGCTATAAAAATTATACTGTTTTAGAGATAAAGTCGAAAAAGTGAAGAAAAATAAAATGAAAAGTGTCCAATTAAGATGAACTTCAGCCTGCTGGATAGACAATTTCGAACCAAAATCTTAAAATATTTTTTCCCTAAATCAAAAGACAAGCCCGCCACATAATAAATTATAAAATTCATACAAATCGGTAAAAATATAGTATAGATGGCAGGAAAAATGTCGTCTTGGCCTTATTTCATTCGCAGCTGAAAAAAATATATATGTATATATATATATATATATATATATATATATATATATATATAATATATATATATATATATATATATATATATATATATATATATATATATGAGTATTTATGTTTATGATCTGTATATATTTGGAATTTTGTCTGCTTCTAATAGTTGTTACATTCGACAGCGCTTATATGGCCAATACATTTTTTTTTCAAATGAAATACTAATTGTCTCGCGTTTTATAATTCCTCCATACTGTACTTGCCCTTGCCCGCACTTGATTACTCACACAGTAGGAATATACCAAAACTTCCACCAAAAACTGATAGAACTGATAAAAATTACTACATGCCACCCATAACTATGATCTAAAATTCTCTTGCACGTGCACACAACAGTTTTCCTATTTTATTTTCAATTTTAATTTTAATTTGATACCATTTATACCAGTATATAAACCGAAGTGCCAAACATTCTTGTTCATGTCCTTTAAACATATGCAGATCAAACACCTGAATGCTAATAAATACCTAAATTATTAATAGACTGCACATTAAACCTCTTGGATTCGATGCGAATCTCGTCCTAGGGTTCAAACCTAGACAAAGCAGTTGCAATTAGTGTCGTGCTTAATAATTTATATGCTCAAAGTTACTTCGGAAGCAAAATTAAGCAGTTAGTCCCGCCGGTAAAGATCTGGTTTCCCAAGAGACCGGTGCCATCAAAGCAGTCGTTTTGAGGTCATTTACACTTCACAAATTTGTTTTTTCTATTTACCTTTTACAAGAGTTACTTATCAATGTTTTACACACACAAAATAAACAATTCTTGAATATCTCATCTTGTAGTACGCATTTTATATCTTACTTTCTAAATCGACCTCTTTCACGCCACTGCAGGCGTCTCTTCTCTACCTATAGTGTTGGCAACTGACACTACAGGTGAAACATATAGACACACCCTTCTCTGTTTCACCTTTCGTGTCAGTTGCCAGCACTATAGATAGAGAAATGACGCCTGCAGTGACGTGAAAGAGGTTGAAATACAAAGTTAGATATAAAATGCGTACTACAATGTGAAATATTGCAGAACTGTTTATTTTGTGTGTATAAAACATTGATAAAAAGTAGCCCTTGTAAAAGGGTCAATAATAAGATTTTTCGATGTGAGCATCAAAAGTGACGTTAGTTTCCTTTATTGTGCACCAAATTATACAATATTTAACTCATTAATAATTATATTTATTAGATGCAAATTTATAAAATAGTAACCCAACTATTTCTGTCTGTATTTGGCCATCAAATTCATATATCACTAAATCTTCCTATTTCGGCCATAAAAAAAGCGACTATTACTTGTTTATCGTGTACCAAATTGCACTAAATTTTCAGAAAATACTTATATTTTCTGATAATATATAAATCCCAAAAATTATAACTCTACTACTGCATTGTTTGCCTGCACTCTCAAATATAACATATCATATCATCTTAAGTGTAAGTGACCATAACTGTTGTTTTGTCAACATAGACTTATACTTTTATCTCTCAGAATATACTAAAAACTAATTTGTTATATATATATATATATATATATATATATATATATATATATATATATCCATTTAGGATATTGTAACTCAACTACTTTTGTATGTTTTCTCCATATACAATAATCCATAACAAAATCTGAGCCAGAAAAAAAATAACTGGCTTTTTTTTTGTGAACTAAATTTCATATTCGTAAATAATTATGTTTATTAAATATAAATTTCAGAAAATATAACTCGATTACTTCTATAATTTTATTTGGCCTTAAACTCAATGCTAACAAAAAAAAGATTGTTATACTTGAGTTCAAGGCCCGATGGATAATGAATACATACATTTTTATTTCTTTTTACAATTAAAAATGTATGTATTCATTATCCATCGCAAACCTTGTATAAAACATTGGCATTACTTAAAACACCTGATTAAAAGATGAATGAAAAACGTTAAAAAACACGTCTCGATCAGAATTCAAACTCGCAAGCCTCACTTTTGAACTAACAGCACATAACTAACAGTACAAAATATATAAATGAGCCAATCGGCTTCAAAACATTGTCTTCCTTTTTATATTATTGGAACTGTTATTGTTATTGAACGAATTGGGATTTTTTTTTTCACAGAATTGTTTCTATTATATGTTTTCAATACGAAACTAAACTAAAAGTTACATTGGGGCGCACTTATCACAATTTATAAATATGACTAGGTGAGTTTCCGTCATCCGACAGGGTATGTTTAATTATAATTATTAATAATTTATTATATAATTATAATTAATTGCGTTGTCCTCAATAATGAATTTTCGGTTAGTTGTTTTAAATTGCCGCTTACAATTTTCAATATTATTTGTGTAACTATTTTAATTGTAAAAATTCAAAACCTTACTTAATACATTGTTATTACATTAAAACACTTAACGCACAATTAAATAATGAATAAAAAAGGCATTCAAAAAAGTCGCTTCGATGGGAATTCGTACATTTTTTTTTGAACTGACAGTACAATGAAAATGAGAAAATTGTTTGTGTGTACCTTTCACAAAAGAATGAAACAGTATATAGCGGCACCTGCGTTATAGTTCAGATTTGCAAGAAAATATAGTGAATATGATGAACATTAAGTAATTTTCTACAAAAAAAAAAAATGAACAGCCAGTTATTAAAAAGTTGTAGGATTAACTGGTGAGAGCTGGGAATATAAATACATAAAACGATAACTGAAATCGGCGCGGCACACAATGCCCCGCGGCTGGGGAGGGCGTAGACGCAGCTCGCAAAACTAATTTTGCAGTTGCCGCAAAGTTTTAACACATAAATTAGTTCAGACATTTCAATTCAGCGCTATCGTCAAACGGTTCCGTTGCGACCCTTTTTCGCTGTTCCGTATAAAAGGGGGTTGGGGGATCGAATTTACAACGTTAAATTGCTAGTTGTAAATAACTGCATAACAATACGGTTGCAGCAAAATATGTCAATACAAAAATAATTGCTCGTTTCTCCTCTCGTGACATTTACTGTTTATAACTGTTACTATTCAAGTGTTGAAACTTAATGGTACAATACAATATAAATATAAATATATATAATTAGTAAATATGTAATATAGTTTTATTTTGTATTTATATATAATAACATACAAAATAGAATGAACATAATAATCTACGAGTCTACTGTTAAAACAATCAGATAATTAACGAATTATATTTATTTACTAATATGTTTTGATTGATTCTTACTTTCCGAAAACAGGACTGCTGATATAACAATACCTTCCCTATACACCAGTGCTGTATTCGAAAAGTATTATTATCGCGTATAATTTCAATATATATATATATATATATATATATATATATATATATATATATATATATATATAATAAATTGCTAATTTTGATTTTTCTTTACGTTTCATGACTAATATCGTCGTAATATACCATTTTTGGATGATATGTGTCTGTGTCTGAATCTGAATGTACGTATGTCTGTGAACAAAATTTCTTAAAACGTTGCACTAATAATATCAACTATACCTAATAAAAGCTCAGACCGATTTTGTGTGTATATTTTGATGGATTCCTGGCAAATGTTCTATCCAATATCTTTAATCCACCGTTCCGTAATTTTTTTAAAGCGCCATAAAATAAGTTGTTATTGCACTTATGAAACAAATAGCATATTTTGAATTGTTAAGGCATCTACTTTGTGATAATTCATTTTAAAGAATAAATAAAACGACTCTTACTTTATCTTTTATCTCATTTTAAATATATTAGTTTCGACTAAGCTCTATCCATTTTTGAGCTATCTTAGTGATAAAAATCGTTTTATCCTTTAAATAGCATATTATTCGCAAAAGAACAGCTTGTCCCAACAAATAGTTGGTAGGGCTCGTAATTATAACTAGTTTCAATTAAATTCACGTTTTACTAAAGATAAGATAAATATAAATATAAACGGCTGAAGCAAGATAACACACTGTAATATAATCCTATGATATTTAATGCAGTGTCGGATGGTTCAAAGCACCGACTTAGCGCGCTTCAAGAAAATACGTATCAGGCATTAAACAAAACGCCCCCGCCGCCCCGTCATTACACTTATAATTACGGAATTTTAACGTTAATCCCCCGCAGCAACCGTAGTTTCCCTTTATGAACGACGTTATTACTTTAATCCCGCCTCGCAGGTGTTCAGCTCGTGTCCCCGCCGCCATTCCACATTCCGCGAAACGATTGCGTAATTAACCTTATCAAATTGCTCGCAGAAATAAGCGTCCGCCCGACGTTAGTTTCGCAGGGATTTACGATTGCCGCGAGGCGGGGGGGCGAAAGGTCTGAATAAATCCGCGCAGTTCGCAGGTTCCGTTTTCACAATTAATTTTACTGGAATTAGGCGATGCTAATTGCACGTTTTGAGGCGGCTACCGGCAACTTTTGTTCCGTTTAGAGTTTGTTTAATGGAGAATTTATGAAATCAATTAACTGATTTGCTCGTTAAAGATGTGTTTTATGGTGGATGCGCCGGGTGATAATTGTTTATGTTACAAATTAAATTAAATATAGATCTACTGTAATAGACCTTTTATATGTATCGAATTATAGAACGAATTGTGCTTGGGCAGATGACCACATCTGCAAAACTTCTCGTTATAATTTGTAATGTTTTTCTGTGTCTGTGTCTTCGTACATTGGTTCCTGTAGTCTGCTATCTTTAAACAATTCCTGGTTTTACTCATTCCATCTTTCTTGTTTCCGTTTGTCGTACAAGATTACAGTATTTGTTTAGTAAAATGTTATTTTTGCCATCGTGTATTATTTGTAGTTTTTCTATTTCTACACATTTTTCTCCATATCATTTTTTTTGGCATGCCAATTAATTTGTTTAATAAATTTGAAATCAGAACTCACGAGCGACCTTAATTGAATGCACCGCAGTAGCATAAACAATTATCGCCCGGCGCATTCACCATAAAACACATCGTTAACGAGCAAATCAGTTAATTGATTTCATAAATTCTCCATTATTATTGCCATTATTATTATTTTCCATGAATGAATGTGTAAAAAGTTAACAGCAATGTATGCAACATCTACAAATCGACTACCTATAATCACGGGCTATACAACCTTAAACTTTTTATATACCATTTCGTAGTCCGAGATTGGCAATTATCATCACCTTTGATGCCGTAGCCCTGAAAAGTTCGACAGTGATTCTGCCATACCATTTTCACATGTTCCTCAGCCTAGCCACATGTCCGTATTCCAACATCCCATAAACTTTAACGGTCCCATAAGCTATTGAATGGATAAATTGACATTGTGATAGAATATGCCAAAACAAATGTCAAACATCTTGAATAACACTTGCGATTGGAGCTTTGATGATACCTTTTGTTTAATTATTCAGTGTTTCCAATAGAGAGACTCTAAAGTAACTACATTCCCTAGATACTGTATTTTTTGTTGCTATAACAACGAATACTTATGGGTTCAATAGCTATTGATAGATTTATAGAACGTCGGTGAATACGGGGGTTAGAGTTCTATAAACGAAAATCATATGTTGGTCAAATAAATTGCATGCATATTAATAAAAGCAGAATCGTGAAAGCAATGTATTCATATGTATTACTTTTTGTCAGCAACAATTGTCTTTTTTTTGTATATAAATTTCCCGGCATTATTTTTATATCATGTGCATATAGCGAAAACAGCTTAATAAATCAAAATACTTTTGTGCAGGTCAAACCACGCTTGATAAATTTTTAATATCCAACCTCGCCCATAATGCACGCATACCTGTATCCTTTTCATTATTGTCGCTTATAGAACTTCGCGTTTCCTGTTTTCATTTCATTTTCCTTTGTGCAATTGTGCACTTCCATGTTTGCGCACACAGAACGACGGGTGGTTGTATTTTTTATTATATATTTTTTTCTATTTTGGGGGCTGTTCGTTCAGTTGTGCGGGCGTTGTATGTGTGGGCCGGATGAAAGGTGAGCCGTCGCCGGCGGCGGCGGCAGCACCGCCCGGCGGTGTTGTTCTTTAATCAATTTGTCCGCACCGGGTTAAGCCCGGCGCGAATTTAATATGTCACCGGAACGAATATTGAACTTTAGCCGGCTAGGGACACACGGCAAAGCTCGAAATCCTCACCGGCTCCACCGCTCCTAAGCTCGGACACACACAACTTATCAAAACTACGGCGCCGCCTTCACACGGGCTGTCGACGGGCTGTAAAGCCGATTAAAAATGGGGCCGCTTGTTGGTTTAGTTAGAGCCTGCAATAATAGCTGGATAATATGCTGCACTAATTTAGCTAATTATATAATTGTAATGCAAAAAATTTAATTAAATAGTGAAATTATGTGTTTAATGAAAGCGCGTCCCGTCTAGTCGACAATCTCCTTAAAAGACTTGTAATGCTCTGAAGAATTAAAGGAAACACAACAGAAAATCAAGTCTTGGAACTTAAACAATGCCTTTGTAGTATCAGGTAGGATGAAATAATTAGGGCTGGGAAATGCGCGGGGTGTGCAGAACTCCGCGTAGAATTGAAACTCGTCTTTATTAAAAGCTCACTCACTATGCCCGCGTTAATTTTAGTTCATTACGTTATTAATGTCAACGGAAACTTATTTTTAAACGGCAGAAATTAAAATATATAATAAAAGTCGCTTCGAGGAACTTTATTTTTAGTTAATACTTCCATATTTTATATCTATTTAAATAATGTTTAAATGTGCGTTACTTTTTCATTATATATATATATATATATATATATATATATATATATATATATATATATATATATATATATATATATTGATTGATGGTAGTTTTTCACCGAAAAACTAGTTAGGGAAAATTGTTGGGCAAGGCAAGGACTAAAAGAAACTCCTACTTTTCCTTCTGCAGATTTTACCCCATAGCATGGAAGGGTAGTTTTTCGCCGAAAAACTAGTTAGGAGAAAATTGTTGGGCAAGGCAAGGACTAAAAGAAACTCCTACTCTTCCTTCTGCAGATTTTACCCCATAGCATGGAAGGGTAGTTTTTCGCCGAAAAACTAGTTAGGGGAAAATTGTTGGGCAAGGCAAGGACTAAATGAAACTCCTACTCTTCCTTCTGCAGATTTTACCCCATAGCATGGAAGGGTAGTTTTTCGCCGAAAAACTAGTTAGGGGAAAATTGTTAGGCAAGGCAAGGGCTAATAAAAGAAACTCCTTTTCTTCCTGCTACAGATTTTACCCCATAGCATGCAAATATAGATTTCAATTCATTTTAAACAAATATTTAAGATCTTGCCCTATGTGCGGGGCTAGTTCGGAGTAGTTGCCATTTTTACAATTTTCTATAAAAATTAAAATTTCCTAGGACAAACCTTTATAGGGCTATCAGCCGTGAGGCTTTTCCGCCGGTCAACGGAGAAGCTCAGAGGAGTTTAATCACCCGGTATTTACCTTAACTTCACAGAAAACCTCTGAAAAACTGTGAAAGGTGTTTCGCGAAAATTCGCTCCCTGCTGGGGATCAAACTCAGGCTCCCCAATGCTCAGTACAAGACGGACGACGCCTCTAACCACTCGGCCACAGAGCTGAAAAAAAACCGATCCGAACTTACCCCAATCCACCTTAGCGCTATATGATTTTAAATCTCGCTCCCCGATGATAATAATATATTAATTAAAATACCAAACTATTACATACATTAATATTATAATTATTATTTCAGCTCTTTTACTGGGTACTGGTCTAGTGGTATTCGCCTCCGCCCTCTCCGAAACCATGACAGAGGCAACCCAGTACCACAAGGACTCGCTCGCAGGACCGTCGTACGACTATCGCTACGGCTGGTGCTTTTTTACTGCGGGGGCCGCTTTCATTATGACCAAAATGGCAGCGGTCTTTTCCCTGTCCGGATATCTCAATAGGTTTCCCTCGGTGGACGAAATGGTAAGTGGCCGGCCGCTGGCCGGAATATTTATCGGCGAGCCCTCCACCGCCCCCCGCGTGCGCTGGATAGTGGCGCCCACGCAGTTGTTACTTTTTATTGCGGGCGCTCGTCGTTACGTTTTACTACTTGTAATGTTTTATCGATATATGGACGCTTTTATGGAGCTATGGCCATTAAAGCGAAATCACGTATTTTATATATCAATCATTGGAAACAGAGGTCCTTAAATTGTTGCGTTTTATAGGTGAGTATTTCAGTTGGACAGATACTATTAAGAAGAAAGTCAATATTTTTGTACGTAGAAAGGGGTATTAGAGAGTATTATAGCTTTTGCGAGTTTATTATTGAATTGAATTCTCACAGCGGGTTTATTTCATATTTTTCCCGAATGGTTTAAAATCGTCAGTAAGAATTAATAAAAAATAACGATGGCAACTTAAAGACGTCTTACTTATATCCAGGCTTAGGAATTTAAGAGAATGGATCGGTGTAAATTTAAATTCCTAAGCCAATACATAAATACTAACTATGGTTATACATAATTCATTTTATCATTGTATTTACACAAGAATATATAATAGCCAGAATATGTTTCGATAGATATTGGAAAATTAATATTAGCTGTATGCAATTTGAAATGTCTATGGCTGCTTAGTTACTTAGATTATAATGCACAATAGCAATTCGATAAACCGCTTCCAGGGGAACTCCATTCAAATAAACCGCAAACGTATATGTTTCAATTAATTCGTCGAAATCTGAAGCCCTAATTGAATATTCGCATGAATCCTACTAATTGGACCGTTAAAAACTTATCGGGAGACTTGTCGAGTAATTTGACACCAAATAGATAAAGTTGTGACACGTTAATATTGATTCAGGTGCGAATAATGGTGCCTGGAGCGGAGAGAAAGTTGCGGGAACATCAAAGGTTCTCGGACTACACCGAGCGACACCTCGGCCCCCAGACACGCCAACAGTACGACCCCATATGTGTCGACCGCCCCAAGTACGAGGCAGAGTGCGGGCCGCTGCTCAACAAAACGCCACCGGACGTCTGCACAACGAACAAGTGCGTCGAGTTCGCCGACGTCCTCGCCCCAGGCGGCATCGAAAGCCTTGCAACATCAGCATCCCTCGCCGGTCAAACCGTCCCCATCACAATAAAACCCCACCACCACCAACACCCACACCAGCACCACCATCCCCCACCTCACCCCACCAACTTCTCCTCTAATAAATATGGAACGATGCCACACCCAGGCACGACGCTCCACCAAGGCTTCCTAGGCGTCTCCGAGATCTGCAGCTCGAGCTCCAACAGCTCGAGCAGCTACTGCTCGAAGAGCAAAACCCTCCAGCACCAGCGGCCGCGCAAAAAGTGCGTCAAGATTGAAACGTTTCAAACGCCGGAAACCGGATTCGCAGACTTCAGCGGCAAACGCTCGAACGCCTTAAGTTATTCCGGCAGCGCCGTATGACAAGAGAAATACGCCACCGCAAAATACTCTAAAACCCCAGACGATGGCGACTACGAGCACCAGCTCGTCTAAAAACCGACCGCGGTCCATTAATTTAGTGAATTAGTGATCCCCATAAATAAAAAAAATAAAAACAGTTTATTACCTCTAAAAGACAAATCAAATTAATCATATCGTATCAAAAAAAAAGTAACTAAATAAATGTTAATTGTAATTAAATACAATTTCGTTGCGTTTTATATTTATTGTACATATAACTTTGTAATTGCTGTGATATTGTAATTTTGTTATTTGATTGAGTTGATTCATCAAAATATACGACCCCTCAAGCCACCGGTTCAACACGGATGATATTAAAAATATATATACGACAAGGTTTGTGATTTGTTACAGATCGGTTTTTTGTTAAATAAAAGTTGATATATAAATATGAAAGTTTTTTCGGGGCTTGTATTTTGTTTTTGTCAACTGACGGAGAATTTAGTGTTGTTTACTAGGTGTATTAGGAATTTATTATGCGGGCAACTGTCGTGGTAAGTTGCTGAAATAATAAGTAGTTATTACTTTTGTGGATGGCATGCTAGTTTATTTATTAGATTGAAATTTATTTTTTATTTATGTACATCGATATAGAATTGGTATATCCGAATTACTAATGCTATAAAACAGTTCTTATAGCATTAGTGATTACATAAGCTACATTCGTTTATCGCTTCTAGCTGCCGCGAATGGTTGACAGTGGAGTTACTTGAATTGGAACGATAAAATAATTCACACACTGTCGTTAACTTTCTTGAAAAATTGTATCATGTACAATTTCCATAATATAACATTATTAAGTCTTTAAATTTACAATATTACGAAATATGATTTATGTTTCATCATGTTAAAATGCATTCATCATTTCAATTTGTATATCGTCGCCTAAGCAGCAACACCACACATCTAAAATTGTATTAAAGGTTGTCAGGAGAGAGAAAAACTGATGATAAAATGTTTAATGGAGTAGTTAAATTAGTCCTGGTTCAAATATTTAAAATATAAGTAGTTAAATAAAAAATTGATAACTTGTCAGAGTAACATAACTCCAATAAGCATTTTATAATTAGTTGAGTCAACCTCAAAGAAAAATTTAGATGTGTGGTGCTGCTACTTAGGCGACGATATACAAATTGAAATGAGGAATGCATTTTAATATGATGAAACATAATTCATGTTTTGTAATATTGTAAATTTAAAGACTTTGTAATTGTTTATTTGAATAAAATCGCAAAGCGCATGCTGTTTCTAGCGTAAGCACGTTCCAGGATCGGCTTGCACGGATAATCGAACACCAGACGAACAGCTCAAAACAGCTTCGGAAGGATAAACGAAAGCGGCTATTGTAAAATTTGTAGGATATAATTTATTTGAATAAAATCGCAAAACGCATACCGTTTCTGGCGTAAGCACGTTCCAGAATCGACTTGCACGGATAACACAAGACGAACAGCTCAGAACAGCTTCGGAAAGATAAACGAAAGCGGCTATTGTAAAATTTGTAGTATATAATTTTAGTAGTGCAGTAACATTTGTATGTATATTTTTATATATTAGTGTGAATTGACCTCTTATCTAATCTTTTTATATAATATAGATTTCAATTTGTCGTTGTCGTTGTAGGCCATACATATCTCTCTAGAGATACATCACATAAATCGCATTTTATGTGAATTAAATGTCGAACGCCAAACAACAATAGCGGCGGAAATATATCTATTTTTAATGTTTCAATCGCAAATTTGTAAATATTTCTAAAATCCCCCGACGGATATTTTTCAAACTTCGCTAATGCATTCGTAGCATAATGGACTACTCATTAAAGTCATAATACAAATTACGGTGTTGCTTTTTTTCAAGTTATTTAATGCCAAAATCCGTATTTAATAAAAATACGATGTTTGTACGTTTTAACCACACATTTGTAAATATTTCAAATAATCCGGCAATGTCTGTTGTCCAAACTTTACCAATGCATTATTATTATTGATCATACAGCTCCAAGTTAGGAACATAGGGCATCCTTTCGGATGATTCTGTAGTTCATAATAGTGAGCAAAGTCACGTATTTCGCTGCATAGTTTGTACATTATTTTTCACTCTTGTTTGTCACAAGAATGTTGGATGTCAGAACTTGGCTTAGAAGTCATGGCAGTTGCGACTTCAGTATTGTTAGTTTCTGACTTTACATCATGTAGTGAAATGTCTATTTCTTGCATATTTAAATCCGCCAAAGAAGTTTGTACAGAAGTCGACTTAATGCTTTTTTGGGGCAAACTGTCTTGACTAGTTTTAATTATTATTTGACCGTCACTAGTAGGCATCGAGCTACTATAATCATGTATTGTAGTCAGTGTTAATTTATTTTCTGTGACACCTTCTGCGGTTACTGTAACTGATTCCACTGACGATTTTTCACTAGAGTGTAACTGTTCTACTGTATGATCTTTGACTACTGTAGTCTGCTCTGCTGGCATCGTATTTTCCACAGTTATTGCCTTTGAAGAGATACGCTTTCCACCACTACCCGGCGAGCCGTCGGATTTCAGTTCTGTTATCTGTATATTGGTATCGATATTGCGTCCGAGAAATGACAAACGAATGAATAATTGTATCTGGTCTGACTGTATTTCGTTATGTATAAAGGAGTATATGTCAACTGTTGCCTAAATTGTTATTAATTTTGCATTTTATATCCTCGTGCAGCTCTCTCAATATATGGCAACGTCGCTTTAGATGTCAAAGTGGTCAAAAATGGCGTGTGAATCACGGATTGGAAATTAACTCGAGAGTTATCTGCTTTATACAACCGAGCAGTTATGTTCCATATGTGTCTGTCGCTTCCAGGGAAGAATTTAGGGGGTAATCGTGTAATTACCATTGGAACAAATAGGTAAATATAAAATCCCTCTTCTAACACATTGTACAACTTCAGTGATAGCACCCCTAGTTTTTTTTTCCAATCCGGATCCCAAATGAACGGTAAATATGCAAACGGAACCGTTTGAAAGAATAAAGAGAGCGAGCCCGGGCCCGAAGTGTTAAAGTCTTTGCCCGAACTTTTTCATGCTCAAGTTTTAAGGCTGCAGCGGGGGGGAAGGGGCATAAATTTGATCAGCTTTATTAGCATACGTTTATGAACTTTACAATCCGTAAACGAGAGTAGACTGTTCTCGCCGGGGCCCGGCGGCCGCGCGCTCCCGGAATTGCCGGCCATTGTGCGAATGCAAAGCAGGTTTCTTTTCCTGCCCTCCCGCAACTTCAAACGTTACATAAATACGTCAGAAGTTTAAATCGTTGTTTTAGAGTTTAACACTTCTGCAGCGAGTTTACTTTTGTTAATTATTCAAGAGGTTATTGTCGTAACAAAAAGTAATGTTTGTATATTTTTTTAAGCTGCTAGTTCAAGTTTTTAAATCTAATTTTAGTATAATTAAATTTTAGAATAGTATAATATTTATACATTACTAAACAACATTTCAAATACAAATCTATACAACATTACTACCGATTCCCTAATGTTGACCTAATATAGTATAAACAATATACAATTATTTAATTAAAAATAATATTGCTCAATATTTCGCAATTCCTTCAGCAACAAAGTGCAACCATAGATTTCGGGTCAACTTTGACAGCTTCTAAAAAATACATGCTATAATTGTTTTTAATTGAACTTTTTAGAAATAACTAGTCATGTTTTATCAACAATATGGTTTAACTTAAACAACGGTTTGTCTTCACATCAATATGTAATCAACCCTCCACCTATATGGTTTAATTCTTTATAAATCGATATAACAAAAAAACAATCCGTGGATCCGTGTCAATCTCAAAAAATATATTTTGTAACCACTATTAGATTAGTAACACATAGTGAAAGTTTGAAGAAAAAAAATCCGAGAGAAATGATGGAAAATTCATTAATTTTGACTTTGACCGCCGCCAAAAACTAGTAGAGTATAATTTTTTATTTTTAATTCTAACCTATGCTGACCTTATTAGTGTTAATCATTACAGAAAATATAAACACAATACTTTGTTTCTAATCGATTGTATTGATCTTTTACCATGCCGTAAATTAACAAGTTTAAGTTTAAAATTAATTGTAAAAAAAAAACTAAGGCAACTGACAATTATTAAAAAAATATGTGTGATGATTACTATTAAATTATAAACAAAATATGAAAATGTAGAGAAAAAAATCCGGGGCAAAATTTGATAACAATTGCAAAATGATTTTTCTTTAATATTATTCAATAACAACCAACAAACTCAACTTAATTTTGTTTTATTCTTATATTATAGTTACCAAGACATGTGTAAACAATTGTACAAAAAATCAATTTTTTTATGCTCCACTACTCAAGAAACATAACTCGCGCGGCCGCCTGAATGATTGGAATTGGATAACTTCACATCGGTTTATTTATTAGTCTGTATTACAAAAAGTAGAGCTGCGAAAATGCGTATTTTAAATTATATTAATTAAATAAATACACTCATCAGTATTTATTTAATTGATTTTATAGTAAACTTGTCGTATGTAACAATTGCACTTACATTGGGCATACAATATTCCAATTATAGATAAATGCCCGGCGCATCCACCAATATTTCACCAATAGGGGGTTAGGCTATGATAAGCTTGACATATTGTTTTCACTGTTGTTAAATGTATCTACCTGTAATATATTCATCCAGAAACGTACTGTATTTATTAAATTTATTATAATAAACAAGCATAAGTTTTCTAATACACTATATTCTAAAGCCCGTATGACATTATTTAGTTTCTTATATCGTTTTCGATGCAGATACAAACTACATAGTGTCATACAAACATGTAGAAAATGATATAGCTGCGGAATAATAATAAATTCACTTAACAATAACAGCACCATAATACACAATGTTAATTCTATTTAGAAATAGTTATACAGTTTAATATATCAATTTTTATATATAAAACGATATAGGAAACTAGATAATGTCATACGGGCTTAATAGTAAACAATATTATATATTAAGGCTACTTTTTATCTATCATTAAACTTCGCTAGAAGAAGCACCGACTCTTCTAGTGTAGGTTAGGGATCATCATTACTTATTTGGTACTACCTCGGATGTCTCTTCTCTATATAATCTTTTTCCGTACACATCATCTTTGTTTGAAAAACCTAAGAGGCTGGTTAGGTTTTTCAAACAAAGATGTTCTTCTTTGTCCGCGGCGGCGATTAGTGATTAGCCTCTATTTTTTCTTGAGTAATTAGATGTAAAATTTATATTTATTGCAATTAGTTGTAGTAATTTGTTGTAATTAGATGTAAAATTTATATTTGTTGCCACTCATTATATAGCCAAAGTATTCAAGCTTACAAAAACTGAAAGTCTGACTTTTTATTTACAGAAAATCTGACTAAGGTTATTTAAATAATTCTTTACTCGACTGCATAATACACAGCTTATTTCCTTCGGAAATTTATTACATAGTTCAGGCACTGCACAAATGAAATTTCAACCGCAATGGCACGCCACATTTTCCAGAAAACAGCAATCCGCGCCCTTGTAATTTATCGCGGCATCGGTGGCGGCGGGGAAGTAATTCTTTATGGTCCCTCAAAGGACCTGAAAGGATGTATTACCATGTGAATTGATACTAAAAGTTAAATTCCACCTTTAGATGGGCGACCCGATATATACTGAGCAGTTTCGTATCGGGATTACTACGACGGCGACGAGGCGGAGAGTTCGGTCTTGTAAGCTTCTGTGATAACAACCTTCGATAAAAGGAAATCGTGTTAAGGTGCAGGGTGGATTTTATAACTTAATACTAAATACAAACTGTAGCATATTTGTTTGTAAAGATAATTGAGAGACGAATTGCTTATATAAATGGTTTATAAGTAGCTTTTATGTTAACTATGTAGAATTAGATTGGTCTCTAATATCTAATTCTATATACTACATAGTTAAGGGGGAACTAAAGCTCGACAGAGTTTACGCATCTGCGTTGCGACTATCTTAGATTCGTAATATATTATCATTTCTTTCCAAGCTACTTATAAACCTTTTATATATGAAGTAGAAACAGAAGAAGCGCTGATCGGCTGCAGATGAGATGGAGCGACAATATAAAACGTACGACAGGACTCAATTGGTACCAAGTGGCCCAGAACATAGACAAGTGGAAAAACTTAAGGGAAACTTATACCCTCAGGGTAGAAACCGACTAAATTAGAAAAAAAAAAAATATATATATATATATATAACCCAGCTCAGTGGCTGAGTGGTTAGAACCTGAGTTCGATCCCCAGCGGGGCGAATTTTCGCGAATCACCATTCACAGTTTTTCACGGCTAATAGCCCTATAAAGATAAAAGTCTCTTATATATATTTACCGTGTAAAAGTTGCATCGCAATACGCATACTTGTATATAACTATAAATATTTTTTTTTAGGCAATATTAGTTAGCAGTTTGCACAGGCATGCATAACATATTACAAAAAGTAAACTTGGGTGAAATGTGACGTCAAATCAGAATATATAAAATTATACATTGTGAAATTTGCATTGCCTACTAGTATCCACAATGAAAAGGTAAAATGTTGTAACACTGAATTTTGTCTATAGCGGATTTTAGAATTTTAGTTATATATATTTTTAGATCCAGTGCCCGAGTGGTTAGAGGCGTCGTATGTCTTGTACTGAGCATTGGGGAGCCTGAATTCGATCCTCAACAGCGCGAATTTTCGCGAATCACCTTCCAACATATTTTCAGAGGTTTCTGTGAAATTAAGGTAAATACCGGCTGATTAAACTCCTCTAAGCTTCTCTCTTAACCAGCGGAAATGTGATAGCCCTATAAAGATAGAAGTTTTTTATTGGATTGTTATTTATATAAAACTCTTATCTCAATTTTAGTGGCTGGGTCGATAAAAAAATTATGCAACATATTTTGTTTAATTTTTTACTGATCTTAGTGCAGAACATATCAATGCACGAGATGCCCGAAAGAAATTAGTAATTTTTTATTATAAATATTTTTTTTTCGGGGACAGTTGAAAATTTTTCATTATTATTATATATTATATGAAGTTTTTAATTTTTTTATTCTTTTTTAGTAATTTTTAATATTGTAAAGTTGAGTTTTTGTGGGGTATAACATTTTACCTTTCCATTATCAATATCTATAAATGTTAATTTTACTCCAAAATTTACTCTAAAATTTAATATTATTTTATAAATAAACAAAAGTAATTCAGTGGAACTACAGGTTCGTCAGCTATTGAGATTCGTATCACACCTATTTTCATATTGACTTAGTGCGAGTTTATACACAGATAAAATAAAAATAGAAAATAGCTGTCACATTATTACATCTCCTTCTGCCTTGAATATTTTTTATACATATAATGATATTTTATTCTTTTCAACGTGATATCGAAACTTGAATTAAATTAAGAGATCCAGAATATGGTCACAACCTAAGTAGTTGACTCAAATATTGAAGCCTAACTAATTTGTTGCAGAATATATTGAAATTTTATTTTAAATCAGATTTACCTTTACTATTTATTTATATTTAACCTACCTTCAAGAAAAATGTTGACTTAAATATTGAAGCCTAACTAATTCGTTGCAGAATATATTGAAATTTTATTTTAAATCAGGTTTACCTTTTCTACTTATTTATGTTTAACCTACCTTCAAGAAAAATGTTGACTCAAATATTGAAGCCTAACTAATTCGTTGCAGAATATATTGAAATTTTATTTTAAATCAGGTTAAGCTTTTCTATTTATTTATGTTTAACCTACCTTCAAGACAAATATTGACTCAAATATTGAAGCCTAACTAATTTGTTGCAGAATATATAGAAATTTTACTTTAAATCAGATTTACCTTTACTATTTATTTATATTTAACCTACCTTCAAGAAAAATGTTGACTCAAATATTGAAGCCTAACTAATTCGTTGCAGAATATATTGAAATTTTATTTTAAATCAGATTTACCTTTACTATTTATTTATATTTAACCTACCTTCAAGAAAAATGTTGACTCAAATATTGAAGCCTAACTAATTTGTTGCAGAATATAATGAAATTTTATTTTAAATCAGATTTACCTTTACTATTTATTTATATTTAACCTACCTTCAAGAAAAATGTTGACTCAAATATTGAAGCTTAACTAATTTGTTGCAGAATATATTGAAATTTTATTTTAAATCAGGTTTAGCTTTTCTATTTATTTATGTTTAACCTACCTTCAAGACAAATGTTGACTCAAATATTGAAACCTAACTAATTTGTTGCAGAATATATTGAAATTTAATTTTAAATCAGGTTTACTTTTTCTGTTATTTATATTATATTTTTTACCCTACGTCAAGAAAAATGTTGATTTAAATATTGAAGCCTACTTACGGTTTTTCCCGTAGTTATATTAATATTTATTAATAATCACTAATAGGTTATCATTTCAACAAATGTTTCTAATAGTTTAATGAATTTTAAATTGTACAATTATAATTAATTAAACTTGTAAGTGTATCGTTCCATTTCAATTGCTCAAAGTAATGAAACGGTTAATATCAAATGTAGATTTATCAATTAAATTGCGATGTCCATTGCGGGAGGTGTGTGGAGGGTCGGTATATAGGTCCAATTATAAATCCAGTTTAATGTAGCAGCATTAAAGCCGAACTGCATAAAACGGCGGCGCTGAAACATTCAGCTGCGAGGCGCGTTATTATTAATCGCGATAATGCAGAATTTAATAACGCAGGGCGTAATTTCAATGGATGCACTTGCGAGGGTGGGGTGGCGCAGTAAATTCCGTCTCGTTTAATTTGTTGTTATATGAGAGGTAAATAATAGCGCCATCACAATCACCAGCAAGATGCAAACACCTTTGAAGTGCTCCACTCGGCCGGAAGTTTCGACCAGTGCGGTCATTCAGCTAACATTATGCAGTTAGTTAAACCGTTGCGGATGTCATATTAGTGCTGCGATGGTTATCCGCAAAATATATTAGCCCGTGTGCGCACACGTCATCCGCCATAACATATTATTTATCCTCGCCGACCAACCCTCCTGAAGCCATAAATAACCGTTAGGCCGGGCAGGTTTTCTCATC
This sequence comes from Lordithon lunulatus, assembly GCA_963942505.1. NCBI lineage: Eukaryota > Metazoa > Arthropoda > Insecta > Coleoptera > Staphylinidae > Lordithon > Lordithon lunulatus. Next base: position 69,767,183 of record OZ012666.1, read on the forward strand.
CGGAGTTTATATTTCGCCCCCGGTAAGTTATGCGCGAGTTAGTTTGTCTGAAAGTTATTCAAATCATGCCGGCGGAATAAGATGCGCGCGTTGACTTAACAAAAGGATCCAATAGAATATAGTTCTTTTCTAACTTGCATAACAACCGGGGGACATTCTTTTATTGAAACTTTCCCATTTTACTCCGAAACATGGAGATGCGCTATATAGCCGTACATTTGCACAAGAAGTAGTTCGGGTGTTGGGACGTGATAAGCATTTTGAAAATTTGATTTTCTTGTAGAAAATATGCTTGGCATAACAGATGAGTTCGACATAGTTTAATTAAAATAGACGTACAGTACATTTAGGGTAGAAAACCAATATTATATTTTATACTCTGCTCTTCAAATCATCAGTTTCTACCAGTTTATATTTTTATATAACATATTGATACCTTCATTCTAAAACCACGTATGAGAATTTTTAGAGAAATATTGATGTTAAGTGATTATTATGTACCTTCAATTCTCTACTCAGCCACATAAGAGAAAAAAATATTCACACTGTTATTCTATTTAAAGTAAAATCTCGTATAAGACCCAAGTATAAAGATTTATATAGATATTTATTTCTTTCATATATATATATATATATATATATATATATATATATATTTCTTAAAGCTTACCTACTGCGATTTCGCGAAAAAAAATCATGTTCATAAATCGCATTTAATTATTTAGTTTAGTATTTTATTTTAATATAATATTAATACGCCCACGTAGTGCAGTGGTTAGCACCCCCGTTTAACGAATGGGTAGCCCGTAGTCGAATATTGTATTCAGTGACCTCACAAACCCCCGTGCAAGTAATTTCGATCCAAATTATTTGCAAAATTTACTTTTTGTCCGCCAATTTGGGTCTGTCATTTTGAATATTGAAAATCGGACATCGGATTTGTAATCAGGGACCTCAAAGGGTTTACAATGTGACATAACATCGTTTATATTGCAGTTATATTTGAAATGGATATCTTATATATCTTATATATCTTATCACAACCGAAAACTGATTTAATTTATCTACATATAACTATTGGTGTGAGGATAAGAAATTATATAATATATACATTTGGCATTAATAGTCATATATGGGCAATTATAAATTTAAATACACAACAGATTTTTTGTTATTGTAGAGAACAAAATAAAACAGTATATACAAAATATTTGATAGCCAACGCCCTTAGTAGTAGCATCTCGAATACTTCCACAATGGTTAGTTACATCCCGTAGCAGTTGGAGCGCATTGCGAATTCTATAATACCCTGGCGACGGCTCGTAACTACCGAAGGTATTTTAGCTTCATGAATACAAGTCTTCGATTATCCATAGATGCGGTACACTTATACACCATCTAATACCGCTATTCTCTATATGCGTTCACTGCGCTGCCGGCATAAATTATTCAACGATCTACAATCTCACACCCCCTGCTGTTTTTAAAGCAGCCACAAGAATCGTCCGATATCATTCGCTGTGGCTGTGTGCGCTATCCATCGCCCGCGAGCTTATTTAATAAAGGCCGAGATTAAAGGGCAATTAAAAGCGGAAAAGTGCCGCTTGGCAGTTATAATTATACGGGAAACTTTTAACGAGGATTAACGCGAAAAATACAATGGACGCGCGCGCCTCGCGCGATCGGCGAACGCGAACTTCTTCTTCGCGGCGGCGGCAGATTTAGGGGTCGCAAAGTTTACGGCCGACCCCGCCTCCGGAGCGTGCGATTACACCTGTAGTACACGAACTACCCTTATCACTATTCACGAATTAAAACTTTCTACGTGTATTACTACTCCCCTGACGCGGATTGGTATTAACAGAGATACGGGGGGTTGTTTATGAAAGAGACGTGCTGGGGATTATTAAAGGTGGAAAATATACTGTCACCATAACTGTGTTGTGTATGAAATGGGGGTTTTTATGTTTTAATTTCATACACTAACTTTTATGCGCGAAATTAAAAACTGAAAATAAAAATTAAATCAATGTTTTATATCTCGCCATTTTTCAGTTATTTACATCCATATTTCAAGTAGATTGTGAATTAAAATTAGTATCACAGCTAATTAGTTAGTTTTTTTATTACATATATAAATGTGATTCCACTGCTATTGTTATCCACTGCTATTGCTAAAAAGCAATCTGTATATCTAGATTTCGATTTTATTAGATCTCATCAGTATAGCTCAGCTGGCGAGGATGAATTCACATAATAACTCGAGTGGTTATATACAAAAATGATATAACTTATCCACTAGGAGGAAAGAAAACGCCATCTGGCGGCACCACATCAATTAGCAATGCACACTCATATGGTTTAGTTGTCATAGCAACATTAAATACATTATCTAGGGAATGTAGTTACTTTAGATTCTCTCTATTGGAAACACTGAATAATAAAACTAAAGGTACCATAAAAACTCCAATCACAAACGCTATTCAAGGGGTTTAACATTTGTTTTGGTAATTTTTGTCACAATGACGTTTTTAATTTGTCCATTCAATAGCTTATGGGACCTATAAAATGTATGGGTTGTTGGTGAATTCGTACATAAAACATTTTGATAATGATTACTGAGTAATAACATGAATGCTATTTGCTCCTCTACGTAGCCGTAAAGAATTAAACTAGTAGTTATGAGAATAGCTTTTTTCCTGCTAGGGTTACAGCCCGACACCATTATTATCAATCTTGTGGAGTTAGTAACGTCGTAAATTTAGTTATGCGCGACGCGGAAAAAGAAGTCGTGAATTTATCGGGCAACTTGGGGTGGTAATTCCAGGGCAATTCCAGCGGGAGGCGGCGGTGACGGCGTTGTCGCCGGCCACCTTTAGCAGGGCTCCGTGTCCGGTAATGGGGGGAGCGGCTGCTCGGAGAGGCTCTGGGGAGTGGGAGCCCTGTTAGCCCCGTATGTATGCGGCGTCAGCAGCCGGGGATCAGTAGATTACAATGTGTGTCTACAGTCTATGGGCCACTCCACCTGTCACCAGTAAGTCGTCTTGATAACGCGCCACCCATTGTATCGTCACGTACGTGACGCCCTTAATGCCCTCCCGATGTCGCGCATTGTGCATGGGATAATGAATGTATCTGGGGTGGCAGGTATCACGATTTACATCTGCTAATAACTCGATTGGGGGGCAAATTAAATTATATAATTTTCAGTTACTTATGCCCTACTATTCACAAACATCCCATAACTTTATAATGGATACATTTATAATGTCATTGTGACAGAAATTGTCAAAACAAATCTCAAACACCTGGATTAGCGCTTGTGATTGTAGCTTTAAGGATATCATTTGTTTAATTTTTCAGTGTTTCCAATAGAGAGAATCTAAAGTAACTACATTCCCTAGATAATGTTATTATTGTTGTTATAACAACGAAATCTTATGGGTTCAATTATTAATAGCTATTGAACCCATAAGTTTTCGTTTTATGGAATGTTGGTGAATACGGAAGTTATGTGTATAAATACCTCAAACCATTTTGTTATATAAACATTAATGTATCACACATTTTTATAAATACACCTCACAACTGAACATACAAACTTACTGCTGGCATTACAAAAGACAGTTGAAGGGTTATTAAATTATGATTTCATATTCATGTGTATTATACTTATCCTATAATAAAAATTAACAATATTAAAATATCACTATCAATATACAGAGAATGAAGATTACTTTCTATATTGTTATCAATCAATATACAGAGTGATAAAAATATAGAAGGTAATCTTCATCATTTGACCCAAGGAATATGCTCTTACGTGTCGACATTAAGTAGAGTAACAACCTGTACAATATTTGTTTAACCATTAAATGTAAATTGTGGTATCAGTGCCCCGGATAACACAGGTGATGTTTTTAGGTTTCACTTCCTTATTTACAACCGCGCCTTCATGTTACAAACAAAAACTATATCCTTCCAAAAAGTCTGCGATATTTAGAATTCTAATTAAAAAAGGGATATATTAAAAGCTCAATCAAAATATATTAAATCAGAAATATAATCAATATGAACAATATAAACCCTATAAATCCATACACACCGTTTCACTCCAAGATGTTGAATGGCTACATTCTCCCCGATCATTAACCCCCGCCGTGATTTCACTAAGTCTCATATAATCTATCGTTAATACTCGCAGTAAATCGCAGGAACGTACCGACGGTTTACGAGCCCGAGCTGGGTCCCGTATAATATTCATAAAACCGAATTGCGCCTTGAATTCTCGCTGCAAAATAAAATAATAAAAACATACAACTATATTAAACATCCACGGTCTGTTTATTTCAATTGCTCAAACAAGCATGTTTGCTGTGGCTGCATGATTTATCACCCCCTAACCGTAAACCTTAGGATTCTACCCGCAACGTAAAAATCAGCGTTTGCTAATTACAACCCAGAAAGAAATAATTCAAGCCGACATTATAATAAATCCTGCACTGATAAATACGTTTGATACCTACATTTTTTGCTGGTGTGTTATTTATGGGCGTACTTTTTTTGTGTCGCCCCACTTTAAAGTGACTTTAAATTACAAACTATTTTTTTATTTTACACCACACTGTGGTAGAAAAGGCCATCGGATATATATATATATATATATACATATATATACTATTTTTTTTTTAAATTAAAGATAATAATACAAAGGTAAATAAAATTTACAATTATAATTATTTTATATATTCTATGAATTTTACAACAAACAAACTATTTAATATCAGTGTGGTGGCTGCAATACATTAGCATTATTTAATTAATAATTGCGCATAAAGGTTTGCTAATTTATTACGAGTGTAATGGAATAATTAATTAAAACAGACGAGTTAATTATAAAATGCGTTTATTAAGTAGAGGACTACTGTTTTCACAATATTTTCAGGGTGTTATAACATTTTTGACATCCATATAACAACTACGGAAAACCAAATTGAAACAGTAAAACTTGTAGCGATATGGCACGCCACGAAAGCACCTCTAGTAACGGACTCCATGTTAACTTTTTTTTAATTGAAATGTGTACAACTATAAATTAAAAATATGTTTTAATTACATAACAAAAAAAAACTAAAGGATAAATAAAACGATTTTTTACTTTGTTTTTTATCACACTTCAGTTACACTTTGCAACTAGTTTCGGCTAAGCTCTAGCCATTTTCGAGCTCCTCCGATGACATTCATCGAGTCATAGAGCTTAGACGAAACTAGTTGCAAAGTGTAACTGAAGTGTGATAAAAAAACAAAGTAAAAAATCGTTTTATTTATCCTTAAAAATAAATTATCACAAAGTAGACGCCTTAACAATCCAATAATTGAAAAAACTATATAACTTGGGGTACGATTCTTCAAACCAATTGACTAGAACGTATTCGTAACTGTTGAAAGTCGCTTTATCGTCGCCTTTATATATAATAAACCTTTATTGGCATTAACAATCCTCTACACAGTATGTAATAAACTTAAAAATAAATAAAAATTATACATCTTTTAGTATCCTTACAGCAATATAATATAATAACCCACCATTAGCCATTCCATTACAGAAAAACAAAAAAAACAAAAATTAAATTAGTTTCATATTTACATAAAATATTTATTCATTCTTTCTTTCCCGCAAAACAAAAGGAAATACCACCCCTATTGTTTGTTATATACCACATTTTAGTTCTTTTAGTTGCTTTATTGACACTCACTCCTCTTCCATCCTCATCTAAAAGAGGTGAAGGAATGATGTAAGATAGTGAACAAAGGTTGGATGTGGAACCTTTGTTCACTATCTTACATCCTTCCTTCACCATACGTTGTCCATGTTCATTTAACCAGTGCTCCTATTTCTCATCGTCGCCTTTATACAAACGAGCTTTAATGTGCATTAATCACGTACCATATGTAGAAGATTTCTTTATAAAATAATTATTGTAACTGTAACTGTTATAACTACATATAATAAAATTCGATCCGCTTCTATATTACAGATTCCTCGCACGTTCCTTTCATCCCCTAATTATTTATTAAATCCGAATATCAAGTTACCGTTCTATGTTGCGTAAATATCAATGTATTATGAAATATTAATATTCATACGCTTCGCCGCTCGAACACAATGCACCCACGGCTCAACACGTAATGTAAATTTTCAAATATTCTGCCAGCGGAACGTGTAGCAATAATTAACAAGTTCGAATTATGTAGTCTGTAGGAGCAGCTATAATATAAGAAATAATAGATGTATCAGATAGTAGACTTGTAGAACATACGCCGGCGGCAAGCTAGCTACACTGAAATTGAATTAAAATCATAATTTTCATATATGAAGCCAGTAGATTTCATCCTGAAGAGGAAGAATCTATTGTTAATATTTTATGCTAATGTTTTAGTCGTTATATATACTCTCCTACAAAAAAACAATCATTGTATCATACTCATTTATTATTTATTATTTATTTTTCCAGCAAAACAAAGTTTGTGTTATTGTTTCTTGAGTATTATTGTATGTTGTATAACTTACTCTTTTATTATGTTAGTTATACAACATACAATAATACTCAAGAAACAATAACACAAACTTTGTTTGGTCGGAAAATAAATAAACAAATCCTTATGTTAAAGATAATTAAGTGCCAAATATAATTTATATCGACATATAGTTGTAATTTGAAGAAATAAATGTATTACGTTTGTTTTAGAGAAACAAGTTGTTTTGGAAAAGTTATGTGTCTTAAATTAGAGACTCGTAGCGACGATATTAATTGAACAAAATAAACAAATATTACTTAAATTTGAATCTAAATAAGTGCCATTATAGCACCATCAAAACAAATTTAAAATATAAAGATTAACAAAAAGTATTTACGATAATATTGGATTGTTAAGGCGTCTACTTTGTGATAATTCATTTTAAAGGATAAATAAAACTCCATCGGAGGAGCTCGAAAATGGCTAGAGCTTAGCCGAAACTAGTTGCAAAGTGTAACTGAAGTGTGATAAAAAACAAAGTAAAAAATCGTTTTATTTATACTTTATTATTTACGATAATGTCGATTTGAAATCTTAGTGGCAGTGATTTTCATATTATTCAAAAAATATAATAATATATATAAGTTGAACTTTTTACGTGTATTTCTTGAAACTGATATTGTCGCAAATAAGTATATTCTCCGTGTGTGGCAACTGTGCTCCCGTTTACCACGCTCCAGTTACGCATAAATAATTGTGCTCCTGGCAAAAACTCTCTATTGCTTATTCGTCTGCCTGGTCGAGTATAGTAACGCGTTTATGGCGATGCCCATGTAGTCTAGTTTTAACTTATGTACACATGTTGCGGATAGATATCTTTTGATGTAAATAAATACCGATACCTACAGTTCTTAGAGTTTGCACCCCTTACCCGCAATATATTGGTGGCGGCGCCGGGTATATATCATTTTTATATAAATAAATACCGATATCTAAACCTCTTAGAGTTTTTCAGAACTAAGAGACAGTGTTAACATTGACGGACATGATTGTGACAATGAAGAACATATCCAAGGAAGCGAAAGCGGAGGCGGCGGTTGTTCGCGAGAAATACGCGCGGTTCTTTGGAAAAACCGGTACCCCGCTAGAAATCCTCCAAAGCGCCAAAGCGAAAGGCCGAAAGCACAAGGAAGCCCTGAAGGCGGAAAATGCTAAATGGGGCAGGTAGATGGAGACATTCAATCTTTTTTTTTCTATAGCTGTTTTATGAAATGTTAATGATGGGCGTGTATAAATCACAATAAACTCGTCATTGTATTTCTCATTGTTGGAATCACAAACATACATTTAAAATAACTTTTGTCAGAGCGCATATCAATTCAATATTTAATTTTCTTATGTTCATACAATTTTAAATCCACTTTCATCTAGTAAAATATTTATAGCTCACTTACCTAACTCCGTTTGTATAAAACGTAAGTGATACAAAAATTGATGAAATGAACGATCTCTACATACAGCCACCGGGACAATATAAAGGAGCTTGCTTATGCCGCCGTAGAAAAATTAGTTTGGAACTTCCACGGGCTCGCAGCGCGCCGCTCAAAATCCAATCTGAAAAAGTTTATACACGGTGCGAAAAGAAATCTTAATCTAATCTAAATCCAATCTGCACCTTTTCTTGTTGCGTAGACTCCGCGTGCCTGAGCCCCCGCAAAAAAAATCCGATTGGCAAATTAATTAACACCGAGTGTTTGTTTCGCAGGAAATTGTCCTGGCCATCTAATGGTATTAATTATGATTTCCTGTGCGGGTTATAAAGTTGGGCGTTGGTCGGTGTATTAGCGTCGGCTTCCTGGGGGGGTGGCGGTTGATATCGGAAACGCAGCAATAACTTCTTGGCTATGCAGCGCCGACTAAATCAAGCCGTTCATTTCGAAACTGTGTCGCAAACAACGGCCGTTACGGAAATGCATTGCATTTAAACTCAAATGCATTGATTTTAGTTGTATGGTTCACTATCAGAAATTATTGTATAATTTTTTGGAATAGTTATGTAATTTGTATTTGACTAAAAATATTGAAAGAAAAATTAAAAGAAGATGAAGTAGCCTTACGAGAATTAAAGAAATATCCCTTCAATAATGAAGGAATAGTTGATTTCCTGGTTGTTGATGACAACAACTAGGAAGTCCACTTTTCGGAAGCTCCTGCAGAGGGAGAAATACAGATGAAAAATTGTACATAATGTTAATTTTAAAAATATTTTTTTAAATTTATTATATATATACAAGTCGTCCCTAAAGTACGGAATAATTTCGATAAACCTTTATTTATGAAACATATTTGTGCTTTGTAGGTATCGAAGAAAACAAAACTCATAATGTTCAAAACAATATATAGACCAACACTGATATAAGGAAGCGAAACATGGACATTGGACAAGAGACTTAAAAGCAAAATACAAGCAGCAGAAATGAAGTACTTAAGGAGAATAGAAGGTATCACAAGAATTGACAGAATACGAAATGAGCAAATTCGAACAACTCTACAGATAGAAAGTATACAGACAACTATAGAATGGAAACAACTCGGATGGTGTGGACACATAATTCGCATGCCAGAAGGGAGACAGACAAAAAGTATATGGAACACAAGAATACAAGCAAAGAAAAGAGGAGGCAGACCACACAAAACGTGGGAAGACAACATACATAAAATACTAACGAGGAATGGCATGAGATGGCAGGATGCAACGAGAATGGCGAGCAACAGGAAGGACTGGAAGGAATTTGTACAGAAAATACAATAGATTTAAAATACGCTTAAATATTCTCGACAAGTTATTCCTTACAAAACTCTTGTAATTTTTAAATTAAGAGGTAAATACATTTTAAATAAGATAAGTAAAACTATTATGATTTTTACTAAATCTTCACTATAACTGTAATTGTGTGTATTTATTTGTCAGCCACTATAATGCCACAGGCCAGAAAAAGTCGGCACAATATTGAAAGATTTTAATGTTGTATTTTTAAACAATAGTGTTTTGTATTATAGGCAACTCTAATTACACGGTGGCGGCCATTATTAAACATAATGGCCGCCAGATTTATTTCTGGCGGCCATCATTAAATCACGTCATTACTAATTAATAATGGCCGCCTTCGTGTAATTAAAGTTGCCTATGGCACAATACCGTTTTAAATTTAAAAAGAACCTGGTTTTATCCACAGACGAAGGGTGGGTTTATTATATTAACATAAAATAATAAAATACAGTGGAAATAAGGAATATATTGTATTCTTTGCTTAAAAAAATATATATTTTCAGTGTCCATAGAGTAATTAGCTAGCTATTAAGTAATACATCAATCAAGAATTTCCAAACTAACCACCTCAACCTCGTAAATTATTTACCCTGTCGCCCAGCTTGCGGACTTGTTTCCTAAATAATCAATCCGGAAGTTCAGGTGTGACGTGTTCGCGCGCGAAAATTTTCATGATTTATTGTGTCGGGTCGCGATCGGGCTCGCCTGCAACTACCACGCGCTTGGGGGGGATGTGTCTGGTAAGTTGTTCATGAATAACAATTTGTAGGAAAACACTAGTGACTATGATAGATACGTCGACGGGTGCGGCCCCATTATGTTTTCGATAATGGACAACGATAATAGACCCCGATGGAAATGTGCGCGCATAATAAATTTGCCTGCCAAAACGTTGGATGTGGATGCGTATAATAAATACGTCCGGCTAGATTCATGATGGATAATTACCGAAATACCGCGCGCCAGTGTTATCAATTATTCAATATGCTAAATTGCTTCTGATATCTAATTACCATGGCTGATTTAATTACCTAAATGGCGTCCGAAAACACTTATATGGAGAATTAAGTAATAATTATTATTGCTGTAGTTTTGGTGAATGATTGCTTTAACCATAAAGAAAATTTATAATAATTTATCTTTTTAAGGCTTTACTTGTTTTCTGAATCTGAGTAGAAGTAACACAAATGTTATCCTTTAAAATTTAACATATATAACGATGTAAATATGAATAAATCGCCATTATAAATAATAACTTGAAACTTGACATATTTTAAAAATAATAGTGTATGATATTTTCCCTGTATTTGGGGGTAACTATTACTGAATGCATTCATATCGATTGTTAGGGGGAAAATTGCCAATCAAAAAAGTACGGTTACAACTATATGGGGGTTTCTGTATCCATTTAGTCGTAGTTTATATGTTTATTTCAGTTCTGAATGTTTTGTCAAGCAAAATGGCATAAGAATATTTATATTGTTTTGAATTTTTGTTCGTATATTTAAATAGCATTTGTAAATATTTAAAATTTAATGCTATCCTACTTTTGAAACGGAGGAGCCATATATACTGACAAAAAAGTCTTAGTTTGCCGACTACTCATTTAGTCTATCATAGCAGATGAATTACCTTTAAGACTACAAAATGGTATTACCACTTACATTTTATTCGTACTGAAACAACTAATTCGCACCGCCCTCCACCTCCTTGTTTTAATAAACGGTAATGCTTTTCGAGGAGAGACATTGCGTTGTAATGGATAGAATTTACAGCGTATTATATAGTTTTGTAAACGGGGGCGCATTACTACAAAGTGTAGTTTATTATAGTTTATATACGTGTGCCGTTAGTTATGGCATATGTAGGGATACACGCGCGCGAGTTAGGGGCGGGCGTTTATATTTTAAATCTACAGCGCCGGGGATGTAATATGGTGGCCATATTTTACCCGGATTAACCGCAAATTTGACCGAACTTATGAATTTCCCCCCGCAGACTCGTATTAATTATAATACATTTCTCTACGTTTAAGCTCGGGGAGTGGAATTCCGGCGCGTTCAAATTACAAAACATTAATATGAGCGGCAAAGCCGACTGGAACTCGTTATATTACCTGACGCCACGATCGCGCGTTATTAATGACCGGCGGACGTATTTTATAGTCCCCCCCAGCCCTCACTAATTTGAAGGGGTGGATTGAGACGTGTTTGAAATGCATCACGAGCAATAATTGATGACGGACGATTAATTTCAGCAAATAAACATTATATTTCTCATCTTTTCTACATCTCGTATAGTAGGTTACTCATTAAAATTTGAATGTATCTACATTTACTTATTTGCACGAACACATAATCACAATTATAACCAATTAAAATTACTTAAGGTCGTTTTAGACAAGACAATTTCTTAGCTCAAAAGTTGTTCAAGAAATGAATTCATATATCCTCCTCCCATACAATTTGTCCTGGACAAATAGAGCGCTTTATATTTTTCCATTCGATCTACCATTCAATTCAATATTTCAAATAATTTGATGTATGATACGAGACAATTTAGATTGTCTCGCATCTTGACTAACTTTTGAGTCAAGAAATTGTCTTGTATAAAACGACCTTTACATTATAAAAAAAACTTTATAGGGCTATCAGCCGTGAGGCTTTTCCGCCTGTCAAGGGAGAAGCTCAAAGAAGTTTAATCGCCCGGTATTTACCTTAACTTCACAGAAAACCTCTGAAAAACTGTGAAAGGTGATTCGCGAAAATTCGCTCCCCGCTGGGGATCGAACTCAAGCTCCCCAATGACTTATGTTATATTATCAAAAATAATTAAATAATTAAATTACGGATGCCCTCCTCCACGCTTTCACAATCAGTTGTACATAAATCGCATGCTTTTCAATATGTTCCTAATAAATATAGACATAATTTTTATGCCTGTTTGGGTTAAAAAATATTAGTCAAGCTAATGAAAATTGCTTTAAATGTATGAAAATAGCTATGCAAATAGGGAAACAATAATTAAATTTTTTTTATAGAAACAATATTTATATTATGCACCAGTCTTAAGGTATTATTCCCTTCGTCCTCGCCGGGAGGTTTGGGGTTGCGATTACTCCTCGTGCTGTAGGTATTGAGGGTTTGTGTTTTATATTTTCTATGTCCGTATTTTTACGTGTTTCATAACGTAACGTAACTTAAAAATTAAATATTCCCGCTTATACAAAAAATTACTAATACTTCTACATTTAGATATTAACATTGTATGTTTTCCCTTCTTCATCCTAGGATTGGTGGGCGGGTATTCTCAGGCTACTGGTATTAAGGAAATTTCATTTTGCTTTTTTATGTTTAATATGCCATCCTGAACACGCAATCAGGATAAGTTAGTCTGAACAATCACCCTCTACAGTTTGTATCTTAATAAACTGTATTTTCCTGTGAACTTAAATCCTGCTGTAGTAACCGTCCATCAATTCGAACTAGCAGCAGGTTCATTCTGCAAAGTGTGAGTGGGTCAGGATTCTGGAAATTGCTTGCACGCCCCGGTGTAGATTTTATCTCTAATTGCCGGCCGTAAAAGAAGCTGGGGCGGGGGTGTTACACGCTCGGCGAGCGCTGGCGGTGGCCGTGGTCACCGGCCGGCCCGCCCTGGGGGGGTTTCGAGAGCATCACCGGAAAACAAGGGTAGCAAAAATTACGGCCCGCCGCTCCCATCGGACGGAACGGAACGGAACCCAACCATAATCGAGTTACGGGGTGTGTAATTTTCTCTCTTGACCTCATTTTCAGGAAGAGAGAAGACGAACAACGTCAGGTGAACAAATTTACTGCATACTATATTTTTTAAGGGGTATAACTCGATAGCAAATAAACTTTCTATAATAAATTTACAAAATAATACAAGACTTTCTTTGTGTTTACTGGTGTAAAATTTGAAAATTAAAAATGTTATGGCTGCTGAAAAACCGGAAAATGGTAAAAAAAATAACAGTTGCTTGCATTTGAGGGAAAACGGCAAGACAGCTAAATATCTTCAATGCCAAGAAAGTTTCTACAATTGTAATCATCCTTGTGACATCAATAATAAAAAATGTATCCTGAAAAAAAGGTAGTGGCACCAAAATCACGTTTTTAGGCCCAAAATATTCAAAAAGGATGTTACTTCAAAAAGGATGTTAGTTAGTGTAGTGTGCTTCTAAATTAGTTTTTACTACTTTTTTAATTTTGAACACATAGTAAACACACAAACACAAGAACATTTTCCTATTTCTGAAGGTGAAAATAAAAAAAAATGCGAATATGGTTCAAACAATTTATTAGAATAACAAAAAAACATATAACATTATTATAAAGAGCAGTTGGTAATGTAGAACCGCCCAACGTAATGGATAATCTGTAAATACAAAATCTCATTAACTACAATTTTATTTTTCAATGGATAAGCTAATTGAAATATATTTTAATTGCTCAGTAATGAAGTTGATAATCAGTAGGTTCATAGCGTATATTAAACCATCATTGCAATGTTGCTGAAATTTTGATTTTCTCATCATAAATAGTCTTGTGTAATTACCATTGGAAGGATGAATTTTGCTGCAACACCTGTAACAGAGCAAAACACTAATATTAACATTTTGTCACATTCATATTTCACAAGTAGTTTCTTTAGGTTTATATCAGTGAGGGCAAGAAGAAATCATGAAATGCTTCATAATAGCGTATATGTTTAGACTTATCATCATGTAAAGTGAATCAGAATAATATGTGACTAAGATAATTGTATTTTATTTATTTATTTACTATGTAATTATTTTTTTTATTTACTACATAATTAATTTTGTATTTATTACATAACTGATTAATTTTTTATTTACTACATAATTATTTTTTTATTTACTTCATAATTAATAAATTTTGTATTTACTTCATAAATAATTATTTTTTATTTACTTCATAATTAATAATTTTTTTATTTACTTCATAATTAATAATTTTTTTTATTTACTTCATAATTAATTATTTTTTTATTTACTTCATAAATAATTATTTTTTTATTTACTTCATAATTAATTATTTTTTATTTACTTCATAATTATTATTTTTTTATTTACTTCATAATTAATTATTTTTTATTTACTTCATAATTATTATTTTTTTATTTACTTCATAATTAATTATTTATTTATTACATAATTTTTTTTAATTACCTTGAACTGAGAATAGGAATCCAATCAGGGATGTCAGATAAAAAGACGAAATTGGTATAATCTGAAACAAAATATTCCACTTAACTACATACAAATAAAACAATACAAAAACATGATTGATTGAACAGTGATCAGTACTTTAAAAAAGCAGCCAATAATCTAATCATTGGAAAATCAGACGGTAATTTTTATCATCCTTTCAAATCTACTATGGTATTAGTTAATTTATATTACATTTTAAATATTTTAAAAACATCCTCATATATAAAAGCAAATAGATGTTAGGGAGCAGACAGACTGTCTTGTTATTTATGTACGTTTTTTGTCTACAATTACATTCCCGCCGAGAGTAGTGTCGTTTTATATAATAAGAGTGTATCACTTTGGGCTGGTACAGGCTTATTATTTTTTGTTTTATTTGCAGCTTCCGATGCGCATAATTCTACCTCGTCCCTTACAACCGGCGGCGCACGACTACAAGACCTGAGCGATGCTACACGCCACAGGGGCGACTAGCAATGATAAACCATGCTAAATGAAAGCGCCTAAGATCAAATTGTATCTACTCAACAGTAGAGGTATTTATGAATTTACCTTTTTAAATATCCTACGTCTTGGTACATCTAACTCACATCTGTAGTGGAATTGAATTGCACAAACCAGCAAATGTAGGTGCCTTATTCCATGAACTAAAACAAACAAAGTTTTTTTTAATAATAACCATTGCATTCCAACAATGAAACTTAATGATTCTCATTTAAATCATACAAAAGTAAAGTTTTGATCATGGCAATCATTAATTGGATCCATTTTTTTAATCATGAAGAGAAATATAATTTTATACACATAACATGGTATTAGCATCAAGTACACTATACTAAAAATTACTAATTAGCCTAATACAAAGAATTTTCCATTTAGTGTATCTAATTAAAATATTTACCTTAGAAGATCTATTCATTGATTGTTGGTGTAAACAGCCCCTCGTATGTAAATTTGCTCTGTAAATAAAACATAGTAATATTAGTTTGCAGTCAAAATCAGGGCTTTATAAAACATTTTGATTTTAAAGTTACATCAGATTTCAAATTCTCATCAATGTCTTTATGACAGGGATAACTGAATAAATTAATCATCATTAAAACAACAAAAAACATAAATTTAGAAAGTAAAGTCAATAATTACCTTGTTATCTTTCAATTCACCTCCATGATTTGAAATGTTGTGGAAACTGTAAAACCATAAATAAAACAAAATTTTAAAAACTGGAAATTTTAGATTGCACCTAGTGTTCATTCTTCAATTTTGGTCAGAATAAGTTATCAGCAACAAAATTATGTCATATGCTTGTCTAAAATAAATCATCATGATAGTAAAAAAACTTTCCAAAAGGCTTTTCCACTGGTAAAATGGCTTTTCCGGCGATAAAATGGCTTAGGCGCCGGTAAAATGGCTCAGCCGCTGGTAAAATGGCTATTTATCTTTAAATTAAAAAACCTTTGAAAAACTGTAAGAGGCGATTCACTTGGGTTGTGCTCCCCAATGCTCAGTACAAAACGGCGGGCGCCTCTAACCACTAGGCCGGGTCATGATAGTAATTTAATAAATTTATAAATATTTTTTTTTGTATTAAAACAATTAAGAGATCAAATATACATAAGTATGTTTGGGTTCTGTTTTAATGGAATTTGGCAATAAATAAAATACTTTGAACAAATAAAACACTTTGTACAAATAGAGTCAACATGATAATTAATTAAAGAATACTTACACAATATGATTTTATTTCCACTCTGAAGACCATACAGGGCATTAGGATGTAGACAAATCTGTAATTCAAGAACAAATAATTGAAACAAAGTAAAAGACATGGCATATATAACATCACTATATAACTAACTATTTAATGATGTAAATGTACCCAAGTTTTTTGGCACAGAGCAGTAAATTAAAATCACAGCCTGCTTCCTAAATGGGCATTCATTATTCCCCTAATAAATTTTAAATTTGGCACTCCTAAACGAAAATAATGATTCACTGGAGCGTGGCGTCGGGGTTCAAACTATCGAGTAACATTAAGAAATAACTTTGTTCCTACCTTAGAATTGGAGATAGAAGAGTGTCATTATTGTACTAGTTGGAAAATCTGAAATAAAATAAAACAAAGTAAGATAGTGTGTGCAAAACCAACATATAATTTACAAATCGAACTAATTTTAGATTTAAAATGTACCCAAGTTTTTTGGCACAGTGCAATGAATGAAAATCAAAGCCTGCTTCCTAAATGGGTATTTAATATTCCCCTAATAATATACATTTGGCACTCCTAAGTGAAAAGAATACTTCACTAGAGCGTGGCGTCGGGGTTATTGTTACAAGACATAATAGTAGTATAATATTTATATTCACTAAAAATATTAATTATAATATTTATATTCACTAAAAATATTAGATTATAATATTTATGTTCACTAAAAATATTAGATTATAATATTTATATTCACTAAAAATATTAGGATTATAATTTGTACACTTACATTGTTCAAACACCCACAGTATGATTTTTCATTCATGTATGTATGTTCAGCCATCATTTCTGCAATAAAAAACAGAATTATTACATCAAATATAATGAGAATCAACTTCAATAATATTGTTTTCAAAAATCAGCAAATTCCGATGTAATATATAATCATTAGATCATACGAACGAGACTAACATAATCATCATTTTAAGCATTTTAAATAATAAGACACAAATGAAAATATGCTTACCTAATCAATTCAAGCCAGCAAAAATGTCTCAATCAACAATGTTCACTCATGGCTGTTAGATTCTGTAAAAGAAAATTGTCTATAAAGTAATGTTCTTAATTATATTCATGATAGAATTTTATTTAAATGATTTTATCAGTTAAGGTACCAATCAACACATCTTTTCAGACTGGGGCGGTAAAACTAGTCATCATATAAAACTCACACTAGTGGTAGTTAACATATTTGTAACTGGCCACTGAGCAGCAGGTCTTTATGCTGTGTGTTAGTGTATGCAAGTATTTGCTACTTCAGTGATTCAGTGACTATTTTAACCATAAATTAAATTTTAGTGATTTTATAAAACAATAAATCTATATTATACTCATAAATTAATGCAAATGTGATTTGAATTTCTTTTATCTTTAAAGAAGGTTTTATTTTCTGGTATGCAATTAATTGATTTATCAAGTCCATTAAAAACAGCCATTGTACCTAATGTAAATATATTATTCAAAAAGAAGTATTTTTTTTTAATGAAATAAGTTCAATAATAAAACAAACTCACCTTTAATATTACATCTGTATATTCATTTGATGGCTGTCATATCGAACTGGTTGTTTGCAGTCCTAGATAAAATAAATACATATTAACTTCACACCACAAAAGACTACATACACATAAAAAATTAATTTTTCATAAATCAGTACTTTAAAAAAGCAGCCATTAAGTCTAATCAATGAAATCAGACGGTAATTATTATCATCATTTTAAAATTTATTTAGATATTTATTTTTGTGTATGTTAGTACTTTTTTTATTACATGACAAACTTACCATTTTAGTAGTACTGATTGCCTAGGAGTTGAAGATTGGTTTTTCATGCATCCTGCAAAAAATAAAATCTTATTAATACACTACTATAAATGTAATTTAGTTAATCAAATTTTAATTGTCTATCGCTTATCAGGAGTACGATTCTCATCAATTATTTTATGACAGGGATAACTGAAAAATCTTGATCATCATATAAAACCAATTGTTAAATACTACAACATATAATAAATAGCTTGACAAATAAATAGTTTTAATTGACTTACCATTATTCAAATTTGATACCATAATTCATATTTGATTCATCCCATTTCTTGCTTCTTAATGACAAATGATTGTCCTGTAACAACAAAAATAAAAAATCATTACTAAAATGCAAGGTTTAAAAGAATGTAATAAATTAGGGTTTGTTTCAATCAGAAAAAAATATCAGCAACTTAAATTATGTCATATGCTTGTCTATTAATATATTCATCATGTAAAATTAAATATCAAACCACTAAAATAAATATAAGATGATTCTATTGGAATTTATTGACATTTTGAACATGTTTACTGCCAGTCTAATATCAGTATTCAACTACATTAGTCATGAAACAAAGTCAAAATTAGCAGCAGTGCTGTATTTGGAAAGTAGAAATTGTAACTTACATTATGACTGAAATGTCCTTGAGGTCAGTTGATCCTCCATAATAATGGAATCTGCAATTAATAAAGAATGTGAAATATATATATATATAGGAACACTGATCATTGGAATATAGGTTTTATGCAAATAAATATATCAGAAAATCATAGAAATCATAACTATTCAGATTGACTAGGGCTGATTTGAAATTCATCATTGAATACAAACTATATTTTGAACTAATATAACTTATTAATTATCACATGTGTGAATGATTATCAAAGTGGTGTAAGTCAAAAATCTAAAAACAAGAGCTATATCACACATTGCATTTACTTACAGTCTAAAAGTTCTTTATACAATTCCCACAGCGATTTTCATATGTACAATATACATACAAATTGCTTACATATTTATCTGTTCATATAATTTCCATTCATACAAAATCTTGGTATAATATAAGTTCTAACCATTAGACAATATAAATCTTAAATGAAAAATAAACTTACATCATTCATAACTAAGAATGTCCTTCAGATCAGTTCAATCTCCATATAGGAATCTGTAAAAAATAAAAATATAAGATATCTAGGATCTAGACTCACAAATCTTATAAAAGCTTGTAATAAAAATACTTCAGAAAATCATTGAAATCATAGCTATTCAGATTGACTAGGGCTGATTTATATATCATCATTGTATATTCAAAATTACCAACAATGTGTAATTAATGATTTTATACTTACATAGTTCTACATCCAATAAACATTCCTGATGTAGCAATGTCTTTACTTGAATGAATCTGTAACAATGAGAAAATAATTAGTAAATACATTTATTGGTAAAAATCTAATTTTAATATTATCTAGTTATTAGTCAGTTTAAAAACCAATCAACACATCTTTTCAGACTGGGGCGGTAATCAAAGGTCATCATGTTAATAATAATAATGATTTTTACAAGAGATAACAAATTTCCAATAACAGGGATGGAATGATATTTACAAATAACTTTATAATACACTTTTATTCATTCACTAGTCTTTGAGTAAATGAATTTAATAAAATATCTGTAAGTGAGAGTAGACATTTAGTAATCTAGAAAATGAAGCATAAGTATTTAAGTTAAATGTTATAGAATGAAACAATTAAATAAAAACTATGCTCAAACTCAGTTTTAATATGAACAATTCTACTATATTACCAATAAATGGGAAAACTTTCCATGCAGAAAATTATACTTAGTAGTATCTAGTTAGTAGTTTTTATTTATATTTATTAAACTATCTAGAAACTATATATAGTAATTTATCTGATAGTGTTCCTGATTTGTTCATTGTTCATTCAATTAATGTTTTTGTAAACACTATATATTAAAACCAAAATTCACTCATTTAATGAAAATGAATGAATGTGTGTATTCTTCCAAGCAGGAATGTATACATTTTAAATGCTACCAGGAATCACACCCCTGCTAAATTTTATACATTAGTAAAGAAAATTATAATATTCAATATTGCAAAGCAATAAAAATATGAAATACTTACATTATTTTTCATGATGCTCTTGGTCAAACCAGAGTGGAAGGCATATGCCAGCAAATGTGGGAACTGGTGCATTGTAACTGTAAAAAAAATAAAGTTTAAACAATGTTTTTAAGCTGCACATACTATATTTCTTAATTATCAATATACATCAGTTAGAAAACCAATCAACACATCTATTCAGACTGGGGCGGTAATCATAATCATCATGATAAATTATAACAATATAATAGTACATATTCATCTAAAACTACAATTTAAATAACTATTATTTAGGTAGAAATAAAATCTATGAAACCAAGTACAGCCAGCAGGCCTAGTTGCTACAAAAAGTCTATTTTATACTGAGCATTGAGAAACAAAGAGTTCAACCCCATCTTAACACAATTTTTCTCAGAACACCTTTCAGTTTTTCAAATATCTGTGATTATGGTAAATAACAACTAAAACTCCTCAGATTAAATTGTAGTCTATAATTAATCACTTTTGACAACTTTAACTCATAATCAGGGAGGAGAGAGCAGAAGCTTGATAGGATGAACTTGAACCACAGTTTTCCCAGCACTATTAGAT
The DNA here is from genome assembly GCA_963942505.1 of Lordithon lunulatus. Lineage (NCBI taxonomy): Eukaryota > Metazoa > Arthropoda > Insecta > Coleoptera > Staphylinidae > Lordithon > Lordithon lunulatus. Next base: position 69,788,075 of record OZ012666.1, read on the forward strand.
GATGCTAGTCTGTATGTAATGACAAAAATACAATTGATATACAGACAGAATGTAGATCACTTTCTACTGGCTAGAATTATAAGAGTGTGATAACAAAATAAATGTTATATGCACAAATCTACTACTTTGCAGATCATTGTGCTACTAAATAAAGGATCCACAAGCTTGAATTTTCCCTTACTAATATAGCCACATTCAAATTCATACTAAAATAGCCACATAAGGTAAATGTAAGAAATTCCAAGAACTTTTTTGATACTACTGAAACAACAAGTATTGTAACATGCATGCTCTGATGCTAATCAAGTTTGAATCAAAGCAAGAAATATTAAGTGATTGACTTGAGCATTAAGTTATAAAGATAACCTAGGAGTTATAGCATGCTAGGTCATCACTAAATAGAGCCATTTGGGTAAGATAAAGCCAAATTATAATAGTTTGTGACTAAACAAGATACAAAATGTAGATTTTTCACTAACTTGAATGTGGAAACAATAATGCGGTATTACCATAATTCCAGAATATATATGTATAGGCCTTTTACAATATAGATACACCTCACAGTAGAAGGCATATGATTAAATAAATAATACAGGGGCATATAAGACCTACTGTACATTTTACAGAACATGAGAAAAATGTGCATACAATCAAAAACAATAAAGACCTACTTCAAGGAAAGCATATAGATGAAACAAAATCTTAAAATTCACAACATGGCCTAATCCACGTGTTTTGAAATCTTGAAACACTAAAATTTACCTTGCCCATCACACACCGGCATCCGCAAAATACAACTGATTACAAAACAAACATTGCAGCAATTGAACAAGTTCCGCAAAATCAACCCGGAAAATAAAACGATGCTCAAAATAAAACCAGATTAAATACCAAGGTACTCACCCCACGAAGGCAGACGAAAAAATAAATCCGTCATTGCAAACTGCAACGAAGTTAGCAACATAAATGGTGGGGGGTAAAATTATTGATGCACCGGAAATGACGTCAAAACTCAGAACAGCACCACACAACCCCAAAAACGAAAACAGTGTCCCCAATGGAGCGGAAACAAAATTTTATCACATTGACTAAAAATTAATTAACCTTAACATTTAAACAAACACAAATGTAAGCAAAACGCCCAATATCTCTACTACTTATGTACTGAAATATACAATTTTAGATCATAATGGCATGCAATGAAATCATAGACGATATCGAGGATCTAATATCCGCCCAGGATATAACACCGAAAGAGAGGTATAGCAATCGTAAAGCTGTAAAAGTTAAAGCTAGAAAACGTACTGAAAAAGATATTAAAGCACCCCCAACACCAATTATTGGTGACATTCCAGGTACCCAAACTATCTACCTAAAGACATGGGGCTGTGCTCACAACAGCTCCGATTCAGAATACATGGCTGGACAGTTAGCTGCATATGGATACAATTTAACACAGGACAAAGCCCAGGCTGATTTATGGCTACTAAATAGTTGTACTGTTAAAAACCCTGCAGAAGATCATTTTCGTAATGAAATTAATTCTGCACGAGAACAAGGAAAGCATGTGGTACTAGCTGGTTGTGTACCACAAGGAGCCCCAAAATCGGAATTTTTGCAGGGGTTAAGCATTGTAGGAGTGCAACAAATTGATAGAGTGGTTGAGGTGGTCGAGGAGACTCTGAAGGGGAATTCAGTTAAACTAATGGGGACCAAAAAGGAGAATGGTAAAAAAATAGGAGGAGCTTCACTGTTGCTACCTAAAGTCCGCCGAAATCCACTCATTGAAATCATTGCTATTAATACTGGATGTTTGAATCAGTGTACTTATTGTAAAACTAAACATGCTCGAGGTGATTTGGGTAGCTATCCACCTGATGAAATTGTGGCAAGGGCTGTGCAGGCTTTTGATGAGGGTGTTGTGGAGATTTGGTTGACTTCAGAAGATACTGGGACATATGGGAGGGATATTGGGAGCAGTTTGCCTGAGTTGCTGTGGAGGTTGGTGGAGGTGATTCCAGAGGGGTGTCGGTTGAGATTGGGCATGACTAATCCACCTTATATTTTGGAGCATTTGGAGGAGATGGCTAAGGTTTTGGCACATCCTAGGGTATACAGGTTTTTGCATGTGCCTGTTCAGTCGGGTAGTGATTCAGTTTTGGGGGAGATGAAGAGGGAGTACTGCAGGGAGGATTTTGAGAGGGTTGTTGATTTTTTGCAAAATAGGTAAGACAGTCTAAATATGTAGATAGTAATTCAAAGCATACAAAAAGTATTAGAAACATAAAGCACTAGGCCTTACAAAAAGGGGAACACAAAGTAATTAATAATTGAAGTACTCAATACACCAATTTAAAGCACAAAAAAGTGGTCTAGTGCACTGTTTGCTTTGTGATTTTCTTGTGCACTTAAAAAAAACAAAGGACCCCTTGAAAAATGGGTACCACTAGATTTTGGTTGAAGCAAAATATCTTTGCCCTGTTTTGAAAAACCCACTACTGTATACAATATTATAGATCATTGTTTTCTACACTTAAATTTTGTTCCTGATGATATTTATTATTATATATACAACATACATACATATTCACATATCTATCTAGCATTTGAAATATAGATGCCACATTGTTGAAACTGAAAAAAACATGAAATTTCATCATATTCACATTTTGTCACCACTACAGCATGAAAACGGTAGCAACAGAAAAATTTAACTGTTTTCAGAAGCTTTACAAAAATACATTTTCTAAAATGTTACTTTTACTAGTAATGGACCAAATGAAAAAATAGTTTCAATATTGAATATTTACTCTATTTTTCCAAATATAAAATTTATAATTTTTTAGAATTGATGGAATGACAATAGCTACTGACATCATCTGTGGATTCCCTACGGAAACGGAAGAAGATTTTGAAGACACCCTCTCTCTTTGTGCCAAATACAAATTCCCTAGTCTATTCATAAATCAATACTTCCCGCGGCCAGGAACACCGGCCGCGCTTTTGCCACGCATCCCCGCAAACGAGGTGAAATTGCGAACGAAAAAGCTGACCGATTTGTTCTACACGTATGAACCGTATGGGCACAAAGTGGGGCAAGTGCACGAGGTGCTAGTCACGGAAATATCACACGATAAAAAGCACTATGTAGGACATAATAAATTTTACGAACAGGTCCTACTTCCCATGGACGAGGAATACATGGGGAAGCTGGTAACGGTCAAAATAATCTCATCAACCAAATTTTCCATGAAAGGACAACCCATTACCGAGAGCGTCATGCCAGGACTAGCGCAACCTTTAAAACCTGGCGAGGTTTCCGGCGTGCAACCCATTCAAAAGGCGGACGAGAAAGATGAAAAATATTTCCGATTCGCTGTAACCCTTATGGTCATATCGTTCTTCTTACGAGCCATATGGCTGTATTTGGAAGAGTACGGTCTGATATAGTAACCTAAATCCGTTCCGTATGTATTATATTACATATAAATGTATATGAGTTGTTATATATTGAGTTACACCTTTTAGACTACTACAAAAGAAGTATTTAATTTCATAAATAAATGTAACTTAAGTGACCTTTCCTACGATTTTTATTTACTTGTTTCGCTCATAAAAAGAGGCATTGCACACGAACTGGGTTCAGTGTGGTAGTTGAAATGTACGCGCCAAGTAATGTAAAACGGCAGAAAACTGTGCGTGATGCCGGTCGGCCTGCTACTGAGTCATTGGAAAACTTTCAAGGTAATAAATAATGTTATTCTCTAAGATTTCATTGATGAAATTGAATGTAACAATGAAATCCAAAATATTTACACTTGAAAGTAAGATGGGTATTATGTTTACTTGTGCTCGTGGGATCTTCTTAAAGTCTCATACTCCCTATGGCAGGAAATAGATCTTCACATTTATAGAAACAAATAGGACTCGCAAAGGAAAAGAGTATTACGAAAATTATTATTATTTTTTAATTAATTTTATTTTGAAAAATGCTATTATTATTATTATTATTACAAACCAAGCTTTTTTCTTAGGGCACTCCATCGTTTTGCCGAGAAAAAAGGCTGCTGAAAGTTTTTAATTTAGTTGCAACTCACAAAATCGCATTATATCATAATTTGATTATTGTAGGTGTTGGTAGAATTGATTACAAACCGGAAGCAGCTTACAGCACTGAAGATAATTTCTACTTTCGTTATTATAATGCATCTGAAAGGGTTCACGGAAGGGCTATGGAGGACTGGCTGCGCCCCAGCGCGTTTTTAGGACACGGCTTTACGCCCTACATGGGATGCGTACAGCGGCCTTGGTGTGACAATCAGCAAACCGCTGAAAACTATAAGAAAGGCGTGCGCGCAATGTTTGAGCTGTGCATCAAGTTGGGGTTAAAATTTTGGTCGGGCTACGATAGAGATATAGCACCTGAGGGAGACACATTGGAGGAAACTAATAGCAATTTAGACCAAGTAGTGGAGTTGTTGAATGAGTATCAACAAAAAACTGGGATACGTCCGTTGTGGATTGGAGCTGATTTTAAAAGCCATACAAGGTAAAACACATTTAAGTTATTTTTCGTTTATAATTCGAAATAGTAATCCACAAATGAACTCTTTTACTTATTACTATAAAGTCTATTAAACTACCTTCAGGTCGAGGGACTTAATTATCGTTATTATTCGCATAATCCAGATATTTCGGTGGGTCAGCACGAGTCTGGATTAAAGTAGTTGTGGGTTGTACTACTTTAATCCAGACTCGTGCTGACCCACCGAAATATCGGAATTATGCAAATAATAACGATAATTAAGTCCCTCGACCTGAAGGTAGTTTAATAGACTTTGTAATAATAAATAAAACAGTTCATTTGTGGATTACCATTTCGAATTCAAGTATATTTGCATACATTTTATAACAAATTTGGTAGAAAACAACTCCTTCCATATACAGCCGTGCTGTATTAAGAAAGTACTAATATACTTACATTACGATTCTTGTAGATATAGAAATGGGGCCGCAACGAACTCAGACGCCAACATAGTAGCATACGCTGGCTACCAAGTCAAACGTACCCTGGAGATAGCCCATAAGCTCAACGCGGAATGTTTCATGATCTCATGCGAGCAGGAGGGCTACGAAAACGCTGTAAATAGCGACGTGGGGAAGGAACTGAAGCACTACGCGCGTTTTCTGAAGATGGTCATCGAGCAACGCGATAAAATCGGCTACCGTGGGCAACTGTTGCTTCAAACTGCAATGGACTCCAAAAACAAAAACCGGTACAACTATGACATGCACAGCACGCTGTCGTTTCTAAAGCATTACAACTACGATCGGTATTTTAAACTGAACGTCCAGCCGGGGCACGATTTTATTATGGCTAATGTGTAAGAGTTTTCAATTTATTGGCTGAATATGGTATAAATAGGTTTTTTTTTGTAGTTACGGCTCTGTGGGCTGTGTTGATATTAAACACGGTGATTTATCAGATGTTTCCAAGGCGACTCTATTTTTGCGCAGTGTTGTTGAAAACGGGGGAATAGCTCCGGGGGGTTTAACGTTTTACATGCCTAGCCACCGAAGCAACTATGAAGCCAAAGATTTAGCTGAAGGGTTCATTTCGAGTGTCGATACGTTTGCGAAAGCTCTACGGTTTGCTATCAAATTAGTGAATGATGTACAGATTAATAAAAGTATACAGGTATGTTGAAAATATTGTCCTCGAACCCTATAAAAAATCATTCTCGTTTCAATTTTAAGATGCGTTACTTGAGCTTCTCGACTGGCTGGGGCGCGAAGCTCATGTCATCTGACGCCGCACTGGAGGAATGCGAGGAGCATATCAAGAAACTCCCCGATATGCAGCCGGCGTCTGTGAGATCAGACCACTGGTCGGCCGTTTTGACGCGCTACATAGACGCACCCCTGAAATGAAATAAGAGTGCACACACGCAAACGCACGCATGTAATTCGCACAATAAAATATATTATCATGATATATAAAACATGATTATTACAAAAAACAGCTTCCATATTATATATAGTATTACTAGAATTAAAGTTAACAATCTTATTTTTCTTTTGCAATCATTTGTAAAATAAATATGAACAAGTAACCTATGTTTAGTGATTTTATTTGGTTTCACTAGAGTCATTGGTAAACGCACTGATGGTGTGAAGGTGGAGTGGAGTGCAGTCTTTATCTTAGTATCGCTCTCACCGTATTTTAATGCCTTACACTGCGTTCAGAAAAAGCCGCACGTATCCGGTATGCAGGATACAAGTTTTACACTGTAGACATTTTAGCATTCATACACAGATGGTTTGAAACCATGTGCGTATGGATGCGCCTCCCGGATACATGTAGCTCCACGTATTTACTTGGTATAATTACAGAAGAAAACACGTATATTTATCGTGGTTATTATTTAACAAATGATATATTTTTATTGACTGTAATGCTTTGGCAATGGGTGTCCTGTTTCACCCTCATTACCGGCATCTTTACTGTGCTATGGAACTTTTAAATGATTTGTTACACGGAATGAAATATGACAAACGCCTGTAAAGTTATACGTCACTTTGTTTAAAACCCAAGTAAATAAATTTAAAAAAAACGTGAATGATGATAATTTTCTGGAGCGTAACTACTTGAGTGGGTTACATTGCACTAAATTCGTCAAGAAACTTGAACAATTTTCATTAAAAACTACTCCAGCTCTAACATAAACCGTGTAAATCAGAAAAAATTTACGTCAAGTTTTTATTTAAACCATCCACAGTATATGATTAGTTATTGTACAAGCTGAACATAGTACATACACTTCTATTTTGATTCATTTCATCAAAACTTCTATGATAATTAAGATTCAAAAGTTTTTGATGTATTCAATATAATTCACCATTTAAGCTTGAATTATATTGTGCTAGATTCGTCAAGAAACAAGTTTCTAGTTTCACTTAATCATATGTGCTATGTTCAGCTCATACTGACCAATCATGTCTTGAATAAACAAATATGCGCTGTACTTGATTGGTCACAATCGAGCATAATATAGGATATGAATACCTCAAACTAGAAACTTGTTAGTTTCTTGTCAGTATCTTGACAAATGTAGTACATTGTAATTCACGCTTTAAGCTTAAGTTTCTTGAAAGCGATGCTGTAAAGCGTCCAGTTTAGACATAATGTTTACTTAACAAAACGTATTTTATGTATACAAATTAAATATTGTGAATTATTTATTTAATCGAAAGCCTATCTAGCGTATTTTGGTGTAAGGCTATTGTGAATTATGATTATTTAATTAAGTTATGTACTGTCACAATTTGTACGCTACCATTTTCCAAGGAATTGTTTTTTATTTATTGTGCTTATTTTCGAAAGAAACAAGGGATTTAATTTTTAAGCAAACGCTATGTATATTGCGATTAATAAAGAGACGTTCACTATTATTGTGTATATCAATTATTGACCCTACATTTTATTTTAAATCTGCTACAATAACGAATTAATGGATTTGAATAAAAGAAAAAACATTGCATTAAGTAATAAATTGATCAAGTTCCGACATATCTTGTGTATAACATGTACGTTTTATAACGCACAATAGTGATCTTTTAAAACTCGATTGTTATTAGTTGATAGCTTGAAAACCATCGATAACAATGATCGCTCGATAAGTGCCCAGCACTCATCAGATATTTATTGATTCAGGTTTTTAACATAGTGACGTAGTAAAAATTAAAATAAACGCAACCCATTGTATTTGTTATTGGGAATTCAGCCCCCACACAGTCACAAAAGATTGAGACTAGATCCTAAATTTCATCACAACCGAGAAGAAAATCAATGGTCGACAAAAAAAATACTTAGTAAGTACTAAAAAAAATTAAGTAGTAGCCTGTTTAGCTTAACACTCGTCTGATGGTTCGGTGCCGAAATACCTGTCGCCGAAGTTACCGATGCCCGGCAGCACGTAGAACTTGTCGTTGATCTCAGGATCGATGGCTGTCGTGACGATTTGGACTTTGGGGAACGCATAGGCTATAGAGTGCACGCCTGACTCCGCCATCAGCAACGACACGATGAGAATATTACTCTCTGCTACGTCATGGTCAAGCAGTACGCGGATAGCCATCATAGCGGCAGCGCCCGTTGCCACCGTAGCATCCATCAAGATCACCTTGTAGTCTTTGATGTCTTTTGGTAAACGTAAATAAAATAACTACAAAAAAAACGTAAATATATTACAAATATTGATTTGTGGTAATAGATCAAACAGGCTTCTCACCTCAGGTTCTCCAGTATGAAAATTGGTTTGAATAAGTATCTTGCCGATGCGAATATCTTTACAGACATCATTAAAAGCCTGCTCCATAGTCTCCCCTGCTCGCAATATAGAGACGCCGCATATTTTATTCGTCGCCATTCTTTTACCTGCGAAAAACATGTATACAACTCTTCCACAAGATCAACTCGCAAGTATCACCTTTGTATAAAACCCCCTGTGGCGTCTCCACGCTCTTTTCAACGAAATTCATCAGCGACAGTGTGTATTCAATCACCAAACGGATCAGCCGCTTGCTGTAGAAAATAAACTCGTCGCGAGGCGTCTCTTTATTCCGGATGAACGTGTGCAAGCCTTGAATTTGGGGTGTAGACGGAAGGAGACGCACCGTGTCGGGACGGGGCTGCCCGATGTAGTTTTGCGTCTGAGCCAACTCCTCGCGCAGCCTAAATCCACGCTACAAAACAAACAAAAGCTTTAGTACACAGTTCACAATTATTCAGAGGTTTTCTGTGTAGCTACGGTAAATAACGGGTGATTAAGCAATTGTATGTAAAATTAGTTAGAATTGCTATTGGAAATTATGGATTAAAAATACTCACTAAATGTAGTTGAGTGTGCACGTGTTGCACGATGAGCTGTATAGCGACTTCGTTTTCGCCGCCCCTAGGCACTATAATATCAGCATGCGCCATCAGCGGCGCTATGTAGTGGTTAAAGGAGGGCTGCACCATTCCTGTATACTGTTTTATCACTCCATCCAGATCACGACCGCGCTGCGATATATCTCTCCTAAGTCGGCGAGCTAAACGCACATCAGCGTCGGTATCCACGAAAATCTTCATGTCTAATATCTTCAATACTTCCGGATTGTAAAACGTTAGGATTCCCTCGAAAATTATCACATTTGCACCATACATGGTTTTCTACGACAAAATTAAATCATTGTTATTTGCTATTATTGTGAATAGCGGTGTACGATGAAACATACATAGAATTAATTTAGCGTCTTTATTTAAAATGCTAGCGGGATGGTTTATATATCAAAATGTAGAGTATTTCTGGCCCCACAAATTGAGGCTTAGGCACTTTTCTCTAGCTCTTACCGTTTTCGCGCTACAGCGATGAGCAAATCTGAAAACTATGAATTTTCATGCATTTTCTCGGTTTAAACTCGGTAGCGTCTTTATTTAAAATGCTAGCGGGATGGTTTATATATCATAATGTAGAGTATTTCTGGCCCCACAAATTGAGGCTTAGGCACTTTTCTCTAGCTCTTACCGTTTTCGCGCTACAGCGGTGAGCAAATCCGAAAACTATGAATTTTCATGCATTTTCTCGGTTTAAACTCGGTAGCGTCTTTATTTAAAATGCTAACGGGATGGTTTATATACCAAAATGTAGAGTATTTCTGGCCCCACAAATTGAGGCTTAGGCACTTTTCTCTAGCTCTTACCGTTTTCTCGCTACAGCGATGAGCAAATCTGAAAACTATGAATTTTCATGCATTTTCTCGGTTTAAACTCGGTAGCGTCTTTATTTAAAATGCTAACGGGATGGTTTATATACCAAAATGTAGAGTATTTCTGGCCCCACAAATTGAGGCTTAGGCACTTTTCTCTAGCTCTTACCGTTTTCTCGCTACAGCGATGAGCAAATCTGAAAACTATGAATTTTCATGCATTTTCTCGGTTTAAACTCGGTAGCGTCTTTATTTAAAATGCTAGCGGGATGGTTTATATACCAAAATGTAGAGTATTTCTGGCCCCACAAATTGAGGCTTAGGCACTTTTCTCTAACTCTTACCGTTTTCGCGCTACAGCGATGAGCAAATCTGAAAACTATGAATTTTCATGCATTTTCTCGGTTTAAACTCGGTAGCGTCTTTATTTAAAATACTAGAGGGATGGTTTATATATCAAAATGTAGAGTATTTCTGGCCCCACAAATTGAGGCTTAGGCACTTTTCTCTAGCTCTTACCGTTTTCGCGCTACAGCGATGAGCAAATCTGAAAACTATGAATTTTCATGCATTTTCTCGGTTTAAACTCGGTAGCGTCTTTATTTAAAATGCTAGCGGGATGGTTTATATACCAAAATGTAGAGTATTTCTGGCCCCACAAATTGAGGCTTAGGCACTTTTCTCTAGCTCTTACCGTTTTCGCACTACAGCGATGAGCAAATCTGAAAACTATGAATTTTCATGCATTTTCTCGGTTTAAACTCGGTAGCGTCTTTGTTTAAAATGCTACCGGGATGGTTTATATACCAAAATGTAGAGTATTTCTGGCCCCACAAATTGAGGCTTAGGCACTTTTCTCTAGCTCTTACCGTTTTCGCGCTACAGCGATGAGCAAATCTGAAAACTATGAATTTTCATGCATTTTCTCGGTTTAAACTCGGTACAGTCTTTATTTAAAATGCTAGAGGGATGGTTTATATATCAAAATGTAGAGTATTTCTGGCCCCACAAATTGAGGCTTAGGCACTTTTCTCTAGCTCTTACCGTTTTCGCACTACAGCGATGAGCAAATCTGAAAACTATGAATTTTCATGCATTTTCTCGGTTTAAACTCGGTAGCGTCTTTATTTAAAATGCTAGCGGGATGGTTTATATACCAAAATGTAGAGTATTTCTGGCCCCACAAATTGAGGCTTAGGCACTTTTCTCTAGCTCTTACCGTTTTCGCGCTACAGCGATGAGCAAATCTGAAAACTATGAATTTTCATGCATTTTCTCGGTTTAAACTCGGTAGCGTCTTTATTTAAAATACTAGAGGGATGGTTTATATATCAAACTGTAGAGTATTTCTGGCCCCACAAATTGAGGCTTAGGCACTTTTCTCTAGCTCTTACCGTTTTCGCACTACAGCGATGAGCAAATCTGAAAACTATGAATTTTCATGCATTTTCTCGGTTTAAACTCGGTAGCGTCTTTATTTAAAATGCTAGCGGGATGGTTTATATACCAAAATGTAGAGTATTTCTGGCCCCACAAATTGAGGGTTAGGCACTTTTCTCTAGCTCTTACCGTTTTCGCGCTACAGCGATGAGGAAATCTGAAAACTATGAATTTTCATGCATTTTCTCGGTTTAAACTCGGTAGCGTTTTTATTTAAAATGCTAGAGGGATGGTTTATATACCAAAATGTAGAGTATTTCTGGCCCCACAAATTGAGGCTTAGGCACTTTTCTCTAGCTCTTACCGTTTTCGCACTACAGCGATGAGCAAATCTGAAAACTATGAATTTTCATGCATTTTCTCGGTTTAAACTCGGTAGCGTCTTTATTTAAAATGCTAGCGGGATGGTTTATATACCAAAATGTAGAGTATTTCTGGCCCCACAAATTGAGGCTTAGGCACTTTTCTCTAGCTCTTACCGTTTTCGCACTACAGCGATGAGCAAATCTGAAAACTATGAATTTTCATGCATTTTCTCGGTTTAAACTCGGTAGCGTCTTTGTTTAAAATGCTAGCGGGATGGTTTATATACCAAAATGTAGAGTATTTCTGGCCCCACAAATTGAGGCTTAGGCACTTTTCTCTAGCTCTTACCGTTTTCGCGCTACAGCGATGAGCAAATCTGAAAACTATGAATTTTCATGCATTTTCTCGGTTTAAACTCGGTACAGTCTTTATTTAAAATGCTAGAGGGATGGTTTATATATAAAAATGTAGAGTATTTCTGGCCCCACAAATTGAGGCTTAGGCACTTTTCTCTAGCTCTTACCGTTTTCGCACTACAGCGATGAGCAAATCTGAAAACTATGAATTTTCATGCATTTTCTCGGTTTAAACTCAGTAGCGTCTTTATTTAAAATGCTAGCGGGATGGTTTATATACCAAAATGTAGAGTATTTCTGGCCCCACAAATTGAGGCTTAGGCACTTTTCTCTAGCTCTTACCGTTTTCGCGCTACAGCGATGAGCAAATCTGAAAACTATGAATTTTCATGCATTTTCTCGGTTTAAACTCGGTAGCGTCTTTATTTAAAATGCTAGAGGGATGGTTTATATATCAAAATGTAGAGTATTTCTGGCCCCACAAATTGAGGCTTAGGCACTTTTCTCTAGCTCTTACCGTTTTCGCGCTACAGCGATGAGCAAATCTGAAAACTATGAATTTTCATGCATTTTCTCGGTTTAAACTCGGTACAGTCTTTATTTAAAATGCTAGAGGGATGGTTTATATATAAAAATGTAGAGTATTTCTGGCCCCACAAATTGAGGCTTAGGCACTTTTCTCTAGCTCTTACCGTTTTCGCACTACAGCGATGAGCAAATCTGAAAACTATGAATTTTCATGCATTTTCTCGGTTTAAACTCAGTAGCGTCTTTATTTAAAATGCTAGCGGGATGGTTTATATACCAAAATGTAGAGTATTTCTGGCCCCACAAATTGAGGCTTAGGCACTTTTCTCTAGCTCTTACCGTTTTCGCGCTACAGCGATGAGCAAATCTGAAAACTATGAATTTTCATGCATTTTCTCGGTTTAAACTCGGTAGCGTCTTTATTTAAAATACTAGAGGGATGGTTTATATATCAAACTGTAGAGTATTTCTGGCCCCACAAATTGAGGCTTAGGCACTTTTCTCTAGCTCTTACCGTTTTCGCACTACAGCGATGAGCAAATCTGAAAACTATGAATTTTCATGCATTTTCTCGGTTTAAACTCAGTAGCGTCTTTATTTAAAATGCTAGCGGGATGGTTTATATACCAAAATGTAGAGTATTTCTGGCCCCACAAATTGAGGCTTAGGCACTTTTCTCTAGCTCTTACCGTTTTCGCGCTACAGCGATGAGCAAATCTGAAAACTATGAATTTTCATGCATTTTCTCGGTTTAAACTCGGTAGCGTCTTTATTTAAAATACTAGAGGGATGGTTTATATATCAAACTGTAGAGTATTTCTGGCCCCACAAATTGAGGCTTAGGCACTTTTCTCTAGCTCTTACCGTTTTCGCACTACAGCGATGAGCAAATCTGAAAACTATGAATTTTCATGCATTTTCTCGGTTTAAACTCGGTAGCGTCTTTATTTAAAATGCTAGCGGGATGGTTTATATACCAAAATGTAGAGTATTTCTGGCCCCACAAATTGAGGCTTAGGCACTTTTCTCTAGCTCTTACCGTTTTCGCACTACAGCGATGAGCAAATCTGAAAACTATGAATTTTCATGCATTTTCTCGGTTTAAACTCGGTAGCGTCTTTATTTAAAATGCTAGCGGGATGGTTTATATACCAAAATGTAGAGTATTTCTGGCCCCACAAATTGAGGCTTAGGCACTTTTCTCTAGCTCTTACCGTTTTCGCGCTACAGCGATGAGCAAATCTGAAAACTATGAATTTTCATGCATTTTCTCGGTTTAAACTCGGTAGCGTCTTTATTTAAAATACTAGAGGGATGGTTTATATATCAAACTGTAGAGTATTTCTGGCCCCACAAATTGAGGCTTAGGCACTTTTCTCTAGCTCTTACCGTTTTCGCACTACAGCGATGAGCAAATCTGAAAACTATGAATTTTCATGCATTTTCTCGGTTTAAACTCGGTACAGTCTTTATTTAAAATGCTAGAGGGATGGTTTATATATCAAAATGTAGAGTATTTCTGGCCCCACAAATTGAGGCTTAGGCACTTTTCTCTAGCTCTTACCGTTTTCGCGCTACAGCAATGAGCAAATCTGAAAACTATGAATTTTCATGCATTTTCTCGGTTTAAACTCGGTAGCGTCTTTATTTAAAATGCTAGCGGGATGGTTTATATACCAAAATGTAGAGTATTTCTGGCCCCACAAATTGAGGCTTAGGCACTTTTCTCTAGCTCTTACCGTTTTCGCACTACAGCGATGAGCAAATCTGAAAACTATGAATTTTCATGCATTTTCTCGGTTTAAACTCGGTAGCGTCTTTATTTAAAATGCTAGCGGGATGGTTTATATACCAAAATGTAGAGTATTTCTGGCCCCACAAATTGAGGCTTAGGCACTTTTCTCTAGCTCTTACCGTTTTCGCGCTACAGCGATGAGCAAATCTGAAAACTATGAATTTTCATGCATTTTCTCGGTTTAAACTCGGTACAGTCTTTATTTAAAATGCTAGAGGGATGGTTTATATATCAAAATGTAGAGTATTTCTGGCCCCACAAATTGAGGCTTAGGCACTTTTCTCTAGCTCTTACCGTTTTCGCGCTACAGCAATGAGCAAATCTGAAAACTATGAATTTTCATGCATTTTCTCGGTTTAAACTCGGTAGCGTCTTTATTTAAAATGCTAGCGGGATGGTTTATATACCAAAATGTAGAGTATTTCTGGCCCCACAAATTGAGGCTTAGGCACTTTTCTCTAGCTCTTACCGTTTTCGCACTACAGCGATGAGCAAATCTGAAAACTATGAATTTTCATGCATTTTCTCGGTTTAAACTCGGTAGCGTCTTTATTTAAAATGCTAGCGGGATGGTTTATATACCAAAATGTAGAGTATTTCTGGCCCCACAAATTGAGGCTTAGGCACTTTTCTCTAGCTCTTACCGTTTTCGCGCTACAGCGATGAGCAAATCTGAAAACTATGAATTTTCATGCATTTTCTCGGTTTAAACTCGGTAGCGTCTTTATTTAAAATGCTAGCGGGATGGTTTATATACCAAAATGTAGAGTATTTCTGGCCCCACAAATTGAGGCTTAGGCACTTTTCTCTAGCTCTTACCGTTTTCGCGCTACAGCAATGAGCAAATCTGAAAACTATGAATTTTCATGCATTTTCTCGGTTTAAACTCGGTAGCGTCTTTATTTAAAATGCTAGAGGGATGGTTTATATATCAAAATGTAGAGTATTTCTGGCCCCACAAATTGAGGCTTAGGCACTTTTCTCTAGCTCTTACCGTTTTCGCGCTACAGCAATGAGCAAATCTGAAAACTATGAATTTTCATGCATTTTCTCGGTTTAAACTCGGTAGCGTCTTTATTTAAAATGCTAGCGGGATGGTTTATATACCAAAATGTAGAGTATTTCTGGCCCCACAAATTGAGGCTTAGGCACTTTTCTCTAGCTCTTACCGTTTTCGCACTACAGCGATGAGCAAATCTGAAAACTATGAATTTTCATGCATTTTCTCGGTTTAAACTCGGTAGCGTCTTTATTTAAAATTCTAGCGGGATGGTTTATATACCAAAATGTAGAGTATTTCTGGCCCCACAAATTGAGGCTTAGGCACTTTTCTCTAGCTCTTACCGTTTTCGCGCTACAGCAATGAGCAAATCTGAAAACTATGAATTTTCATGCATTTTCTCGGTTTAAACTCGGTAGCGTCTTTATTTAAAATGCTAGAGGGATGGTTTATATATCACAATGTAGAGTATTTCTGGCCCCACAAATTGAGGCTTAGGCACTTTTCTCTAGCTCTTACCGTTTTCGCGCTACAGCAATGAGCAAATCTGAAAACTATGAATTTTCATGCATTTTCTCGGTTTAAACTCGGTAGCGTCTTTATTTAAAATGCTAGCGGGATGGTTTATATACCAAAATGTAGAGTATTTCTGGCCCCACAAATTGAGGCTTAGGCACTTTTCTCTAGCTCTTACCGTTTTCGCACTACAGCGATGAGCAAATCTGAAAACTATGAATTTTCATGCATTTTCTCGGTTTAAACTCGGTAGCGTCTTTATTTAAAATGCTAGCGGGATGGTTTATATACCAAAATGTAGAGTATTTCTGGCCCCACAAATTGAGGCCTAGGCACTTTTCTCTAGCTCTTACCGTTTTCGCGCTACAGCGATGAGCAAATCTGAAAACTATGAATTTTCATGCATTTTCTCGGTTTAAACTCGGTAGCGTCTTTATTTAAAATACTAGAGGGATGGTTTATATATCAAACTGTAGAGTATTTCTGGCCCCACAAATTGAGGCTTAGGCACTTTTCTCTAGCTCTTACCGTTTTCGCGCTACAGCGATGAGCAAATCTGAAAACTATGAATTTTCATGCATTTTCTCGGTTTAAACTCGGTAGCGTCTTTATTTAAAATGCTAGAGGGATGGTTTATATATCAAAATGTAGAGTATTTCTGGCCCCACAAATTGAGGCTTAGGCACTTTTCTCTAGCTCTTACCGTTTTCG
Source organism: Lordithon lunulatus (assembly GCA_963942505.1). Lineage (NCBI taxonomy): Eukaryota > Metazoa > Arthropoda > Insecta > Coleoptera > Staphylinidae > Lordithon > Lordithon lunulatus. The sequence continues at coordinate 69,804,477 of OZ012666.1, forward strand.
CGCTACAGCGATGAGCAAATCTGAAAACTATGAATTTTCATGCATTTTCTCGGTTTAAACTCGGTAGCGTCTTTATTTAAAATGCTAGAGGGATGGTTTATATATCAAAATGTAGAGTATTTCTGGCCCCACAAATTGAGGCTTAGGCACTTTTCTCTAGCTCTTACCGTTTTCGCGCTACAGCGATGAGCAAATCTGAAAACTATGAATTTTCATGCATTTTCTCGGTTTAAACTCGGTAGCGTCTTTATTTAAAATGCTAGAGGGATGGTTTATATATCAAAATGTAGAGTATTTCTGGCCCCACAAATTGAGGCTTAGGCACTTTTCTCTAGCTCTTACCGTTTTCGCGCTACAGCGATGAGCAAATCTGAAAACTATGAATTTTCATGCATTTTCTCGGTTTAAACTCGGTAGCGTCTTTATTTAAAATGCTAGAGGGATGGTTTATATATCAAAATGTAGAGTATTTCTGGCCCCACAAATTGAGGCTTAGGCACTTTTCTCTAGCTCTTACCGTTTTCGCGCTACAGCGATGAGCAAATCTGAAAACTATGAATTTTCATGCATTTTCTCGGTTTAAACTCGGTAGCGTCTTTATTTAAAATGCTAGAGGGATGGTTTATATATCAAAATGTAGAGTATTTCTGGCCCCACAAATTGAGGCTTAGGCACTTTTCTCTAGCTCTTACCGTTTTCGCGCTACAGCGGTGAGAAAATCCGATAACTATGAATTTTCATGCATTTTCTCGGTTTAAACTCGGTAGCGTCTTTATTTAAAATACTAGAGGGATGGTTTATATATCAAAATGTAGAGTATTTCTGGCCCCACAAATTGAGGCGTAGGCACTTTTCTCTAGCTCTTACCGTTTTCGCGCTACAGCGGTGAGAAAATCCGATAACTATGAATTTTCATGCATTTTCTCGGTTTAAACTCGGTAGCGTCTCTATTTAAAATACTAGAGGGATGGTTTATATATCAAAATGTAGAGTATTTCTGGCCCCACAAATTGAGGCTTAGGCACTTTTCTCTAGCTCTTACCGTTTTCGCGCTACAGCGATGAGCAAATCTGAAAACTATGAATTTTCATGCATTTTCACGGTTTAAACTCGGTAGCGTCTTTATTTAAAATGCTAGCGGGATGGTTTATATACCAAAATGTAGAGTATTTCTGGCCCCACAAATTGAGGCTTAGGCACTTTTCTCTAGCTCTTACCGTTTTCGCGATACAGCGATGAGCAAATCTGAAAACTATGAATTTTCATGCATTTTCTCGGTTTAAACTCGGTAGCGTCTTTATTTAAAATGCTAGAGGGATGGTTTATATATCAAAATGTAGAGTATTTCTGGCCCCACAAATTGAGGCTTAGGCACTTTTCTCTAGCTCTTACCGTTTTCGCGCTACAGCGGTGAGAAAATCCGATAACTATGAATTTTCATGCATTTTCTCGGTTTAAACTCGGTAGCGTCTTTATTTAAAATACTAGAGGGATGGTTTATATATCAAAATGTAGAGTATTTCTGGCCCCACAAATTGAGGCTTAGGCACTTTTCTCTAGCTCTTACCGTTTTCGCGCTACAGCGATGAGCAAATCTGAAAACTATGAATTTTCATGCATTTTCTCGGTTTAAACTCGGTAGCGTCTTTATTTAAAACGCTAGCGGGATGGTTTATATATCAAAATGTAGAGTATTTCTGGCCCCACAAATTGAGGCTTAGGCACCTTTCTCTAGCTCTTACCGTTTTCGCGCTACAGCGATGAGCAAATCTGAAAACTATGAATTTTCATGCATTTTCACGGTTTAAACTCGGTAGCGTCTTTATTTAAAATGCTAGCGGGATGGTTTATATACCAAAATGTAGAGTATTTCTGGCCCCACAAATTGAGGCTTAGGCACTTTTCTCTAGCTCTTACCGTTTTCGCGCTACAGCGATGAGCAAATCTGAAAACTATGAATTTTCATGCATTTTCTCGGTTTAAACTCGGTAGCGTCTTTATTTAAAATGCTAGAGGGATGGTTTATATATCAAAATGTAGAGTATTTCTGGCCCCACAAATTGAGGCTTAGGCACTTTTCTCTAGCTCTTACCGTTTTCGCGCTACAGCGGTGAGAAAATCCGATAACTATGAATTTTCATGCATTTTCTCGGTTTAAACTCGGTAGCGTCTTTATTTAAAATACTAGAGGGATGGTTTATATATCAAAATGTAGAGTATTTCTGGCCCCACAAATTGAGGCTTAGGCACTTTTCTCTAGCTCTTACCGTTTTCGCGCTACAGCGATGAGCAAATCTGAAAACTATGAATTTTCATGCATTTTCACGGTTTAAACTCGGTAGCGTCTTTATTTAAAATGCTAGCGGGATGGTTTATATACCAAAATGTAGAGTATTTCTGGCCCCACAAATTGAGGCTTAGGCACTTTTCTCTAGCTCTTACCGTTTTCGCGCTACAGCGATGAGCAAATCTGAAAACTATGAATTTTCATGCATTTTCTCGGTTTAAACTCGGTAGCGTCTTTATTTAAAATGCTAGAGGGATGGTTTATATATCAAAATGTAGAGTATTTCTGGCCCCACAAATTGAGGCTTAGGCACTTTTCTCTAGCTCTTACCGTTTTCGCGCTACAGCGATGAGCAAATCTGAAAACTATGAATTTTCATGCATTTTCTCGGTTTAAACTCGGTAGCGTCTTTATTTAAAATGCTAGCGGGATGGTTTGTATATCAAAATGTAGATTATTTCTGGCTACACAAATTGAGGCTTAGGCACTTTTCTCTAGCTCTTACCGTTTTCGCGCTACAGCGGTGAGAAAATCCGAAAACTATGAATTTTCATGCATTTTCTCGGTTTAAATTTGGTAGCGTCTTTATTTAAAATGCTAGCGGGATGGTTTGTATATCAAAATGTAGATTATTTCTGGCCCCACAAATTGAGGCTTAGGCACTTTTCTCTAGCTCTTACTGTTTTCGCGCTACAACGATGAGCAGATCTGAAAACTATGAATTTTCATGCATTTTCTCGGTTTAAACTCGGTAGCGTCTTTATTTAAAATACTAGAGGGATGGTTTATATATCAAACTGTAGAGTATTTCTGGCCCCACAAATTGAGGCTTAGGCACTTTTCTCTAGCTCTTACCGTTTTCGCGCTACAGCGGTGAGAAAATCCGAAAACTATGAATTTTCATGCATTTTCTCGGTTTAAACTCGGTAGCGTCTTTATTTAAAATGCTAGCGGGATGGTTTATATACCAAAATGTAGAGTATTTCTGGCCCCACAAATTGAGGCTTAGGCACTTTTCTCTAGCTCTTACCGTTTTCGCGCTACAGCGATGAGCAAATCTGAAAACTATGAATTTTCATGCATTTTCTCGGTTTAAACTCGGTAGCGTCTTTATTTAAAACGCTAGCGGGATGGTTTATATATCAAAATGTAGAGTATTTCTGGTCCCACAAATTGAGGCTTAGGCACTTTTCTCTAGCTCTTACCGTTTTCGCGCTACAGCGATGAGCAAATCTGAAAACTATGAATTTTCATGCATTTTGACGGTTTAAACTCGGTAGCGTCTTTATTTAAAATGCTAGAGGGATGGCTTATATATCAAAATCTAGAGTATTTCTGGCCCCACAAATTGAGGCTTAGGCACTTTTCTCTAGCTCTTACCGTTTTCGCGCTACAGCGATGAGCAAATCTGAAAACTATGAATTTTCATGCATTTCCTCGGTTTAAACTCGGTAGCGTCTTTATTTAAAATGCTAGTGGGATGGCTTATATATCAAAATGTAGAGTATTTCTGGCCCCACAAATTGAGGCTTAGGCACTTTTCTCTAGCTCTTACCGTTTTCGCGCTACAGCGATGAGCAAATCTGAAAACTATGAATTTTCATGCATTTTCTCGGTTTAAACTCCGTAGCGTCTTTATTTAAAATACTAGAGGGATGGTTTATATATCAAACTGTAGAGTATTTCTGGCCCCACAAATTGAGGCTTAGGCACTTTTCTCTAGCTCTTACCGTTTTCGCGCTACAGCGATGAGCAAATCTGAAAACTATGAATTTTCATGCATTTTCTCGGTTTAAACTCGGTAGCGTCTTTATTTAAAATACTAGAGGGATGGTTTATATATCAAACTGTAGAGTATTTCTGGCCCCACAAATTGAGGCTTAGGCACTTTTCTCTAGCTCTTACCGTTTTCGCGCTACAGCGGTGAGAAAATCCGAAAACTATGAATTTTCATGCATTTTCTCGGTTTAAACTCGGTAGCGTCTTTATTTAAAATGCTAGCGGGATGGTTTATATACCAAAATGTAGAGTATTTCTGGCCCCACAAATTGAGGCTTAGGCACTTTTCTCTAGCTCTTACCGTTTTCGCGCTACAGCGGTGAGAAAATCCGAAAACTATGAATTTTCATGCATTTTCTCGGTTTAAACTCGGTAGCGTCTTTATTTAAAATGCTAGCGGGATGGTTTATATACCAAAATGTAGAGTATTTCTGGCCCCACAAATTGAGGCTTAGGCACTTTTCTCTAGCTCTTACCGTTTTCGCGCTACAGCGATGAGCAAATCTGAAAACTATGAATTTTCATGCATTTTCTCGGTTTAAACTCGGTAGCGTCTTTATTTAAAATGCTAGAGGGATGGCTTATATATCAAAATGTAGAGTATTTCTGGCCCCACAAATTGAGGCTTAGGCACTTTTCTCTAGCTCTTACCGTTTTCGCGCTACAGCGATGAGCAAATCTGAAAACTATGAATTTTCATGCATTTTCTCGGTTTAAACTCGGTAGCGTCTTTATTTAAAATACTAGAGGGATGGTTTATATATCAAACTGTAGAGTATTTCTGGCCCCACAAATTGAGGCTTAGGCACTTTTCTCTAGCTCTTACCGTTTTCGCGCTACAGCGATGAGCAAATCTGAAAACTATGAATTTTCATGCATTTTGACGGATTAAACTCGGTAGCGTCTTTATTTAAAACGCTAGCGGGATGGTTTATATATCAAAATGTAGAGTATTTCTGGCCCCACAAATTGAGGCTTAGGCACTTTTCTCTAGCTCTTACCGTTTTCGCGCTACATCGATGAGCAAATCTGAAAACTATGAATTTTCATGCATTTTCTCGGTTTAAACTCGGTAGCGTCTTTATTTAAAACGCTAGCGGGATGGTTTATATATCAAAATGTAGAGTATTTCTGGCCCCACAAATTGAGGCTTAGGCACTTTTCTCTAGCTCTTACCGTTTTCGCGCTACAGCGGTGAGAAAATCCGAAAACTATGAATTTTCATGCATTTTCTCGGTTTAAACTCGGTAGCGTCTTTATTTAAAATGCTAGCGGGATGGTTTATATACCAAAATGTAGAGTATTTCTGGCCCCACAAATTGAGGCTTAGGCACTTTTCTCTAGCTCTTACCGTTTTCGCGCTACAGCGATGAGCAAATCTGAAAACTATGAATTTTCATGCATTTTCTCGGTTTAAACTCGGTAGCGTCTTTATTTAAAATGCTAGAGGGATGGCTTATATATCAAAATGTAGAGTATTTCTGGCCCCACAAATTGAGGCTTAGGCACTTTTCTCTAGCTCTTACCGTTTTCGCGCTACAGCGATGAGCAAATCTGAAAACTATGAATTTTCATGCATTTTCTCGGTTTAAACTCGGTAGCGTCTTTATTTAAAATACTAGAGGGATGGTTTATATATCAAACTGTAGAGTATTTCTGGCCCCACAAATTGAGGCTTAGGCACTTTTCTCTAGCTCTTACCGTTTTCGCGCTACAGCGATGAGCAAATCTGAAAACTATGAATTTTCATGCATTTTGACGGTTTAAACTCGGTAGCGTCTTTATTTAAAATGCTAGCGGGATGGTTTATAGGCACTTTTCTCTAGCTCTTACCGTTTTCGCGCTACAGCGATGAGCAAATCTGAAAACTATGAATTTTCATGCATTTTCTCGGTTTAAACTCGGTAGCGTCTTTATTTAAAACGCTAGCGGGATGGTTTATATATCAAAATGTAGAGTATTTCTGGCCCCACAAATTGAGGCTTAGGCAATTTTCTCTAGCTCTTACCGTTTTCGCGCTACAGCGATGAGCAAATCTGAAAACTATGAATTTTCATGCATTTTGACGGTTTAAACTCGGTAGCGTCTTTATTTAAAATGCTAGCGGGATGGTTTATAGGCACTTTTCTCTAGCTCTTACCGTTTTCGCGCTACAGCGATGAGCAAATCTGAAAACTATGAATTTTCATGCATTTTCTCGGTTTAAACTCGGTAGCGTCTTTATTTAAAATGCTAGAGGGATGGCTTATATATCAAAATGTAGAGTATTTCTGGCCCCACAAATTGAGGCTTAGGCACTTTTCTCTAGCTCTTACCGTTTTCGCGCTACATCGATGAGCAAATCTGAAAACTATGAATTTTCATGCATTTTCTCGGTTTAAACTCGGTAGCGTCTTTATTTAAAACGCTAGCGGGATGGTTTATATATCAAAATGTAGAGTATTTCTGGCCCCACAAATTGAGGCTTAGGCACTTTTCTCTAGCTCTTACCGTTTTCGCGCTACATCGATGAGCAAATCTGAAAACTATGAATTTTCATGCATTTTCTCGGTTTAAACTCGGTAGCGTCTTTATTTAAAATGCTAGCGGGATGGTTTATATACCAAAATGTAGAGTATTTCTGGCCCCACAAATAGAGGCTTAGGCACTTTTCTCTAGCTCTTACCGTTTTCGCGCTACAGCGATGAGCAAATCTGAAAACTATGAATTTTCATGCATTTTCTCGGTTTAAACTCGGTAGCGTCTTTATTTAAAACGCTAGCGGGATGGTTTATATATCAAAATGTAGAGTATTTCTGGCCCCACAAATTGAGGCTTAGGCACTTTTCTCTAGCTCTTACCGTTTTCGCGCTACAGCGGTGAGAAAATCCGAAAACTATGAATTTTCATGCATTTTCTCGGTTTAAACTCGGTAGCGTCTTTATTTAAAATGCTAGCGGGATGGTTTATATACCAAAATGTAGAGTATTTCTGGCCCCACAAATTGAGGCTTAGGCACTTTTCTCTAGCTCTTACCGTTTTCGCGCTACAGCGGTGAGAAAATCCGATAACTATGAATTTTCATGCATTTTCTCGGTTTAAACTCGGTAGCGTCTTTATTTAAAATGCTAGCGGGATGGTTTATATACCAAAATGTAGAGTATTTCTGGCCCCACAAATTGAGGCTTAGGCACTTTTCTCTAGCTCTTACCGTTTTCGCGCTACAGCGATGAGCAAATCTGAAAACTATGAATTTTCATGCATTTTCTCGGTTTAAACTCGGTAGCGTCTTTATTTAAAATGCTAGCGGGATGGTTTATATACCAAAATGTAGAGTATTTCTGGCCCCACAAATTGAGGCTTAGGCACTTTTCTCTAGCTCTTACCGTTTTCGCGCTACAGCGATGAGCAAATCTGAAAACTATGAATTTTCATGCATTTTCTCGGTTTAAACTCGGTAGCGTCTTTATTTAAAACGCTAGCGGGATGGTTTATATATCAAAATGTAGAGTATTTCTGGCCCCACAAATTGAGGCTTAGGCACTTTTCTCTAGCTCTTACCGTTTTCGCGCTACAGCGATGAGCAAATCTGAAAACTATGAATTTTCATGCATTTTCTCGGTTTAAACTCGGTAGCGTCTTTATTTAAAATACTAGAGGGATGGTTTATATATCAAACTGTAGAGTATTTCTGGCCCCACAAATTGAGGCTTAGGCACTTTTCTCTAGCTCTTACCGTTTTCGCGCTACAGCGGTGAGAAAATCCGAAAACTATGAATTTTCATGCATTTTCTCGGTTTAAACTCGGTAGCGTCTTTATTTAAAATGCTAGCGGGATGGTTTATATACCAAAATGTAGAGTATTTCTGGCTCCACAAATTGAGGCTTAGGCACTTTTCTCTAGCTCTTACCGTTTTCGCGCTACAGCGATGAGCAAATCTGAAAACTATGAATTTTCATGCATTTTCTCGGTTTAAACTCGGTAGCGTCTTTATTTAAAACGCTAGCGGGATGGTTTATATATCAAAATGTAGAGTATTTCTGGCCCCATAAATTGAGGCTTAGGCACTTTTCTCTAGCTCTTACCGTTTTCGCGCTACAGCGATGAGCAAATCCGAAAACTGAATGTTCATGCATTTTCTCGGTTTAAACTCGGTAGCGTCTTTATTTAAAATGGTAGAGGGATGGTTTATACATCAAAATGTAGAGTATTTCTGGCGCCACAAATTGAGGCTTAGGCACTTTTCTCTAGCTCTTATACTGTTATTACTGCTAATAGTATTTGTTTCAATATTTATCACCCAATCGATTATCCAGATTAACGTCAGTATTCTCTTCAATCCATTAATACTACATGATACACGATTAGTAATACTGTTAATATTTTAGAATACTGTCAGTATTATTGACTGTGTAAAGTCTTGAAGTATAATAGTAATTTAATCAATATAAATACTTACAGTTCTAGCTTCTCTCGAGTGTGTAACGAAATTATAAATGGGCACCTCCACCTTCCTGCCCTCTTTAAGTCGCTGGAGTGTTTCACTTAGCAGCTCGAAATCAAACGCATCGGGGTGATCAAAATTGTATTCATTTCTGTGCGACATTTCGTGCTGTTTCTCGTTCAACACTTTGTAGAAAGAGTCCATGCTTAAGAGAGTCACCCACGGCACGCCCAAATACTCGATGATTTTGGCGGCAACTGTGGTTTTTCCAGATGCACTACCACCACAAATACCTATGAACAAATATAGTCTAATTAGGGACGTATAATTCTTGAGATGATGCAAGGCAGAACAAGATAGAGAAGCATGGAAAACAATGAAAAAGGACTACACCCAGGAGTTGATAACCAATGGCTGATGAAGAAGAGAATTCATGGGAACCGGCATATGGCAATGAAAAAACGATGAATATTTAACTCAATATATCCAAACTACTCTAATGCGTGAATTGCATTGTACTAGATTCGTTAAAGATACTTGAACAATGTCCTAAATTCTATTATTATAGAAGTTGCGTTCAAGTAAATCAACTGAGTCGCGTACACAAGGATTCCAGATAACAAATGAAGGCCTATGTCCTGCATCGGACGAAACAAGATGTTGGATGTTGCTCTTTATACAATCACGTACTGCGCATGTCTTGAATAAAAACTTGATTGAATAGCGAAAACTTACCAATTACAAATGGTTCCGTTTGTTGTCCAGCACTGTTGTACCACGGCGGCCTACCCGCTGTGTAAATAGTGCGATGCGGTGTCCGGATCATGGACTCGGCCGACGTTTTCTTCGAGGACTGGTTGATCGATGTCGTGCGCTGTCTTCGTGCCCTTGGTGATCGCTGAGATCCTGAAAACAAGACAGCAGATAGAGTCTGTTTTAATACCATTTACAAAAGTGGTAAATCCCATACCGTACAAGAAATACATGTATTGGTCGCCCATTATGTAATCGCAAACAAAATTGCGTCAACAATTGAGTAGAAATGTAGGTGGACAATTGACATCTAAGCCAACATTGATTGATTTTTCAAGCTATAATTTAGCGGTATATATTAGCCATCTGTGATTATACTATTTTGGCTGTTTAGACCTAGTGTGATTATACTATTTTAACAGTATAAGGGTTGATTGTATAAAGCAGATAACTCTCAAGTTTATTTCCAATCCGTCACTTTCGACAACTTTTACACTTAATGGTACATTGCCATATATAATCAAAGGTACATGGTGGTATGAAATGGAAAGCTTACGATATAATCACGGGTTATAGTTATCTCGTGTTTATACAATCGAGCATAAGGATTCTAAAGCAGATAACTCTAGAATTTCCAATCCGTGATTCAAATGTAATTATTGACAACTTTGACAAAGAGCGGTATATGAGGCTGAAGCAGAGGACACCACCAACCCGATGGACAAATGATATAAAGCGCATAAAAAAAACTGGATTAAGGTAGCCCAAAACCCAATGCAATGGAAAACATCACACATCTAAAATTTGATTCAAGGTTAATAGGAGAGAAAAAATGATTATAAAATTTGTATTGGGAGTTATTTTGCTGTGACATAGTTATTCATTTTTTATTTTATTACTTAGATCGATAGATTTATTCATGTATGTGTTTTTTGTGTTTACTAGGACAGGAACAGCAATACATAAGTGAAAGAGAAAACATTAAAAATAGATAAAATAAAAAATTACTTATATTTTATGGATTAAACCAGGAGCAATTTAATACCTTCAAACATTTTAGAATTAGTTTTTTCTCTCCTATCAACTGAATAAAATTTTAGATGTGTGGTGTTGTTGATTAGGCAAGGATATACATTATAATTTGGTTATAGTGAGTAGTAGTTTGAATTATATTCATATAGAAAACAACCAGAATGAATTTAAATTATTCCAGTCCTCTTCATTGCCTCATTAAATCTAATTATTAACTCTAATAACTAGTTTTAAATTATGCAATATGACATGTAAAAATGCTACATAACATCTGGCATCAATAAACATATGTATTGGTGAATGACCCTATATGTATAACTCTCTAAATTAAAATTAGTAGTTTCACAACAACACAAAATTGTTATTCCTGACTACATGTCTACACTAATTCAAGCAGATAACCTTTATTATGAATGCACACAAACACACAATCCACCAAAACAAACAAACAACTCACTCAAATCATCATCTTGTTTATATTCGAACATACATTGCAATCAATGCAAGATCTAAATTAAAATTCAATCTATTTCAAGGCAGTGTTTACATTGAATAATAAACTGATTGTTTATTATTGACAACATAATGTTTAAAGATGGTTTAACTAGTAAATATTTTAGTGATGTTACCTGTAGATGGTGGCCTTGCACAATGAGCCACTGTGATTGGGGATGCTGGGGTATTGTAAAAGTCCCCACTCCTTTCCTCATCACCATCCACATCAGGGTGGAATGGCTCTGAGAAGCCAGATTGAGTTTCAGCAGCATCACTGAAATTAAACAGTAGGTTAGTACCATTACATTTTGCTTATGATAGAGATTTATTTCATAATATGAGCTTGTGAGAATTAAAGTGGTGTAAGTCACATTTTAAAAAGGAGAAGATTTTGCATTTGGTATTTATGTAAACCTTTAGAAATACAAGAGGGCAAGATTCTGCAATATACTATATAATAAACATATAGCATAAACCAGCCTCATGTGTAAAAACAAATGTTAAGTTTTGAACAATACCACAAAACCTAAGCTTACTACAAATTGTAAGGGAATTGTTTAATCATATTTATGGTTTTTAGGTTGATATTAATTGTGAACTAAAGCATAAATTACATTATACTATAAAATCTTTATAGGGCTATCAGCCTTGAGGCTTTTCCACCAGTCAAAGGAGAAGCTCAGAGGAGTTTAATCACCCATTATTTACCTTAACTTCACAGAAAACCTCTGAAAGGTGATTTGCAAGAGTTCACCCTGATGGGGATCAAACTCAAGCTTCCCCATGCTCAGTACAAGGTGGATGATGCCTCTAACCTCAGCCACTGAGCTGTGTCTATACTATATTTATCAAGAAACTCAAAAAAGTTCCAATTATTTACATGCAATATTCAACTTGTACTCAAGACATCTTGTATTCAAGACATGGTACATTGATCATAAAATGAGCTGAACATAGCAAATGAATAATTTCAACTAGAGACTTGTTCAAGTTTCTTGATAAATCCAGTGCAATGTAATTAAAGTTATGATATAATTATTATTATACATCATAGAATATTAGATAGTTATTTCAAAATGTATAATTAAGTCTAATTATATTTCTTATCTGTTAATTGATCATTAATATAACGTTAATTATTTTTTGCTGTGCAAAACTTTCAAATGGTGTCACTTGGTGGTTGAGAAGGTGACTTTCTGATACTAAAATATGTGTTATACAAATAAATTAATTAATATTTTATTGATTTATAATCATGTAAGATGTTACAATGTACTGAATAGGGGTACTGTAGTTTTTCATGCAAAAACAATCTTGATAAGGCACCTTACACAGTTAATAATACGGTCAATCCTAGTACTGTCAGTATTTGCTTGAATCCTCCTTCAATATTTATCAAGTAATCAATTATCAGGATAAACATCAATACTCTCTTCATTCTATCATTACTATACCTTACACAATCAGTAATACTCTCAATTTCTTAGAATAATGAAAATTTTAAATATATCATTGTCAGTAATACTGTCATTCTAAAATACTGACAGTATTATTGACCATGTAAGATGCCTTGATGATTCATGAAAGAATGATGTTACTGTAAGTATGTATCCTACAAAAACCCACTAAAATCATACATACATATATCCTTGATAAATAGTTACTGTATTTATTACAATTTGTAACCGGTTAATAACTTTGTGTGCTATTGGTTTATGCATGACTGACTCTTGGTAAATATTAATTTCTATTTATAAAATCATAGTATGCCAAAAAAATAAAAAAAAGTCAACATACATCAAGTTCACTCACCCCATGACCATGTACACAAAGTACATTGCACAATTATTTAGCTCTGCCCAGCAGCATTGATTAAATGAATGATTACACCAGATGACAAAAATGATAAGATAACACTATAAATACCTGAAATGATTCAGCACAGCCAGTTAAACAATGAAATGAATGTCACTACAAATTACAATTTTTTGTGTGTTTGTTTGGAGGCCATTGTTATTATAAACAAATTGTTTTTGGGTCATTGCCAATGGAGAGAAATAAAATTCCGGTGAAAAACTGTTTACGCTTTTTTATTTGGACGTGGGAAACCACAGCGTCAGAAAATACGGCGAAACAACGCCACGTTTTATAAATAGCAAACAATGGCAATGCAATTTTATAGGTTATATGGACCATGTGGGGTGCTGCATTATTTTTTTATGGAAATTTGTTAATATAAGAGGGGTTGTGCGTTACTCGTTAGAAAAGCGGGTGTGCGTACATGTGCGGCTGGATGCAGGTTTGTTTCGTATACACGGACACGGGACGGAAGCGCCTGCAGGAGTTCATTCTGGTCAGCGGGCGCACACACTACAAACGGCTCTAATTACCTATCCGAACTGGCCGAGGACGGTGGGTCCAGATTGACAATTTTTGCTGCCATTTTCGCCACTATGGACCGAGTCGTCGTTTTTCGCGGAAATTGTCAACACAAGAGGCGCATGTCAGGTGAACCGGTGAACGGCGCGCCGTGCCAAAAACCGGCTGTAGGAGGAAAAATGTATGGGATAAAAACGCCAGCCAAGCGGAAATTATTCACTTGCGCACTAGAGCGCATTTTATCGGTGTAAAGTAAACAAATAGACGACAACGTCAGCGTATTAGCGATTATTATAATTTTTGTAATCTATTCACGATTCGTTGTAATACAGGGGCGGACTAACAGGATTTTCCCGATGAGCCCCATGGTAATACACATGAGCCCTTGTAGTGGTGTGTTGTGATACTTTAGAAACCTAGGCAAATTAAGATGTGGGGGACCTAAATAAAATCAATTAATAAACAAAAACAAATTTATTTATATTAGTTGGCAGTCTAGTTGATACAAACTCAGGCTTTTATGCCTGTATTCACCAACATCCCATAAACTTTATAGGTGCCATAAGTTATTGATGTATACATTGAAAATGTCATTATGACAGAAATGGTCAAAATAAATGTCAACACATTGAATCGCGCTTGTGATTGGAGCTTTGATGAAACATTTTCAGTGTTTCCAATAGAGGGAAACTAAAGTAACTACATTCCATAGATAATTTACTTATTATTGCCATAACAATGAAAACTTATGGGTTCAATAGGTATTGATACATTTATAGAACGTTGGTGAATACGGGGGTCATATATTTACCATCAGATAAATGCACAAATCACGAATTGTTGGCTGTTTTCGTTTATCACTATTTGCTGCTCCGGGCTTATTGTCTCTTGTTCTATTTGTTGCTCCATATGCGCATAATCTATCTCGTTCCTTACAACCACGACTGCAAAACTTGCGAGCGATACAGCACGGCAATGGGCGGTTAAACGAAAACCTGTTATTGTATTCGATTAGGCTATTGGCGATTCAAGCCGGCTGATACTCTATCTGGTGGCAGGAAATGAACTACATTTAGTAGGGAATTTGTTTGCATAACATTTGTTTTTTCATTTTATATATGACTACAGACCTAGGGTTATACTATTTATACCTTAAAAGTACATTATCAATAGCGTATTATTGTAGAAGTAACTGAAATCATATGATTTTAATGCAATCAGCTGATCAAACAATAACAAAGATCAGCTGTTTACCTACTTCCTTGAAGAAAATCGTTAACGTTTGAATCGCGAATTGAATCAATAACATATCGCGATTCAAACGCTAACGATTGTCTTCAAACCAATCGATGAGAATAGCTAATCTTTATTATTGTTTGATCAGATGATGGCATTAAAATTAAACGTCTTCAGATTAAAAAAGGCTGAAAGGATCGAGAATGGGGAGGTAGGGGTGACTAGAAGAGCTTCTCTCCTTGGGGTTTTCTGTTGGTAAAGGGAGAAGCTCACCCAATATATACCTTAACTTCACAGAAAACCTCTGAAAAACTGTGATAGTTGAAAAATCCCCTCAATGGGGTTCGAAATCAAGCTCCCCAATGCGAAATACACCCGGATGAGGTTCGAACTCAGGCCCTTTCATGATCAGTACGACACTCGGCCACTAAACCTTACCTTCATTTCACAGAAATCCTCTGAAAAACTAGCATTTCGCAAATTTTCATCCACCACAGGGTTTGAACTCTCGTTCCCCAATGCTCAGTACGAGACCTCAAACCACTAGACCACTGACCTGAGCATCAATTATTATTCATAAATAAATTGTATACATATTTTTTTATTTGATTCATTTTAAGAAATGCACATATCAAACTTTACAATATATTTAAAATCTCAAATAATTTCGGTCAAATCAACAGTGTTTAAAATATGCCCTCCACTAGCCAGCCCACAACACAACGGTTTTGCAAGTGGGGCAATTGATTTGCCCCAATTAGTACCAATCACACATAACACATGTGCAGTGTCACAGGTCACAAACAGTTAAAACCTTGAGGCTGTTGTAGCTAGTGATGTTTAAAAGTCAACAGATATGAATATTGTACATACATTAGAGTATTATAAAACTAATCGTCTCCTATAGTAACCAATGTTAACTCACTTGTATATTTGGATATAAATTGTTCAGTTCCCACTGAAAATGTGTATGTAATGTGGTTTAGTGGTCACTTAACTGTGCAGCGCTTGTTTTTATGGTGTTACATAATGTACTATAATGTCATTTTCAAGATCTTATATTATATATACATATTGCAAAATTATTTTGAGATCATAATATTAATTTGATAACATAATAATGAAACTAGAAAAGTAAAAAGTGTATTAGAACTGCTATTGTTAAAGTGTATAGTGTTTGGTAAATGGATTGCCAAATGAACTGCCATATGTACAATCAAATCTAAACAAACAAAAAAAGAATAACTTTGTTTCAGATCAGGCTTCATTTAGGAAATACTGTTACAGGAAAAAATACTTCCTCAATAGTATCAATACATATAAAACTATGCTATTAAAATTATTGTAGAACTATAAAAGTATCGATAGTGTCATTATCTATCCAGCCAGCCAGATTTATTCCTCAATCTGGCTGGCTGGATGGATAATGAGACTATTGATACTCTGTCCCGATATGAGGGATTTTAAGGACAATAAAGAACAAAGGGAATCTTTATTACATTTTGAGGGACTTTTCAATTAATTTTTTTTTCGTTTTGCACCTTGTTTAGCATCTGAATGACGTATTAAACTTTTTTTGTAAATTTGGCGCCTCATTTTAGGGTGTAGAACAAGTGAAAATCACCATTTCTTCAACCTAGCCTACTCCAAGCCAATCAATACTATTGAGCAATTAAGAGAATTTTAAATTCTGGAAATAATATTCAAAACAATGTAAACTTTACAGAAGTTTACAATTCACTAATTTTGGTCCTGTTCGTTTGGTTACTACTAGTGACTAGTAGTGACATATGCTGACGTCACGCTGTACTATTAGTATGAGGGTAACGTCAGCAAGTGTGACTAGTAGTCACTAGTAGTAGCTGTGACTACTAGTCACTAGTAGTAGCAGTGACTACTAGTCTCTAGTAGTAGCTGTGACTACTAGTCACTAGTAGTAGCTGTGACTACTAGTCACTAGTAGTAGCTGTGACTACTAGTCACTAATAGTAGCTGCGACTAATAGTCACTAATAGTAGCTGCGACTAATAGTCACTAGTAGTAGACAAACGGACAGGACCTTTGTGTCATATCAATGCAAACCCTACTATAAAAATAATAAAGTATTTTTTCTTGAGTAGTTTACCCGAATATTTTCTAAACAAAGACCAATCTCTGAAGATGTTCTTTTTATTTTAAAATTTGTTTTGAATTTGATTGAAAAGCCTTACACAAAAATATATAGATAGGCTTTCAATTAAATAAATAAAATAAAATAGAATTTGATTTTACATATTCATTGGGCAATCCAAACATGTAAACCTGTATATGCGTCGCAATTTTGAATGCGTAAAATGTTCTTTTTCACCCATAAGGTTTACAAGAGGAAAAGATTAACAAGATAAATGCACATTTTAGCACATATATAATTATTTACAAAGATTGTAGTCTCAACAAAAAAAAAATCGTAACCACTGCACTAGTAATAACGTACCATATATATATTTTGTTTCAATTGTAATAAGCCGCGCGCATATTATAATGCGTGTAAATTTAAGCCGAAAATCTTTGCGAGTGCAAAAAGTTATACGTTTTACAATCAAGTGTATCACAGAACTATTATATGTATTACATACATTTTGTTTGTAGTGATTATTTTCGAAAAAAAAAGAGAAACACATATACTTTGCTCAACTACTTAACACATCAAGTGTGATTTATGACGTCACAATAGTTTCATTATAAAACCCGGTTCTATGAGAACGGGCGTTCTAGAAGGCCAATTAGTTCAGCCTTCGGAATATATGTAGCTGACAAATTGATTAAAATGAGTTCCAATACATTATTTAATATTTTTTTGATCGAAAGAATCTGCACACCGACAACAGTAGTTGGAAACGGTCGGTGTTTATATCTATTTTCAGCCTATTTTAAGAAAATATTATTGTTCCCAAATACGTGTAAGTTGTATCAAAGGGGGCTAAACTACAACCAAATGAAATCAAAAAGACTTCAAACGGGAATGAATGCAGAAATTAATGACCCAGAGTCGGTGGGAATGAAATATTTTGCAAAAAGGACACCTAATTGTATTGATACTGATCTGTCAAGCTATGTACATGATAATTTTGTTCCTAATTAATCAAACTATTGTCGATAGGCGCATGCGCAAATGTAACTAATAGAAAAACCAATGTTTTTTTTTACTCCTTTCCTACTTTATCGACAGTCACTGCCACTTTTCTCCACAAGTAGGTGTTATTTTGAAAAAACTACCACTTGGCATCAGTTATTAAAATTTAATAATAATAATCAAATTTTAAATTTAAAGTCTATTTTGCATGAGTTATTTTGTATTCTTTATATTATACGAGGGCTGTAAATAAAATAGTCGCAACATCATTGACGTAGGGCGGCGACTGCCATCAATAACAGCTTTTCTCATCATCATTTGTTTATAAAAGATTCGCTTTATCCTTTGCGCATGCGACCAATCATGACTACAAACTAAACTACACATATTTCTTATTCTATCTGATGTTGCCACTATTTTATTTAAAACCCTCGTATATAAAAAACATTGTCAACATCATTGACGCAGGGTGGCGGCCATAGACTGTCATCAATAACCGCTTTTATCATAGCATTTGTTTGCTAAAGATTCGCTTTATCCTTTGCGCATGCAACTAATCATGACTACAAACTAAACTACACATACAAATATTTTAAAATAAGATAGAATATTTTGTGGGCCCTAACCTAAAAACCTCTTGTCATCTCTCATTACCCTATCAATCACAACCAATTCGATTTCTCATATACCAACCAACGTATTCTCTTATATAAAAAAAATATAAGTGTCCAATCTAACGTAAACGAGTGATTTGTGCATGATTTCTAACTAAATTATTAATTGAACTAAATTAAATTAGCAATAAATAAGTTAAAATGCCTGAGATAATCTACAAATAAATAAACGCCCGGTCCGTTTAGCTGCTGAAATTAATCATAAACCCAATAAAATGTGCAAAACAAAGAGAGATAGAGAGAGAATAAAACTGGGTATAAATAAATTAATAAAAAGTACATCCTAATTAGAGTTAATACTTCCTGGAAAAGTTCCGCGCGTCATTTTTAATCTTATGAGTATTTTTTTTTTGCGTCGTCAGTCCGGAGGGTGGAACTTTCCAATCCAAATCCAGATCGTCCGTAGGGATTGCACATTCTATGGGGGTCCACAGCTAAAGGGGGTGGGGCAAGGAACGGGGAGCAGCTAGTCGCGGCGGGTCTTCGCCCCAGGCCCCCTCCGCCGTCATACGTACTCCAGGGGCGATCGTTTGCCCTTGGCTCCGCCGCGCTTCTCTAGAACGCGCTCAAAGAGTTTCTTGATTTCGGATATCACCCATACAGATGAGGTCAGAGTTGTTAAAAATATCATATCTATAGAGAAACAAAAGTAACATGTACATGAGTTAAATTCAAACAATTGAAACCTTTTTGGTTAGCATTAAGCATGCCGGTTTCCCAGGAACTTATTTCTTTGTACATATTTCGGGCCACGAGCTGAACCTTTTTTTTTTGGCTTAGCTCATTTAGTTCATGAAGACCGAATAAACGGAAACGAGCAATAGTTATATCGGACGTGTTTGTCGGTCGCTTGTCGTCTCGCTTACATATGCAAGTAACATGCGCAGTTTTCAATATATAATTGTACATATTCATATACATATGCAAGTAACATGCGCAGTTTTCGTCTCGCTTACATATGCAAGTAACATGCGCAGTTTTCGTCTCGCTTACATATGCAAGTAACATGCGCAGTTTTCAATATATAATTGTACATATTCATATACATATGCAAGTAACATGCGCAGTTTTCGTCTCGCTTACATATGCAAGTAACATGCGCAGTTTTCGTCTCGCTTACATATGCAAGTAACATGCGCAGTTTTCAATATATAATTGTACATATTTCGAGCCACGAGCTGAACCTTTTTTTTGGCTTAGCTCATTTAGTTCATGAAAACCGAATAAGCAGAAACGAGCAATGGTAATACCGAATGTGTTTGCAGGTCGCTCGTCGTTTCGCCTACACACAAGTAACATGCGCAGTCTTCAATATATATTAAGTAAAATACTATGCGTATTTGATACTTTTTTAAAATTGCGTAATACTTTCTCTTTTCATCATCTTTTGCCCCCAATAGACTAGTCGTTTTTAACACATTACAGTTGGTTCTGTGAAATTAGTTTATTTTTGGGTTTTGTGTACTTTTTTTTTAAACCAATCCAATAGTAATACTGACTGCAATCTAGTAACTGGGAGAAAAAGTTACGGTCTTCTTGTACTTACCCCAACAAGTCAACGCCTCAGTCTGAAAAACCCTTTGCAGTGGCGGAAAGTATACCACCAACATTTGTCCGACCACCGATAGGGTCACGGCAACAAGGAACATTTTATTCGTGAACAGTCCGATGGAGAATATGCTTTTGGTCTGTGAGCGGCAGGAGAGAGCGTTCCACATGTCGAAAAACACGAAGCAGGTGAATGTCATCGTGGTGTCCCTTGCTGTAATACCAGCAGAGCTCATCTGGAAAGAAACAACTTTAATTATATTTCTTTTATACACTATATAATATACTAGAAGCCTCCAGCATAAACAATATTTGTTTTAAATGGCGTTTCATTAATTTAGAGTGGTATTGTCGATTCAAGCTGACTGATACTTCTTCTGGTGGCAGGAAATGAACTATATTTAGTACGAAATTTGTTTGTATAACATTTGTTTTTTCATCTTATATATGACTATAGAGCCAAGGTTATACTATTT
The DNA here is from genome assembly GCA_963942505.1 of Lordithon lunulatus. Classification (NCBI taxonomy): domain Eukaryota; kingdom Metazoa; phylum Arthropoda; class Insecta; order Coleoptera; family Staphylinidae; genus Lordithon; species Lordithon lunulatus. Next base: position 69,824,672 of record OZ012666.1, read on the forward strand.
ATACCTTTAGTACATTAACAATAGCGCATTATTGTAGAAGTGACTGAAATTATATGATTTTAATACAATCAGCTGATGAAACAATAACAAAGATAGCTGTTTACCTACTACTTTGAAGAAAACCGTTAACGTTTGAATCGCGAATAGTATTCATTAAATTAACAATGACTCATAGTAAACTTAGATTAATTGAAGCAGTACAGCTGTAACTTACCTCTTTTTTGAAAACCCACAACGTCCCAGCTATAATAACAGTAGCCGATAGCATTACATTCCCAATCAGTTTGCGTGTTATCATCGGTTCCTTGGTGTTTCTGGGCTTCTGTCGCACGACGTCTTTTTCAACCGGCTCCACGCCCAAGCTCTGCGCGGGAGGGCCGTCCATGATGATGTTAATCCATAAAATCTGGTCAAGTAAAACAATATTATACGAAAAATATCTATAATCAATCTATCTAGTTTTAATTATCGAAATTTTCACATATCTCTTTTATCAATTTGTTCTGTTAATTTTAAATGTATTCCTTGTATGTAAAATACAATGTATTGGTTGACACAAATAAACTAAGTAGAATGAACCTACCTGCATTGCATTGAGTGGATTCGGTATTCCCATGAGTGTGGCGAGGGCGATTAGTGAAAGAGCGGCGATCGAGGTGGACAGTTGGAAACGGACAAAGTTCCTAATATTGTAGAATATGCTTTTTCCTTCTTCTATAGCTGATCTAAAGTCAAGATAATAGTTAATTGGGGACTCGAAATGCAAAGGGTTTATATTTGTGATGTTTTTTTAAACATTATATCTGCATTTAGATCAGAGGTTATCAATTTATTTGGCCTACTACCACAATTTTCAGATAAAATTTATAATCGCGTGCCAACATTTGTATCATACGTGCCACTTATGGCATGCGTGCCATAGGTTCGCCATCTCTGGCTTAAACTATTTCGTTAAACCACTATGCCCCAAATCGCCCCAAGCAGACACTTACATGATTGTATGAAAATCGTCATCCACCAAAATCATATCGGCAGCCTCTTTGCAGACGTCTGTACCGTTGCGACCCATCGCAATGCCAATATCCGCGACCTTTAAAGCAACACCATCGTTCACCCCATCACCAGTCATTCCTACAATATGACCAGTCCTCTGCAACGACTTCACTATGGCCAGCTTATTTTTGGGCGACACTCTGTAGAATACGGTGGCGTGCGGTGCGGCAGCATCCAGTTCGGGTTCACTGAAGGCATCCAACTGCTCACCAGAGAGCACTTGTGAGTGCAATGTGTCCAAACCAATCATTTGTGCTGAAATAATATTACTTTTATAATCAATTGCCCCAAAACATAAAAATGACTTCAATCATGCCCATTTCATATTAATATATGTCCGCCATGTATCCCTATTATGTAACTCTTGAACCCTGAACGAACGGAAATAACGTGATAATTATTTAAAAAAAAGCTCAGGACGAAAAGAGATGCATCAAACAGACATTTGATGTTTAGATTACAGAATACTGCAGTATATTCTGTATCTTTTGATTGCTTGAATTAAATTACAATTAATTGGATAACATGGAAACATAAGTAAAAGTTTCAGGGTCTGGCCCACAAAAGCCTTGGTTTCCTAGGAAGCGGTGTCGACAAAAGCGACCGTATTTCACGTCATTTTGACGTAACGTTTAAGGGCCTGATTGACATTTAACTGGAGAATAAGGTTATTCGTGGAATAAGTTTGAGATATTGGCTTTTAAATCTCAAACTTATTCCATGAATAACCTTATTCTCCGGTTAAATGTCAATTGTAGAACTGGCCCTTAATGTGTAATTAACTCTATTTTTTCATGACCAGTCAATTTTGTATTATTATTTTTATAAATCTCACCGATAGCAACTGCTGTATCCTTTGCATCTCCCGTCACCATCTTAACCTGCACGCCCGATTGTAGCAGCGTGGTGATGCTCTCCCTTACAAACGGTCGTGGAGGATCACAAATCCCAACCAATCCAACATAAACTAAATCCTGCAGAGTCGTCCCTTTGGCCATTGCAACCACACGCAATCCCTTGCGACCAATCTCATGTGCTTCCGCTAGAAATTCCTGCTCCTTTTTGCTGTTGAATGACTGCAGGATCCCATTCTGGGAGTATTTAGTGCACTTGGGCAGCACCTTCTCAATGGCACCCTTGACGAAAAACAACTCCCGCTTATCATTGTCGTATTTTGCGACAACCTTTACAGCCATCATTTTCTGTTCTGAACTGAAGGGGTACTCTTGTAGCCGGACATATCGGTCCGATACGTTGTACATGCCGTGCTTCATAGCGGCGGATAGAAGAGCTCCTTCTGTCGGTTGGCCTAGCAGGGACTCGTTTTGAATGATGGCGTTATTACAAACAGAACCAACCTAAATGGTAAAACGGTTACAATAAGAAAAAACCTTATAAAGGTTGAGTATACATGAGAAAAAATATTATTACCTCTAATAACTGATATACACTCTCCCTGGCCTTATCTGGTGAATCGCATTTGTGCAACAAAACCTGCCCGTGATCATTATAACCAGCACCCGTTAACTCGGCTAAATAACCATCGGATGTGATCAAAACCGTGACGGTCATCTCGTTTCGTGTGATCGTGCCCGTTTTGTCCGAGCAAATCACGTTCACGCACCCCAATGTCTCGACGGTGGGCAGTTTTTTCACGATCGCGTTGCGCTTCGCCATCCTCATCACACCCAACGCCAGGGTCACCGTGACGACAATAGGTAAACCTGTGAAGAAAATATTGACATTAAATAATACAACTAACCCCTCCTAAAGGAGGAAATTTAAGTGCCAAAGATCTAATAAGATCGAAATCTAGATATGTAGATTGCTTAAAGGTGGATTCACACTTATATATGTTTTGGCATTAAATATTTGTTAGTGGCAGCTTAAGACCCTGCGTTCAAAATTTCGGTGCTGCGTTGCATTAAATAATACAACTAACCCCTTAGGAAGAAATTTAAGCACCAAAGATCTAATAAGATCGAAATCTAGATATGTAGATTGCTAAGAGGTGGATTCACACTTATATGTGTTTTGGCATTAAATGTTTGTTAGTGGCACCTTAAGATCCTGCGTTCAAAATTTCGGTGCTGCGTTGCATGAATCCTAGTTGGAACATTGGAAAGTGTTAGCTCTAGAGCCATTTTTCGGTTTTACAGTACAGTTTTTACATTCGGCGTCAATATATGGCTAGAGAATGAATTATTTGAATTCAGTATTTCTATGTATTCATTTACTTTGTAACTGATACACAAAAGTAACTGGTTATATAATTTCTACTTGGAATTTGATATATTATACTATTTTAAAGATGCAAATCATGTTAGAAAACACAAATATAGTGCAAAATCAAATTATTTATTTATTTCATACCTTCAGGAATGGCAGCAACAGCCAAACTAACACCAATGGTGAACATTTCTAAGATCTGCTTGCCTTGTAGCCATCCCAGCAGCATAATTAGACCTATGATGGCGAATGAGTAGAGTGATAATTGCGCGCCAAGATTGTCCATAGAGCGTTGTAGTGGCGTCTTGGGTGCCTCTTCTTCAAGCATCATTTTAAACACATTCCCAAATTCGCTATTTACCCCGGTACTGACAACAATACCCTAAAAACAAAAAAAACATGTACTTCCTGATTTGATTTCAAAAAAGTAGATGTTTCAAGCCAAAGGTCAAGCTAGCATTTTGAGAACATATAACTTGCATATTGCTACATACAATTTTGTAAAGCCAAAGGCCAAGCTACCATTTTAAGGACATAAAACTTGCATATTGCTACATACAATTTTGTAAAAAAAAAACTACTTCTTATTGTTGATACAGGTTTTCACAACTACATTAAACATTAAAAAGTGCCTGCCGTTCAGGTAAGCGGTTTACTGTTTTTGCACTATGCGGCAGCTACTTTAGCGCGCTCCTGTACTTTTCAAATATCTTCGATTGTATCTTCAGATTTATCAGGTATTCAATTTTATTATACTTAATATTATTATATAATTCGATACTTAATACAACTTGTTACTGTAAATAAATATTGGTCATCGATTCTTGTAATTTATTTCCTCCTGACTCCTTACTGCACACTTATACATTTATAATTCTTTTAACACATGTCACAAAAATATTTTGCGTGTATTAAAACGTTATTTGTGTCATTTAAAAAATAATAATAACTAAGAAATCAATTTCAGAGGATTATTTCCCATAAAATACTTCTACTATTGTGACAAAATGTTCTAAAGGTCGTTTTAGACAAGACAATTTATTAGCTCAAAAGTTGTTCATGAAGTGAATTAATATATCCTCCTCCCATGCAATTTGTTCTTGACAAATAGAACGCGTTATATTTTTTCATTGGATCTACCATCCAATTCAATATTTCAAATAATTTGCTGTATGATACAAGATAATTTAGATTGTCTTGCATCTTGTCTAACTTTTGAGTCAAGAAATTATCTTGTCTAAAACGACTTTTAGAACGTATTTTGTCAGAATAGTAGAAGATTTTATGGAAAATAATCCTCTGAAATTGATTTCTTAGTTATTATTATTTTTTAAATGACACAAATAACGTTTTAATACACGCAAAATATGTTTGTGACATGTGTCAAAAGGATTATAAATGTATAAGTGTAATTTGAATATTTTGTGATCATAAATATTTCAAAATTATTTATTTCCACTGACTCTGATGTCAGTATAGACGCACCTTGTTGATTTATTGATTTATATGGTGTATTGTTAAACCGTTACTGTAAAAAGTACAATTGGCCAAGTCCAAGCAATTAAATATTACAATTATTAATTGTGTGCATACAGGTGATGCACAAAAATACAAGCAACTTTTAATAACAATAGCAATAATACATAAAATTTTAATAACAATGCCACTCAAGTTAAAACAGAACAATAAAATTACCCCAAGACAGTTGAATGATATGAATTCATCACGCCACATTTTTTATCACAACAAATAAAGCGAATTGCAATTTGTATTTACGATTACATTTTACATACAAGCACGTCAACGGATTTACAGTTACTATATGCTGGGGAGCGTTTATAAGCCCGACCGCTTAACTTGTATATATATTTACATCTGGAAATGTAAACAGTTTATATGAAAGGGTTGTTATACCTCTCAAATGATGTTAGTAAACAGTAGGCTGAATAGTCCTAAATCAAAACAAACTAGGCGAAAATCGTACATTTCATGGTACAGTGAAAAACCTTGCAGCAAATTTATACAAAAAATATGCTATCCGTATATAAACCATCCTACTGAATCCATTTTTGAAAACCGTTTGTTGATATCGCAATTCGTTATTGAATTACGGCCCCACAAAGTCGATTTTAAAACTAAATTTCGGGAAACAAACAAGTTGTGATTTTGAAAATACCAATACCGTCGTTTGACGGGAAATGATGTATCAGTACTAGGTACTGCAATATAGCATATATTATATTGAACTAGATTTGTCAAAAAACAAGTTTCTGTCTCTTCATCTACACTCAGTTCAACATACATAATACCAATACCGTCGTTTGATGACGGGAAATGATGTATCAGTACTAGGTACTGCAATATAGCATATATTATATTGAACTAGATTTGTCAAAAAAAAAGTTTCTGTCTCTTCATCTACACTCAGTTCAACATACATAAGTAAGATTTTTATAGTACTAACTTTAAAATGGATTACAGTGCTGATGTAGCAGGTAGATTTTCACAAAAGCAGTGCTTTTACTTTTATATGAGCCTGTGAGAATGAAGGTGGCGTAAGTCACTTTTTAATTATATTGAAAAGAAGAAGATATTCCGTTTGATATTGTAACTGTGCACGTCGATTTACATAAATCCCAAACGTAAAGTCTTCTCATTCTCAAAACAATTCAAATGTAACTTACGCCACTTTCATTCTCAGGCTCATATTAAGCAGGCAAGTAAAAGCACTGCTTTTGTGAAAATCTGCCTGCTACATCAGCACTGTAAGCCATTTTAAAGTTAGTACTATAAAAATCTTACTTATGTATGTTGAACTGAGTGTAGATAGAGAGAAACTTGTTTTTTTTTGACAAATTTAACATTAAGTTAAGAGGAAGATCTAAGCCGCTTCGCGCGGCACACACGCATTTTGAATATCCTGCTTAATTAACAATGGATTATACATGTAATCGCGTGCTACAGCTTATGCAATCCAGCATTATTTATGTGATAATAGTAGAACAACCTTTAAAATTCCGTTTTTATGTACAATTACCACCCCAATATGCAAATTACTCATAGAATTAAGTGAATTAAACTCAAATATTGCAGCAATTCCCTAATTTTTGCATTGTAGATTTTACCTTGCCGTGTCCGCAGCGCACCAGCGTGCCCATAAACGCGATGTTCGTGTTGGAGGAGTGCGCGCCATTGGGTCGCAGTATAGGCGACGTGTTCTTCTGGGCCGGCTCGGTCTCCCCGGTGAAGCTGCTCTCGTCGATGGTGAGATCGATCGCCTCAAACAGCCGCACGTCAGCGGGCACGCGGTCGCCCACATTTAAAAAGACTATGTCGCCCGGTACCAGCTCCTTGGCGAGGAACGAGTCCGGCGAGCCCTCCCTCAAGCTAAACACACACACAAAATAATAACCACCTTTCTCGCATGTGGATGGGCAATAAATTGTAACTGGGTTACGTTAAATGCATTTGATTGTTACGCTCTGTATACTAAATAATAACCAGTTGGTGTCATGACAGATGTACACTAGGTTGAGGCTTTTACTTTCTGAAAACAGCACTGCTGTATAAGGAAGGTATTGTCTTCGCGAAAAATTGCTAGTTTTAACTTCTCTTCAAGTTTCATGACTAATTAGTCGAAATAGACATTTTTTGGGAAATGTCTGTCTGCCTGTATGTAATCAAAAATTGCTACTTTTAACTTTTATTCACGTTTCATGACTAATTAGTCGAAATAGACTATTTTTGGGAAATGTCTGTCTGCCTGTATGTAAACAAAAATTGCTACGTTTAACTTTTATTCACGTTTCATGACTAATTAGTCGAAATTGACTATTTTTGGGAAATGTCTGTCTGCCTGTATGTAAACAAAAATTGCTACTTTTAACTTTTCTTCACGTTTCATGACTAATTCGTCGAAATAGACTATTTTTGGGAAATGTCTGTCTGCCTGTATGTAAACAAAAATTGCTGCTTTTAACTTTTATTCACGTTTCATGACTAATTAGTCGAAATTGACTATTTTTGGGAAATGTATGTCTGCCTGTATGTAAACAAAAATTGCTAGTTTTAACTTTTACACGTTTTATGACTAATTAGTCGACTATTTTTGGGAAATGTCTGTCTGTTTGTATGTAAACAAATATTGCTACTTTTAACTTTTCTTCACGTTGCATGGCTAATTAGTCGAAATTGACTATTTTTGGGAAATGTCTGTCTGCCTGTATGTAAACGAAAATTGTTACTTTTAACTTTTCTTCACGTTTCATGACTAATTAGTCGAAATAGACTATTTTTGGAAAATGTCTGTCTGCCTGTATGTAAACAAAAATTGCTACTTCTAACTTTTCTTCACGTTTCATGACTAATTAGTCGAAATAGACTATTTTTGGGAAATGTCTGTCTGCCTGTATGTAAACAAAAATTGCTACTTTTAACTTTTATTCACGTTTCATGACTAATTAGTCGAAATTGACTATTTTTGGGAAATGTATGTCTGCCTGTATGTAAACAAAAATTGCTAGTTTTAACTTTTACACGTTTTATGACTAATTAGTCGACTATTTTTGGGAAATGTCTGTCTGTTTGTATGTAAACAAATATTGCTACTTTTAACTTTTCTTCACGTTGCATGACTAATTAGTCGAAATAGACTATTTTTGGGAAATGTCTGTCTGCCTGTATGTAAACAAAAATTGCTACTTCTAACTTTTCTTCACGTTTCATGACTAATTAGTCGAAATAGACTATTTTTGGGAAATGTCTGTCTGCCTGTATGTAAACAAAAATTGCTACTTTTAACTTTTATTCACGTTTCATGACTAATTAGTCGAAATTGACTATTTTTGGGAAATGTATGTCTGCCTGTATGTAAACAAAAATTGCTAGTTTTAACTTTTACACGTTTTATGACTAATTAGTCGACTATTTTTGGCAAATGTCTGTCTGTTTGTATGTAAACAAATATTGCTACTTTTAACTTTTCTTCACGTTGCATGGCTAATTAGTCGAAATTGACTATTTTTGGGAAATGTCTGTCTGCCTGTATGTAAACGAAAATTGTTACTTTTAACTTTTCTTCACGTTTCATGACTAATTAGTCGAAATTGACTATTTTTGGGAAATGTATGTCTGCCTGTATGTAAACAAAAATTGCTAGTTTTAACTTTTACACGTTTTATGACTAATTAGTCGACTATTTTTGGGAAATGTCTGTCTGTTTGTATGTAAACAAATATTGCTACTTTTAACTTTTCTTCACGTTGCATGACTAATTAGTCGAAATAGACTATTTTTGGGAAATGTCTGTCTGCCTGTATGTAAACAAAAATTGCTACTTCTAACTTTTCTTCACGTTTCATGACTAATTAGTCGAAATAGACTATTTTTGGGAAATGTCTGTCTGCCTGTATGTAAACAAAAATTGCTACTTCTAACTTTTCTTCACGTTTCATGACTAATTAGTCGAAATAGACTATTTTTGGAAAATGTCTGTCTGCCTGTATGTAAACAAAAATTGCTACTTCTAACTTTTCTTCACGTTTCATGACTAATTAGTCGAAATAGACTATTTTTGGGAAATGTCTGTCTGCCTGTATGTAAACAAAAATTGCTACTTTTAACTTTTATTCACGTTTCATGACTAATTAGTCGAAATTGACTATTTTTGGGAAATGTATGTCTGCCTGTATGTAAACAAAAATTGCTAGTTTTAACTTTTACACGTTTTATGACTAATTAGTCGACTATTTTTGGGAAATGTCTGTCTGTTTGTATGTAAACAAATATTGCTACTTTTAACTTTTCTTCACGTTGCATGACTAATTAGTCGAAATAGACTATTTTTGGGAAATGTCTGTCTGCCTGTATGTAAACAAAAATTGCTACTTTTAACTTTTCTTCACGTTTCATGACCAATTCGTCGAAATAGACTATGTCAGTCTGCCTGTATGTAAACAAAATTCCGGAAAACGGGTGTATGCATTGCGACCAATTTTGGAAATTGGCTGAGAACTCGAGCTGAGGTGAGCGCGTGACATTTTGAGCAAAATCGGTCTACAAACGAGGTATACGCGCATGTTTAAAAAATACTTGATAACCTCATTTCCTATTTTGCACGTGGTCGCTATTGTAGGCGCTTCAAAAAAAAATTAACGCGCGGCGCAGTTCAACAAATGTAACGGCTGAAAAACCGTGAAAAGGCTCAAAAATCACACAAGTTCTATAATTTTCGGGGAAAACTGTAAGAGATCGGAAAAGATCTAAAGGACCTTTTGTCAAGTAGTAAATTGATGAAATTTCAAAATAAAAAAATTGGGTCAGGGCTAAAAATAGTACTATTTCTCAATAAAACTAGCAGCATAATAGGAATCACATTATTTTCAGCATTCTCCTCTAAATTCGAACCATTATTCTTACCACTGTGATTTAAAAAAATCATTTATATGAACTAATTTCCAGTTAGTGCATTACAGTGTGACTTACCAATGACATGCTGGTGGTACCAGTTTGGTCAGCTCCTGCAGGGACTGCTCGGAGCGATATTCCTGCACGAACGCGACGGTAACAACGATAACTATAGCTACGGTAATACTGATGGCATCGTCGAACTGTTTCATACAAATAGAAACCAGCGCTGACGCGAGTAGGAGTAATATCAGAGGGTTGCGGAACTGCTCCAAATACTTCTTCCAGGGAGGCTCTTCTTCTTTCACAGAGAACTCGTTATAGCTGAAACAAAAATAGCATGAAATTATCAAGAATAATACCAATGCTGGCCATACTAGGCCAGCACTCCCCTAGTACTAGATGCCTAGTGTTTACTAGAGCTGGGCAGAGGCATATTACATGCTCTGCTATTTCTAGTTCTTCATTGCACCCTCTACATAACACGGGCTGTCCACCACAGACCCATCGTGTGTAGGTGTTTGTTTGGCCGGCAGTGGCCAGTTAGGATGTTGGTCATCTAAGAAGATTCCATCCTCATGCCAAAAAAGGCTCGGTTATATAAAGTATATAACACTTGAGTTAATTTCCAATCCGTGATTCAAACGTCACTTTTGATAACTTTGACACATAATGCGACATTGCCATATATAAACAGATGTACAGCAGGCTATACAATGGAGAGTTAACAACAATTTATGCAACATCCAAAAATATAATCATGGGCTATAGTTAACTCGCTTTTATACAACCGAGCCTAAGTCATATAATCATGAGAACTCAATTATATCAATATTAATAGTAAATTGTATATAATATACTATTTTGATAATTGTTCAATTATGTCCATATTATAATATAAAGATTGTGATATGTTAAAGCTTACCCAGCCAGTTGTCGTCTGTATGTGGCCTCCTGCCAGCTTAAACCCTGTCGCACTTCCACCCTCAACCTGGACGCGACTTCCTCAGCGCCCAGGCTGCTCGCCTCGCTGGTGCTCAGCCACATCACGGTTTCCTCCTCGGTCTGTAAAACCAAAATAGAAAACAATTTCTAAATAGTGCAGTTCAATTATAGCGCGATTATTTTACCACGGAACTTTTTAACATGCGCACACACCGCGATAAGACGACTATGACGGATTGATAAGGCGACTTATACTGTGATTACGCGCACCGCGTGGGCCAGGTGAAATACATTTTAATTATTCATTCCGGAGTAAACATTATGGGTGATAACAACAATTATTAATGACTAACTATGAAGAGTTCTCAAATAAGCTAGTAGATTTATTATTAAAGTGAAAGAAAGTGTATTTTCTACTCAAATATTTATGACCTACCCCTACATATGTATGTTATCTTACTAGAGATAATATCGCTTGTTCGGAAGAAAAACGACACAACTTATAATACCTTATAATACCTAGTTGTGTCAATCTTTTTGAGAACTGGGAAGACAACTACCTCCAAAGGAAAAACGATACTGTGCACTCAGGTGGCGTTTACCTGAATTAGACCTATGACACTTTTCAAACAAAAAAGACATACATTTTTATAATGAGATGACAAATGTAACTTCCAAAAACAGTTTTTTCATCCTTTGTGCATATTAATCAATTTATCATGTTTTTGTGTCGCACCTATCCCATAAATTAGAGCATAATTAGTAAAGTACATAGAATATTTACATATACATTTATTTTAGAAAACACCATAAACCAATTAAGCTAAGCTTCAATAATATTTAAGTAAGGACAAAGTGCACAACAACAACCTACGCGCGCTAATGTGTTTTCGGCGAATTCCGACCATACAGCGATTACTGTTACAATCCCCAGATGTGACAGAAACCCAAGGATGGTATTAACAGTAAAAGAATTCTACCTTCATAGAGCTATTAGCCGTGAGGCTTTTCCGTCGGTCAAGGGAGAAGCTCAGAGGAGTTTAATCATCCGGTATTTAGTTTCACTTCACAGAAAACCTCTGAAAAACTGTGAAAGATGATTCGCCCCGCTGGGGATCGAACTCAGGCTATTGGGGAGTCTGAGTTCGATCACCAGCGGGGCGAATTCTCGCGAATCATCTTTCACATTTTTTCAGAGGTTTTCTGTGTACTCAGTGTGTCTCAGTACGAGACGGACGACGCCTCTAATTACTCGGCCACTAAGCTGGGTCATATATTCTATATAATGAATTTTACATGTTAGCGTTTGCATCGCGATGTAGTATGTACTTCCAGCCACTGTATTACATCTGTAATTTTTCAATTTACTTGATTAATCTCCAGCAGTAAATTGATATTTTGCCCAAAAAAATGTGTAATAACGTAAAATGTATGAGAGTAATATAATTTAATTCATTTGACTGCTACTAATCTAAGCTGAGACGAACCATGTAAATAGAATAAATTGAAAACTCAACTAAAATAATTGTAGTCATTGCTCTAATGACTAATGTAATTCTGTTATTAAACAGAATTATATAAGTCGTTGCTATGCATGTCGTGATCGATAATTGAATGCACCACAATTCGATTACGAGCGAATGCTTTTTCTCCATATATATTTTATATCCCTTTTTATCGGCATCACCTTGACTATTGTATTATTGGAAAATTGCATAAATTAAAAAGCGCACGGAATCGCCAATTTTTATAATATGCGCCTTCGTTAATAGTAATAACAGTGTTAGCAGCCTTGTAACAAAAACAGTTACCCGCATTAATTTTCGTTTTTATACGACTACTAACTACGAACGTGAAAATTTAATTGCTGCAATTTACGTTGTAGATTTATTTAACAATATTAACAAGATATTTATTTTATTTTTAAATAAATTACGTTCATTTCATACTGTCCTTCAAAACGGGAGGATTTTAAAGGATCATTGCAACAGGTTTTTCATAGAACTTTTGGTCCAGCTTAGAATCGCCGTTAAAATGAGCAGATTTTAATTTCTATATATATTTAAGAAGTATCATAACTTGCAAAAAGAATTTTCCCTTTTTTGAGGATTTTTATGTATATTAAACTCTCATATAATCCTTTTTAAGCGTTTAGAATACATCAAATTATTATTTAAGCACAAAAAATAGATAACATTATATTCAATGGTAAAACTACAGCATAGTTGCTGAAATTATATTAATTTAAATATGCATTCAGCTAGCCATGCAAATATCTTTATTGTACTTAGCACAGCCAATTTACTCAAAACTCAAAACAAAATTGTATTTGTGACAACAAAAAATGTGACTGAAACAGTTTATTTCGGTAGAATTTTTCAGATGCCAACAATAACACAAAAAAGCAAATAACAAAGATGTTATTTTTTCTTAGAATAAAGATAACTAGCTAACACAAAGTGCTGTAATAACAGAATGATTTTCTTTTAATGACGGTTATATAATGTAAAGGTCATGTAATAAATTGAAGCTGGATATATTAATATTAATCTGTTTGTGTCAGAATACTTATTAAACACAAAATAAATGGAGTTGAATTATTTATTGATTGTATTAATCACTATGTATGTATACAAGCAAACAACATAGGCTTCTATATTCATCAGATCAATAAATTATATGTTCAGTTTTCAGTAAATATTGTATGTTTCTGTGTATTTGGTTTTTAGATATAGAAGGACATAAAGAATGACAATTGTCATCAGTATATGACATCTGAGGCTAAATAAAATATGTAATGACAATGTCCATATTCACCAACATCCCATAAACTTTTATATGTCCCATAAGCTATTGAATGGATAAATTGAAAATGTCATTGTGACAGAATATGCCAAAACAAATGTCAACACCTTGAATAGTGCATGCAATTGGAGCTTTGATGACACCTTTTGTTTAATTATTCAGTGTTTCCAATAGAGAGAATCTAAAGTAACTACATTCTCTAGATAATGTATTTATTGTTGCTATAACAATGAATACTTATGGGTTCAATAGCTATTGATAGATTTATGGAACATCGGTAAATATGGGGGATAATGTTGGAATATAGGGACATTCTGTTATTTTGCTAATCTACAATATTCTAAAAGGTGTGCCAAAATTAATGCAAGATTTGAATTAAATAGAAGACACAGTTTATGTGTATTTACATGAATACATTTGTATTATTATATTGATACAGGTACATCTATATAAAGGCACCTTACATGGTCAATAATACTGTCAGTCCTAGTACTGTCAGTATTTGCTTCAATCCTCATTTTATATTTATCAAGTAATCAATTATCCAGATAAACATCAGTATTCTCTTCATTCCATTGTTACTATACCTTACACAATAAGTAATACTATCAATATTTAAGAATAATGAACATTTTAAACATATTATCATACAGTAATACTGTCAGTATTCTAAAATATTGACAGTAATATTGATCATGTAAGGTACCTTATAGAAATCAACATTTTGATTTTTCCATTTCTGTATTTCTAGTTGACTTTATAACAGTCAAAAGTTCTATTAAATATTATTTGTAAAGGGTAGTTTACCCTTTACAAATAAGTAGCACCAAATATCAATACAGTTTTTTTTATATACATATAACAGTGAAAACTTCTATTGTTAATTGACTTTCTATCTTCAATTGTTCATCCATTAGCTATGAATGTTCTTTTATCAGAACACATGAATTTGAGACCTCAAATAGGGTGCACCACAGTAATACAGGATGTCTTCCAACCTGAATTGTAGCTATTAAGAACACCAATTAAGCAACAGTTCGAATAATTGATTAATATCTACAAATTACCTTAACTTCAGCCATTGTGCAGCACAAATGAAAACTATGCCAATAATGCTTGCACATTCATTTTTTTACTAACAATCAGCATAATTACAGCAACTGTTATCACCAGCACCAACTAACAAACAACCAGCAAAAACAAATTACGTCCAACCAAACAAAACGCGATCAATGCGTTGGTAAAACTTAAAACAGTCGTCGTTATTGATTCTCAAGACCAACAGGTAACAATCGATAAACGCCGAGTGTCGGTTAAATTAATAAATAAAATTGGCTGCGTGGTGACACTCCATTTGTAGGTCGTCCCCCTAAATCGCGGCCGATTATCGATCGCGAGTGGACTACGGGGAGCAGAAAAAAATCGATGTGGGGGTGGCTGCGCTGCACTCACCGATTTCGCCGTCTCCCCGTTCACGCCAGCCACGTCCTTCCCCATTAGCTGCGGTATCTTCTCATACTTCGCGGTGTTCGGTGGTTTTTTCATGACACCCGGTGCCTGGCCTAGTGCAGGTGCTTCGCCGCACACTACTGTTTACATACTAAACCAAAGCACCACAAATGACACATTTCTTTAGGGGGCTTTTGACAGCTACGGCAGGTGGTGGCGGCATCTGTGGTGCGGTTGCGCGGATAGGGGCGCACTTTGAACGCGTGGTACATTGTAAATATTAAACTGACCTTACGTGTTGTTGCGGGGGTTGATTGTAGCAGCGCTCGGCCCCATGACTCTCGACGTGGCTCGCTCAGCGGGATGATTTGTGACGGTGGCGGTTTGTGGCTCGATCGCGCGAACGCATGTGGCCACTTGTGGTGCTGAACGGTGGCGCGGTGACTCGGAATGATTAACTGGAAATTTTGACGTGAACTGAAGTGATTGGCGGCGCCGGTGATTTACGCGCGTCTAGTGATTTTTTTGTTTTATTGAAATTATCAGGGCCGTACTTAAACAAAATTACAACCGAATGACATCATTATCCGATAAATTGATTAATAGTACTGATTTATTGAATTATTTGGAAGCCGGAAATTGGTGATTAGTAATATTCGTTTCTCTCATCTAGACACACTACGGAATTTATTTTTTCGCGGAATTAAAAAGTCCATATTCCGGCGTTTGCGTTCCTCTGACAGCCAATCAAGGCTAGTATTTTCGTGTTACATTAGTTGCATACTATTTGGGATAACATTGGTTCCCTAGATTTCGTTGTTCCCTAGTACCACAGATTAGCGTTATTATTATAACGCTAATCTTTGCTAGTACATATCGACGGTGTCAACTAATGTTACATCAACGACTAGGCGACTATGTTATGCCAATTACTAAACAATTAATATTACACCGATTATAGGTGACTAATATTACACAATATATCGACTGTGTAGCGCAAAAATGGCCAATCTGCTTTTTGAGCAAAAGATTCAAACTGATTTAAAGGGTTAATAAACCAAACTAAAAGCGCCAAACTGCGACTCCCACTCAATTTTTCATTTCACAATGGTTAAAAGTTAATTATTACTATTAAGTCCTTTAAATCTGTTTGGTCCTTTAGTTAAAAACGCAAATTGGCCATTCTTGCGCTACACAGACCATATATAGTGTAATATTAATTACGTATAATTGGTGTAATATTAATTGCTTGGTTATTGGCAAAACATAGTTGCCTAGTAGTTTTATAAAAAATACCGGTGATAATAATTATCGACATAATGTAGTTTCCTTCTATTGGGAACACTGATAATTAAAAAAGGCGCCATTGTTAGTTAATCTTTTTTAATATAAATTTTCATGTCATAATAAATTTATCTAATAAAATGAAAATACTTGTAAATTTTATAAATCCTGCCCTTAATGGTATTAATTAGATCTACCAAGAATACTCGATGAATATAAGATCTAATAAGATCCCTAGGGGAATTTAACATTATAAGTACCGAACTGTCAATTTTGACGTTTGGTTTAATGCCGTCGGAGCCTTTTCCGTTCCCATGCGGAGCCCATAAGCAATAATTTACAATACGTAACTGTAATAAACCTTAGTTATATTCAACTAGAAGCAACCACCGCCAGTGATCATGCCGCCCAAAAAGACGTCAGCGCCGGCGGCGCCCAGCAAGAAGACTGAATCCAAGAAGAAGGAAAAAGTCATAGAGGTAAAAAAACATAACCAAACAAGTGCCAGATGTTTACCAGTGTTTATTGTTAGGACAAAACATTTGGGCTGAAAAACAAGAAAGGAGCCAAACAGCAGAAGTTCATCCAGCAGGTCGAGAAACAGGTGAAGACGGGTGGACACCATCCACTGACAGCCGATCAGGC
The DNA here is from genome assembly GCA_963942505.1 of Lordithon lunulatus. Classification (NCBI taxonomy): domain Eukaryota; kingdom Metazoa; phylum Arthropoda; class Insecta; order Coleoptera; family Staphylinidae; genus Lordithon; species Lordithon lunulatus. The sequence continues at coordinate 69,841,487 of OZ012666.1, forward strand.
TTTAGCTAAGAAACTAGAAAAGGATAAGAAGCTGAAGGATCAGAAAGAGTTGGCTATGCTCTTTAAACCAGTGCAAACACAAAAGGTTGAAAAGGGTATGTATTAATATAAACTCAAAAACTAATCAATTTATCAAAACACCAGTTTGAAGATAACTGTTATTGTTGAATATGTTAAGCAAGGAATTACTAGTTTATTATTTCTGGCTTGAAATATTCAAGCAATAACAGTTTTCTTCAAACAGCTGTTTTTTAATTACCACTTATTAATCAAGATTTAACATTAATAAACCCAAGATTGACAGCAATATTGTTTAGTTAGATTCTACAATGGTAAAATTGCTATCTAATATTGCACAATATTGGTCCTGCTACTTACACAGAAATTACATACAAATTAGACCAAGAAATCTTACAGTAGCACCCTAGGAAGGTATGTCAACAGTGGGAAGACAGTTTGCTGCTATAGAAACCCCTGCTAATATTTTAGATTATTTGATATACTTCTGTTGGTTATTTTTGATTATATTCATAAATACAATTTCCACCATCATCTGGAATTATGTCACAATATTGTTCTTTGAAGCAAAATATTGGTATTGAAAATTTGATTCTTGTCTTAGGTGCTGATCCAAAATCAATTATCTGTGCCTTCTTTAAGCAAGGGCAATGCACAAAGGGTGATAAGTGTAAGTTCTCTCATGACCTTACAATTGAACGTAAAGCAGAAAAGAGATCGTTGTACTTTGATATGAGAGATGATGATGAAAAGGAAGAAACCATGGAGAACTGGGATGAAGAAAAACTCAAGGAAGTTATTGAAAAGAAGCATGGTAAAGACAAGAAGGTGCCAACCACTGATATTGTAAGTGTTGTGTTAACAGGTTAGCCTAATATTTAATACTTTTAAAAGGTATAATGTTTACAAACTATTTAAATGAAATTCATAATATGTTTGTAATTTTGAAGTTTATTCATATAATAGTTTGGTAAAACTAAGGTAAAATGAGTAGATGTTCTGGATTATACAGGAATTTTCTTGGGTGTATGTATTACTGGAGCAAACCATGTTTATTTAATTAACTTCTCTTGGGAAGGGTACCCAGTGTCCTTATAATTCATAAAACAGCCCTGCTTATATCTACACCATGTAATTTCAACCAATATCTAATTTTGGTCACATTGAGCAAATATATGATTGAACTAGTTTTTTTTTTAATCTTCAGATTTGCAAATTTTTCTTGGAAGCTGTTGAAAAGGCAAAGTATGGCTGGTTCTGGTCATGCCCTGCAGGTGGAAACTGTATTTACAGGCATGCCTTACCACCAGGTTTTGTTCTCAAGCGTGATAAGAAAAAGGAGGATAAGAAGAGTGATATCTCTTTGGAGGATTTGATTGAGAAGGAAAGAGCTGCATTAGGGCCTAAGCAGACCCGAATCACTTTGGATACTTTTGTTGCATGGAAGAAGAGGAAAATTCAAGTAAGATTATATATATATTCTTCTATTAATATGTTACCACAATTCTTTCATATCTATTAACATTTTTAACCTGATCTTCATGTCATTAATGAATTGTTTTGTTCAAAGTTACAAAGCTAAGAACAGTGTTGTCCTTTTCCTTGTTTTGTATTTTCTTAAGACACTTGACTTAACCATATATAAATGATAAATAAAACTATTTTTACTTTATTTATACTTTACAACTAGTTTTTGCTATGCTCTAGCCATTTTTAAGCTTAACCAAAACTAGTTCCAAAGGGAATCTAAAGTATGATATAAACAAAGTAAACATAATTTTATTTATCCCTTAAAGTTGAATTATTACAAAGTAAATGCCTTAACAATCCAATATTTAATATTTAATGTATATTATATATTTATTTTTTAAATCAATTTTATAGGAAAAGAAAGATGCCGCCATTAAAGATGAAGAGAAGAAACGTACCGACTACAAAGCCGGCAGACAGGTTGGTCTTTCGGGCAGAGAAATGTTTAGTTTCAACCCTGAACTGGCTGCTGATGATGACATGGAAGATGGCGATGAAGCTTTTGATAGCTATGGATATGCCGATGATGATGATGAGCAAATGGAATACAAAGAGCTGCAGTTTGATCTGATTGGACTGGATGCACAAGAAGTAAGTTGTTGAATATAGCTAATACTTGATCGAATTTAATTTATAGTGAGAAAGTTTAATTAAAGTGGGTTTATGTGGAAATGAAATAAGAAATTAGCATTACAAGGGTTGTTAATATTTTTGTTTAGGTTGATGGCAGTGGTACAGTAGCAACTGAAGACAGATTCAAACCATCTGAAAAACAGCCTGAGCAAACAAATGGGTTGGTAGATGAAGCCACTGCAGTGCCCATAAATGAAAACCTATTTTTGGAAGAAGACCTTGATGCACTGGATGAGGAGCTGAACGAACTAGAGCTAGAGGAATAATGAAAAGGATTTTACTCGGCTTGTAAATCCTTCGGATTTTAGTTTTTATGTTTTAAATTGATACATTTGGATGTTATAAATTGTTTGATTGAATAATTATAAGATCTGAATAATTGATTACCATATCACAATTCTGCCCACATTTCCTCAAACTCCTCACGGAATCTTTTAGATATCTCTTTGTTGTTTGTGTATATCAAGTGGTCCCAGTTGTAAGCAAATGCTTGCAGGGTGTAATTGGATGAGCCAAACACCATGTGCTCTGTTGGACTATCTGGGTCTATCACAATGAACTTGTGGTGCATCATGCTGTTTATACTTGTTGGCATCTTGATAGGAATACCTAAAATTATAATATTTCTATTGTTGGGGAACTACAACCACCAATGAAAACAACAATTTCAATAAATTGCAGCATTTACATTTTATGTATCAGTGTTTTGAGGTGAGATAAACTATATTCCATTCACAATATATTCTATGAACAACTCAAAAACATGCCAACTCAACTAATGGTTTGTTGTGTACATTAGAATTTAAACTGCACATGCATTAATCAGCTGATTGCAAGTTTGAAGAATATAAAGTTTATTTTGAGTATTTTGTATAATATGATATCCACACAGTTTAGTTTCTGAGTGGTTAGAACCATTATCCATCTCATACTAAGCATTGGTGAGTTCAAAACCTTTGTAGTGAATTTTCATGAATCACCAACAGATTCTCTATCAAATTTACATGATTAAATTTCTCTGAGCTTCTGCCTTGACTCAAAAAAGCCTCACAGCTGGCTGACAGCCCTATAAAGGTAGTTTTTTTATTATGATAGCCCTATAAAGGTAGTTTTTTTATTATGATATCCACATAAAGGTAGTTTTTGTTGATATAATATAAGAAATCAACTTGATTGGGTTAAAGAGAATCAATCCTTATTAAGGCTATCAACCAGAGGCTTTTCTGCCAGTCTGGGATATTTTCCATATTATTGTTTTATTATGTCAATACAAACTTCCCTTGAAAGTCAAATTATATAATGATAGCAAAATAAATTTGATAAATCACCCACTAGTGTAATGAATAATTACTGTCTTCAGATAAAATATTTGCTCGCTTGAGACATTGATTAATCATCACATGATTAATCAATGCTTCAGATTATACACACCAATTTTTTGTAGCAATTTAATTTTGGTTGAAGTTGCAAAGCTCATATTGCTATCAGTAATGCATCGTATCTTCACACCCTTTTTATGCATTTTCATGAAAGCTTCTGCAAACTCCATGAAAGTCAAGTGGTACATGCACAGCAAAATACTGTGCTTCGCTGATGTAATTGCTTCTATAAGATCCAAAATATGCTGATAGGAACAAATTGGGCTACAAGGGGTCCTCACAGTTATATGCCGTAGACAGGCTGTATTATTAAAGTCCACAAATGTACATTTGTATGTGTACTCATCTGTGTCATTCACTGTTTTTAGTTGGGTAAACAATTTTTTATAATATTTAATCACATGGCGAGAGATAATTATTGGCACTATTGTTGCGGATGTTGCACAAATTAGTTTTAAATATAGCATTGTTGTTTATTACTAAGTAACTAAGAATATTTTTAATTCTTTCTAATTCAAATTTTATAATAAACCGTATTTGAGGTTAAATTTGATTCTTAAGCAATGTTCCCAATAGCAAAAGCGTAATGAGTACATGTTTTTAGTGAGGACATTTAAAATTATTAAGTTAATTAGATATATTTGGGCAATATAATTAATGCTCGTATTATTTAGGATTTCTCACCATTTGTATCAAATTTGGTATCTTCAACACAGAGAACTATAACTTTCAAACGGGTGAATCTCTAATTTCTGCTACAACGAATATACAATACTTAGAAAAGTATGACAGATTATTTTTAGGAATTATGGTGGTTATGCTGTTATTTTAAAAATGGCCGTTGCAGTGCAGCCAATGAAAGCGCGGTTAAACGATGCGAAGTTCGTCAACCTCGTCGCGTTCGTTAAAAATACGACGCTCTTTTCGGTAACAATGCGCAGTCGCCGGTAGGTTATAAAAGTTATTAAAAAATCAGCTGTGGCGTGGGCTGGAGGACGCAGGAAGCAGGAAGGAGTCATTACTGATGGTAATTAGTTTCTATTTAGTTTAATTTCGAGTGTTAACTGGACCGGCATTTTGTGTGCGTCGATTGGGAGAGCTGGTATAGTATAAGTGCTTGTTTTCATAGGCGTCTGTGGTTGTGATTTAAGAGTTCACGGAGAGCGATGGACCTGGCGGAGACGATGAAGAACGTGCTGGCGAAGGGCATCCAGCAGACGTCGGTCAACGAGCTGCCGTCCAGCACGAATATGGGCTTCGCCAGCCAGAGCTATGTTACAGAGAAGATCTACATGCTGTTGCAGCTGTATTTGCAGAATAAGGGATGGAATCCATCAGTTGAGTTGCTGCAGTGCTTTACTGAGTTGAAGGAATCATCTATGCTTCCTAGTGCAGCATATTTGCAGTAAGTGGTTGGTTTTATTCACTAGTCTTTATTATTATTATGAATAATTAGGCAATTAGAAATATTGGCTTGAAATAACTGTTACAAAATACTGATTTGATATTTATGCTGTGTATATTTCAATGAGAAGAATTTTCTAGTTTTATATTGATAGTACAAACTAAAATCTGATAATGAAATACCAAACTTGGGCTAACTTGAATCAAATATTTATATCTTTTGTTTTTCTTTCTTTAGCATTTTACGTCAGTTAGATGTTTTTATTATATATATATATATTCATATAAACACTGAAGAGGGAAATAATAAACTTGACAAACAATTGAGAGGCATACAATAATAAAAACATAAATAACTATTATTGAAATATTGCACTATCTCTAATGTTTATCGGAAATTTAAGAAAAGGCATCTTACATGCTCAATAATACTGTCAATATTTTAGAATACTCACCCCCATATTCAATGATGATCCATAAATCTATCAATAGCTATTGACATCATAACTATACATTGTTATAGCTACAATAAATACATTATCTAAGGAATGTAGTTACTTTAAATTCTCTCTATTGGAAACACTGAATATTTAAACAAAAGGTGTCATCAAAGCACCAATCGCAAGCACTATTCAAGGTGTTTGACATTTGATTTGGCATATTCTGTCACAATGATGTTGTCAATTTATCCATTCAATAGCTTATGGGACCTATAAAGTTTATGGAATGTTGGTGAATATGGCTATGACAGTATTACTACACAATAATATGTTTAAAATGTTCATTATTCTAAAATATTGACCAAATAACTATAACAAAGATCAGCTATTTACCTACTAGTTCAATAAAAATCATTGACATTTGAATCATGAATATGAACAGACCAATCTTTTAAGGTGTAATCTAGTTACATCTAGGATAGACTATAGTATATAGTGATTATTAAGCTTAATAAAGATTAATTTTTGCTGTTCACAGTATTTTTATACTTTAATAAAGCTTTAGTTCTCTAATAAGACAGTATTTTATGATGACACCTCGAGAGTGAGTGCTTGAGAGCCGCTGAAAAGCTGGCATTCGTGCAATGATTTTATAAGCTTTGATCTTATCTGATTATATAGTAATTAATAACAGGATAATTTCAATTGGTAGGGGCTGTTTTGTAATTATTAAAATCTTTCAGAATGATGGCTAGTCGTGTGGCTTTGGACTCTCAAGGAAGGCTCATTTTAAGGGAAAATGGGAAGATTATTTTACCCTTTGAACATTTTGCAAATGCTGTCATGTTGAAGCACATGAATGGACCACATGGATTACATTTGGGTGTGGAAGCTACTGTTAGAGCTGTAAGTGCTTTGTAACTGTAATATTATTAGTAAGACTTCATAAGCTATAAACTGAAATCTTTTTGTTTGAACCATCTCTCATTTATTATTCATCATGCTTAGATAGAGCTGGTTTTGTTTATAGTTACTAATTGCTCCTAAATGTTATGTTTCTGAGCAACTTTTTCCAGAACAAGAATATAACAATATATTCTTGAATGTGAACAGTCAACTGTCTATTATCTTAGTAACAACAATGTGTGTATGTCCTTTGATTCCAATCTAGGAACATAGAGCTGCTATGTGTATTTTCCAACTGACTTGGTCCAATGCTTGTGTGTATCCTTGGTTGGTTCCAACCCATACCTTCATTGGTTGCCTCCTTGATGGTTGCTCTCTTCCATGCAGCCTGCTTTTTCCCTGTCCATTCCAGTATAATGCCTACTTGATTGTTGCTCTCTTCCATACAGCCTGCTTTTTCCCTGTCTATTTCAGTATAAGGCCTACTTGATGGTTGCTCTCTTCCATGCAGCCTGCTTTTTCCCTGTCCATTCCAGTATAATGCCTACTTGATTGTTGCTCTCTTCCATACAGCCTGCTTTTTCCCTGTCTATTTCAGTATAAGGCCTACTTGATGGTTGCTCTCTTCCATGCAGCCTGCTTTTTCCCTGTCCATTCCAGTATAATGCCTACTTGATGGTTGCTCTCTTCCATGCAGCCTGCTTTTTCCCTGTCCATTCCAGTATAATGCCTACTTGATGGTTGCTCTCTTTCATGCAGCCTGCTTTTCCCCTGTCCATTCCAGAATAATGCCTACTTGATGGTTGCTCTCTTCTATGCAGCCTGATTTTTCCCTGTCCATTCCAGTATAATGCCTACTTGATGGTTGCTCTCTTCCATCTAGCCTGATTTTCCCTGTCCATTCCAGTATAATGCCTACTTGATGGTTGCTCTCTTCCATGCAGCCTGATTTTCCCCTGTCCATTCCAGTATAACGCCTACTTGATGGTTGCTCTCTTCCATGCAGCCTGCTTTTTCCCTGTCCATTCTAGAATAATGCCTATTTGATGGTTGCTCTCTTCCATGCAGCCTGATTTTCCCCTGTCCATTCCAGTAAAATGCCTACTTGATGGTTGCTCTCTTCCATGCAGCCTGCTTTTACCCTGTTCATTCCAGTATAATGCCTCCTGTGCTCGGTATTGGGGTCGACATAGAATATCCACTTGTATCTATTGATTTACTGCTTGACTGGTTCTTCATTGGCATGTCCCTATAGTTTGTGGTTTGAATCCTGGGTGTTCTAGGTAATGGACTCCTACACAATCGGGCGCGAGCAGTTTGGAATGGAAAAAGAATTTATAATCGAAGTAGTCCAAAACTGTCCAAACCCAGCCTGCAGATTCTACAAAAACCAAATGGAGTTGACCCAGAAAACATTTCAGCATCTCACCAACCCAAGCTACATGTCGGAGGCGCAGTCCACCAACGCGGACATGCGCGCCGCTAGTTTTAATTCGGAATATCCGATACCCATACCACCCAATATGAGCTCGCATATAGGTCTAAACGCTGTTGATCTGACGGGCCAAAGCAATTTGGAGAACAAGAGCAGGGAAATGATGGACCGCCCGAAGTCGGTTGCGCCCACACAACAGCAGATCACAGCGGCGCTCATTCAGCAACAGAATCGCGTTATAGCGCAGCAAAACATTGAGAAATTAAACGCGAATTTGGAGAAACAGCGGCAGCAGTTGCAGATACAACAGCAGATGGATATGGCGAAGACGCAGAAGCATTTTGAAATGCCGCTGGAACATAAGCTAACCGATTTTCTGAGAGCTAATTTGGACAGTTTAGAGGGGCTGTCTTCATCGAATAAAGACTTGTTAGCGTTGCACAACGGCGCGTGGGCTAATAATGGTGGTACGGAGGAGAAACGTAGCACGGAGGGTGGACAGGAGAAGATTGTGCGTGCGTTTGGAGAGGTCATGAAGAATATGGCTAGGATGAAGACTTATGTGCGACCCGCCATGTGTAAGCCGTATGGGAAACAGTCGGAGGCGTTGCAAAAAAGTAAGAATTTGTTTGTGTTTTCATAAATGACGGAATGTAGTTCATAGGGTTGTCAATATTATGTGTGATCATTGTATCTGAATTTACGAATCACCTCTAGATAGGATAGGTATATCTAGAGGTGAGCCTTAAAATGTGGGAATAGGAAATTGTGACATTTACCGGTAAATGGCAGCAGATTACTGAGATATTAAAATTGAACTAGGGTTGTAGATACACCAGCCTCCTACTCATGACCAATGACACCAGCCTCCTACTCATGACCAATAACACCAGCCTCCTACTCATAACAGTGCTGTAGTAATTTTGTTTAGGGATTTTTTTCTCATTTTGCACGTTTTGCATCTGAATGCACACTATTACACTGATTATTTGTCTGTAGTGTGAATTCATTTCTTGAACAACTTTTGAGCTAAAGGTCGTTTTAGACAAGACAATTTCTTAGCTCAAAAGTTGTTCAAGAAGTGAATTCATATGTCCTCCTCCCATACAATTTGTCCTTGACAAATAGAACGCGTTATATTTTTCCATTCGATCTACCAACCAATTCAATATTTCAAATAATGTGCTGTATGATACAAGACAATTTAGATTGTCTCGCATCTTGACTAACTTTTGAGTCAAGAAATTGTCTTGTATAAAACGACCTTAACTCTTTATGGGAAACCATATTCATTTATATACACGTGAAATACCAATTATTTCCATAACTCTAACTAGGGATAAAAATTATGTGTTCCAGTGTTTCTCTATTGAGCATTTAATAATTTAATTTTAAAAAAAAACATGTTTCAATAATGTTTCCAGCGTTGATGGATACAATCCAGCTGATTCAGTCCCTGCGCAGCTTCCTGCCGCCGCCGCACATACAAGTAAGTTCCTGGAAAAACGAAGACAAACACCGCTACGATGAGACATAGATCTCATTTACTACATGCGTTACAATTTAAGCCCCAATCCCATTTTAATTTAATTTAGCTATGACTAATGACGGTAGCTATTAAAACATTTTCCGCAGCTGAGTACTACAAGGAATCCTTGCAAAGGATGTAAATTATTTTATTTAGGCGTGATTTTAGTTTCTCGTTTTGATGCAATAGTAGTTTTTATTTTCTCTTCTCTTTTTTTGTGATAAAAATTGTACTTATTGGTTTGTTACGATTTGAACGGTATTTCCTATTAGTTTAGGCGCAATACACGTTATAATTAGGGGCTTGTTGGGGATACCGAAAAATTTCTCGGTGCGCCGGTTGGTAAAAACATATGATGGAGCCCTAGATAAATGTCTAGGGCCTGTTTTTAAGGGTCCCTGTCACACCAAATGGAAACAAATGTTATCCCTATGTGATTTTTTTGTAGCAGGAAATATTTCTAGTGCCCCAAAATATGTAAATCCGGCCCTTTTGGACTAGAACGGCGTCGGTATGACATTTTCATATATCCCACATGCCCCTGTATATAATTAAACCTCTCTTGATACAACTAAATCCAACCTTTGGTTGATATCAAGGATAATATAATATGTATTGTATAGCAATTAAGGTGACCTTTTTTTGGCCAGACGACACCAGTTTCTAAATTTCTAGTCATGACATTTGTGTTTTGAAACAAAACCAGCATATTGAGCCCAAATTGAACTGTGATATTTTTGATTGGCCATGACTCTGTGGAAATTGCATTTGATTTCAGTATTTTTTTAATTTATTATTAGCATTCGCGTTGGCGGCCGCTGCTTTACATATCAATCATTATTTTGTTGATCGGCCGCCTGCGACTGTGAGATCTGAGCCGGTAACACACAATTGAATAGCAACAATTATGGGAAGATGACAGATTAAATACAAATTCATTATTATCATAATAACACCTCTGTTCAGTTATTAATTTTCAGTGTCATTCACAATAAGCGTGGTAGTGGTAACGTAGCGGAAATTGTATACTTCAATATCATCATCAGTTGGCTCCACAGCCTTCGGCTGTTCGTTTCCTGAACTCCCTTGATCTGTGTTTTGATTGGATCAGCCTCTGTTTTCCTTTCATTATTTCTTTTATAGACCTTTATGTTGTAAAACGTTTATAGCAGGGTGGTAAAACTGTTGCAGAACATGAGTAATTACCTCTACCATAATTATTCCACACCAACCACTTGTGAACGTCGTCTGAATATTGATAGATATGCAAAACATTGTTTACCGCTACCACCACCACGCTTAATGTGAATGGCGCTTAAAGCTTTGGTTTCCTAGGAAGCGGTGTCGATAAAAGCGGCCGTTTTTGACGTCACTTTGACGTAACAAATAAAGTTTTATGTGTATTTATATAAATATAGTAACCCAGAGAGCCATATATCTAAATGTAATGGGAAAAAGGCATGAATTACACTGGATTATGGTACTTTATTCATTTATTTATATATATAATATATATATATATATATATATATATATATATATATATATATATATATATATATATATACTTAAAACGTTTCCTGTAATGTGTAAATGACGTCAAAAACGGCGGCTTTTATCGACACCGCTTCCTCGGAAACCAGGGCTTTAGGGTATATCGGCGCTCTAGGTGAACATTTGTGTTTTTGGAAATCCGACTAATAATTTAAACATCAATTGAATCGGTAGTTTGATCAAGGAAACTAATCCAAAAATCTTATTTGTGAGAAATTGAAGGAAAATTGCTAGAATTTCTACATGCATCGATTTTAAAGATTAATGCCTGTATTCACTAACATCCCATACATTTTATAGATACACTATTGAATAGATACATTGAAAACGTCATTGTTACAAATTGTAAAAAAAATGTCACAACATCTTGAATACTAGCCCTATTCAATTTTTTGTTGGACATTTTTGGAGCTTTGATGACACTTTTTGTTTAATTATTCAGTGTTTCCAATAGAAAGAATCTAATGTAACTACATTGACAAGAAAATGTATTTATTGTTGCTATAACAACGAATACTTATGGCTTCAATAGCTATTAATACATTTATGGAACATTGGTGAATACGTAGGTCATAACATTATTATTTAAGTTTGATACCTAATCATATCCCATTGTTCTATTGGCTAAGTATATTACAGGTTGTTGGGATTAATTATTATTCTTTAATTTTAGCGCTTGTTCTCTTCTTCAAACTATTGATTCAATTGTTATATCGTTTCAATTTGAAATTTCTGTTAGAAACAATTAGTAATGTACCAAATGTATAAATTTATACATTTTTTTGTATTTCATCTGTCATTTCCCCATTTTGCAACAACTCGTAAGACTGTCTGACAAGCAAACTATTTATTACACAAAACAAAAATAATGAATGTGTTTTTTTTAATAGTATTAGTCGTTTTATGACAATGGTAGTTTTTTAAGCAGGCCGGACAAATTTTGTTCATGGCCCTAATATGGTTTACTCTTGTATTCTTGCCCGTTTTTTTCCCACAATAGTCTTTTACTATTTGTAATTTATTGTGGAAAGGTATGTTCGTGAATTTTTTTTTGTGATGATCACTACGGAATCTCCTTTTATGTTTATGCTTTATTTGTGCAATCTCAATAAAAAAATATATAATTTTAGTGTCTAGCTTAACTACCTACCCCGTCGACTGTGTTTGAAATTGTTGAGGATTGAAGAAGAGGCAGGAAAATGAATGTGTTGCGAGAAAACTGCTACTGTGTTTGAAAAATGTTGAGGATTGAAGAAGAGGCAGGAAAATGATTGTGTTGCGAGAAAACTGCTCGACTAGAAAGAAATTGTTATTGAAACATTGTTGGATAGGAAGAGAGGCAGCAAACTGATAGCAGAGTAGCGATATTTGAGTTATAGAATTGAGGCAGCGAGAACGTTGAAGCAGCGTGAGTAAGTACAATATTTTCTTTTATTTTCGGAAAACACTTTTTATATATCTCTTAATTACTAGAGAGACACATCGCATTTTTGTTGCGGGGTCCTATCAAGGAGGATATTATAGACAGAATGCATGCATGCGACAGAATAATAGTTATTTATGCAACAAGTACAGAATCTAGGACTTCATAGGACAAGCTATAGTGTAAAACAGGAGTGTGGTGAGCTTAAAAATATTGCTAGTACATACATACAATCATGTTGATTACAATTTGCGATTCGAATATGAACGGTTTTCGTTAAATTAGTGGGATACCAAAAAAGTCTATTTTTATACGAGTGGCTTTTCCGCTGGGTAAGAGGGAAGCTCGGAGAAATTTTTTTCGCCCGGTATTTACTGTAACGTCACAGAATAACAACAAGCCCAACAATTATTGTGAAGGTCGTTTTAGACAAGACAATTTCTTGACTCAAAAGTTAGTCAAGATACGAGACAATCTCTCTTTTCATACATGTGTGCAATTTCGCTTACCGCTACGTTACCCCTACCACGCCTATTGTGAATGGTCCTTAAAGGCCGTTTTAGACAAGACAATTTCTTGACTCAAAAATTAGTCAAGATGCAAGACAATCTAAATTGTCTCGTATCCTACAGCAAATTATTTGAAATATAGAATTGGATGGTAGATCGAATGGAAAAATATAACGTGTTCTATTTGTAAAGGACACATTGTATGGGAGAAGGATATATAAATTCATTTCTTGAACAACTTTTGAGCTAAGAAATTGTCTTGCCTAAAACAACCTTTATACAAAATATACGGTTGTGGCGGTAAAGCCGAAGAAGTGATTAAAAATAAAATAAAAATTGTCCTATCAATATAAACTTAAGGTCGTTTTAGACAAGACAATTTCTTGACTCAAAAGTTAGTCAAGACGCGAGACAATCTAGATTATCTCGTTTCGTACAGCAAATTATTTGAAATATTGAATTGTATGGTAGATTAAATGGAAAAATATAACGCGTTCTATTTGTCCAGGACAAATTGTATGGGACTTGACAATTTCTTAACTCAAAAGTTGTGCAAGAAATGAATTCATATATCCTGTTCCCATACAATTTGTCCTTGACAAATAGAACGCGTTATATTTTTCCATTCGATCTACCAACCAATTCAATATTTCAAATAATTTGCTGTATGATACGAGACCAATTTAGATTGTCTCGCATCTTGACTAACTTTTTAGTTAAGAAATTGTCTTGTCTCAACCGACCTTTACGCCTGTTATATAGAAAATTTAGAACCAAATGAATACAATTTTACCCTGAAACAAAAGGGGATTTTCACAAAAATAATTATGCAGCAATTTCTCTACTACTTAAGTTATAAAATCAATCAATCAAAATATGAAAATGACAGGATTTTCGGTGCTCATTTAAATAAATTGGGTAAATAATTTCGCGTCGGGACGCACCGAGCATCCGTCATATTCCCGAGATAATGCGGACTGCACCGCGCCTGCTGTCGCTTATTAAATTTTCTAGGAGTGGATCTACATATTTGCCCGCACACACATATGGCCATGTTGGTACGTTTTAGCAGCCAACTGTCACCTCTGTATGCACCTCCTTTGTTTTATCCATTAGCACATACCACTTGGGCCATCTGGCTTAACATTCGCAGCACATGAGCGAAATGACGCGCCGGAAAATTAACAATAAATGCCCCGTGCGGGATGATTAAAAATCCGGTGTGAATACATTTTTCAAATGGAAATTATTGTTTGCTCATAATAATACGCTGACATATTAACACAAATGCTGGGGTTTTCATTGTTGTTATTCAAGCTGATTGGAATCAAATATATCGGAGAATGTTTCAGTTTTTGCTTATGAGAATCTTTTTTAGATTCGTTTTATTCTCATAAGCAAAAATTGAAACATTTTTTTGACAACATTTCTTGATAAGTATAACTAGTAGAGCAAATATACTTTCCAGAGTTTTTAGTATGGTATAGTATATCGATCACATGAAATAATATCAATTTATGGTACGCTATACCATTAATTGATATTTAATTTCATTCGATCGATACTATAGTATGGTATAGTATCGATCGAATGAAATTAAATATCAATTGATGGTATAGCGTACCATCAATTGATATGATTTCTTTCGATAGATACTATAACATACTAAAAATTATGGAAAGTATATTTGCTCTTCTAGTTATACTTATCAAGAAATTTTGTCAAAAAAAGTAGTCGGTAGCAATTATGTAGATTTCACTATATTTCTATAGTCTAGTATAGTATCGATCGAATGAAATAATATTAATTAATAGTACGCTATATCATCAATTGATATTATTTCATTCGATCGATACTATACAATACTAAAAACTATGGAGCAAATATACTTTTCATAGTTTTTAGTATGTTATAGTATCGATCGAATGAAATAATATCAATTGATGGTGCTATATCATTAATTGATATTATTTTCGATCGATACTATACCATACTAAAAACTATTGCCCGTATTCACCAATATCCCATAAACTTTATAGATCCTGTAAGCTATTGAATGGATAAATTGACAACGTCATTGTGACAGAATATGCCAAACAAATGTCAAACATCTTGAATAGCGCTTGCGATTGGAGCTTTGATGACAACTTTTGTTTTAATTATTCAGTGTTTCCAATAGAGAGAATCTAAAGTAACTACGTTCCCTAGCACTACATTGTTGCTATAACAACGAATACTTATGGGTTCAATAGCTATTGATAGATTTATGGAACGTCGGTGAATACGGGTATTAGGAAAGTATATTTGCTCCATAGTTTTTAGTACGGTATAGTATCGATCGAATGAAATAATATCAATTAATGCTACGCTATACCATCAATTGATATTATTTCATTCAATCGATACTATACCATACTAAAAACTATGGAAAGTATATTTGTTCCATAGTTTTTAGTATGGTATAGCATCGATCGAATGAAATAATATTAATTAATGGTACGCTATACCATCAATTGATATTATTTTATTCGATTGACTCTATACCATACTAAAAAACTATGAAGCAAATATACTTTCCATAGTTTTTAGTATGGTATAGTATCGATAGAATGAAATAATATTAATTAATGGTACGCTATACCATCAATAGATATTATTTCATTCAATCGATACTATACCATATACTAAACACTATGAAAAGTATATTTGCTCTACTAGTTATACTTTCAATTGTATAAAAACCCAGACCTTAATAATCCAATAATATTACAATGCCTAAAAACCAATTACACAGCTCTCGAACACAACTGTTTTTGGCCATTACAATTATATATGTTCAGTTCGTTTTAATCACGCCCGGTAATTACAATTTTAAGGTTGCTACCTGTTGTAATAACGCACGCAACTCGAATTTCATTTTTTCCGCACGAGCAGAAGCGCATCCGAGCTTCCGCAGGAAGTCTCCACGTAACTGACTTTTAAGTTTATGATTTATGCGCCTGTAATTGCCCATAATCGTCGGCAACAGCTAATTAATGTATCCGTAACAAAGCAGTAGCGTTCATAATAATTACGTAATAGATCAATTATATAACACATTCAATAACAACAACAAATAACAACAGAAATGGTACTTTAACTCTGGGTGGTATCAAAGCAGAACTCCGAGTCAATTACTAATCTGTAGTTCAAACGGATACTTTTGAAAACTTTAAGATATATACCCCGAGATAAGCTTATTTTGGCAAAAACCATATTTTTGTAAATTCGAAGGCATTTACCCCCGTATTCACCGACGTTCCATAAATCTATAAGGCACCTTACACGATCAATATTATTGTCAATATTTTAGAATAATGACAGTACTACTGAACGATAAAATATTTAATATGTTCATTATTCTAAAATATTGCCAGTATTACTCATCGTGTAAGGTATAGTAATGATGTAATGAAGAGAATACTGATCTTTATCCGGATAATTGATTACTTGATTAATATAAAAAGAGGATTGAAACAAATATTGACAGTACTAGGATTGACAGTATCATTGACCGTGTAAGGTGCCTTTATCAATAGCTATTGAATCCATAATTATTCGTTGTTATAGCAATAATAAATAAATTATCTAGTAAATGTAGTTACTTTTGATTCCCTCTATTGCAAACACTGAATAATTAAACAAAAGGTGTCATCAAAAGTCCAATTGCAAGCTCTATTCAAGGTGTTTGATATTTGTTTTGTCATATTCTGTCACAATGACGTTGTCAATTTATACAGTCAATAGCTTTAGTTTATGGGATGTTTATCATACGGACATTAGGCATATTAATAATATAAATAAATTAATAATAATTAAATCACCGAATTATTTATAAACTCATTTTTATTTATGAATAATAAAATAATATATTATTAATGCAATTAATTTTAACAATAAATTCGTGAGCGCTCGGGTCGACCCGGCCGCAATCGAACTGTCAATCGACGAGTTCGAGACGGAGACTTGGTGGACCCGCGTCCAAAATTTTCCTAAAATGCTTAAACGCGCAATTATTATCCGATTGAAATGAAACTACCACCAACCTGTTCCGCTAATTAAGTGCAACCCGATGATGTATAACACTACCCTGGATGAGTTGGGGCTGCAGTAAGAGCGATGCCGAAAGAAAGTTGTTTACGCCGTGTGAAAAACAATAACCTAAACCGGTGAGCGATATTTGTTTTTATTACGCATTTTTATAGTGGCCTGTTTTTTTTATTGCAACAACTGAGTTCGTGAACATGTTTCTATTTCAATGTATAGCTGATGGTTTTACTTGCGCTAAAATTTATAATCAATATGATTATTTTTAATAATTGTAGTGCGATGATTATTTTAATGCGATTACGATGATATTAGTTGCATTCGATGCAGAATTTTTTATTTAATAACAATGCGAAATTACTTTTTCGCATACAACTTTCGTACGGGGCTAAAATCTCATGCAACGAAGTTGTTTACAATCGAATATTCTAGAATTTATTGACGTCACGCACACCTGATTCGTGTCGTTTGTCGTGATTGGTTGGACAGAGGGTATTTTTAATTATTTAATTATTAATAATATAAAAAAATTAATAATAATTAAATCAGAAAATAATTAAATCAGAATTATTTATAAACTCATTTTTATTTATTAATAATACTATATTATTAATGGAATTAATTTTAACAATTTAATTAAATTCGTGAGCGTTCGGATCGACCCGGCCGCAATCGAACTGTCAATCGACGAGTTCGAGACGGAGACTTGGTGGACCCGCGTCCAAAATTTTCCTAAAATGCTTAAACGCGCAATTATTATCCGATTGAAATGAAACTACCACCAAACTGTTCCTCTAATTAAGTGCAACCCGATGATGTATAACACTACCCTGGATGAGTTGCGGCTGCAGTAGGAGCGATGCCGAAAGAAAGTTGTTTACGCCGCTGTGAAAAACAATAACCTAAACCGGTGAGCGATATTTGTTTTTATTACGTATTTTTATAGCGGCCTGTTGGTTTTATTGCAACTGATTTCATGAACATGTTTCTATTCCAATATATAGCTAATGGTTTTACTTGCGCTACAATTTATAATCAATATGATTATTTTTAATAATTGTAGTGCGATGATTATTTTAATGCGATTACGATG